>CM032449.1:19154364-19206357 GCA_019049505.1 Pachyrhynchus sulphureomaculatus | reverse complement strand
GGTACCCCAGTCCGTCTGTCCTTTGTTCAACTTCGTCCATGTCCAGTGTTCTGTGTCCTAGCAATCCTAAAGTGTGGACGCCGTGCTGAGGGGATGAATGGCCCAGCTTTTGCGGTCTCGAACGGGTCCCTCCTGACACCAGGCGAAATCAGGTTGCATATTAGCCTTGCCGCAGCATCCAGGCTCTGCTGCGGTCGACAGATATTTCCTAGGCTTCTCGTGGGAACTATATGTTTTTCAAAAACCCCCCAAATAAAAACGGGTCAAAAAGACCCAGAATTGTGTCTCCGATAGTTATTCAACCCACTTATGATAGATTTTTTATAGTTAAGTTATTGAACGGTTCCTTTAAAGAAATATCCCCATTTCTTATACACAAAAGTCTAGAAGCTTATTTCGGCTCACTCTCTGACACTAGAAAGCTTGCAGATGGTTCTCTACTCATTGAAGTAGAGAATGAAAGGCAATCTCTTTTAGCGGAAAAATTTAATAAACTCCATAATTACGAAGTCACCACAGTCATTCATCCTAACTTGAATCTGATCAAGGGCATCATCACTTGTTCCGATCTGGTGAATTGCACCGATGAAGAAATATTGGAAAATCTTTCTGATCAAGGAGTTATAAAAGTATTCAGGTTACCTCCCAGCAAGAAAGCCCCTATTCGAAAATCTGCTTACTTCATTTTGTCATTCAAAACTCACTCCCTTCCTGCCTCCATAAAGGCGGGTTGGTATAACATCAGAGTTAGACCCTACATACCGAATCCAATGAGGTGTTTTTAAATGCCAGAGATTTGGCCATGTAGCAGTTAAGTGTTCCTTTTCTCCAATCTGTCCTTCTTGTGGACATCAAGGACACGGTGAGGAGCCTTGCTCAGTGCCCGCTTCATGTATCAACTGCAGTCAAGATCACTCACCTAGGTACAAAGGATGCGCAGTATTCAAGAACGAATTTGAGATTCAGAAAATTAGAACACTTGATAAAATTTCATACCCAGAAGCCAGAAGAAAATTCTCAGCACAAAACTTTAGTTTCTCACAAACCTATAGTACCGTTGCATCAAAAAAGAAAACATCTATAGCTATCCAATGTAACCTAAATACTGAAACCGAAACTGATAACATTCCCTTAAACCCCATTCCAAAGGTTCTCTCCTTATCCAACCTTCCCACTTCCCCCATCCCTTCCTCGCCCCTTCTCCCTCCCCCTCAATCCTCCCATCTTTCCTTCTACCCAAATCCCAGTTCTCCCTCTTCTCTTTCCACCCGTAAAATGGATCTCTCCAATATAAGGAAGAGATTGGAAGTTGTTAGTCCACCCAAAAATCATGACCCCAACCAGAAATCAGGAGTCGATAAAAATAAACAAACACAAAAACACAATACAAACAAACCTCCTAAATCTGCAAATAAATCTTCAAAATCTTCCAAAGAATCCTTATCTTCGGATATGGACATTGAGATCTCAAATCCTCTAGAGCAGAACAAGAATACAACCAAAATCACTTAGAAAAAGTCCTAATTCTCCCATCCATCATATTCAATCCAACAATACAATGGAATGTAAATGGATTTTCCTCCAGAAAAAAGGATCTGCAGCTAATTATCTCTTTGTATAAACAATCCATTTTAGCACTTCAAGAAACAAACTTCATTCAGTCCTCAAACTTCAATTTAAAAAATTTTAACAGCATCATGAAAAACAGAACCAATCCTGAAAGAACCTCAGGAGGCGTCGCATTATACATTCATAATTCTCTAGATTACACTCCATTAGACCTCAACACCGAACTTGAAGCCTGTGCCATCCCCACTCACCTTGTTTCCGAAATAACCATATGCTGTATATACATTCCTCCTCACCATATTACTACTCAAGATATGATGGATAATCTTATATCCTCCCTTCCCTCTCCCTTCTTGATCCTAGGCGATCTCAACGCTCACAACCCTTTGTGGGGTTCTTCTACATCCAACCCTAGAGGGAAAATCGTAGAAACAACGTTAACAAATCATAATCTAATCCTTCTAAACCAACCTGCACCCACGTTTCTCAGCTCCTCATCGGATACTCTATCAATCTTAGACTTGTCTATATGCAGTCCATCCACTGCCCCTAACTTCTCTTGGGACATTCTTGAGGAGACCCATGGGAGCGACCACTTCCCTGTCATAATCAGATCTAATATTCCCGCTCATCCTACAACTCATACCACACACAGATGGAACCTTAAACTCGCTGATTGGACATACTATGCTAACATCATCCAAGCCCCCATATCTCCACCTTCCCAAACAAATACCTTCATCAAACAGTTAACACAGAACATCTTGGAGGCATCCTCCCATGCCATTCCTAAACACTCCTTAAATCCTTCAAAAATGCCAGTTCCTTGGTGGACAGATGCTTGTCGCCAAGCCATAAAAAATAGGAAAAGTGCTCTAAACAAATTCAAAAGACATCCGTCTTCTGAAAATTTCATTATCTTTAAAAGGAAAAGAGCAGTAGCAAAGAGAACAATCAAGGAGGCCAAGCTTTCCTCTTGGCATTCATTCACATCTTCTTTTAATCATAACATCTCTTCCAAGGATATGTGGAATAACATACGGAGAATGAAAGGTTTTCCTTCCAGAAGCATTCCAGGTCTTTTGATAAACAACACATGGACTACAGATTCTGCAGTCATTGGCAATTCACTGGCAAAACACTACCAGGACAAATCTTCCAATCATCAAATCCCCTCTACCCCTTCAATCAACACCTTTAATACAAACATCATCTTCCCCTACAACATTCCCTTCTCCATGAGGGAACTGAGAGACTCACTTGTCAAAGCCAGAAGAACTGCTCCCGGCCCTGACGGCATTCATCTGGATATGATCATCAATCTCCCATCTTCTATTATCTCATTAATCTTGGAGTACTACAATAACCTCTGGTCAAGTGGAGAATTCCCGTCCTCTTGGTTAACAACTATCATTCCCATCCACAAGACCGGCAAGCCCAGAAACAACCCCAATAGCTATAGGCCCATATCCCTCACCAACCACCTGACCAAACTATTGGAACGCATGGTAAAAGCCCGTCTTTGTTGGCATTTAGAGTCAAACAATCTCATATCTCCCCACCAATATGGCTTTCGCAAAAGTTTCTCTGCCCTAGATCACCTCGCTTCGTTCGATACTGACATTAGATCAGCTTTTCAGTCAGGGAAACACCTTCTGGCCGTTTCTCTGGATCTGCAGAACGCTTTTGACCTGACAAACAGTAAACTCATAGCTGACTAGTTGATGAGGATGGGTTTCAGGGGCAACCTCCCTAAATTCGTCATTAACTTTATCCAACCTCGATCTTTTAGAGTCAGAGCGAACGGCCTTCTCTCGGATATACATGTATTAGAATCGGGAATACCTCAGGGATCCATACTGAGTCCTACATTATTTCAAATAGCCATCCAGACACTGGAAAAACACTTACCAGATCACACAAAAATAAAGCTATTTGCTGATGATATTTTAATTTACAAATCTTCCAGTGACAGTAATACACTCACAAACCTCATTCAATCTTCCCTGAACAATATCCAAAAATGGGCCACAATTTCGGGATATTCTTTTTCCCCAAACAAATCATCATACATACATTTCTGCAGGAAAAAAAACTGCTCTAAATTAAATCCACTAAAACTTCTCAATGATCCTATATCACCTCAGATCAACTTCAAAATATTGGGCATGATCTTTGATCCAACCTTGAATTGGAAGGAGCACATCAATCATCTCAGAATGACTACTTCAAAGGACATCAATTTGATGAGATTACTAGCAAATTCTCAATGGGGAGGAAGTTTCACAACCTTAATCAGGATTTATAAATCTCTCATACTATCCAAATTAAATTATGGTGACTTTATATACGATGCATCAAGACCCTCATACAAGAAAAAATTAGATACAATCCAGAATCAAGCTCTCAGATTGGCTACAGGGGCCTTTCGTACGTCGCCTATCCCAAGTTTACAGTGCGTTTCTGCTACTCCATCTCTCAACCTTTCAAGACAAAGATCCCTCATGTTATATTTTTCAACTGTCTCATTTAAACCCATCATGAAAAGAGCATTACATTTAAACCCGCCACCCAACACAATTATTCCACCAGACTCCATAGCATCTAGAATTAAAAACATCCTAAATCGTCACAACCTCTCCATTCAAACTAACGGCTCTCCTAAAGTTTCTATATACCCGCCTTGGACAACAATAAGACCCTTCATTGACTATATGCTCAGAAAATATAACAAGAAATTAAATCCAAGCCACATAATCAGATCAGCCTTTCTATTACTTATCAACGAGAAATACAAAGACTCTTCCCATATTTATACAGACGGCTCTAAGACTGCCCAGGGAACGGGGGCCGCTTTCGTATACAATAACACTACCATTAAATTCAAGTTAAATAATTACACCTCTATCTTTTCAGCGGAATTATTTACCATCAAAGAAGCGTTAAGATGGTTAATATCCACCAAACTAGATACTAAAGTTTTAATCATTACAGACTCTTTGAGTTCATTACAATCAATCAGCTCTCCCATGCATTTTCACCCTATCTCAACAGCCATATCTGATCTTATACAAATGGCATCCAATAGGGGTATCATTATATCTTTCTTATGGGTGCCCAGCCACATTAACATAAAAGGTAATGAAAGAGCCGATGTACAAGCTAGGATTGCCATCTCCTCGGGTACTCCAATTAACTCAAACCTCACTCCAAAAGATCTAAAAAACTTATTCAACCAGACTTTTGATAATCTATTTCAGCTGGAGTGGGACCTGCGAGAGGAATCGTGCAAACTGTGGGGAGTTAAACCTTTAGTTTTTCCGCCCCTCCAGCTGGATGCTCTGTCACGTAGAGATAATACAGTATGGAGAAGGGTCGCCATCGGGCACACCTACCTCACTTATTCTTATTTATTAAAAGGTGATCCACCACCCATATGTCCAAATTGCGACAATATGCTTACAATTAACCACATTTTAACTTCAAACGAATATTTAGACATCAAGACAAGATTAGATCTATTAAAACCACTTGATCAATTATTAACTCCAAATGTCACAAATATCTCCAATTTAATTAAATTCTTCAAAGAAACACAACTATATTCTAAGATTTAAACATTCTAAGATTTAAACATCCTACTTATGATCCTCGATATCGACGCGCCAAACTAAAATAATCAAATCAATCAATCAATCTTTAATATACAGTTATGGTTTCATTAGTGTTGGGATTACTCAGATAAAGTCCGTATGATTTGTAATGGCATAATCGGCAATAAAATGCTAAACAGAATAAAAGATATTGTGCACCTTGCTCCCACTTATACTTCAACAGATGTTGTTCCGCCTTAAATATCGATCTGATCAATGTAAGATAGCCGTCATTAACGATCTTGATTATATTATTTGGAAGTAAGAGAGATAGACTCAATTGTACGTGTCATTTATTAATTTAACGAGTACACCCGTACTCAGAGATGGATTCAGGTAAATCTATATTATGAGTATTAGGAAGTATTATGATTATGAGTTTTGGACATACGGAATTTATCTTTTTATAATGGACTATAAGAAGCGGAAAATAGGAGAGGATATTAAACATTCACTCATATTTCTAATAATTGCAAGACTTTATTGGATATAAAGATGAAGTTATAGCATATTTCTATCAAAAGATATTTACGTAAATTATCACAGTTCTAAAATAATACAGTCAGTATACTTTAGGTGAAAGTTTCAGAATGTTTATTTAATATAATATTTTTAATGTAATAAAAGAATTAAAGCTAACCTAAATGTTGCAGGTGCAAATTTTACAATAGAAAATTGATATAGGTAAAGTCCCTAAAATAACAGGTAGGTAAATATGTTGGTATGATATAATTTGCTAAGAAGTAGGTACCTGCGTTTAGGCAATATATTTTTTTTGAAAAATAAATATACAAATAAACCATATTTAGATTGTATTAGGATGAAACATCATCATCAGAATCAAAATTGGAACTCCTACTATCAGAAAATGATCCTACGTCTACATTAATAACAATTGGTGGCACCGTTACATCAAGTATGTTCTCTTTTTGCCAGTATTCTTTGATTATATTTTCTGTATGTGTTATACAACTGATCCAGTTTTCTTTTGAAACTGTCTGGAGAGCTGCCTTCCAAACAGATATTACTGCATTCTCATCGTGCCTCGCCTCACTTACAATGTGTTTATTAAAAAATCCTTTGCACTGGGCCCACACCAATTCTATGGCATTAAACATACAGTGATAGGGAGGCAATCTTAAAACTTGATGACCCATTTCAGCAATTAGTTCGTCTGTAGCATACAGCAAGTTTGTTTTGTAATTTTTGATAATTTTTAACAACTCACATTTTAGACCATTTTCTGGGAAATTAATCTGCTTACTTCGCAGCCAATTGATGATTTCTCCTTTTCTTGTCTATTCATTTGGTAGAATTTCACTAAGTCTAGAATGATATCGTGCATTATCCATAATGATTAAAGACGGCCTTTCGAGCTTCGGCAGCAGTTTTTCTCTCAACCATTTTTCAAAGAGTTCTGCGTTCATATTATCGTAGTAGTCATAACTCTTGTTTTTTGTGGAAAAGACAAGCTCACTAACATCTATAAATCCGTTGTTATTGCCAGCGTGAACGATGATGTATCTTTTTCCAGCGGCTGCTTTTTTGTTCCATACAGATCGAAGATTTTGATCGTGCTAAGTCCGTATGCTGCTTCCATGTTGGTGAATCCATGTTTCGTCTAAAAACACAACGTCTGAGGGAGCGTCAGAAGTCATGTTGGCAACATACTCTCTCAAAAACTTAACTCGTTTTGGTGATATTTCTGGTTTCTCCATGATGTAACTTCTTCCATTGTCAATTTTGTATTTGAATCTTAATTGTTTCATAATTAAACCAAGTGTCGATCTGCTGCAGCTTAAAATTTGTTTTGATTCTAGCTGTTTACGCATCATGTCCAAAGTAACATGTTTTCCTTCTACAATTAGGTGATGAATAACTTTTCGGATCTCACTTTTCTCGGACTCTCTCAAGTCTCTGGTCTTTGGAGCTCTTCTTATCCTCGTATACTCTTTTTTAGCACCATCAATGCCTTCTTGTTTTATTAGGGCTACCATTCCCAAACTTAGTTTTAGTGCCTCGGATGTACACTTAATCACAGACAAACTTGTCAATGAGTTTTCTTTTTCATTTTGGAAATAATCAAGAACATTTAGTACTAACTTCCGACTTCGACCATTCAATACTTCTCGTATTTTTATTTGTAATATCTCTATCGACAAATAACAAACAAATTCAAATGCGACCCTGTTTTATAGTGGAAACTCCTGTCATTAGCGGCTAATTGGTGCTATCTCTGTCGAGTGTACGATTCCGGGGCGTAATAAACAAAGGTAGAACACTGGCAGATAATTAGGTGGGACTTGCCATTCTTAGTATACGAGTAAAAGCAGGTACAATAGTTAGGCACCTTCTCTCTCGGTTTATGGCCGACTATGCCATTACAAATCGTACGGACTTTAATTATTATATTTTGTATAGATACGCTACAGTTTTCAATTATTGAAATAATCGATTACTGAATCGAGTAAACGAATTGAAGTGAAAATTGTCACCAAATAAGCTATTGTCTCATTCACGGGACTCTGGTGAGCAAATGAATTATGCCGAAATACTCCGAATCATTGATTCGTCATATAAAGCACCTCCCATTCTGTATGAAGAACGCGTATCTATTGTAAAGAATCTTATTCAAAAATTTTAATTTTTTTTCCAAATTTTGGTTTTTTGGTATTCCGTGAAGTTAGAGAAATAACGAACAAATTACTAATGTTTAGAGCCTATAGAAAAATATCAGCGAAAGAAGGAACGTAATAGAAAAAATCAAAACTATACTGCAAACTCGTAAAGTGTTTCTTTACTTTATATTCATTGAAAATCTCTTTTTTTCCTTCCAGATGACAGAAGATGGCGTAACAGCCCGCGACACGACGATGACGTTCACCTGTTTCGTCTTCTTCGACATGTGGAACGCCCTCTCGTACAGATCTCAAACGAAAAGCGTATTCCAAATAGGACTGTTCTCGAAACACGTTCTTTTTGGTCGCCGTAGGCTTGTCTGTTTTGGGACAAATGCTGGTCGTCTACGTGCCTCCTTTACAGACTGTGTTTCAGACGGAGGCATTGACAGGGTGGGGTAAGTATTACGTGCAGGATTGGTTTTAGATATTGATATCTCGCTTATTAATTAGCAAACAAATTTCAAAAGTGGAAAATTTAGACTGTAACATCGATAAAAATACAGCAGATGTCATGCTTATAAATAGGACTCAGAAGATCAAATTAACGTTAATATCTGGCACTGAAAACAACTTTTAAGGTGCGGAAAACTCAGTGTTATTTCGAAGTTGGTGCAGTGGAAACTGATTTTTCTATTACTCACCAGTCGAACAGGCGGGCTTTCGCAACAGATCATATTCAGCCTTTTAATAGAACAAGCGACGGAATATACCAGGTATATAAGTATGAAATGCAAATTTCAGACAACAGATGGTGCACCAATGCAGTTTGTGCTATAAAAATTTGACACTGCGCCATTTTGTTGTGTCATCAACAAGTGTCAGACGCGCACGAGTGATAAATTGGAAAAGTGTCTGCATAGTGTTGTGTTGTTGTGTTTCATATGTCGAAATTTATACCGAACAAAGAGCATTCGCGGACAGATTTAATTTTTTGTTTTCATTTGAAGAAAACTGCTGTTGAATTATACTGATTACTTCGAGAAGCTTATGGTGAACATGCTCCATCGCAAGATACGTGTGAACGATGGTTTCGGCGTTTCAAAAGTGGTGACTTCGATGTTGCAGACGAGGAACGTGGAAAACCGCCAAAAAAATACGAAGATGTGGAATTGCAAGTATTGTTGGGCTAAGATGATTCGCAAACACAAAAACAACTCGCCGAGCAATTGGGCGTTAGTCAACAAGCTGTTTCCAATCGGCTACGAGAGAGTGGAAAGATTCAGAAGTCCTGTAGATGGGTACCACATGAGTTGAACGACAGGCAAATGGAAAAGCGCAAAAAACACGTGTGACATTTTGCTCGCTTGGTACAAAAGGAAGTCGTTTTTGCATCGTATAGTTACAGGGGATGAAAAGTGGATTTGTTTTGAGAATCCCAAGCGCAAAAAATCATAGGTAGACCCAGGCGTACCATCCACATCGACCGCAAGACCGAATCGCTTTGGCAGAAAGACGATGCTCTGTGTTTGGTGGTACCAGAGGGGCGTGGTCTATTATGAGCTGTTAAAACCTGAGGAAACGGTTAATACTAAACGTTACCAACAACAATTGACCGATTTGAACCGTTCGCTGCTTGAAAAAAGGCCAGAATACCGAAAGAGGCAACACAAAGTCATTTTTGTTCGTGACAATGCTCCATCACATACGGCAAAACCAGTTCGCGACACGTTGGAAGCACTCAGCTGGGAAGTACTACCTCATGCGGCTTACTCACCACACTTGGCTCCTTCCGATTACCACTTGTTTGCATCAATGGGTCACGCACTTGCTGAGCAACGCTTTGGTTCGTACGAAGATGTGAAAAAAATGGCTTGATGAATAGTTCGCAGCAAAAGGGGAAGATTTTTTACTGGCGTGGTATTCACAAATTGCCCGAAAGATGGGAAAAATATGTAACAAGCGATGGAGCATACTTTGAATAAAGCACTTTTTTATCATTCTTCCGAATTTAACATGTTTTTTTAGAAAAAAAATCCGCATTTCATACTTGTACACCTGGTAATATTAAGCTGCACCTAGCCTTTATCGATTATAAGAAAGTTTTCGACTCCCTGGAACACTGAGCAATTATATAGTTCTTAGCCTGTGCCAGAATAAATTCAAGATTTACCGAACTCCTAAAATTCGTATATGAACATGTGACATTAAATTAGGTGAAGATCGAAAAACAGAACCCATAAAGATCAAGAAAGGTGTTAGGCGGGGCGACACAATTTCACCAAAATTATTTACCCTGGCCTTGGAGGATGTAACACGTAGGCTGAAAAGATTTGGTCTACATAGTTAAAGCACATATTTTTTTCAAAATTCGACTTTATTCATCAATATAGTCGCGAGCGATACAATCAGTCCAACGCTTTTCTAGCATTTCTATACCTTTCTTGTAGAAGGATTTGTCTCTGCCTTCAAAATAGGCCTCAGTTTCGGCGATAACTTCTTTACTGGAACCAAATCTCTTTCCCGCGAGCATTTTTTTGAGGTCTGCGAATAGATAATAGTCGCTGGGAGCCGAATCTGGAGAATACGGTGGATGAGGAAGCAATTCGAACTTCAATTCATGCAATTTTGCTATCGTAACCATTGACTTATGACACGGTACATTGTTTTGATGAAAAAGCACTAATTTCAGTTCATTTGGGGGCGTTTCTTTACTATTTCTGCCTTCAAACGCACCAATAACTTTATATAATATTCGCTATTGATGGTTTTTCCATTCTCAGCATAGTGGATGAAAATTATTTCATGCGCATCCCAAAATCCAGAGGCCAAAACTTTCCCAGCCGACTGTTGTGTCTTTGGTCGCTTCGGACGGCTTTCACCGGCTGCTGTCCACTCAGCTGACTGCCGATTTGATTCCGGTGTGTAGTGGTGGATCCATGTTTCATCCATTGTCACCTATTGCATGAAAAAATCCTTCTTATTGCTAAACAGGTCCAAACAACGCTCTGAATCATCAACACGTTGTTGTTTCTGGTCCACTGTTAGCAGACGCGGTACCCATTTCGAATAGAGCTTTCTCATGCCCAAATATTCATGCAAAATATGACCAACACATTATTTTAATATCTTTAGGGTGTCAGCTATCTCACGCAATTTTACTTTACGGTCATCCCAAACAATTTTGTGGATTTTTTTATGTTTTCTGGTGTAACCACCTCATTTGGGCGTCTAGAGCGTTCAGCATCATTTGTATCTGTACGACCGCGTTTAAGTTCAGCATACCAGTAAATGAGGAGTGATTTTCCAGGGGCAGAGCCCCGTAACACGTATCGCTATGCTTGAACGGTATTTTTTTTCCATCAAAAAAACAGTGTTTAATCAACACACGAAATTCGATTTTTTCCATTATTTTGAAAATATTAAAAGTAGCGTCAATAAAACCACTGTAACTTGTAAACTAGTCGTCGAAATCTCATGAAATTTTGATACGTATTGGTTAAAAGTCGGTACTTCCTAAAAATCATATGGATTTTTTCAAAAGGGCGACATCTACGTGTCAGACGAAAAACTTTCCAGCTTACGTGTTATATAAAAGTCTGAAGTGGGAAGAGAAGGGAATTAAACTCGATGGCATATATTTACATCACTTGCGATTCGTAGATGATGTAGTACTGATACCGAAGATCTAGACAAACTCAAAATCATGATAGAACAACTTAATCAAGCTTCACAGAAAGTAGGTCTCAAGATGAACATCAAGAAAACAAAACTTCTAAGCCCACAAAACACAAAAATTAAGATCGGCACTAAAGAGATCGAGAGAGTGGAAGATTATATATACTTGGAACATAAGATTAGATTGGATAAGGACAATCAAACAGCGGAAATAACAAGGCGAGTGGGGCTCAGCTGGACTGCATTTCAAAAACTGGGATTCATTCTAAAAAACAGACATATTCCCATGACCTTAAAAAGAAAAGTGTATGAGAGCTGCATACTTCCAGTAAGTATGTATGGGCTGGAAACCATGACCCTTGCAAAATATTGTCGACTGTAACGTACTCGACGGGCCCTGGAAAGTCAGATGTTAGGAACACATTAAAAGCGAGAACATCAGATGAACAACAAGAATGACAGATATCAGTTAAAGAGTGGGAAAATTAAAGCGGCAAGTGGCGGGGAATGTGGCTAGAACGAATGATAGTAGATGGACAACAAAATTACTTAAATGGAGACCTTGGGAGAACATACAAAGTGTCGGAAGACGAATGAAAATATGGATGGATGATATCAGGTTGATAACAGGCAGTAGATGGCTTGCGCAGGATAGAGACAATTGGAATAAACTTGAAGAGGCCTATCTTCTGCAGTGGAGAAGCAATGGCTTATAAAGAAGAAGATTAGTTGTTGGACTTTCAGTTAAATTATCTAATGGTGAATGATATGTGTTCCCGGAAAAATAAAACAAACAAAGGAAGCAAGAAGTATATTGTCTGTCTCATGTTTAAGAGCCATAAAATTTAGGATAAAAAAAATAGTGAAATTGGAAAGGCAAAGAAGGAGACAGTATCCGTGGATACATATTTTGGAATCAGACGAATACTCGGATAATAAAAGGTGAAGTGAACGATAAATTTAAAGAAAAACATCGACGTTAATTACGGTATGACGTAATGCGAAATGCCGACCGTAGACAGTAACGCTAACGGACGACGATAATCGATAGTAACTAACAAACGTGAATGGTAACGGTAACGGACAGCGGTCAACGGTAAAGTTATGTATACTTAGCAGCCTATGGAGGCGTCTTTTTCGGACCTTGTAGATGATTACATAAGAACATAGCCTAGAAGAGCGAAGCGTATGCAGCATTCATGTTCGATAATGTATGAGAGCCGTCTGAAAACTTCTCGGCCTAATAATAAAAGAAAATTTTTTTTAACGTAAAATATGTGTTATTTTTCAACTTCAATACATTTTTCCGATAATTCAGTACCATCATTGAAGTGTGATTCCGGAAGGCCTGCACCATATCCATCCACGGCTTTAATAGCTTCATCATTTGATGTAAAACGTTTTCCAGCCAAGAATTTTTTCAGGTTTGAAAACAGAGGGAGCCAAATCTAGTGAATGCGCTGGATGTTCAAGCAATGCTTACTTTAATTCGTTGAATTTTGCCATCGTCAAATACTTGTGTGAACACGTACATTGCCTTCTTTAAAACTGGTCTTTTCTCGCGAATTTTTGCATCCAACTGAACCAAAAGGTTACAGTAATATTCAGAGTTCATTGTTTTACCTTTCTGAAGATAATCGATCGATAAAACACCTTTGTAATTCTAAAAAAACTGTTGCCATAACCTTCCCTGCTGATGGAACCGTCCTTGCCTTCTTTGGTGCACTTCCACCGGCTTCAATCCATCGTTTTGACTGTTCTTTTCGCTCTGGTGTATAGTGGTGGATCCAAGTTTCATCAACAGTCATGAAACGACGCTTGAAATACATTTTATTTTGCTTAAAACCATCTAAACACGCTTGAGAGATACGCATTCTGTTTTTTATAGGTCTAGCACACGTGCTACAGGGAAGTCCCTAAAACACTACAGGAGTCAAACGTGTGCGGAGAAAGCGATTCACGTTGTTCTTGAATCGCTGTAAATTGTACTCAGTGGGAAACATAGTCCTGGGCAAATTATTCCAAAGGGATGATGTTCTCTATATAAAAGACTGCTTGAAAAGCGTTGTACGAGGAGTAACAAGCTGAACCTCATACGGATGTGAAGTATTAGCGCGACGTGTACTTCTAACATGCACCGCTCTGGGAGGAATTAAGCGGGCCACATCCTTCGAACACTTTCCATGAAAATATTTGTAGAATAGGCTTAAGTCGCCAACCGTTCTTCGATGTTGCAGCGAATCAAGGCCGCCGGTCAGTTCCGGGTCTCCAATCAGACGAACAGCTCTTCTTTGAATAGAATCCAACAAATGCGGTCTGTGTTTGTGAGCGGAGCTCCAAACATGGGAGCAGTATTCCCTTGTTGGTCGAATTTGAGCGTTGTAAAGAATTAACAGTTGTTGTGGAGTGTAAAGCATTCTGGTTCGAAATAATATTCCCAACTTTTGAGAAGCTCTCCTTGCTATGCCTGTCACGTGTTCATGCCTGGACATATTTGCTTCCAAACCAACGCCCAACAAATTGAGTGACGATGTTAGAGGAATGGAGTGCCCCGACATAACTATGTCGGGTTCAGCAACGTTAACTTTTTTAGAAAAGACTGCCACCTGGGTTTTTGTAGCGTCAAATTCCAGTTGGTTACTGTCACCCCAAGATAGGATTTCTTCCAAGTCTTTGTTAAGTTGAATGACTTCCTGCTGTGTGCGGATATTCGTCTGAGTAGCCGATGTCCGAGCGTTCAAAGTGAATGAAGAGATAAGTGCAAAGCTGTAGATTGGATTCTCGGTCTTTTCCAGCAGATCGTTAATATAAATGAGAAAGAGAGTAGGAGACAGTATGGAGCCTTGAGGTACACCGGCGTTGACAGTGTAGATGTTAGAAAGAAATCCATCGACCGCCAGTCGTAAAGAACACTTTCTGAGGAAACATGAGAGCCACAAACGGAACTTTCGACGCATTCGAATGCGTTTTTGGTCAATTGGCAGCAAAGGCGGCACCCATCTTTCACAAAGCTTTTGAGATGCCCATGGCCTCAGCTATTTCACATACTTTCACTCGTCGATCATCTAACACCATATCATGGATTTGTTGAACGATTTGTGATGTTTTAGCATTTTTTGGACGAGCTTCGCGTGAATGATCTTCGAGACTTGTACGACCAGATTTAAAAAAAGCAGCCCATTTTTTCACAG
The DNA here is from genome assembly GCA_019049505.1 of Pachyrhynchus sulphureomaculatus. Taxonomy (NCBI): domain Eukaryota; kingdom Metazoa; phylum Arthropoda; class Insecta; order Coleoptera; family Curculionidae; genus Pachyrhynchus; species Pachyrhynchus sulphureomaculatus. Next base: position 19,191,648 of record CM032449.1, on the reverse strand, counting down.
TGGAAAGTGAAGATGATGCATCCTTATACACTTTTAACAATTTTGGATGAATTTCTGTCGGTGTTAAACCAGCGTTTCTCAACCTCAACCAATAATGTATTTTCAGTATTATGATGCTAAAGCTACACTATGACCTTAATTACAAACCTTACAAACTACCAAGAATAAGTAAATTTATTCATATTTGGCAACACATATCTGCTGCGTTGACAAAACTAGAATCGATGCCTCTCTATTGCTCTCTGTCACGTCCACCATATCGGTAGCGGCTTCGCGAGAAGTTCCGAGTTGTCTCGAACATTCGGAAAGTCTGCCTAAGTGTATAAATGCTGCACCTCGTTCAATTACAGCCCGTCTCAGTCGAGTTGATTCTTCTACTGCTATCGGATTTATCGTGAATATGTCTGTTATAATTTACGTGTTAATTGAAATTCAAGGTATAGGGTATTCAGGCAGTAAATTTATACAAAATCATGGATAAATTTTTAAGTGGGCGTAAGCGAGCATTAGACGATAGTGAAGCATCAACAAATGCACAGACCAGCGTGGTTCCGAAAATAAAATCAAGAAAATATTCTCAAGAATACTTAAATTTAGGGTTTATCAGTACTGAAGTAAATGAAAAAGAGTGGCTTCTTGTGTTATTTGCTCAAAAATCTTGGCAGCAGACAGCATGAAACCAAATAAACTTGCTTTCCTTCCAGTAAATTATATTAAATGTTTTTAATGAATGTTTTTAATATTAATTTCTTTTCGATACGCTCGCGCCTCAACAATAGTATAATCACGTCCCCCTAGTGAGGCGCGCCCCACAGGTTGAGAAACGCTGTGTTAAACTATCCAAAACAAAGAATTTAATCACTGCACGATATTCAATTTTTTCCATTTAAAAAAAATCTACGACACGTCAATATTAAGCAGCTGCTACTACTCGGATGAATTAACAGATCGAAATAAAATTTTACATATGTTTATATAAAGGATGAAACTTTCCAATACAATTATGGTTTCACAGTTTCTAGCGCCATCTGTGTCAGGCCGAGAACTTCTCAGAGAGCCCTCGTACTATTTAACTGTAAACAGGGTTAGAAATGAATCTCTGTTCACAAAGCATTATTTGCGGGGGTGCTAACCTAAAAAAAAAGGAATTTCTTTTACCGTTTACAAGTTATAGGCGACACGTCGTAACTTGACCGACTGTACAAAAATAATGAATTGGTATTCATAAACAGCAACATTTCCATCAATTTCATTTTCGTTTTATTTTTAGATATTGCATTCCTCACGGCACTATCATCATCCGTATGGGTATTCTCGGAATTCAAGAAACTCTTCGAAAGATTCTTAGAGCAGCGGTGCAAAGGAAAAAAGTCACCACTGGAATACGTATGACAGTGTAAGAGGCCAGAAAAAGGCGGCTGTAAACCCAGGTATTATTGTTAAGTTCAAATTTGTTAATTATACGGCGTGTTTCGGAATTTTTTTTGACAAAAAAATTACAGGTGCTTTTTCCAATTAATAATAATACTAATAAGAGAAGCCGAAACTCAAAAATTATTTTTTGTAGATCTGCCTTATTTTATTGGCTCTCTTTATTTATTTCAGACATTTTTAAAATTAGTGCGTTCATTCAATACTTATCAATTAATTTTTGTTTTGTTTTTTTGGAAATCTCTTTTCTCTTTTACCTTGCACTAAGTATTTGTCTTTAAATATAAACCTTATACTCTTTGTCCACTCTATATCCAAAATAAAGCCTTTCCGGACCTAATTTAGGCCACAAAATCAATCATAATTTTTTTAAAACAAACTTCCGAACTACCCCGTATATAGCTATTTGAATATTGTGAAAAAATTTATTTATTTTGTAAATCAAAACCTAAACGGATATATTGTTAAACAACTTTATTAAAAGAAAAAAAAAAAGAAACATGCTCCTATTTTATACAATGTTTTATGTTTTTTTTTTTATTTATGTGTTTCGTTAACTAGATCCCATTTTTCCTTGTTTTGTAATGTATTGCCAGCTGCTATTACGCCAAGAAATAGCAGCCGTTATTTGCTCATATATCACTTATATGAGTGAGTACAAGAATTTTTCAGATTCATTACCGTGGCACACTTTGTATACGGGTAATACCTGTAGGGTCTATATTCGTATAATAACCCAGTCACGAAAATGTAGTAAAAGTGCATGTAAATTTAAATAAGTTAGATTTTTTGGCCGAGAGATTCATTACCAGCTAAGTAATATATGTAAAAAAGTTTGCAACAATCAGGGCATGGCCGGCTGAAAAATAGGGTCTGAACGGACCCCATTTTGGGGTCTCGAAAAATATGTATAATTTCTGAAAATATTACAGGGAAAAACTATAGATCAAACGATTCTGCACAAAAAAGGTCTCTTGATATATAGAAAATCGCGATCCAAAAAAATGTGGATTTGCAATAAACGCATATTTTGACAATTACACTAATTTTTTTTAAAAAAAAAGATGAATTTTTTAAAGAATTCTTATCCAATGAATTCTTCAGTACAGTATCAAAGAAGCAGCGTGTAAATTAACATAAGATCATATAAATTTCTTATAAAATTTTAACTTTACCTTAAGAAAATGCAAAAAAATTATAAATACAGAAAAATATGGTAAGTTACGTGGAAAAAAATACAAAAAATGCATATGTTATATAAAAAATATAATTTGTTAAACATACATTATCGAAAACTATATATTCAAAATTTACTTTAATTTCACGTATGCCAGAAATTATTCCAAATCCTCCTCTTCTGCAATTGGTTGTTGAAAGATATTCAAAGGCTAGGGTAAGACACAATAAATTAATGTATTTAATCTTTTCTCCTTATTCTTCAGTACCACAATCACTGTACCATTAATACCAAATTTAGAAAGAGCAAAAGTACACTTTACAGAAAACGATTTACTGGGGCTGATATCGCAAACTATAGGCCAATAAATTATTTGACATCCTAGTAACTAAAGTATTGGCATCTAACTTGGGAACCATCTATAATAGGTGAACAGTTTGGTTTTCAGAGAAGCAAGTCTGCTGAATTGAACTTGCTTTGCTATACGGACTACCTCTCGAGGACCTTGGAGAGAGGATCTGAGATACATTCCATCTATGCTGATTTCTCTAAGGCCTTTGATAGGGTCAACCATGATGTTCTTCTTAACAAGCTCAATAACCGTGGGATATCGGGTTCACTATTGGGCTGGATTAGGAGTTATTTGTCTAACAGAGTTCATTATTTCATAAAATATAACCACAATTACAGCTGCTCCGAAATTATATCTACGTGCATGCCGTTAGTAAACATTAGATGGAAATTCGGGGAAGTAGTGGCGCTGCGTGCACAGTACTTCCCTCTACTTTTCTCCGAGACGAAAAAAAAAAATTGAGATTTAACAGCTGCGTATTTTCTGCCTAAACCCCTGAGAAAGATCCCACTACCTGGAATTGTTAGCTTAAAGAATTTACTTCCTTCTCCAACTTTAACTCGACCTCAAAATTGTCAAATTAATGAATACCTTGTAATTACAAATAAAACAGACCAATTCAGCGATTTAAACAAAAAAATGAAAAATCAATGCAAAAACTTTATGAAATTGGACTTCTAAAGGGACTTTCTTAAAAAGAAATGTTTAATATTTAAGAAAAAAACATATGTAAAGTTATGGTACTTATTTTCAACATTTCTAAGGTGGCATACAAAAATTATCTAACCCTAAAAAATAGCAAAAAACATTTCTTTATTTTCAGTGCATTTAAAATCGAGATATCAGGCAGTGAAATGTATATTCCTAAATGAGAAAGAAATATATAAAGAAGAACATCTCTGAAGGGTTTTTTTATTAGTTTAAATTTATCACAAATATTAATATGTAAAAATACAAGCGTCCGTGTTAAAAAAGTTTTTCTTTCAAATGCATTTCCTGATCTCAGTTGGAAAAAAAATTAAATTTCATGAACGCATCAGAAATGTTAAATTTTCCCCTTCAAAATGCTTTTTTTTTCTTTTTTAATATGATTATATGAAAATTTCAGAATTTCGCGTGGCGCGATTTGAAATATCCGAGTAAAACAACGCTTTTAAATTACGATTTTGTCGAAAACGACGCGTTTAACAGGAAAATATTAAAAGACCTTTTTAGTGCAGAATCGCATGATCTATACTTTTTTCACGTAATGTTTTCACTAATTATGCATATTTTTCGAGATATTGAAAGAGTCAAAATGAGCCCCATTTGTCAGCCGGCCATGCTCCGATTGCTACAAAGTTTTTTATATATATTACTTGGCTGTTAATGAACCGCTCTGGCCAAAGATCTGACTTATTTAAATTTATGTGCGGTTCAACTCCCAAACTACTGGGTTACAATAACTTTGTAATTTTCTGTTAATGAAGAAATTGTCAAATCCTTGTGGTACAAATGATGATCTGTTAATATAACACACCCTGTATGTGAGTAATAATTTTAGTAATTACTCACTCCTATAAATAAAAGTTTTTGTGATTATGGGATTTTTCTAATCCATACGGTAAAAAGAATTGTTTACTTTTGTGACACACCTTGAATATCATTTTTTTCGTAAAATTTATCCTATGACGTGACCTGAATCCTACTTTATCTTCATGTAAAATTTCGTCAAAATACGTTCTCATGATCTTGCTTGATAGCGTAACAGAAAAACGGACGAGCAGACAAACAGAAAAAGTCTACAAATTGTTGATTTGACCAATATGTGTATTGAATGACACTTAAGCTTTAGAAAAAATATTTAAAAAACTTTGCACTTGCAGCACGCAGTAAACAAACATAAAAGTGGTAATAATAAATCTAATCTTGTGTGATTTGTTGCCAAAGTAATAATAATAATACGGTAACAAATCATGAATTACACCTAAATATCTGACATGTTTGTTTGGCTATTGCTTCTACAAGCTTAAACGATATCGCAGTTGCATTATTTTGTCTTTCTCAAAAGCAGTAAGACATATGTTTTCACTCTACAAGCACAAATGATCAGTCAACTTAGTCTTTAGAATTTCGACTCTTCGTAATAGCGTGTTACGGTTCTACATTCTCATAAATACGTTGAGATTTTGTAAGTTTCACATAATACTAGACAACAGTTGTTACCACTATACCAAATACTTCATTTTTTCAGTCGACGCGCGGTTCGCTACCATGTTGCCATCATCAGGAGCGGTGCTTAACGAAACTTAAGATTAGAAAGTCGACTATATATTTACTCGAGCTAAACCGGTAGTTCCGCTCAAATAACCAATTTAGAGAACTGTAAGAAATATCTCTTTAGATAATTTAAAATTAATTTAAAAATACAAAAATAGTCTAAATAAGGATAAAGGACCTATTTTTTTTTTTACAGTTCTCTGTACTGGCTACTGACCGGAACTAAACCACCGTCTGCGATTAGTCGATGACTGATTGTAGTTAATTATCGCTTAGCTAAACGCGCTACGAGGGCAAAAATAAAGCGTTTGGTGTAGTGGTGCTAACTGTTGTGTTAGGATTTTGGTAAATATTTGAGGTTATTCGATTATATTATATTATATTCACTTAGAGCATAATCTTCAGCGATCATCCTGAAAGGTGAAAAGTGTTTTAAATTATTGTTTTTAAAAACAATTCGCCAGACAGTGTCGGTCTGGTGAATTGTTATCACAAAAATACCCAATATTTTAAATTACAATTCTCCTGTGTATAGAGGGGCTGCCAGAGAATATTGAGTGATATAATTTCGGATATTATATTGGGTTTGGATGATATTTTGTGCACTGCAACTGCAACATACATACCTAATACATATTTTCAATTTCAACTTTATTATTTATACACGACTTGCAGAACGATGGTTTTATTTTTATATTTTGATAATAGTCGGTAACGATATTTTATTGGTAATTTTTTGTTATTGTAAACTGTATATAGCGTTGCCATAAAGCCTGATATCGTCAAGAAAAATTTAAAACCGGAAACACTTCTCTAACATCTTCATTGACTAATACCAGTTTTAATTTTTTTTATTCTTATTACAATTGTAAAACGTTAAAAAGTAGGAAAATGAAACTCTTTTAAATGAAAACTTACTTGGTGGTTGTTCCCCTAATGGGAGGTCCTTCATTGCACTAAGTTTGGGATGGCACTTGCAATAATCCTTTATAACTTTAGGAAAGTAAAAAAAAAGAAAAAACGAAGTTGTGGTTTTGAGAACAATTCTTATCTGATAGCTTTTACGGTTCACACTTAACATCACCGGGAATTTAAGTTATGGCCATACAAAACTGAAATTTAAAATACCGCAAAATTTTGGGACCAAAAAGACGGTATTTTTAAACAATTTGGAAAGTTCAACCTCATTGCGATAGTTCAAGATTATTCTCGCCATGAAGTCTAACATCTATTTTACTCATAATGGCCACCAAGATCGGAAATTCCAACAGAGAAAATTTCTTGCACGCTTCTGTGTTTTGCTAGAACTCAGGCCTTTTTTACGAAGCAAAATGCAGTATAGCCCTCAAATAATACTCGCTTCTAACTCGTTGACCAGTTGGAAGAGACTTTGTGCACAACACCACGGTAATCGAACAAAATGGTTAACATGACCTTGTTTTTGACAAGCTGTGACGTGGATTTTCACTTTTAATTCACCTTTTGTACAATGTTTGCTTGATTCTTGTGCTGTTTCCGGGTCATATGAAGAATAGTTTCCACGTCTTATCACCAGTCCATCCACCCAAGGAAAGCATCTCTGTAGTGATCTCATCACGACGATGTTTTTTAAGAAAATTCTAGAACAAGACGAGATAAAAATAACACAGGAGACACGTCGAAATCTTTTTTCCAAATCGGTACAAGCTCCCTTCAATACCCTAGTAGCTATTACTGCGCATAAGATCCATGGTTTCGTTTACATTTTCTTCCGTGGTGGCGGTGGTGAACTTCCAAAACGCGACTCGCCTTTAACTATTTCTACTCTCTTTAAACGAATTATACCACTTAAAAACTTGATAAACATTATCACCGCAACACTTCTCTAACATTTTCATCGTATGAGTATAAGAAATTTCATTTTTAAGACAAACGTTATTTCAAATTCGTTGTATTTTTTTTAGAAATCGCCAGCAAAAATTTTCATAATTAAAAAAAACTGCTTTTCTTTTTAACCTAATAGAGCAAATGTCACGAACATTTTTGTCAGATGTTAACAGTTTTACCGACATAAAAAACAAATACATTAATTCCTAGCAATAGCGTGTGTATATTATTTAAAGGAATCTTAATTTTTGAACATAGCTGAATATTCTATAAAGGTGATATTTGGTCTATGAGCTATTTTCGTGATGGTAATTTGTTGGACAGTAGAGGTTTACCAAAAACAGCAATTAAAAGCACTTTTGACGTTTCAAGGCCATTGCTTTGTGAGATTTTTATCATCTTTTACAGTTATAGGACATAATAATAAGTAATAAGACTAGTGTTTTTATAGAATATTCGAATTATAAGCACTTTTGCCATTTCAAAGTCATTCTGGAAGTTCAAGGTCATTCCTGAAGTTCAAGGCATGACCTTTGTGAAGTTTTTATCATCTTTTAGTTATAGAAGATAATAACAAGTCGTAGGGCTATCGTTTTTATCGAATTTTAGTACTTTTACCTCTTCAAGGTCATTTCGGGAACAAGGACGTGTGTTCATTTCCTTAAATCGCACTTTATACTTCTCGCAACATCCTCAAACTATATCATAATGTTTCGCGATAGGCTTCCAATTAAATAGCTTTTATTACGAAATTGTTTATATTTACTTTAAGCCCCAAGCGCGTACCACGCTCTTCATTTTCCTAATTCTTGCCGTAGAAATTACAAGGTAATAGGTTCTCAAGTTGTAGAAGTCGTACCCAAAAAACTGTCACTTCATTATGCATTGCTCTAACATCTGTAATAAACCGTCGCGCTTCAAGATGGTAAACAATATAAATTTGTCACTAGATTGTTGTCTTATTTTAAGTAAAGTTTTGAAGATATATTGTTGTTAAGAAAAATATAGTGATCTCACAAATATTTAAATATAAACAATAAACCAATCCTATTTTTACCTCTTTGTATCGCCTTGCTTTTAATCGTCCTGAAAACCTATTGTATTTTGTTAGATCGACTGCAAAATAATGAATGCAAATCAACCTTTTTGTTCTGCCATTCTTCCACACATGATAATGGAAATATTAGCAATACATTTAGATACTTAATGGGGAAATATGGGATATATCTTAAAAATTTACTATTTAGTTTTCATTTGGTCATGTAAATTCAATTATCGATTAAATTTATAACTTTAAAAGTTAAAAACTGTTACTTTATTTATTGTTCTTATCTATATTAAGTGAAAGTGTTCATTTGTGGCATTTACACAAAATAAAGAAGATAATTTTGACTTTTTTAGTAGTTATTTTGACAGATAGATTATCAATTTCCGTTTCATCCAGGGCGCCTTCACATTCAACGCCGAATGTAGCAAAACTTCTTACAGACACCAATTTTCTAAGTTATCCTTTATTTTTTATTCTATCAAGTATATGAGCATTTCCGTAAATTTTTGGTATGTTAGCGGTTTAAAAAAAGAGAATTTTTTTTGAAAGTAACACTCATTAGATTCGATTTAAATCGTGCCTTGGACCTTCAAAAATAATTATATATAGACACATACATACATTGGCTGTAAGAGTAATATCTTTAAATACACCATTTTTAATTTACGGCCATTTCTGAGCAAGAAGTGGCTAAAATCTGACCGTAACTTGGAAGCGATATCCTAATATCAACAAGGTACATAAAAATTCGAAGTCAGCAGGTCAAAGAACATTAGAAAAGTGTACCTGCACGTTAATTTAACTAAAAGATATAAAATGGGAAAAAATGGGCCAAAATGGCCATTATATAAAAGAGAAAAACGTTATCACGATGAATAATTTCAATATATCGCATGGATAAACTATAATACAGTACATTACACTGGTTTACAGCCAAAAAATACCAAGAACGCCACATGCCTAGATAAGTTAATTGGGACCTCCTGAACACGAAAAAAACGCTATAATTTTTTTTTTTTTAAGTACCGTTTTTTAGATAACGGTACTTTTGTGTTTTTCGGTGTATGGTCCCACTCAAACCCTTATGGAGCCCAACCGAAAAGTCCGATCGAGATAAATGTCATACCGTTGGAAAGGCAACTAAATGCCTTTTCCGGCGGTATACTATAAATTTCCATGTGACAAGAAGTGGCTGAGTTATAACACCTCAAAGTTCAAAATTTGCCTATTTTTTACGTTTTTTTCAAAATTTTTCATTTTTATTTGGTTTTTTTTCTACGTTATTGTAAAGATCTGGAATGTTTTATTTTTTTACCAAGTAGTTTATTTAATAACCAACATTTTAAACGTAATTTGAAAAAAAAAGGATGAAAAATAAAGTTTTTATTAAGGATTTTGTGGAACGACAATATTTTCATTTTCATTGCTCACACGCTATATTCGGCGTAAATTAAAAAAATTTAAATTAAAATGACGAGTGACTTGAATTTTTCCGTTTTTTTTCGGATGTATCTTCGCGAATGAGGAACCAACAATAGTCTGCCATCATTTGTTCATCCCACCAGCCCTTGTAACGTCTCTCGATTTCTTGCATTTCCTGGTGAAATCTTTCACCCTGCTCATCACTTTCGGATCCCAAGTTCATGGGGAAAAATCCAAATGACTGAATAAAAAGTGTAGTTTAGGTGTCATATTTGAACCTAAAAGTTAAAAAGAATAAATTTCAAATAATTTTCAAATGATAACGGCCTTTTTGATATACATGCTTTCACTCAACGCTTACCAATGGCATTGAATTTTTGCAGTAATGTATCGATCTTCTCAGCGTAATCAGGACTTCTGTAGTTTCCCAAAAAGTTGTAAACGATGTCCTGGAATGCTTCCCATGCCTCCAAATGAGCTGGACCTAAACACTCATTAAATGCTTGGTCACCGTACAGAGCCCGAATTTGAGGTCCATCAAATATACCAGTTTCAATTTTGCTCGCTGTGGCTCTCGGAAATTTTTGTTTAAGGTAATTCATGGCAAGACTGTCTTTTGGCAACGTTTTCACAATATTTGTAAATAACCCAAGCTTAATATGTAGTGGAGGAAGTATTATCTTCTCCTGAGGAATGAGTGGGTCATTTTTAATATTGTACTCTCCGTGCGTACGCCCACTTCGTTCGGGCCAAACTTTTCGGATGTAGTGATTCTGACGGTCACGGCTGTCCCATAGACATAGAAAACAGGGAAACTTCGTATTGCCCCCTTGCAATCCAGATAGTATGGCAACTAATTTAAAATCAGAGCAAACTTTCCATTGATGTTGGTCATATTGTATGAGAACGAGAAGTTCTTTCATTGCTTCATATGTTTCCTTTATGTATTTTCCATATCCGATTGGAATTGATGGTTTCGTATTCCCTTTATGAAGCAAGACTGCCTTCAAACTATCCTTGCCTCCATCCAGAAAAAGACGCCATTCCACTGGGTCATAACTTTGTTAGAGAGCATTGAAAAGACCACGTATGTTGGCACAAAAACAAAAGTTTCCCGTTTTTGCGAAAAAAACTGCAAGTTGTTTGCTACGATCACGGTAATATGTAACACGTGTCTCAGGAGCACAATATCCCCACTGTTGCAATCGCGATGCAAGTAATTCAGATTTCGATTTCGGCAAATACAAATCTCGGCACAAATCATTAAGCTCGGCCTGAGTAAGTAAATGGGGTTTCTTATTTGATTGCATTTCTGATTCACTGCACTCATCTGATGAATCACTTATTGTTGTTCTTTTTCGTATTTTTGTGGGCTCTGCTACAATCAGCTGCGGTTTGGGGCACGATACTGAGTGCGGCACTGGCAGCGTCACCGAGCTAACAACTGGATAAACTGGTTCAATTCTACGTCCGACAGCCTTTTCCGTTAAACAGAAATAACAATCTGTTGTATGACTGATCGGGTTTCTCCATTGCATTGGCTTTCCAAATGTGAAGAAACACTCTTGACCCTTACCAATTTTATTTAATATTGTTCGGCAGTTGTTACATGCATTATTCGGTGTCCACGGTTTGTCCAGAGACGCAGGTCGAAAGCCGAAATACTTCTTATACGCTTCAGATAAATTTTTCGTATTCATTTTTCGCATCAAATGCTGTGATTTCTTTTTCACAAGAACTCCACAAACATAACAAAATTCGTTGGGATCGATTGAACACATTTTATTTTTTGTACGTACAAAGCCAAACTGTTTACTGTGATCAGATTCAAATTCTGATGGACGCCGAATATAGCGTGTGTCAGGGCTACCAACGTATACAGTGATTCAAATTCTGATGGACGCCGAATATAGCGTGTGAGCAATGAAAATGAAAATATTGTCGTTCCACAAAATCCTTAATAAAAACTTTATTTTTCATCCTTTTTTTTTCAAATTACGTTTAAAATGTTGGTTATTAAATAAACTACTTGGTAAAAAAATAAAACATTCCATATCTTTACAATAACGTAGAAAAAAAACGAAATAAAAATGAAAAATTTTGAAAAAAAACGTAAAAAATAGGCAAATTTTGAACTTTGAGGTGTTATAACTCAGCCACTTCTTGTCACATAGAAATTTATAGTATACCGCCGGAAAAGGCATTTAGTTGCCTTTCCAACGGTATGACATTTATCTCGATCGGACTTTTCGGTTGGGCTCCATAAGGGTTTGAGTGGGACCATACACCGAAAAAACACAAAAGTACCGTTATCTAAAAAACGGTACTTAAAAAAAAAAATTATAGCGTTTTTCGTGTTCAGGAGGTCCCAATTAACTTATCTAGGCATGTGGCGTTCTTGGTATTTTTCCAAATTAAAAATTTGTAAACCTGTGTTATATATTGATTTTTGACGCTTTTTTACGGCAATTTAGCGAGTTTTTCCATTTTTTCTGCCAAAATTTGCATATTAAGCTTAAAAAAAAGTTCTTAAAAAAGTCGTGTTCAGCCGTAAATAATTGTTTCTGGAGGTCGAAGGAACGATTTAAATTGAGTCTAATGAGTGTCACTTTCAAAAAAATTTCTCTCTTTTTTGAACTGCTAATATACCAACAATTTACGGAAATGCTCATATATTTACCGCTGGTTATCAAATTTGCTGTTTCTATTATAAACAACGTCAGGTTGAGGATTAAAAGTTTTGAGTTTAATTTTTAATATTAAAAACATTACATCATCAGAGTTATAAAAGAAATATACAATTTCAAATGAAAAAAATAAACAAAAATTCAGAAGAACTTTAAAAAGGTGCAAGTAATTCTATATTCTACTTACATTTTTTCCTTTCAAGCAAATCAGTTACAACTTACGTAAGGTTCATTTTTTTTTATATTCTTTGCTGAATTTTTCTACTATTGGTAATATCTTAACATTATTATTTTAGATTTTGGAAAAAGGTTTTTAAATTTATAGATTAAGTAAAAAATGGTGTCAGGAAAAAAATAGAGGGTATTAGGACAGTTAACATAAAACCTAGTAGCGACAATCCGACTCGGAACCTTTGATCTCAAGGGGTTTGCGTTTATAATGATCACATGACCTGTCGCCATATTGCTGGTATGTTGCCCGCGAGTTTTTGAAATATTTAAATTCCTTCTTTCAAGAAGAATCCTATTCTGTAGAATAAAAATGAATTTTGCTGATGGAACAAACGAAAAAAACGAGAACATTTTTTTAGAAACATTTTTTTTCAAGTTCTACAAACTCCATATGTTTTATATAGTTTTTCAGTATCCAAATTGTCACCTGGTCGGTCACATGCCGATAACCATAATTCTGGCATGAATTCAGAAAAAAAGTTCAAGTGGAATAACATAAACCAATAGTTAACAATAATAAAACAACTGTTTTACAAATAAAATGTGTCTCTAATATGAAAAAACAATTATCATAATCTTTATATAATATATTCCATAATAGAAATAAAGAATGAGGAATAAATTACCTTTTAGGATCTTTGGGAAACCTAAAAAAACTAACTTCTTTGGAGATACCACATATATTTTTACAAGCACTAACCACATAAAAAAAACTTCCTCTTGACATATTTTTTAAATTATTTTCAATTATAACGTCAAACCAGTCATTTACTTATTTTAAAATTATTAATAATAAATTTTGAAGCACGTTACAAAAAGCATCTCCTTAAAATCGAGATGTAAACACAACCCGCGACCGCGCTGGCAGCTATGTTGTTGGTGTGATAAGAGATGCATGCGTGATAAAAAACAGGACCTAACGATTTTCTTGAGCGTAGCTACTGTGTTTTATGTTTACTGTGGTATTAGTAATACTACGAGCTGTGGCGTTGAGCTTGAATACCCTCTCTACCTAGTCCGCCATTTTTATGACGGTGTAGTTTCCAGTTCGGTTGCAGCGCTAGTTAAAATTGGCTCCCGAATTTACACTGCGTCGGAAAAATGATTAGTGTCAGTGTTGAGCAACGAGTTAACGTGAAATTTGTCTTTAAATTTGGAGAGTCTTCTACAGAAATATTAAGTTTGCTTCAAGAAGTATATGGTGATGATCGTTTAACACGAGCTGAAGTTTTCGAGCCAGATGGCAGAGAAGAGGTCATAGACGACCCCCACGTTGGATGTCCATGAACGGCAAAAACAAAGCAGTTCTTTGAAACAATAACTTTGATATATTGGCATTTACTACAAATTTTGATACTTACCAATTTTAACCTCGTGACGTTTATTTTGCGTTTATTTATTTTTGCATTTCTTTGTCTATCATTAAGGATGGTTTAAGTATTGAAATTCAGCTGCTGCCTATTTAAAATTTCCATCCATCGTCGGATGTAAGCCTCCCCAAGTTGTCTCGATTGAGCCCTGTTATTTACTTTTTACATCCAATCGTGCCCCGCTGATCTTTTTATGTCGTTCGTCTTTCTTGTCTGTGGTCTACCTTTGCATCTTTTATGTTCTCTACGCATCCATTCAACCATACGGCGTGTCCATCCGTTATCATTCATCCTTACGATATGTCCCGCTCAATTCCACCTTAATATACATATTTGTTGTATTACATCTGTCACTTTTAACCTTCTTCGTATCTCAATGTTAGGAATACGATCTTGGAGTCTAATATTTAACATTCTCCTCTCCGTTGCTCTTTAAGTTACCTGGAGTTTATTTATTATACTTTTATTTAAAGCCCACGTTTCAGTGCCATATGTTAATACCGGCAGTACATATTGATGGAACACTCTAGCTTTTATTGTATTTGGGATGTCCCTTTCGAACGCGAACCAAGCTAACCAGACTCTTCTAACCAAGTCGGCCTTTAAATAATTTTTTGATTTTTGGTCCTAAATATATGAATGTTTGTACCTTTCCTATTCTTTCACCTTCTGTTAAAAGTTCCTGGCTGTTATCGTTAGTTTCGTTGTTCAAATATTTGGTTTTCGAGAAGTTTATGTTTTGACCTATTTCTCGAAAGTTATTATTTAATTCCATCCGTGTATGTTACATCAACCAAAAATAAGGCGAACAGTAATGCTCACAACATCCACCTTTAACTAAACCTCGAGCGGAAAATTAATTTTACCGTACGTCTTTAGAAGTCCATAAGAAAAAGCCAATAAAAATAACGTATATATTAAAATTATAATCTTTGCACCAAGGCAACTACTAAGTCAATATTTGGGATTTGTTATGCAAATTTTGTGCTCGAGAAACTTTGTACGCGTTACGTTTGTAAAGTGGTAGTGTTGTAGCAGGACTCATAAGCTTTCAGCACTTCGCGTACAGCATCGTTCTGAAATATGCTTAAAATGACTTTTTGCCAATATTAGAAAACTTCGAGATTGAATGTAAAAAATGAACTTTCTCGTTGATATTCCTATTCTAGCTCAAACCCTAATTTTTATTTTCGAAAATTCTTAATATTAACTAAAACCAGTGAAGATAGCACCTGATCCTAGTAGATCAACATAAGGATATTATGAAATTACAAACTTGGATTTCCTACCTGCTATTGCGTTGATTTTGAAAGTGTTCTTCGGACATTAAAGCAACTCGACTCTTTCACCCCTACACACTTACAAAACACCCATAAATCAAAGAAAATGCCTCCCTACGTACGATTTTATCATAACAATAAATGATGCATTTAGTGTTCACTCAAAAGCACTCCAAAAGCAATGCGTTACGAATAAGTTATCGCATGAAAAAGTTGCGTTAATGTCCGCTGATCATAAGACAAGTGACATTTCCCGTAGGCCAGCTTCAATTATTAAATTAGTTATTTGAAAAGTGCAATTTTAAGCCATTAAAAGGAATATTTTATCACATTTTCTATTTATTGCTCTTTTAGTAGATTAGTTTAATAAATACTCGAATGTATTGGTATCACATATTGGAGCAAATTGCTTATTGATTAGATATTCCTTTTTTCTCTGTATAGATCACACTATGAAACAATCAAAATCAGTTTCATCACTCAAATTTATTTTTACTTAAGTTTTGGCACGATATTTGATATGAGTGTCATAATTGTTAAAAATTGACATAATGCTTAAATCAGTTTTTGAAAATTGCTACAGACCGAACCTGTTGTGTCAGTAGGTAGCTAGTATTATTATTATTTTTTTTGTGTACATGTTGTGTATAAATAGGTTATTTTTAATTTAAGGTAAATATGTTTTGCATAAAGTGTATTTTTTGTATGTTTTAGTCATTAAATTTCGTAGTACTTATGTAAGATCCTTTTTATTTTAAATACTATATGTAGTGTAGTCAGTTGGGATAAATATACTTGAAACATTATTAAGTTGTAAATTTTAAAATCTTCACAAATAGTTTATAGAAAATATGTCATCAAATGTTTAGATTTGCTCGTACGAAAGCAGCTTAACATCGGTTTTATTAAGCTTTAATCGTGGCTTAAATCTTGCCATTTAAAAATTCATTACTGAGTAAGTGCAAGCTACGCTGAAATAGAACAGAATCCTTCAATGCGACTGTATCAAATTGGAGTAGCTTTTCGACATCGAATGAATTTAGTGATTTAATCTTGAAGAGAACATACCTGTGTAATCGTGAGCGAAACGAGACGAAAAAATTTTACACGATGAAAGCTTGATAAAACTAAGTATAAGCGGCTCTGCCAGAGCTGGCCTTTAAAATTTTGTGATATCTTGGATTCTATCGTGCAAAGAATACTGTTTGATATGTCAGTCACATAATCATGTGATAGAAAACGATTTAACCCCTGGAGACTGTTTTGCAAAAGTACAAGTCTTGTTGATAACAATCCTAAGAATGGGCTACTTTTAAATACAAGTTGCTTTGAACAAGTATTTACAAGTCTACAATAACCACGTATTTGTCAAACTTGTTAAAAATTACTTTTTACTTACAGACTTGTAAATTTGTGAAATACACTCTAGATCGTGTATATGGAATTTACTAGTATACAAAAAAAAGAACAATGATGATGGAGGAGTTTTATCCCAACTGACGGGTATAGTCTCAATTGGAATTGATTTCGGTTATAGTTAACATTGTTGACGATTAAATAGGAGGTTAAGTTTTAAGGCCCTAATTTACAACGTAAATGTAGGGCGTAACTGAAAACTTTGAAAAAAAACTCTAAAATATGTCACTGATTAGTCATTTGATAGCAAGTAAGAAGGTTTAATCTTCATCCAAAGGACAGTAAAATTGTGCCGGGCAGTTAACATTAATTATCGATTTTTTTCTCACATTTTTCGATAATATAGAACCCTTGCTATGAAAAATTGCTATTCTATAAAGATTCACCGCAGTCCCACGACCATAATTGTGTTTACTGTCAAAGGGATTAACCTTATCCAAAATCGTTTACAATGGATCTTTAAGGTAAAAAAAAATGTTTTTGCAACTGTATATATATATATATATATATATATATATATATATATATATATATATATATATATATATATATATATGTATAGGGTGTTATAAAAATTGTGTAATATATTAAACGCCTTATATCAAGAGCAATTACAGAAAAATCATAATAAATGGCGCTCCTTTATAACTGGCAAGAAAGTCGACCTTACAGATTTTCGGTTTTTTAGTATATGCGCCAATAGTTATAGGAGATGTACCATACAAAAGTACATATTCGAATTTTGACGGTAACCGGAAGTATTGCACTGTTGCCGTACTTAAAATCCAAAGCTTCTTATTTTACGTTAGAACAAATTGAAAGAATTTTATCTAAAAAACTAAATTTGTAGTTCAGTGTAATTGCAAAAGAAATTAATCACTAATAAAAAAAATACAAAAACACATTGTAAAAAGACCCATCAATTAATTTTTTTATCCACTAACTGCTAAAACTGCAGATAAACATTTGAAAATACTAAGCAGAAATCAAACACGGTCTTAATTCTAGTAAAGTGAATAACACTTTGCAAGTATCAGAAAGTTGACTATTTATTCTTAAGCGTAGAAAATAGTGAAACAACTATTTAAACCGGAAAAAATATCTATATTGGCAAAAAATCCTTGACGGTCGTCAAAACTTTGCCAAGTTACATTAACTCAACTTCCGCCAAACAAGCAGTGGCTTTTGTTGCGCTACAGGAGCGTCAGTATAAAATAAGTTGTAATAGATCGACCCGAATCACTTTACTCGTTTCTACAAATGTAAATCTATCAAAAAGGAAATTTCCACCGACATTTAGTAAACTTTTTACGTATATATATATATATATATATATATATATATATATATATATATATATATATATATATATATGTATATATATATATATATACGTATATATATATATATATATATATATATATATATATATATATATATATATATATATATATATATATATATATATGTATATATATATGTATATATATATATATATATATATATATATATATATATATATATATATATATATATACATATATATATATATATATATATATATATATATATATATATATATATATATATATATATATATATATATGTATATATATATATATATATATATATATATATATATATATATATATACGTATATATATATATATATATATATATATATATATATATATATATATACGAGGCATGTTTTTTAAGTAAGTACCGTTTTGGAATTAAAAAAAGACGTGCAAAGATATCGCTATAATTTTATTTTTACATGAAAGCCTGTACCTTAATCTACTTTTCTACATAATTTCCTTGAATATTGAGCACTTGTCATAACGTGGCACCAGTTTTTGAATACCCTCCTCATAAAATTCTGCCGCCTGACTTGTTAACCACTGTATCACAAATGTTTTGACTTCGTTATCGTCTTGAAGACGCTGACCACCCAGGTGCTTCTTCAAGTGCAGGAACAAATGGTAGTCGCTGGGCGCCAGATCAGGGCTGTATGGAGGATGATCTAGAGTTTCCCATTTAAAAGATTTGATGAGATCTTTGGTCCGATTAGCCACATGTGGACGGGCATTGTCATACAGCAAAACGATACCCTTACTCAACTTGCCACGTCTTTTGTTCTGGATTGCACGACGCAGATTGTTCAATGTCTCACAATAAGACGCTGCATTGATTGTCTCATTACGAGGCAGAAACTCCACTAGCAATACTCCTTTTCTGTCCCAAAAAACTGTGCACATGATTTTGCGGGCAGAAATTGTTTGCTTAAACTTCACTTTTTTGGGTGATGATGAATGTCGCCATTCCATGGATTGTTGTTTCGATTCTGGTGTGACGTAGGCCACCCATATTTCGTCACCAGTAACAATTTGGTCTAAAAAATGTTCACCTTCATTGTGGTACCGCTCAAGGAAAGTCAATGCACTGCCTAAACGTTGGGTTTTGTGCAAATCCGTCAACATTTTTGGAACCCAACGTGAACACAATTTCCGGTAATTCAAGTTCTCGGTCACAATGCGATACAAAACACTACGAGAATATTGAGGAAAGCAGTCGCACAATGATGAAATTGTAAAGCGTCTGTTTTCTCTCACCTTTTCGTCCACTTTCTGCACCAAATCTTCATTAACGACCGAAGGACGCCCACTCCGTTCTTCATCATGCACATTTGTGCGGCCATCTTTAAATGCTCTCACCCATTTCCTTACCATTCCATCACTCATAATGTTTTGTCCGTAAACTTCACAGATCTCACGATGAATATCGATCGGTTTTACGCCTTTAGCACTAAGAAATCGTATAACAGCCCGTACTTCACAATCGGCGGGACTCACGATTGTCGGAGGCATCTTAAACACTCAGTAAACAACGTATACAATGAAGAATCAGACTGTAATGGCGTCAGTGCGTAGACATGAGATGTAGGTTACCAGCGCGCATGCGCGGAACGCCGACCGTATCGCTGCGGCGGCGGAATCGCAAAACGGTACTTACTTAAAAAACATGCCTCGTATATATATATATATATATATATATATATATATATATATATATATAAGTTGGATTGAATTCTTTCTTGAACCTTGGAATATTGAATATATATTTTTTCAATTTCTTGGGCTTTATGGTTCTTTTGTTTTAAGGATAGAGAAATTACATCATGTTCTAGTTAGAATTTATTGAAAACGTTTCGCCCGATTTTCAGGCTTCTTCAGTTCATCTAAAAATTGAAATTTTCTGTTTTGGATATTCAATAGAACGCACAAATTTTTTTAATTATGAATATATAAAATTCTTAAACTTATAATACAATGTAGAAGGTGAAAATAATTTCTTTAATTCTCTAATTATTTTCACCTTCTACATTGTATTATGAGTTTAAGAATTTTATATATTCATAATTAAAAAAATTTGTGCGTTCTATTGAATATCCAAAACAGAAAATTTCAATTTTTAGATGAACTGAAGAAGCCTGAAAATCGGGCGAAACGTTTTCAATAAATTCTAACTAGAACATGATGTAATTTCTCTATCCTTAAAACAAAAGAACCATAAAGCCCAAGAAATTGAAAAATATATATATATATATATATATATATATATATATATATATATATATATATATATACGTATATATATATATATATACGTATATATATATATATATATATATATATATATATATATATATATATATATATATATATATATATATATATATATATATATATATATATATATATATATATATATATATATATATATATATAGTATGTATGTATGTCATGTTCTAAATCAGATAAAGATGGTGCGAGAGTGATTTGCTTATTTAAGCCGAATGTTACAAGCGGTGATGTAAATTTGGCAACCTTGTTGACGGGCGTCGGCAAAAGGCCTGTAAAAAGGATTTTTAAATTCTTTTAAATATTTCCGAATTGAGAAAAAAGTAGTGTTTATAGCAAATGCCCATTTTAATATATTAAACTGTTTTTATAACACATTATATATATATATATATATATATATATATATATATATATATATATATATATATAAGCAAACAAAAAAATCTGTTTCCTTGCGAAAAGTATATTTAGTTATTTTTTTTACGTTAAAAGAATTTATTTTAATGCTCATTTAAATTAAGAAAGAAAAGTTAAGAATAAAACTAAGTTTAAGAATCATCTAATTCATAAAACTCATGGCTGTAATTTTTTTTATAGGGATTTATGATTTATTCGTATAAATCTTGTACAGGTTTTAGTTTCATCTTCCTCTCACTTTTTTTTAACCAGATTGAAATAAGTCAACAAAAAATAACAATGTATCACATATAGTATCTAATTATACTATGTCCGCTCAACAGTCTGGATCATATGGAAAAAATATCTGTTGTGTCAATAATCGCTTCGCATGACGTCAGTATGTCAAAAAAGAATCGTTTATTGTTTTGCTAGCATTTTTTGGTACACTCTCGATAAACAAAAATATACCAATACAGATTTTTCATCCTTAGGCAAACGCATAATTCATTTAGATTAGGCTGTGAGCCGTCCTGTATAATCTGTTGAAATACTAAGAAAAACGTTTCTTTTTAATCTCTCTCTCTTTAAGTGTGAAAATGTTCGCACAATATTGTAACCTGTAAATTTTTTTCACCTCTACACACACCCATAAAACATTGGGTGTGTGTAGAGGTGATCGATTATCTCATAGCAACAAATGGCTCCTATCGTGTTTTATAGGTGCAAATAGGATCTGTGTATTTTTTGTTGACCAAATTCAAGTCTTTTTATTTAATTTATGTTAAAAAATTAAAATAAACGTTTTGCATTTTATTTTTTTTTCTTTTTATTTTCTATTTTTTTTTTACCATAACACATATCAGTATAATATATATTAAAATGTATTCAAAATGCGAACACATCAATGTTGAAAAATAAGTCATTGTAGAAGACTGTAGGACACGCATTTGAAAAAATAATATTGCATATTACGGGAAAACTATTTTTCTTAATAAACTGTCTTCAAAAATTGTATATATTGCTAAAAAAATGATTATGTAATATTTAATTGGGACACTATTGTAATTAATGATAAGAACGCTTTTTTCTTAGAAAAAATAAGCGCTGCCTTCAAACAAACAAAAAAAGAAAGAAAATAATACAGGAGAAAACAAAGTAAATTGTAGGAAATTACTGAAAATCGACCCTTAAATTTCCTCTCACAAGCAGCTGAATTTCCCATCCGTATATTTATTTACACTCCAGAATGATAAAAGTTCCAGTGGTACTACTAAAACTTAACGTCTAGAACATGGGTGAAATTAACAGAAACAAAAAATGACCTAGTCTTCTCTTAATGAATAATATTTAGAATAAATATGTCACAGTTTGTATAACAATTCTGAACCATTCGTTAAAGCGTTTAAACCAGAGGTTCCCAACCTTTTTTGGACCACCGTCACCACCTTTAAAAACGTAACGCCTCTCTTCCATAGTAGTTAATATATATATATATATATATATATATATATATATATATATATATATATATATATATATATATATATATATATACTATTTTATCTGCCTATCTATTAAGAATTAGAAAATAGAGATTAATTAAAACAACCATCAAATGTAGTAGAAAATTGTTTATTAAAATTTAAAAATAAACACAAAATCAATAAGAAATAAAAAAAATTAATGAGATGGTTGAGGCTGGTGGAGTTTTAATAATTCTTTAATGTCGGGTTCCAGTTGCGTTAACGTCAGTAGCAAATTGCCAATTTCAGTGATGTGCAGTTTGTTCCTTTTCTTAGACAGTAAATTAGCTTTTGCACTGAACCCACGCTCGGCCAAATACGATGAAGAAAAAGCAATTAAAAATGTCTGTACTCTTCTAAGTTGGGAATGTGGAATCTTGGACACAATGATACTACTCAGTATATATCACCACTACACCAAACACTTTATTTTTGCACTCGACGCGCGTTTCGCTAACCATGTTAGCTTCATCAGGAGCGATGATTGACTAAAGCTAAACTACAAATCTACCCTATTTATACTTAGCTTAACCCTTGAATTACTCAAGCGAAACTAATGACATAGGCAAGGCCATCAGTTCCGGTCAAGTAACCAATATTCCTAATGATTCATTTCATTGCAAACAACATAAATTAGCCTCATTACATTTTTTAGTTCATCGTTTGGTCACTTTCCCTCTGAATAGAGTAAACTTTAATAAAGAAAGGAATCGTATTAGAAATATAACTAGAGTTAATGGTTTAATATTCAGAATTCCACCTTTTTTACACGCGAAGAAAATAACACCAAGTATGTCTCCATACCATATAATCCGAAATATAGCAAGGGACTCAATAAGGTATTTAATAAGGTAGGCCTCACCTTAGTCTATAAGTCATCAGACAATCTGAGGAATATCTTAGGAAATCTCAAAGATAAGATTCCTAATTGTGAGAAAAGTGGAATTTATGAAATTAGTTGTAATGATTGTGACAAAAAGTATGTTGGGCAAACTAAAAGGTCAATTAAAACAAGATTTAAAGAACACTTAGCACACTTAAAATACAATAGAACAGAAAAGTCTAGCATTGCCGAACATGCCCTTGAAGCTGATCATACTGTAACAATAGATAATCTAAGATTAATAAAAAATGTATCTGATAGGAGATTGTTGAACGCATACAAAAGTATGGAAATCATAAAATGTAAAAGTAGTTTAAATAAAGACAGATGGTCTATTCCTTATAGTCCCCTCTACTGGTTACTTGACCGGAACTGATGGCCTTGCCTATGTCATTAGTTTCGCTTGAGTAATTCAAGGGTTAGGGTAAGTATAAATAGGGTAGGTTTGTAGTTTAGCTTTAGTCAATCAGCGCTCCTGATGAAGCTAACATGGTTAGCGAAACGCGCGTCAAGTGCAAAAATAAAGTGTTTGGTGTAGTGGTGATATATACTGAGTAGTTTCTGTACTCTTGCCCACAATTCAGGGTAAAGAGCTGGTATTGACTTTTGAAACCAGAACTCTTGGTATCCATTTCTGAATTTTACTTATAGTTCTTCGTTAGTCGTGAGTTCTACGAGTTCCTCTTCTAAATTTGATGATTCTGCTGTATCTTCATTTGCGAAAGGATCTAAAATCCAACCCGGTATATTCATGTTTAAACTACCCTAGAATCGCTCCATAAAATCAGCATGAAGAATGTCCAAGTATTGGCAGTAAGTAAGTTTTGCAGCGACTGCTGATAATGTGGGAAAGTGGCTGTACTCACCTCTACCTAGATTTCGTTTGACCAGAAGAAGTTTTCCCACAAAAGCAGCTATGACGTTTTTTGTTTTAATTAAATTCAACTCATCAATAGACTTCATTAAATATTTTAAACAGGTCTGTCAAATAAGCGATGTCAATTATTGATGTAATCAGGTTTTCGCGCAGTTTTTCTTCTCTGTTTTCAAGGAAGTCCTGTAATGAGTCAAATAAATTGAAAAAAACGAATCAGACAAATTCCTTTTGAGAACCAACGAACTTCTGTGTGCAGCAGCAAGCGATTGTATTCTTTATCATTTTCATTGCAAAGTTGGCCAGATAATCCGTCATGCAATGAATTGCTTCTAATCTTATTGATTGCTCTCATAACGTAATGAGGCGACGTATACAGGCGTTTATTTAAATTTTTTGCAACCAAATGCTGACGATGAATAACGCAATGTACGAGGCTGGTTTGAAAAGTCCGTGCAAAGTCCGAGAGATGGTACCACCGGCGCGTATCGAGGTCATGTTTAGTTAGTAGCATCTCTTGAATGAACGCACACCAACTTTCAGCCATATTGGTCTATTTCTTTGTGTTTGGCATTCGTGTGAATCAAGGAAGTCGAGTGATTTTCAAGAAATGGACGAAAAAGAATTTCGTGTGGTGATTAAACATTACTTTATGAAAGGCAAAACGCCTCAGGAGACTAAAGAGAAGCTTGATAAACATTATGGTGACTCTGCACCTTCGATTAGAACAGTTTATAAGTGGTTTCAAAATTTTCGGACTGGCCATATGGGCACAAGTGACGCTGAACGTTCTGAACGGCCTGTGGAGGTTACGACTCCAGAAATCATTGATTAAATCCATGATATGGTGATGGATGACAGAAGAGTTAAGGTGCGTGAGATTGCTAGTGCTGTGGGCATCTCGACTGAACGGGTACATAATATTTTGCATAAACATTTGGACATGAGAAAGCTATCCGCAAGATGGGTGCCGCGATTGCTCACGCTTGACCAAAAACGGAATCGTGTGAAGTGTTGCAAGGATGGTTTGCAGCTGTTCCAGAAGAATCCGGAGGACTTTAAGCGTCGTTTCGTCACTGTGGATGAAACATGGATACATTACTCTACTCCTGAGACCAAACAACAATCTAAACAATGGGTTACCAAGGGGGAATCTGCACCAAAAAAGGCGAAGACCGTTCCTTCGGCCGGAGAGGTTATGGCGACTGTCTTTTGGGATTCGCAAGGGATAATCCTCATCGACTATCTGGAAAAGGGTAAAACTATTACAGGTGAATATTATTCATCGTTATTGGACCGTTTGAAAACCGAGCTGCAAGAAAAACGCCCGCGATTGGCCCACAAGAAAGTCCTTTTCGATCACGACAACGCACCAGCACACACCTCAGCAGTTGTGGTCGCAAAATTAATGGAAATATGATTCCAACTCGTTTCACATCCCCCCTATTCTCCAGACTTGGCTCCCTCGGACTACTATTTGTTCCCCAATTTGAAGAAATGACTGGCGGGACAAAGATTTTATTCAAACGAGGAGGTGATTGCTGACACTAATGGATATTTTGCATTTGCATTATTCGGAAGGGATCAACAAACTAGAACATCGTTGGACGAAATGTATAAGCCTAAAAGGAGACTATGTCGAAAAATAAAAAAGGTTTACCCCAAACACATAAGTAGTTTTTATTTTTGCACGGACTTTTCAAACCAGCCTCGTACGGCGAGTAAATTTGGTACTGTTTGTCTCAAATGCGCTATGAAACTCTTATAACGTCCCTCCATTGCTGGAGCGCAATCAGTGCTCAGCGGACTATTACGAATAGGAATTTCTTTCTCTTGAAAAAACTTGTCCTTGGTATTAAATATCGATTCTCCCTTTGTGTCGGTTTCCAAATTTTTAGCAAAAAATAACTCTTGACACATTTTTTCTTCTTTTATGAATCGAATAAAGTAGTGCTTCGTTATTTGATAGAGTTGATTCATCGAGTTGAACGGAAAATTTGCAAGTCTTTAAGTAATTGCATAATGATATTTCAACGTCTTTAGCCATTTCATCTATTCTTCTTTGCACCGAATTATTACTCAGTGGTCGGTGTCTTATGATGAAGAACGGTTTTTATTACCTCTTTGACTGCCGGTAAGATTAATTCCTCGCCAATAGGCATGATGACTAATTTTGAAAAACTATTCCACGATGTTCTTACGGAACTACTATTTCCAAAAAAATATATATTTCTGGAGAAAATACAGGTTTCCTAGCATAAAATTGGCCTTTTTTAAACTAATTTTGAATTTCACGCCAAAACGCTCGCAGGTGTCATGGCGTCAGCTCGTGACGTTACGCCTTGGTAAACTCCATGTCAACAACAGTGAAGTATACAGTGTCTATACAATAATTTTGTTATTTTGTGTGTTTAAAATGAATTCTAAAGAGTATAAGTGGTGTGCGGTCCCTCAGTGTAACAACATATCGATAAAAACTCCTAACAAGTTATTTATTGACGTTCCAAACAAGAAAACAATAAGAAATAAGTGGCGAGACCCAGCAGTTATTTCTCCAAATTCTTCAATTTATTTCTGTGAAGACCATTTTGATGTAAGTTTTAACTTAATATTTTATTATTATAAATGAGGTGTGTCGTAATAATCTTGCTTGAGAAATTGTTAATTATCTAAATAATACCTTTAGATAGTCACATAATTATTGAGGTTAGGTTTTATTTCTTAAATGTTATCGTCCACTACTGTTTATTTAATGGATACTTTATTCTTGTTCCAGTTGCCAAATGATATGGAGAATTACATTCAGTATATATCAACATTTTCATAACGATCATAACCTAACCTAAATCTAATAAAATCATGACGTAGAAATAAAGCGTAGTTTTTATGGGTTTTTGAGTTTTAAATTGTAGTTTTAATACAGATTACTTATATCCTTACATAGAAGTTTTGATATTTCTAAATTCTGCTGAGTAAAAGTCTTTCTTTGACGCAAGAAACTCTCCAAGCATCAATAAATCAATTCTACGTAAATTAGAGCTATTTGCCTTGATAAATCCGTCTTCCACCGCCAACGTTTCTTGGTTCTAGTTTTTGTAACACAAGAATATGCAACTCGATGGTGCAGAGAATATCGTTAACACAAGAGAAGTTTGACCGAAATAATGTTCACTTAGGCGTGACGTCATTCGCTCTGATTGGTGTTCCACATAACATGGCGGATTGCTGTATTTTGCATTTTTATTTTAACAAAAATAATATTAATCTCACTTTTAATATAAAAATAAGAAAATTTTTTAGAAACTTTTTAATCTATTTCACTATTTAAAGTCATAATTTCGGTGATTCATTGTTACTGTCATCACGCCTATTGTGTGTGGTTTTCCCGCTTTTACGATAAACAATGAAATATTATACAGGGTGGCCCAAAATTACCGAAGGGGTTTGAGTTCATTATAACTTTTTATTTAAGACATAATTTTTTTTTTTAAATACAGTATATTAATGGAGAATATTTTTAATTTAATTATGAAAAATTATATCTCGCAAGTGGTGGCCATTTTCTGCTTCGCATATTCGTGCTCTTTCCAAAACATTTTCCATAACCTTTCGCAAAACTTCAGGTGTTATGTTGTTGATTTCGTCGCGTATATTGTTTTATAATTGCTGGATGGTTTTAGGCTTATTAATATAGACTTTTCTTTTCAAATAACCCCAAAGGAAAAAGTCTGGAGCGGTTAAATCCGGTGAACGCGGAGGCCAATTAAAATCGTTTGTACGCGAAATAATTCGTTCACCAAAGATGTCGCGTAAAAGAGCCATTGTGTCCCTCGCAGTGTGCGCTCTGGCTCCATCCTGTTGGAACCATACTTGCGGAGGGTTTTCCATGGCTAGCCTTAAAAAATTTTCCAACATTGTCCGATATCGAACACCAGTGAAGGAAACGGCGACACCGTGTTCATTTTCAAAAAAATATGGGCCAATTATCCTTTCCGACGAAACACCGCACCAAACAGTACACTTAAGTGGGTGTAATTGTCGCTGTTGAACTACTCTTGGATTTTCCGTAGCCCATATCCTGCAGTTTTGCCTATTAACGAACCCATTTAATTCGAAATGGGCTTCGTCGCTCATAATTAAATTATGAATAAAATCATGATTTTCTTCTGCTTTTTGCCGGAAATAAATTGCATAATCAAGTCGTTGCTGGTAATCTGTCGGTTTCAATTCTTGGACAAGCTGAATTTTGTATGGAAACATTCTTATTGTATGCAAAATTCTCTGCAGCGATCCTCGTGAGAGGCCAAGTTGTGTCGAACGTCTCCTGGTTGATGTTTCTCCATCTTCCCGAATACTCTCCTGTACCCGTTCAATATTGTCATCCGTGTGCACCGTTCGTCGTCTGCCGGCACCAGGAAGGTTCCTTACTGCCCCTTGTTGTCGAAAATTTGCAACCAGACGGTTTATTGTTGACTCTGAGGGTCCAACACGCACATTAAAATAACGACGATATGCACGCTGAGTCAAAACAATGGACCGTTGATTTGAGAAATAAAGTTCAACGATTTGGGCACGTTGTTCAATTGTGTACTGTTCCATTTTAAATTCCCCAAGTCTTCTTTACAAAATACTGAAAAGAAATAAAAAACAAAATTATAATAAAAAAGTTATAAGGAATTCAAACCCCTTCGGTAATTTTGGGCCACCCTGTATAAGGCTGGTAGTCCAGTATCTTCTGGTTTACAAGACGACTGAAAAAGGGTTGATATAGTTGGCTGTTTTAAATATTTCTTTTCCAGTCCTTGAAAATAGAATAAATCTTTGTCCTTTCTAGCAGCATGCATTTTATTCAAATGCTCTTGTGGCCTAGAAGGCTTCATGGCGTCATTAGAAAATTTTTTTGGCAAATTAAATACATAGTTAATGATTGGTTTGTATGAGAGTGCGTAAATCCATATTTCAAATACTCATTACTGTATTGTCGGCATTTCTTCTTAGATTCAGACATTTTGAAACAAAAAATTTGCCACGGTTTAAATAAATTAACTTGTCAACATATTTATAGATAGTTATAAAAATAATGGCTGCAATTACTTCACTTTCACTCACGAATATGGATTATTGGCGAAGCACAGAAAAATAATAAGACATTCCTAGAGCTATCCCTGCCTTTTATAGATTTGATTTCGTGCACGCATCAACTTGTATGCCTTTGCTTGTTTGCGATGCCGGTGCACTTGCTCGGTAAACAAGCAATTACAAGCTCCCATATTTTTGTCAAAACATGCTTTTGCGTGAATCGCGTCTTTGCCTACCAACTTACAAAGGCTCGTCTCCAACAATACTAAACCGAATTAAGTATACACGTATACCTATTACTAATTTAAAGCTTATTGACGCGATAACAAGATAAAAATTTTAGATAGCTGGATAAAATGTTTATTCAAATAGACAGTAGGTATTTTCAAAGTATTTTTATTATATTAATATCCTAAATAGGTAGGTACACCACGGCCCCCCCCTTGACTGTCTTAAAGCCCCCTCCCCCATTCTGGACCCTCTACCGCCCCATAGAACCTATGGTCTAGAACATGTGTAAAATTAACAGAAACAAAAAATGACCCAAGTTTTCAGTCTTCTCCTAATGAACTAATATTTAGAACAAAAATGTCACAGTTTGTATAAAAGTTCTGTACCATTCGTTAAAGCGTTTTTTTTTTTTTTTTTTTTTATATTTTTTTTTTTTTTTTTTTTAAACCATAATTTTGTTAGGTGGCTCCGTTGAAAGATGTGTTTAACTTGTAGTCTTAATAGCATTGACAATAAAATCAGACATATCAAGGCATTACAGTCTTTACATACATGGGGTAAAAAGTTCCGACACAGCACAAACAAACAAAAAACATATGATTTTCAGTTAGTGTCAACTCTCAAAAGGTTCGTGTAAAATTATCATGACATTTTATCTATTAGTTGGCGAGTTATAGCTGTTTCGGTGACGTTACTTGTGATTTTTGCAAAATGATCGATGGAAAAAGAAAGGATTTCGTGTGTTGATTAAACATTACTTTCTGATGGGAAAAAACACAGCGAGAACCTAAAAATGGTTTGAGAAGTGTTATGGTACATCTACTCCATCGAAAGGAACTATATGTCGACGGTTTATTGAACTTAAATTCGGTCGTACAAGCACCAATGATGCACCACGTCCGGACGTCCAAATAAGGCAGTCACTCCAAAAAACACAAAAAAAAATCTACCATATTGTTTTGAATGACCGCAAAGTGAAAGTGAGAGAGAGATAGCTGACATTGTCAGATATCAACAGAACGTGTGAGACATATTTCCAGGAATAATTGCATATGAAAAAAAGCTATGTTCCCGATGGGTGCTGTGCACTCGCACGATTGATCAAATGTGTCGAAGATTCAGAACGCCGTTCTGCACTGTTTCGGCGTAGTCCGAAGGATTTTTTGCGTCGATTTGTAACAATGGACGAAACATGGATCCACCACTACACGCTTAAAATCAACAGTCAGTCCGCAAAGTTATTGGAACCGCATGAAAGCGGACCGAAGCGTCCAAAAATACAAACATCAGCTGGAAAGGTTTTGGCAGGTATTTTTTGAGATGCATATGGAATAATACTGAACGACTATCTTGAGAAGGGGCGAACAATCACCGGAGACCATTACGTTGGTTTATAGGGCCCGTTTAAAAGGTGAAATTAAGAAAACAAGGTCGCATTTAGCGAAGAAAAAAAAGTGTTGTTTCCCGAGGTCACAAGTCCATAAAATCGATGGTGAAACTGAACCAACTGGGCTATGAATTTCCTCGTCACCCGCCGTATTCACCAGATCTGGCCCCCAGAGGTTATTCCCTCTTTCCAAATTTGAAAAGGTGACCCCAGGGAAAGAGATTTGGCTCAAGTCGAATGAGAAACTGAGGCTTATTTTAGAAAGCTCGACAAGTCATACTATATGAAAGGTATCCAATGTTAGAAGATCTCTGGAATAAGCATGTTGCTCTTGACAGAAACAATGTGGAAGAATAAAATCGATTTTTGGCAAAAATATTGTTTTTTCTTCAAATCTCGGAACTTTTCACGCCATGTAGTACTAAGCTGTTATGCAAAAAGGAAGCGGTTCTGTCTCGCTAATATATTTTTTCGTAGTTTCTTTTATAAATCCAAGCATTTTAAGTTGCTTTTAAAAAAAAAAAATGTGAAATTTAAACAAAAGCGCTTCATCGAAAATAACATTAACATCAATAATGGACGTTAGTTTGTCAAGATTTACACGTTAGGGCTCCCTGAATTGATATGTAAACGAACAATAACAATAGGTTTGAATTTTAGGGAATTTCATTTTAACCTTCGTGCTGAGAACAGCTGGATACATCGGCCAATGATAAAGGTCGATTTTCAGGATTAACACATGGGCTGAAAAGTCCCGGGCCTAACAAAGAAAACACGGTTTTTTGGTTCAAAATTAGCTTTATTCATCAACGTAATCTCCATCAAGAGCAACGCAATCATTCCAGCGCCGCTCTAACATTTCAATACCACTTTTGTAGAACGATTTATCTTTTGCCTCAAAATAGGCCTTAGTTTCAGCGATAACCTCTTCATTCGTGAGAAATTTCTTACCGGCGAGCATTTTTTTCAGGTCTGCGAACAGCCAGTAGTCGCTGGGAGCCAAATCTGGCGAATACGGTGGATGTGGGAGCAATTCGAAGTTCAATTCATGTAGTTTTGCCATTGTTTTGATTGACTTGTGACACGGTGCGTTGTCTTGATGAAACAAAATTTTTTTCTTTGCCATATGCGGTCGTTTCTTTGCAATTTCGGCCTTCAAACGCTCCAATAACGCTATATAATATTCACTGTTGTTGGTATTTCCTTTCTCAAGATAGTCGATGAATATTACACCACGCACATCCCAAAATACCGAGGCCATAACCTTTCCAGCCGATTGTTGTGCTTTCGGGCGCTTTGGACGAGGTTCACCAGTTGCTGTCCACTCAGATGACGATCGTTCTGATTCCGGAGTGAAGTGATGGATCCATGTTTCATCCATTGTCACATATTGACGCAAAAATTCCGGTTTGTTACGTTTAAACATGGCCAAACACTGCTCAGAATCATCAACACGTTCTTGTTTTTGATCAACAGTGAGCAAACGCGGCACCCACTTTGAACAGAGCTTTCTCATAGTCAAATGCTCATGCAATATAAAGCCAACACGTTCTTTTGATATCTTTACGATGTCAGCTAACTCACGCAACTTCACTTTTCGATCATTCAAAACGATTTTATGGATTTTTTTGATGTTTTCTGGTGTTACCGCCTCATTTGGACGTCCACTACGTTCTGCATCATCGGTGTCTCTACGACCACGTTTGAAGTCAGCAAACCAACGTTTTATTGTTGTTTCTGATGGAGCGGAGTCCCCATAACACTTTTCAAGCCATTGCTTCGCTTGAACGGTATTTTTTCCCATCAAGAAGCAGTGTAAAATTAAAACACGAAATTGTTTTTAATCCATTGTTTTGAAAATAACAAAAGTAGCGTCACTCTTAGCACAATAACTCACAAACTAATGAATAGAATATCATGAAATTTTAACAGCTATCTTTTGAAGGTTAGTATTAACTGAAAAAAAGGTGACTGCAATAAAACTAGCGCCATCAATGTGTTAGGCCCGGGACTTTTCAGCCCATGTGTTATATTCTGGCGACGAAGAAAGGATTGATTTGGGATGGAGATTAGAGTGAAATTCTGCGTCAACCGTTCATATTCTGTTAGATCCGCTAAATATATATCCAGTGATATAGGTAAAAAGTACATGCCTTGAAAGCGCCGGTGTAATGTGCGATGAAAAAGCCGTTGTTAACATAAGATTATACGCAAGTGCTAGTTTAACTCGCGAACTTAGGTTTCTATATCCACACACCTACACCAATAATAGTTTGACGGAGTTTAATGGAAAATAACAACTTCGTTTAAACTAATATTTACTGGGACCACCGTTGGCCTTGATAATCTCCTGTAACTTTTTTGTCATGCTTGCAACCAGCTTTCTACTAACTTCTGCTGGAATGTTCTCCCCTTAGTTCAATATTCTGTTTTTTTAATTCTTCTCTATTTGAAACATTATGTCTGCGAACGCGCTTTAAGTTCCTCCCATAAATGCTCGATTTTTAATTTTGGTACATTTTCCTTGGGATCTATAATTATTTGTCTAACAGTACTGACCTCTTCATTTGGAGTCAGTTTCTTGGGACGACCGGAGCGTGGTCTAATTTTATAGGAACCCGTTGATTTATATTGGTTTACAATGTACTGAACAGTAGCATGCGACTTCTTAATAATTTTTCCTATATTTCTGTACGATATTCCATCTTTTCACAATTCAATTATAGTCTTTCGGACCTGAAATCGAATTTCACAATTTCTCTCTCATTTTTTATGCTTTATGCGGCTGATCATAACGTTTTTTTTCAGTGCAGTTCTTGAGTATATGGAGACTTTTTTACATTACAAAATGTTCCGTAACTGTTTTTAATTGTAATCCTCGTTGGTTAAGTTTCAAATATTAATTTTAAACATGTTTTCTCATAGTTTCAATTAATTAGTTAAACATAACAGAAAAATAGTATAGAAAGCAGGAGATATATATATATATATATATATATATATATATATATATATATATATATATATATATATATATATATATATATATATATACATATATACATATACATATATACATATATATATATATATATATATATATATATATATATATATATATATATATATATATATTTAGTTGGGAATGTGGAATCTTTGGCACAATGATACTACTCAGTATATATCACCACTACACCAAACACTTTATTTTTGCACTCGACGCGCGTTTCGCTAACCATGTTAGCTTCATCAGGAGCGATGATTGACTGGACAAGGAATCGTATTAGAAATATAACTAGAGTTAATGGTTACGACGATGACTTAGTAAATAAGCTAATAAATAGACATAAATTTAGGTTTAATATTCAGAATTCCACCTTTTTTACACGCGAAGAAAATAACACCAAATATGTCTCCATACCATATAATCCGAAATATAGCAAGGGACTCAATAAGGTATTTAATAAGGTAGGCCTCACCTTAGTCTATAAGTCATCAGACAATCTGAGGAATATCTAAGGAAATCCCAAAGATAAGATTCCTAATTGTGAGAAAAGTGGAATTTATGAAATTAGTTGTAATGATTGTGACAAAAAGTATGTTGGGCAAACTAAAAGGTCAATTAAAACACGATTTAAAGAACATTTAGCACACTTAAGATACAATAGAACAGAAAAGTCTAGCATTGCCGAACATGCCCTTGAAGCTGATCATACTGTAACATTAGATAATCTAAGATTAATAAAAAATGTATCTGATAGGAGATTGTTGAACGCATCCGAAAGTATGGAAATCATAAAATGTAAAAGTAGTTTAAATAAAGACAGAGGGCCTATTCCTTATAGTCCCCTCTACTGGGTACTTGACCGGAACTGAGGGCCTTGCCTATGTCAT
This sequence comes from Pachyrhynchus sulphureomaculatus, assembly GCA_019049505.1. Lineage (NCBI taxonomy): Eukaryota > Metazoa > Arthropoda > Insecta > Coleoptera > Curculionidae > Pachyrhynchus > Pachyrhynchus sulphureomaculatus. Next base: position 19,157,192 of record CM032449.1, on the reverse strand, counting down.
TAGTTCCGCTTGAGTAATTCAAGGGTTAGGCTAAGTATAAATAGGGTAGATTTGTAGTTTAGCTTTAGTCAATCATTGCTCCTGGTGAAGCTAACATGGTTAGCGAAACGCGCGTCGAGTGCAAAAATAAAGTGTTTGGTGTAGTGGTGATATATACTGAGTAGTATGTATATATATATATATATATATATATATATATATATATATATATATATATATACACTGTGTAAAAGGCATAGTTTTCTAACTACGACATAAGTACTGGGACAGCTCTAGTTTTTTTTACAAGGTCTTTTAGCTTTAAATTATTCTTAACTAAAATTGCTGTTTGGTATGAGAAAATGCAAAAGAAAAGTCGCTGGTTTAAAAAAAAATAAGCCCGCGGGCTTTGGGGACATGACCCAAAGAAAAATATTACCCTATATTTTGTATCTTATGGTAGTAGGTAAATCCAAAATCTAAATATTGGTCATTATATTTTCTGTACTTTTCTCGTTTTTGTACTTTTTTTTTTCTACTCTCTCCTGCGTCTTCAACACGTTTTCTATTTATTTGAATCAGGTCATCCATTTTAAGTAATGAATACGCGCGCGTAAATCAAATACGAGAGAGACACTTGAAATCAAAACACGGCCTTCGTCAACGCTTGAAATCGACGAATAAATAAAGCGCCGAAACAAAAGACCGAACAATGAACGAACGAAAACGCGGGGAAATGGAGGGGCGGGCTTACCGAGTCGCTGATGAGATGCGCGCTGTGCCGCGTACTAAGCATTACGTTGCGTGCAGGCAACCTGTTCGTATCGTCTCGCGTCTCCCCTAGGATAGAGCCGCGATGCACAATTAGGGAACCCCGGAGCTACACGTCCTTACTTGACTGACTGTAGTTACGCTAAAAAAATTGTATCTTAACCAATATCAAAGAGTGATCATAGAAAACCTGAAAAAACATTAAAACTAAACTCGGATAACTCTTTTTCTTAATTTTATGACTATCACCTTATATTTAATTAACACTGAATAATATAAAACCACAAGGCAGTTTACAATAGTTCCCAAAATAAACTAAATTTCCTAAAATTGCTTAATATGGTTGTAAAATTTGTGAGCTTTTTCTCTGTGATAGCTTTGGCTGGTAATAATAAAATGGCACATGATTAACTTGGAACAAGGGAGCTCAATAAAAATAAAAGTTTATTTTGCCCTTGAGAACAACTGCTTTTCGAAAACTTTTTGTAAAGAGAATGAATATCCGTTCTTTAAGTTAAGAGTTGGCACAAGGGAGTTGAATAAAAATAAAAAGTTTATTTTGTTCTTGAAAACAACTGTTTATTCAAGTTAAAAATTACAAAGGTCAGATTACACAGGGGAACAGCTGTTTTGGTGTCGAGGATTTTTTTTGAGCTGATTCTATATCAATTTGATGTCCTGAATTCAAATAACGTATTCATTTGTACCTAGGAGCTCAAATTTTTAAGATATACAATTTTAGAGAAATATAAGTTACATTATTGTAACTCAAATCCGTAAGTGTAGTAAACAAAAGTAGATACGAAATTTTTATTTTAGTTATACAAAATACAATATTATGTCGTACTTACAAACAAAAAAAAAACACTGAAGAAATGAAATAGTCACTCAACACTTGGAAAGCTTCTTTTCCGCGACATTCTTGAATGTTTTTTTAAACAGTCCCTTTTTAAACTCCAGCAGTAATCTGCCATCATGTGCATGTCCCATCTTCCTTGGTAGCGGTCCTCCATAACTTTAATATCTTGGTGAAATCTTTCACCTTGTTCCTCACTCATGTCTCCTAAATTTTCTGGAAAACGGTCTAAGTGGCTGTGTAAATAGTGTATTTTAATACTCATATTGCACCCTAAGGATTTGAAACTATTAAGCATCTTGTTAACCATTTCAACATAGTTTTGAGCTTTATGTTTGCCTAGAAAATTTTCTACAACTGCAACAAATGATGTCCAAGCTTCTCGTTCAACTTGATTCATTGAATTTATGATCCTTAATTAATTGTCTTATTTGTGGGCCGTCAAATATCCCTGCTTTGAGTTTTTCTGTGCTCAACTGATGCATTTTTACCCCTATATATGCAAAACAAGAACCATTCTTATCAAGAGCCTTTACAAATTGCTTCATTAAGCCCAACTTTATATGTAACGGAGGAAGTATGATTTTTTCTCTTTCAACCAAAGCGTCGTTAATGACATTCTTTTCCCCAACGTCCATGTTTTCTCTCTGAGGCCAATCTTTTCTAACCCAGTGGTGTGTTTTGTCCCTACTATCCCAGAGGCACAAGAAACACGGATATTTCGTGTAACCACTTTGCTGCTAAAGAAGAAAGTTTACCATTTTTAAGTCTACACAAATCATCCATTGATGTTCGTAATACTTTATCTTCTGCAAGACCAAAGCTATGGTATTATATTCTTCTTTCAGTTTCGTTGAGTGAGCTAGTGGTATTGAACCATATTTATTCCCATTATGTAGAAGGACACATTTTAAACTTCGCTTTGAACTGTCAATAAATAGGCGCCAATCATCTGGAATATATTCAGAAAGTCCCATTTCTTTCATGAGTCCCCTAATTTCGTGACAAAATACAAGATTGTCTTCTTGAGAAAAGAATGGTAGCAGATCTTTTTCTCTTGTACGGTAAAAGGTAATTTTGGTTCCTTGTTCCAGTAAATTTTTGTCGTTCAACCTAGAAGCCAGTACTTCAGAAGCTTTTTTCGATAAATTGAGATCCCTCGTGAGATCATTTAATTCATTTTGATTGAAGCGTTGAGGAACTGATGACGTCCCCTCATAGT
>CM032449.1:19100295-19150295 GCA_019049505.1 Pachyrhynchus sulphureomaculatus | reverse complement strand
CCTTTCCAGCAGGTCGTTGATGTACACCGTCTGTCCAAAAAGTTCCTGGACTGATTTTTCCCCGATCTTTAAGCAGCGCCATCCACTAGCCTTCGACCCCTTTCCCTGTTACAACTGAAAATCACGCAATAATTGAATTTTTAAATTCACTGACCCAAAAAAATCCTAAAAAGGACATACAGTGGCGTGCAAAAGTTTCCGGCCAGTGACATTTCGTACTCTAATTTATTAAAAAGAAAAGACTAATGATTTTTAATCATTATAAGATGTGAGTATGAGATATAGGAAACAAAATAATATAGTAAAAGAATACTATTTATGTTTGTGCATATATTTATTATTATTATTATTATTCTTATATTTATATGTGCAAAAGTTTCCGGCCACATAATATACATTACACGCAGTAAGACGTTCCACGACGTATTTACGAATAATACCGCTTTGAATATTCACATTTAATTCATAAAAGGTCGTGGGAGCATAAACATGGCTCGGCATATGCAAATCCAAATTCGTGAGAGAGTAATAAAATTTTCAAAAGAAGGAAAGTCTTCTCGTGGGATTGCTTCATTATTGTCGATAGGTAAATCAACTGAGAACGATATTATTGTAAAATACCGTTGTGGATGTGGTTTAAAAGATCGTCCGCGTAGTGGAAGACCAAGAAAAACGTCTAAAAAAAATAGATCGTATTATTAAACGCAAATCAACTACGGATGTCAAGAAAACTGCTGCCGAAATTGCACGCGAGCTAAAGGATGAAAACCTAGCTAATGTTTGTCGTAGTACTGTGACCCGAAGACTACATGATCTGGGACTTTTTGGCCGTATAGGTATTAAAAGACCATTAATCAGTAAAAAGAATAAGAAGGCCCTATTACAATTTGTCAAAGATCACCTAAATTGAACAATCAAAGATTGGAAAAAAGTAGTAGCTTTCTCAGACGAATCTAAATGTAATCTTTTTGGAAGCGATGGTAGACAACATGTACGAGGTCCTATTGGTACGAGAAATGATGGTCAGTTTTTTTTTTTTTTTTTTATGGGTCTAGCACACGTGCTACAGGGAAGTCCCTAAAGCGCTACAGGAGCAACACGTGTCCTGGGCAAATTATTCCAAAGGGATGATGTTCTCCATATAAATGACTGCTTGAAAAGCGTTGTACGAGGAGTAACAAGCTGAACCTCATACGGATGTGAAGTATTAGCGTGACGTGTACTTCTAACATGCACCGCTTTGGGAGGAATTAAGCGGGCCACATTTCTTCGAACACTTTCCATGAAAAATACTTGTAGAATAGGCTCAAGTCGCCAACCGTTTTTCGATGTTCCAGCGAATCAAGGCCACCTGTCAGTTCCGGGTCTCCAATCAGACGAACAGCTCTTCTCTGAATAGAATCCAACAAATGCAGCGTATGTTTGGGAGCGGAGCCCCAAACATGGGAGCAGTATTCCATAGTTGGTCGTATTTGAGCTTTGTAAAGAATTAACAGTTGTTGTGAAGTGTAAAGCTTTTCTGGTTCGAAATAATATTCCCAACTTCTGAGAAGCTCTCCTTGCTATGCCTGCAACATGTTCATGCCAGGACATATTCGCTCCCAGATTAATGCCCAACAACTTGAGTGACGATGTTAGGGGAATGGAGTGCCCCGACATAACTATGTTCGGGTTTTTGTAGCGTTAAATTCCACTTGGTTACTGTCACCCCAAAATAGAATTTCTTCCAGGTCTTTGTTAAGTTGAATGACTTCCTGCTGTCTGCGGATATTCGTCTGAGTAGCCGATGTCCGAGCGTTCAAAGTGAATGAAGAGATAAGTGTACTGTCATCTGCAAAGCTGTAGATTGGATTCTCGGTCTTTTCCAGCAGATCGTTAATATAAATGAGAAAGAGAGTAGGAGACAGTATGGAGCCTTGGGGTACACCGGCGTTGATAGTGAAGGTGTTAGAAAGAAATCCGTCGACTGCCACTCGCGAAGAACGCTCTCTGAGGAAACATGAGAGCCACAAACAAGAACTTTTCAGACATACCATAAGAACGTAGCTTAGCCAACAGCCCATCGTGCCAAACACGGTCGAATGCCTTGGATATGTCAAGAGCAACCGCTCGAGATTCTCCAAAGTGTTCAATTGCGTTGTTCCAAACATGTGTTACATAAGTCAGGAGATCTCCTGTTGATCTATTTTTACGAAAGCCATATTGGTGATCGCTAATAATGTTGAATCCTTCAAGATATTTTAGAAGATGCTGTAAGATAGGTTGAAAAGTCTACAGAAAACTGGTGTTAGTTCCCCACGCACAGTTTTTGAGAGCTATGGCAGGTATTCCGTCAGCGCCAGAAGCTTTTTTGGTCTCTAGCTTCATCAAAATACGTTTTATGATACGCTGCCTGAAGACAATATCGGGCATCCTTGACTGCACTATGGGAATAGTAGGTGGTGTTTTTCCTTGGAAATCGACAGTAGAATGTGAAGCAAAGAGTTCAGCCAACAAGTTCGCTTTCTCAACAAGCGTCGTTACAATAGAATTATCTGGCCGTGTGAGTGTTGGTATGGTGGATTTGGTGAAATTTTGACTAACTGCCTTAGCGACTGACCGAAAGGACCTGGAATTATTGGGACAAGCGAGAAGTTTATTTCTAATCCGTTGATTGTGTGCCTCCTTGGTTTCGTCGATAATTTCTTTGCATCTGTTCCTGGCACGAACAAAGGTATTACGATTTATGGTGTTAGGATTTTCACGCCAATGTCGGTATGCAAGATGTTTAGAAGCAACAGCTTCTTTGCATTTTCGGTCAAACCAAGGCTTGCCGTTGGAAGGGCATTTCTTCGAAAAAGGGATGTAAGCCTCCATACCGGCCAAAATAACATCGGAAACCTCCTTGGCGCAGTCAGATGGGTCATCGGATCGAAAACAAATGTCTTACCAAGGGAAAGTTCGAAAATATTCCATGAGATCTTCCCATTTAGCAGATTTGTAGTGCCAAATCTTGCGCGGTTTTGGCGCATCTCCGTCACTGATTGGTAGGATACTCGATGTCGATAATAGTTTATGGTCGGAAGAACCTAATGGCGGATTTACGCTGACCGTGTAAATCTCCGGATTGGTGGTTAAAAACAGATCAAGAAGACTGGCGAACTCCCCGTCTCGATCAGAAATCCGTGTTGGTTCGTCAATAAGCTGAGTCAAGCCACAACTGATTGAACATGATTCGGCTTCACGACCTTGTTCATCGGTAGTATTTGAATATTTAAGCCAGTTGATGTTGTGGACATTAAAGTCGCCCAGGATGGCAATTTCGGCATTTGGAATTAATTTGTAAATGATCGATGGTGTCTGCAAGAGAAGCGAAAAGTGCTCTAAAGTTAGTATCGCTTGGTGGTCGATACAGGATACAGATGAACCTTGTGGTTGGTTGAGTCGTTATTTTTAACCACATAACATCAAGGTTTGGGGGCTCCAGAGCCTCTTCTCGTTGGCAAGAGAGGTCGCTTCTGACAAAAAGACAGATTCCAAAGTTACGCCTAAATCGGGAATAGAAGTCGTACCCAGGATAAAGATAGTTAACTGTGCTGGTCGATGGTCAGTACCAAATTCCTACTGTAAAACACGGTGGAGGAAGTGTAATGGTTTGGGGAATATTCTCTGCACAAGGAGTCGGTCCATTGATCATGAACGCTGATATTTACAAGGACATTTTAGAAAATAATTTGTTATCATATGCCGAAGAAACATTGCCGCAGAATTGAATATTTCAGCAGTATAATGACCCCAAACATACATTCAAGTTGTTAAAACAGTGGTTTTCTGCTTCAGATGTGAGAGTTTTAAGCTGGCCATCTCAATCACCGGACTTGAACCCAATAGAACACTTGTGAGAAACGCTAGATTGTCAAGTTCGAAAGCATACATATTCAAATAAAGCCGCATTATTCAAATCATTGAAGGAAGAATGGGATAAAATTTCACCTGCTTGTATTAATCGATTAATTGAGTCAATGCCACATCGTTGTGCGGCTGTTATCGCTGCAAAGGGTATGGCTACAAAATATTAACATAAAAATATAATTTAAGTCTATTATAGAGCATATGGACTAATAATTTTTTCTCATAGTACAAAGTGGCCGGAAACTTTTGCACATATAAATATAAGAATAATAATAATAAATATATTCACAAATATAATTAATATTCTTTTACTATATTATTTGGTTTCCTATATCTCATATTCACATCTCATAATGATGAAAAATCATAAGTCTTTTTTTTTTAATAAATTAGAGTACGAAATGTCACTGGCCGGAAACTTTTGCACGCCGCTGTATATCACGAAATATAAGAAACAACCCCTCCCACCTTATCCTCCACCTTTTAAACCCACCATGTTTTACTATAAATAATTATGCATAAAAGTTGTTTATTATCTTGACAAAAAACCAAAATACTATTAAATTTATATGAAATCTATTAACACCCACACCCCTTCCCTTTAAATGATATTGCTTGTCATACGGTGATGATTGTTTATCGCGTTCACAAATGTTTGAATTGAGATATGTAAGCAAATCAACTTTATTTATTTTCATCTTTAGAAACTAACATTATCTAATACTTTTCAGGAGCTGAACAATCAATAACTGACCAGAAAAAAACAGATTTCACCGCAGAATGTAATGAAATAGCCAAGAAAGGTTTACGAGTAATAGCACTAGCTAGAGGTAAATTCTAACATAGATCTTACACTCTGTTTATCAGTTTAAGAGGGGATATATTGGGTATTCTGTATTACATAACTAAAACTCAACTTTCTTGCGTCACATCAAAATACGAGTACCAAATAATGTGGTTTTAAAAAAAAAAATTGTTTCTATTAAGCCCTAAATTCTGTTAATTTTGCGCTATTGTCATAACTTTTAAATGCAAGTCGGTGGTACCCCTGCAGAAGTGTTATTTCAACCTTTGGTTTTACATAAGCCACACAGACAGTCATGGCCAATTCTTTTTTATCGTCGCGGAATGGGGAACGTACGACAGTCGCGTTGCAGTTTTAGCATTGTTCAAAGTAGGGAAAAATGCAAGGAAGATATTTCTGTTGTTAGAATTGTTACCAAGTCCCTAAAGATTCGTGTATCGTACTATTACACGGTGCAGACAAACTCGGAATTTTGTTGATAGACACCGTTTTCGCTCTGCCTAAACCTGATCAAAGCCGTGCGTTCCCGTATCGTCCGAAATTCTCCGCGAAAACGACCCTCCGTGTTATCCCTGACGAACAGTTTGGCCCAAACCATTTCCAACAGCTTCAATAGACACCATTAAGTTGGAGCTGTTTTTCTTGGTGTATCCAAGGCCTTCGACCGAGTCTGGCACGAAGGTCTCATCCTGAAAATGATTCGACACGGCTACCCCCACTTCATGACTAAACTCGTACAGTCCTTCGTCTCTGACAGGACCTTTTAGGTCAGAATCGAAACGGCTCTCTCCGAGGTCTAGCTCTTCAGAGCCGGAGTTCCCGTCCTCTCTCCCCACTTCTTCAATTTTATAAGTAAGAGGCTATGCCTTTCTTGTAACTCAATAAAGAAAATGAAAGAGAAAACGAAAAGTAATGTCACGTGAAATGAACATCGCCCCGCGCACATCAGCTCGAATTATTGAAGAATATTTTGGAATGAGGGAAGATACGAGGCTGGTCCGAGAGATGGCACCACCGGCGCGTATCGAGGTCATGTTTAGTTAGTAGCATCTCTTGAATGAACGCACACCAAGTTTCAGCCATATTGGTCTATTTCTTTGTGTTTGGCATTCGTGTGAATCAAGGAAGTCGAGTGATTTTCAAGAAATGGACGAAAAAGAATTTCGTGTGGTGATTAAACATTACTTTATGAAAGGCAAAACGCCTCAGGAGACTAAAGAAAAGCTTGATAAACATTATGGTGACTCTGCACCTTCGATTAGAACAGTTTATAAGTGGTTTCAAAATTTTCGGACTGGCCATATGGGCACAAGTGACGCTGAACGTTCTGGACGGCCTGTGGAGGTTACGACTCCAGAAATCATTGATCAAATCCATGATATGGTGATGGATGACAGAAGAGTTAAGGTGCGTGAGATTGCTAGTGCTGTGGGCATCTCGACTGAACGGGTACATAATATTTTGCATAAACATTTGGACATGAGAAAGCTATCCGCAAGATGGGCGCCGCGATTGCTCACGCTTGACCAAAAACGGAATCGTGTAAAGTGTTGCAAGGATGGTTTGCAGCTGTTCCAAAAGAATCCGGAGGACTTTAAGTGTCATTTCGTCACTGTGGATGAAACATGGATACATTACTATACTCCTGAGACCAAACAACAATCTAAACAATGGGTTACCAAGGGGGAATCTGCACCAAAAAAGGCGAAGACCGTAGACAATAGGTGATCGATATCGATAAATAGTTTCAAAGCATTTCTAACTTTATTACATTGAATCTTCATTTCCATATGTGCCAAGTGCCAATATAATTTTGATAGGAAACATCTACAGGTTACAAAGGTTATAGGCTCCGGTGTAGATTAAAAATATGATGCTGACGTTTCCCCGATTATCCTGCTTCTTCAGAGCTTCTTGTGAGAACTGACTTTTTCAGAATTCAGTTTTCGTGCTATAAATGTGTCTATCGACACAGAAGAAATTCAGCAGAAATGAACCTACAGTACCAATATACAGTCGGTCAAGTACGCACGTGTCTCCTATAACTTGTAGTCGGTAAAACAAATTCCTTTCTTTTTTTGAGGTTATTGTTGGCATCCCTGCAAACAATGCTTTGCGCTTCGAGGCTGCATTCCTATGTAATCATCCAGAAAGGTCCAAAATGCCCCAACAAATATAGTAGTATAGAAAATAATCGGTGTTTAATATTTTAATGTCTTTATTTTTAGGTAATAGTTTATCGAACTTAACCTATTTGGGTATTGTTGGTATATGCGATCCACCAAGGCCTATGGTAAGAGAGGCTGTTAATTTACTCACCGAATCAGGAGTACAAGTCAAAATGCTTACCGGCGACTCGATGGAAACGGCAGTAGCAATTGGTATGTAAATATTTTTTTTTATTGTATTTTTAGGATTGTTAGAAAAATACGAAGAGGAAGCTTTGATGGCTTGAATTATATAAGAAACTGGGGTTCTTGGAATTAGACCATGTCTTCTTTATTTATTTATTTGAGAGTATATGGGTACACCCCTTTTTACAATGTATTTATAATACTTTACGATATAATCATATCAATAACAGAACGGCCGAAAATGTGGAATGAAACACAAGAACGGCTTACACTCCTACCGTGAAACAATCAACGCCAGAGCATCCCTTCTGAAGGAAGAGGGGGAACCTGAAAAATGTTCAGCTCCCGGCACTGGTTCATGAATCTCATAGCCCTCAGCAATGGTGAATGATAACCATAATTAGTTCTGTGGAAGCCAATAAAGAACAATTCAGTTTGCCTTAAATGCCTTTGAGGTACATTAAATTTTACAAATGACAATAAAGTAGGACAATCTATCAACCCGTTAATTATCTTACACAGAAGATACTGATCACTCACCAAACGTCTTTAAGCTAACAGATTCAAGTTTATATGGCTCCTAATAATAGTATAATCATGGTCAGCTATATTGCCATATCACACTTATAAGCATACAGTCGTAGAAACCTGTTCTGAATTTTTTCGAGGTTGTACTTATGTACTTCAAACATTGGCGACCAGACAACCGCTGATCACTCCGGAACAGACTTCACCAACGTGCAGTACAGGACCCTTAATGAGGACAGTGAAAAATCCCTGAAATTTCTGTATATAAGTCTCAAAATCTTACTGGACTGGTTAATAATATATACGTAATGATCACAGAAAGAGAGGCGATAATCAAATATTACTCCTAGATCCGTCACTTTGCCCAAACTGTCCAACACTGTTCCACTAATAACATAATTACTATTGACATTCTTATGTCCTCTAAAGAAGCTAACAGATTTACATTTAGATGCGTTAAGCTGTAGACAGTTTGTCTCAGCCCAATTTATAAGTCTATCCAAGTCCGCCTGCAACTCCCGGACGTCCTGCACATTCAAAACCTTCTTAAACACTTTAAGATCATTGGCGAACATAAGAAAATCAGAACTCAGTATATGACCGGCAGTATCATTGACAAACGAATTGAAAAGGAGCGGAGAGCAATGGGCGCCCTGTGGCACTCCAGAAACTGCAATAAAACTATTTGATAGCACATTGCCAATTTTAACCTGATGTTCACGCCCTTCCAGATATGTCTTCAACCACCCCAGAAGAGAATCGTGATTACCCTATCGAATGCCTTGGAAAAGTAGGTATAGACAGCATCCACCTGGGCCTCCTTCAGAGCCTCTAAGAAGTATGACTCATAAACGACGAGGTTGGTATCCGTCGATCTTCTCTGTGAAAATCCATGCTGTCGCGAAGAGACCACGTTCCTGCATGGCCAAGATAATTGCTTAATATAAGGAAATCAAACAATTTGGGAATACTGGATTCTATAATTCCTTACATCATTCCTGTTTCCAGACTTGTAAATTGGACTCAGATAACTTGTGTGTGACTTATTGAACAGATCCGTGATGGCTCCCATAAGTGTAGTGACACATCGCTTCAGCAAGTAATTCGGAATATCATCCGGGCCCGCAGACATTTTGTCAGGCAGATAGCATCGTACACCTCGGTTACCGAAATCCTACGACATCCAATACTTATTTCATTACTGTTCAAATTTTTATAGGACAAAGTTGGTGCCGTACCTTTTTGAAACACGCTGAAAAATACTTTGAAAAAAGATTAGCAATACTCAAGCTGTCACTACCTTCAGTGCCATCCAGCTTCATATTCCGTGGAAACCCGTTAATCGTACGTTTGCCATTATCAAAAAACCAAAACCTCCGCGGATTATCATGCATAAACCCATTCAGTTTATCAACATACACGGCATAGCATCCACCATATAGGGAAGTTAGTTGAAACAAAGCGCTTACTGGGGACAAACATATTAAGCGCCTGGTTCAATGTAGAATAGAGAAACTCGGCCGCCCTATCAACGCCAGTAAACATCCGAATCCCCAAGTCCCAATTCACTGACGCCAAGTCATTGAGTGCCAAAAAATTTGCATTCTTATAATCACAGTAGTACTCATCCTGTCTCATAAAATCATAATACTGCCTGACAATAATGTCAAATTCAAGAGGAACATGATGAGCACTATCCGGGAATAGCGCATCCTGGTAAAAGCTGACATTAGTGAGCCGGATGCTGCTAAAAATCAGATCTAAAAATACATTACGCCTATTGGGTACAGGTCATGATTGAAATAAATTAAGAATTGCAAAAGTTTCTGCCAGTACGGGGGCATGCGAGCCTGGTGGGCAGGTAACCATCAGTCCGAGATCGCCATTGGACCATCTAGCTTCTTGTAGATCATAATCTCCAAAAAGAACGAAGTTGGAATTCTGGTTTGCTTCATAAAGGATTTCCACAGTCGCGCGGTGTACTTGACAATGTCAGAACCCGGCGAATAACTGTTCAACTGATATATCTATGTCATTTAAAGACACAGCTTCATAGGATTCACTGACAGCTAAAAATACACCACCCCCACGCTTTTTGCTGCTAGTAGCAGATGATCGATCAGTCCGAAACACATTGTCGCCACTTACCTGCACCTCGGCAGGAATTACATCCACATCCAACCAAGATTCGACGACAATAACGACATCATACTGAGCACAGATCAGCGATTGTCGGCGCGGCCTATTCTGCTCACCTTGAAAACTACATTCGTGCCCACACCAAGGGTATCATTCATTATGTCATCCTGGTCGTAACTAGATCTGCATGACCTTTGTTGAGGTTTCAGGGAATTGGATTCCGAGTCTGTAATTTTACTTCGGAGTTCACATATTTCGGCTTCCAGTTTTCCAATTTTCGCAAAACATGAATCATTGACACTTGTTAAAATACTATGAATTACGTGAATATTATTCTTCTAAGCCAGTAGTAAGTCTACAACTTGCGAGAGTAACGACATAATACTTTTGCCATCCAAGCTGCCTTCTGCCATTATGCAAGATACCCTTATTTTGATTATCATTCATTTATCAATGATCTCTCTAGTATCTGGTAGGGGGATATTTTTGGTGTAGAGAGCGTGAGTGATACAGCCTTGGCTGAAAGCATTTCCCACCTAACAAATACTTACTAGTCTTAAAATTCTGTTAAAATAGAACAAAATGAAAGACGTACATTAACTTAAGCTGGTATATTTCTTATAAAATCAATATTGAGTACAATTTTCTTTACTTGTATTACCGCTGCAATTTTTTTTGGTAATAAAAAATTTAACTTTTTGTATCCTTGTTGGGAAATAGCGTTCCACTTTTAGAACAAGACGTGTGTGACAGTATGTTTTGATGTGATTCAATGTTCCTGGATTCTCCGCTTGAGGATTGTCACAAGTTCTATAGGGTTAAGATCTGTTGACTGTGGGAGCCAATCCAGAACACTTCATTGTCGCTGCCACTTTGTGACACGGTTACATATATTTTTCAAGTTTGTATCATCATACAATTTACACAATTGCACATGTTCTAGTGCAGTATTCAGAACTTATATACTTTTGTGAATTCATTGGACCATTGTAAACTACAATTTCGCCCACGCCACTTCCTGCAGCGTCATCACAACATAATACTGTCACCCTTGCGATTTATTGGGGGTATTACGCAATCCTATCCAGTGTCCTACATAGGTAGTACCAGGAGTACCAGAAACCTAAAAGAAGGGAAAAAATCAAACATTAGAGAATAATATAAAAAAAAATTCTTTAGGATTACTGATTTGCTAAATGATTTAAACAATATTCAGACTTAAGAGAACATTGCACTTTCTCGATCGAAAATTTTAATAATTTTTATGGGACTAATAAATTAAAAAAAAAATTTTGTAAGTCCGTAATTTTTCTGACATATATTCAAATACAGGAAAAAAAGTTTACATAATTTTTTTAAAAAAAGTATGACTGTAGCCCCAATATAGACTACCGTTATTTTATTTGACCAAAAATTCACAAAATGGTGAACCTTCAAAGTTAGTGGTCTCAAAAATAGCTTTTTTTTTCGTAAAAAAAAACATTAAAAAGTAAGAAAAAAATTAACCAATCTTTTTATTTCTAGTTTATACTGGGGCTATTGTGTAAAAGAATATATTAAAATTTCAGACCAATTGGTTTAAATGGTTTTTAAGTAATCGTGCACGCCGATTACAAAAACATTGTTTTGATAAAAACGCGTTTTAAAGTTTTGACAAACGAATTTCAGTTTCCAAAATCTACTTACGTTTAATCAACTATGCTTGCTGCATACAAAATTCCTTCCGACTCCTCATACACCTCGTTCTCAACTACGATTTTAATGTTTTCGATGATAAGTTATTTCATAAAATCCCGTTCCTAAATCCATCAGACCGCAAAAATTGTTTACTCCAGTGATTAATTTCATATGATTTTCCAATTTTTGGGCTAGAGTCAGTGAGTGTATCGCCGCATTCACACACAACACAAAGCTTAAAACCTACTCCTCTTTCGTCTCGTTTGAAATATTTCACGTCTTCATCACAAACTTTGCACTTTAACTTTTGTTGGAAAGTTATAAAAACTAAAAATTCTACTATATATATATATTTTCACAATTTTTTCTGCAGATATACTGGCAAAATTAGAATTACTTTCATCTAAAAATCGATTGCCATAAAACTCTCTCTTTCTCGCATTTTTTTATCCATTTTGCACAATATTAGCCGAGATGTTTACCGAGTGATGTTAGCCCTGCGAGCGATATTTTCGAACTGAGCGGGCCAGCGTACCGTTTGCTTTGGAGCCACAGTTTTGCCTCAAACTGAAAAGATATACCCATTATAGTAAGCTCTCCTTTTACCTGCTTCTATCTTTCTTAGAATCATAAAAATAGCAACAGAGGTTCGACGCAGGTAGCGCAAAACCTTTGTAAACGGCGGAAAGGTAAGTTGGCACGCTGCGCAGTAGATTTGGCCTGCCTTACACTTGGCGCTATAATCGTCTGTAACTTCGAAATTATTTGAAATTTTCAGGGAATATTATTGAAATATAACACTTTCCAATAGGATACTGTGTAATGTTCAGTTAATAAGCAATACATTCTTGGAAGATAGACTCGCCCGACCACACGATTTTAGGCCAATCCTCTTCATTGAAAGGTTTATGTTTCTGGGCCCATGCCAAGGATTTTTTTCTAGCTTTACAGCCTTTGAGCCTACCCTTATGAAGCTTGAGCAGAAATTTCCTATCAAGTGTCTGCAGGAAACTCCGCACATAGCTTATACGTCTTTTGCGATTTTTCAAAGAAGTATATATTTATATTTAAGTTTTTGCACGTTTTTGCCCTTTTAATATCATAATCATTTCATTATTTTTACAATATCTGATTTATTGTTTCCACTTTTAAAAAGATACTGTATTTTCATACGTTTATCTAAATCTAATTCGCACTTGTTTGGCATTTTTATCTAAAAATACAGTTAAACTTTAGTGGAAACCACTAATATTAACAGATTATTAGCGATGTGTACACTACGAGATGTCGAAAACTATATAAGTACAAGAATAAAACAGGTCAACCGTTGTTAACTTCCAAGAATTCATTCTTTTATTTTTTTTCAATTGGATTCATTGTTTGAATTACTTTATTTGATATGTCAATTCAGAGAAATGAACGTAGCAGCGATAAGCAATAGGAGACATTAGTTTTTAAAAATTAACGAGAGTGGCAAATATTTTTGGCCAATGCTGTATATTTTGCTGGTCTGTTTAATGTTGTGACTTCTACCTCTCTCTAATAGGGCCTTTCTGGCTACTCTGTGCACTATTTTGATTTCGATTCTTTCGAGTGTTGGTTTTGTTTTAGATGTTTCGGGTCCTGTTTCCGCTGTGCACGCTGGTTAAAGTCTAATTGTAGTATTCTATAGTGAATTCGAGATTTTCTTTTAATTCTTCTATCGATTATCACCAAAACTCGATATAACTACGCGTAGATTTATGAACTTAATTTGACCTGCAATTTTTCCAAAAAGAAGATTCCATATTAATAATATATTCGACGTCATACACTTTATTTTAGCACCCTGATATCGTCATTTCATTTTTCTTTGCTGTTTTGTTAAATACGAAGGTGTTTTTTTAAGATATCTCTTTAGCTGTGTGTCTTGCTTAACGTGTGAGTACTTCCTTAAGGGTCAGTTATAAATATGAGCCTAAATCTGATCTGAAATACCATCCTTAAAAATATATTTATTTTTAGCTCAATCCATTGGTCTACCAACAGCGCCATCTAACGTATTATCTGGAGAACAACTGGACGCATTTACAGAACCGGAATTTGATGCCGCAATTCCAATGGCAACGGTTTTATACAGGGTGTCGCCAAAAAATAAATTATCTATAGTCAAGTCTTTGCAGAGGTAAGTAAACAACGGAACAATGTATTTTTACGTCTCTTACTAAGGGAGATTTGATCTGGGGCTGTCTGTCAGTGTGTCTATTGGCACAATCGAACGAAATAAGACGTGGATTTTTATCTATATCGCTTTAGGAGAAGGGGGTGGAAAGGGTGGCGGCAATAAATTTTGTATTAGTATTATGAGAATCTTTCTGATTTTTGGTTGAAATCATGAACAAATCTTAAGTCTTAATTATTTATAGTGCAACATATAAGAGGTAAATAGCTAATCGCAGTCGTCTTCGCGAAATCACATTTCGGTTTTTAAACAAGTGTAACCACGAGAACAGAGTACCTATGTCTTAATTTTTTAAGACTAGACCCCGAGAAAAAAAGTTTTTACTTCGTTCGCTAAAAGAAGTATCTTTTAAAAAGCACTATTTAATTTTTTCCTTGGTTTTTTTCGAGAAAAATTGAATTTATACTCTATTTATTTGAAATTGATAGTAATAAAAATTACAGTGGATTGACTGGCAGTTCTGTAACAGAGGCGTGCTATCTATTCCCAGGTATTTGCTCTTTTGGAACGAAGTTTTATTGCCCATCAAATCATTTTATTTACATACCTTCCAGTTGCCCCAACTATAAATACGTATTTAGAGCAGCATGCCCAAGTGTCAAGCTAGTTAGTGACAACTCAGTTGGTGTGTTAACAAAATGTGGTCTCCAGCAAAACGCCAAAAGTTCGGGCAGCTAACCCATAATGAAAAGCGTATAGTTAAAAATGTATTTGACTGCGTTAAAAATGATCAAAATTGTGATTAAGTGTGGACGATTGTGTGACAAAATGTTCCTTAATGGCCCGAGTTGGTAAACCCACAGTTTATAGAATTTTAAGAGAAGAAAAGCAGCCGATATAGACTCTCCAAAAAAGAGACCAACACAAACGAATTTTTATTGAAAGAAGTGTGAAAGAAAGTCTTTGTTGATAGAAAGTGGAGAAATTGTACACTGGAGAAGAGACTCGCTCTGAAGGAAAAAGAATATATTACTTAGACGAGACGTGGATAAATGAAGGGTATACAGTCGAGAAATTTTGACAAGATGGGAATATTAAAAATGCTCGCCAAGCATCCAATAAACTCTACTGGTCTTAAACTGTCATCTGGGAAAAGACGGTAGGTTAATTATTACGCATATTGGAAACGAAAGTGGTTTTGTAGACGGAGGTCTTCTAAGATTCGTATCCAAGAAAACAGGAGATTATCACAAAAATATGAATTCCGACGTATTTGAAGATTGGTTTTCGCAGAAGATAGACTTAATACCAGACGGTTCTGTTATTATAATGTTATCCATTACAAGCAAGCTCTCATTCTAAAGAATTAGTACGAATTCCAATCTTGGATTGGCTGAAAAGGGACATCCAATGTTGGATGATCGAGAAAAACTTTTCATTTCTAAAAGACAGCGTTAAGAGAGAATTATTAGAACTTGTAAAGCTTGAAGTTCTCAAAAATAAAGTACACAAGTCTCGTCATCGACGAAATGGCAAAAAAACGTAATATTACTGTTTTATCCGCAGCCACCATATCACTGCAAGCTCAATCCAATAGAAGTTAAATGGGCACAGGTGAAAAGTGAGGTCGCCAAGAACAATACGACCTATAAATTAGCAGACGTACAAAACCTTTTTCAGAATGCAATATCTAATGTTTCACAGAAAAGTGGCGAAAATGCATCGAGCATGTATTGAGGGTGGAAGATAAAATGTGAACTGTGCACCTAGCAGGGGATGCCATTGTTGAACCTTTAATTATACATGTAAATTCAAATGAGTCGGACAGTGATAGTTTTTCAAGCATGTCGGAGATTGACGATTGGTAATACTTTTTTCATTATTGTTTTACTTCCTCATTTGAATATTTTTTAATTAATAACACAGCCCCACAAAAAAAAAGTGGGGTATACTTTTGATGCGATATATCAGATCCGTAGTATTTTTGCCCGCTGATCACGAATCTGACGTCAGAATATCGCCATCACATCTCAATTTTTTTCTAACCTCAAAAAATAGGTAAAAATTAAGAAAAATATACTCCTAAAAAATTGATTCAAGCTTTTTCATGAATCCAAAGATGTATTAATATGTATTCGGACACGCTAAGCTAATATTCATCGGTTGGATTGAGCCATACAGTTCTGTTTTCTTTCTAACCTCAATAAATCAGACAGATATAGTGCTTCTCGAATGCAAAAACGAATTCAAACTAAAATTCAACCGATCCTTACCAAACTTGGTACACGGGGATTTTTTGGGTCGCTGATCACGAATCTGAGGTTGAATTTGCAAAATTCAAGATGGCAGATGTTTTCGCGCCATTTTGAACGCCGAGAAAATTCATCGGTCGATTTTTATTCTTCTACCTGCATCCAGGGCACCTCCACGTGGTGACGGTGGGCAACGGTGTTACTCCACTAGCCGGCAGAGTCCCTGGATAACGGCCTAGATGCCGTCATGGCAGGTAGAAGAAAGAGAATTACGATGCAGGGACTCGGAAACCCAGTATCGGCGGCGGCGATTGGTCAGGGTGGGAAAGCGGGCCCGCAGCCGTCGTCATCCAGCGACCGTAGCTCTTCATGTGTGGGTGACTTGGCTCATGTAGAGTATAATGCTACAAGAAAACGGTCTCACGGTACAAGGACTTTTCATAAGTGCGATAAAAACAGTGATTCATTTTGTTATATTTGCTGTCAACACGTATTGAGTAAAATGGGGTCACCGATAACGGATAAGATTAAAACCTTATATAAGGATTGTTTTAACATTGAAATACAGCACCAGGATACAGATTGGGTTCCCCACATCATTTGCAGTTCTTGCAAAATAATGTTGTACATCAATAAGAAGGCGATTAAATATTCCAGACCAGCAATATGGAATAGACCATACAGTGAAAATGATTGCTACTTTTGTATGAATGTTGTATCTAGGCATAACCGAAAAAATAAAAGCACTATTACTTATAACGATGTTTCGACAGTAACAAGACCAACTAAACTAATTCCGCCTCCTGAACCACTTGATGCTGATGTTATGGAAACAAATGATTTCACCTTATCAGTTCATGCCGAAAACATTGAGACTGTCGAAAAAGATTCAAACACTGTTACTAATGAATGTTCTAGTGACAACCTATCATATACTAGTGACACAGATAAAGAATTTCTACCATACAACCGTAAACCAGAACCAATACTCGTATCACAGTCAGAACTTAGTGATCTAGTCAGAGATTTAGGCTTATCCAAAGATGATTCAGGGCATCTTGCTTCCTTTTTAAAGAAAAGACATTTACTTAAGCCAGAAGCTACGATTTCTTATTATAGAAACAGAGATGAAGAATTTCGAAAATATTTCACAATGGACGAGGAATTGTCACTTTCATATTGTACCGATGTAAAAGGTCTAATGGATGAATTTCAAAATAACTCATACGATCCTGAAGAATGGAGACTGTTCATTGATTCTTCTAAACGGAGCATTAAGGCAGTTTTGCTGCATAATACCAACGTTTACGCTCCCATTCCGATTGCTCATTCCACAGTTATGGAAGAGCAATATGAAAAAATAAAAATATGCTGATCATAACTGGAAAATTTGTGGAGATCTGAAAATTGTAACAATATTGCTTGGCCAACAGTCAGGGTTTACACTTTATCCCTGTTATAAATGTCTGTGGAATAGCAGAGACAGGGAACGTCATTATAAGAAAAAAATTTGGCCAACAAGAGAATCGTTCACTCCTGGTGAAAATAATGTATTGTTTCCACCATTGGTAGATCCAGGAAACGTTCTTATTCCCCCGCTTCACATTAAGCTTGGACTTATGAAGCAATTCACGAGAGCATTAGATACAAACGGCCCATGTTTCAAATATTTGCATAAAAAATTTCCGAAATTTTCTGAAGCTAAAATTAAGGCAGGCGTATTTGACGGGCCACAAATAAGAAAATTGTTTCAAGATTCATTATTTGTTACTAAAATGAATAAAGTTGAAAAAGCTGCTTGGCTTAGTTTTAAAGAAGTCGCAACAAACTTTTTGGGAAATAATAAAAGTCCTAAGTACAAAGAAATAGTCGAGAAAATGGTAAAAAATTTTCAAACATTAGGTTGCTTAATGAATCTAAAATTACATTTCCTGGACTCCCACATCGATCATTTCCCAGATAATCTTGGTGACTACAGTGAGGAGCAAGGGGAACGTTTTCACCAAGATCTGAAAATTATAGAAAATCGGTATCAAGGACGATGGGATGACCATATGCTAGCGGACTATTGCTGGTCGCTAAAAAGAGAAACAAATCCTCAAAAGCGTTTTGGGCAGAAAGCCTTTGAATAGGTCATTCGCGGAAAAAAGAACAAGATACAGCCAAAAAAAGGAAAGTTAGGCGCGGGTCTAACCTTCGCAATTCTAGGGCTTAAGGGTCTACTATTTGAGAGTATATGGTTTAAAAGTCCTGGTTTTGAGTTACAGGGTTATTGAGGTCTATTTTTTGAGGTTACAGGATGTGGGAGTCTAAGGTTTCAGGGTTTAGGGTTTAAGAGTATCAGGTTTGAGGATTCCCCAACTGTATACCAAATTTGGTAGGAATCGGTTGGTTTTCAAAAATTTTGTCCGCCATCTTGGATCCGCCATTTTGAATTTTGCAAATCCGACCTCAGATTCATGATCAGCAACCCAAAAAACCCCCGTGTACCAAATTTGGTAAGAATCGGTTGAATTTTAATTTGAATTCGTTTTTGCATTCGAGAAGCACTATATCTGTCTGATTTATTGAGGTTAGAAAGAAAACAGAACTGTATGGCTTAATCCAACCGATGAATATTAGCTTAGCGTGTCCGAATACATATTAATACATCTTTGGATTCATGAAAAAGCTTGAATCAATTTTTTAGGAGTATATTTTTCTTAATTTTTACTAATTTTTACCTATTTTTTGAGGTTAGAAAAAAATTGAGATGTGATGGCGATATTCTGACGTCAGATTCGTGATCAGCGGGCAAAAATACTACGGATCTGATATATCGCATCAAAAGTATACCCACTTTTTTTTTGTGGGGCTGTGTAATGTTTCATTATAAAATTTTATTTTTTTCTAATAAATGGTTAAACATTATAAAACTTCATTTATACGATTCGCAAATAATACGTATACCCCTACCACTGACTAGAACTATTTCAGACTATTTAGCCCCAAACAACAAAAAAAGGGTTGTTTTCGTATTGTATTCAAACATAAGAGATTGCGAATATTAGACCGATACCAGATGGTATTTCAATAAGGTTGTTAAAGTGTTGCATTACGGGTAAAAGGTAGATAAAACTCTGGGCCCTTACTACCGCTTGATGCTAATTTGCATACTTCTAAATGATTTATTGCTACCACTTTCAAATAAATAGAGTTTAACATTAATATAATTGTTGTTAGTCATTCAATGTTTACTTTATAACTTATATTTGCTAGGGAACTACTTCGTAAATACCTTTACCATTTTTATTTCAGATCTGGTTACGTGGTCGGTATGACAGGCGACGGTGTAAACGATGGCGTAGCACTTAAAAAAGCAGACATTGGCATAGCGATGGGTAAAAATGGGACGGATGTATGCAAAGAGGCTGCGGATATGATCTTGGTAGATGATGATTTTTATACCATTATTGCAGCGATTGAAGAAGGCAAAAGCATATTCCATAATATAAGAAACTTTGTAGGATTCCAACTATCAACCTCAATAGCCGCACTAGCTCTCGTAGCTTTGGCAACTATAATTGATATTCCAAATCCTTTAAATGCAATGCAGGTCAGTAGTTTTTCTTTGTAACGACCACAGAGAACTAGAAAAGTAGTCGCAAGTACGCATTGCCAGTAACAATAAATATGTGTATATATATATATATATATATATATATATATATATATATATATATATATATATATATATATATATATATATATATATATATATTATATACACCAGGTTATATATATATATATATATATATATATATATATATATATATATATATATATATATATATATATATACACCAGGTGTACAAGTATAAAATGCGTTTTTTTTTTCTAAAAAAACTTGTTAAATTCGGAAGAATGATAAAGAGTGCTTTATTCAAAGTATGCTCCATCGCTTGTTATACATTTTTCCCATCTTTCGGCCAATTTGTGAATACCACGCCAGTAAAAATCTTCCCCTTTTGCTGCGAACCATTCATCGAGCCATTTTTTCACATCTTCGTACGTACCAAAGCGCTGCGCAACCTATCGATGCAAACAAGTGGTAATCGGAAGGAGCCAAGTCCGGTGAGTAAGCCGCATGGGGTAGAACTTCCCAGCTGAGTGCTTCCAACGTGTCGCGAACTGGTTTTTGCCGTATGTGATGGAGCATTGTCATGAAGAAAAATGAATTTGTGTTGCCTGTTTCGGTATTCTGGCCTTTTTTCAAGCAGCGAACGGTTCAAATCGGTCAATTGTTGTTGGTAACGTTTAGTATTAAGCGTTTTAACAGCTCATAATATACCACGCCCCTCTGGTCCCACCAAACACAGAGCATCATCTTTCTGCCAAAGCAATTCGGTCTTGCGGTCGATGTGGATGGTGCGCCTGGGTCTACCCATGATTTTTTGCGCTTGGGATTCTCAAAATAAATCCACTTTTCATCCTCTGTAACTATACGATGCAAAAACGACTTCCTTTTGTACCGAGCGAGCAAAATGTCACACGTGTTTTTGCGCTTTTCCATTTGCCTGTCGTTCAACTCATGTGGTACCCATCTACCGGTCTTCTGAATCTTTCCCATCTCTCGTAGCCGATTGGAAACAGCTTGTTGACTAACGCCCAATTGCTCGGCGAGTACTTTTTGTGTTTGCGAATCATCTTCGTCCAACAATGCTTGCAATTCCACATCTTCGTATTTTTTTGGCGGTTTTCTACGTTCTTTGTCTGCAACATCGAAGATGCCACTTTTGAAACGCCGAAACCATCGTTCACACGTATCTTGCGATGGGGCATATTCACCATAAGCTTCTCGAAGTAATCGGTATGATTCAACAGCAGTTTACTTCAAATGAAAACAAAAAATTAATGCTGTCCGCAAATGCTCTTTGTTCGGTATAAATTTCGACATATTGAACACAACACAACACTACGCACACACTTTTCCAATTTATCACTCGTGCACGTCTGCCACTTGTTGATGACACAACAAAATGGCCCAGTGTCAAATCTTTATAGCACAAACTGCATTGGTGCACCATCTGTTGTCTGAAATCCGCATTTCATACTTGTACATCTGGTATATATATATATATATATATATATATATATATATATATATATATATATATATATATACACTCGTGGACAAAATTAACGCAACAATATATTAAATCATACAAATCTCTATAATGAATTAATTTTAATAATTTTTTATGAACATTGGTTACACTAAAAGTTATTCGGATACTTTAAAAGTGAATTAGCTACCAAATTTCTCTATAAGATTCGAATTAAAATTATTCTTAAGACCTAATAACAAAATCGTTGAAATTATGTAATAATGAAAAAATAAACTGGGACACTAGTAGCAAAATTAATGGCGTAACTGGAACACTAGTAGCGTGTGTTGCCTCCTCTACTTCGGATGACAGCGTTTATGCGCCTAGGCATGCTTCTAATTAAATTTTGGATAAAATCTTGAGGAATTTGCTCCCATTCTGTGATAACTGCATTTTCAAGTTCCCTCAGGTTTCTAGGTGCAGGTATATCACGTTTCACATTTTTCTTAAGGTGATCCCATACATGTTCTATCGGATTCAGATCCGGGCTTTTTGGTGGCCATTGCATAATCGGTATATCAACTTGATTAAGATAATCGAGTACCTCCCTAGCCACATGAGGTCGAGCGTTGTCTTGCATAAACAGGAAATTGGGCCCCACAAAATGACCGAAAGGCATCACATGTTGTATTACAATATTCTCAAGATAGTAGCCTTGGTTGGACGTTTGTTTTCGATCCGACGACCCATCTGACTGCGCCAGGGAGGTTTCCGATGTTATTTTGGCCGGTATGGATGCTTACATCCCTTTTTCGAAGAAATGCCCTTCCAACGGCAAGCCTTGGTTTGACCTAAAATGCAAAGAAACTGTTGCTTCTAAACATCTTGCATACCGACAGTGGCGTGAAGATCCTAACACCATAAATCGTAACATCTTTGTTCGTGCCAGGAACAGATGCAAAGAAATTATCGACGAAACCAAGGAGGTACACAATCAACGGATTAGAAACAAACTTCTCGCTTGTCCCGGTAATTCCAGGTCCTTTTGGTCAGTCGCTAAGGCAGTTAGTCAAAATTTCACCAAATCCACCATACCACCACTCACACGGCCAGATAATTCTATTGCAACGACACCTGTTGAGAAAGCGAACTTGTTGGCTGAACTCTTTGCTTCACATTCTACTGTCGATTTCCAAGGAAAAACACCACCTACTATTCCCATGGTGCGGTCAAGGATGCCCGATATTGTCTTCAGACAGCGTATCATAAAACGTATTTTGATGAAGCTAGACACCAAAAAGGCTTCAGGCGCTGACGGAATACCTGCCATAGTTCTCAAGAACTGTGCGAGGGAACTAACACCAGTTTTCTGTAGACTTTTCAACTTATCCTACAGAAAGGGAATATTTCCTTCCTGCTGGAAATGTGCCACAGTTCAGCCGATACCTAAAAAAGGCAAGAAGACCTTGCCAAATAACTACCGACCAATCGCACTACTCTCAATAATATCGAAAGTCATGGAAAAGGCTATCAATCAGCATCTTCTAAAATATCTTGAAGGATTCAACATTATTAGTGATCACCAATATGGCTTTCGTAAAAATAGATCAACAGGAGATCTTCTGACTTATGTAACACATGTTTGGAACAACGCAATTGAACACTTTGGAGAATCTCGAGCGGTTGCTCTTGACATATCCAAGGCATTTGACCGTGTTTGGCACGATGGGCTGTTGGCTAAGCTACGTTCTTATGGTATGTCGGAAAAGTTCTGTTTGTGGCTCTCATGTTTCCTCAGAGAGCGTTCTTTACGAGTGGCAGTTGACGGATTTCTTTCTAACACCTTCACTATCAACGCCGGTGTGCCCCAAGGTTCCATACTGTCTCCTACTCTCTTCCTCATCTATATTAACGATCTGCTGGAAAGGACCGAGAATCCAATCTACAGCTTTGCAGATGACAGTACACTTATCTCTTCATTCACTTTGAACGCTCGGACATCGACTACTCAGACGAATATCCGCAGACAGCAGGAAGTCATTCAACTTAACAAAGACCTGGAAGAAATTCTATCTTGGGGTGACAGTAACCAAGTGGAATTTAACGCTACAAAAACCCAGGCGGCAGTTTTTTTCTAAAAAAGTTAACGTTGCAGAACCCGACATAGTTATGTCGGGGTACTCCATCCCTCTAACATCGTCACTCAATCTGTTAGGCGTTAATTTGGGAGCAAATATGTCCTGGCATGAACATGTTGCAGGCATAGCAAGAAGAGCTTCTCAAAAGTTGGGAATATTGTTTCGAACCAGAAAGCTTTACACTCCACAACAACTGTTGTTGGATTCTATCCAGAGAAGAGCTGTTCGTCCTGATTGGACACCCGGAACTGACCGACGGCCTTGATTCGCTGGAACATCGAAGAACGGTTGGCGACTTGAGCCTATTCTACAAGTACTTTCATGGAAAGTGTTCGAAAGATGTGGCCCGTTTAATTCCTCCCAGAGCGGTGCATATTAGAAGTACACGTCGCGCTAATGCTTCACATCCGTATGAGGTTCAGCTTGTTACTCCTCGTACAACGCTTTTCAAGCAGTCTTTTATATGGAGAACATCATACCTTTGGAATGGTTTACCCAGGACTGTGTTTCCCATCAAGTACAATCTACAGCGATTCAAGAACAACGTGAATCGCTTTCTCCGCACACGTGTCGCTCCTGTAGCGCTTTAGGAACTTCCCTGTAGCACGTGTGCTAGACCCATAAAAAAAAAAAAAAAAAAAAAAAAAAAAAATTCATGGATCTCGTACGGACAGGAACTAACTCTGTGCGAGCATCAAAGCAGATGCCACCCCAGAACATAACAGAGCCACTGCCGAATGGAATCCTTGCAGAGATATTGCAAGGAGCAAACCTCTCTCCTGGTCTTCGCCATACTCGCTCACGACCATCTGGATGTTTTAGACTAACCCTAGTTTCATCTGTGAAGAAAACTTGTTGCCAATCATCCACAGACCAGTTTTCGTGATTTCGAGCAAAACGTAACCTGGCAACTCTGTTCTCTCTAGTAAGCAAGGGCGCAGTGGCTGGTCTCCTACTGTTTAATCCAGCTTCATTTAACCGTCTTCTAACTGTTTTAGAAGAAATTATGACATTGCGAACAGCTTCGAGTTCGTTTCTTATTATAGAACTAGTGACAGTCCTGTTTCTTAAAGCATATTGTCTTATAAAACGTTAATCTAGGTCGCTAGTGCATCGTTTTCGCCCTTGCCCTAGCCTTCTAGAATAAGTTCCTACTTCATTCAAGCGTCTTACCATACGACTTATTGTGGAACGATGTTTGCCTAACAAATTGGCAACATAACTCTGACAATATCCCTCGTCCAATAAAACTGAGGCTCGCACTACATCGTGTTCAGTTAAATTCCTTGTTTGATTCATTTTTCTAATTTTTCCGGGGTCAAAAATAAAACAGTCTACCACAAAAACGTATTACTTTGAAAAAGGGAACAATTTATAAGCTTACTTTTAAAGAAAATCTATCTCATTATTACAGAAAATTGTTTATCTTCTAAAAAATTCTTTAAAACTGTAAATCTAAACGAATTGTTTTGATTTCTGTCATGAACAACGAAACAAAATATGCATAGCCTACTATTCAAACACTCGATAAACTTTAAAACTGACATAAGAAAAAGATAAATTAATTTTCAGATTGTTGCGTTAATTTTGTCCAGGAGTTTATATATATATATATATATATATATATATATATATATATATATATATATATATATATATATATATATATATATATATATATATATATATATATATATACGTATATACATACACATATTGGTTTACAACATTTTCGGACCTCCAGTCTCCATCTCTTTCGGTCGTTCCCCAGATCTTCCTCAGTTTTCCCTGTCTATCCCCTCTCTTCAACTTGTTCTCGGTCTATCTCGATTTTTCCTGCCTTCTGGTTGCCATTTTAATATTTGTTTTGGGATTCAATCTTGTGTTTGATTCCCATGATTTCTTCAATTCGTTCGTTGGTGACTCTTTCTCTTCTGGATATTCCTGCTGCTCTTCTCCAGAAGTCCATTTCCGTCGTTCTCAGCTTGGCTAATGCGCTTTCCTTCAGAGGCCATCACATTTATATAATGTGATACTCTTCAGTATGGTTTCATATATACTTTTTTGTTGGTTTTATTTATAGACTTATCCCATAGAATACTGTTTAGCGGTGCAATGGCCTTTCTTCTTGCCGTATTTTTCTCTCTTATTTCCATGTCGAGTTTTCCATTCTCCGAAATTTTTATACCCAGATGCTTGTAGTCGCCGCAGTGTTTTATCTTAGCGTCCAGTATAAGATCTTTTTGTTGCCCTCTAATACATACATATTCTTTCTTCTTTATATTGACTTCTAAACCCCAATCTTTGTATTCGTTAAATAGTTTTCTCGTCATGCAGTTCAGGTTGTGGCGATCTTGGGCCAGAACCACTTGGTCATCCGCGAAGCATAGCTTGTACGACATGGTGTTAAGTAATGGTATCCCTTTCTGTTTCCATCTCTTTAGTACCCTTTCCACATATATCTTACAAAGGGTTGGTGATAAACAGCATCCTTGTTTCAGACATTTTGATGTTATTTGTGTTCCTGTTTTAATTTTTGTTATGGTTTGGTCGTATAGTATTGTGACAGTTTTAATTAATTCTATGTTAATATTAGTACTTTCCAACGAGTGCCACAATTTCTGCAGGGGAACACTGTCATATGCTTCTTTCAAGTCAACGAACAATAAGTCGACTTCTTGGTCTCGTGTCATCTTTTTTTCTATTAATTGAGTTAAGGAGAAAATGTGGTCTATTATGGATCGTTCCGTGCGAAAGCCTGCTTGTTCTTTTGCGTCAAAATCTTGATATTCCTTCTCCAATTTGTTCTTTAAAACTTTTCCATAGATTTACACATGCAAAATGACCAATAAAGATCCCATGAATGCTATATTCCATGCCTTTCCTCCTACGACTATAGTTTGTAAGCCTATACTCTTCATCAGGTAGGCTTTAGGCAACGGTATCCATCGTGAAGATCCGAGTACCGTGGAGAGTCGAGTTGGAATGACTCTCGCTGACTTATAGCAATCATGGTACCTTAAATATACGAGATACTACTCGTTGGGCAAGATACAAGCTGTTGAGATTTTAGAAGTTCGAAAAACTGCTCAACTATATAAACCTAACTTTGTTAGGAAGGATAAAGTAAATCGATATTCCGAAATAAAATTTCAGAATATGGTTTGTTACTTGATTGGTCAGTACAACAGAAAGTCGAGAAATTTGCACATGCAAAAGGACCAACAAAGATCCCATGATTGCTATATTCCATGCCTTTCCTCCTAAGCCTAAAACCTACCTGATGAAGAGTTTAGGCTCAAAAACTATAGTCGTAGGAGGAAAGGCATGGAATATAGCATTCATGGGATCTTTGTTGGTCATTTTGCATGTACAAATTTCTCGACTTTCTGTTGTAGTGACCAATCAAGTAACAAACTATATTCCGAAATTTTATTTCGGAATATCGATTTACTTTTGCTATAGTTTTACTACTCATAGATGCCGTAACTGCTATTCCTCTGTAATTATCGCAATTTTTTTTGTCCCCTTTGTTGTGTATAGTGGTTAGGTATGACACTTTCCGTTTCTTGGGGATTTCTTTTGTACTTATACATTTCTGAAATAGTTATCTAAGATGTTCGTATAACTCGTCTGATCCATATTTGAACAATTCTCCCGGGATGTACCGAGGTCCATTTTTTTTTTCTTTTTTTTTTTTTTTTTTTTTTTTTTTTCTTTTTCCATTGACTTGTTGTTCTTTATCGCTTTACATACGGTTTTATTATAAAAAATGTATTTAATGTGTTCTAGATTTTATGGATAAAATATTATAATGGACGGTCCTCCAGCTCAAAGTTTAGGAGTAGAGCCAGTTAGTGAGGATGTCGTCAAACAGAAATCTCGAAATGTAAAAGAACCAATGATTACCAAGAACTCATCGTAAACGTCCTGTTATCGGCTACGTTTATTTTGGGCGGGACTTTATGGGTGTTTAACAAAGAGGTAAGATCAATTTGAAGTTATTTTATGTTGTTTTAAAATGTCTGAAGATATTTTTAAAATCATCTTTAATATACAGTTATGGTTTCATTAGTGTTGGGATTACTCAGATAAAGTCCATACGATTTGTAATGGCATAGTCGGCAATAAAATGCTAGACAGAATAAAAGATATTGTGCATCTTGCTTCCACTTATACTTCAACAGATGTTTGTTCCGCCTTAAATATCGATCTGATCAACGTAAGACAGCCGTCATTAACGATCTCGATTATATTATTTGGGAGTAAGAGAGATAGACTCAATTGTACGTGTCATTTATTAATTTAACGAGTACACCCATACTCAGAGATGGATTCAGGTAAATCTATATTATAAGTATTAGGAAGTATTATGATTATGAGTTTTGGACATACGGAGTTCATCTTTTTATAATGGACTATAAGAAGCGGAAAATAGGAGAGGATATTAAACATTCACTCATATTTCTAATAATTGCAAGACTTTATTAGATATAAAGATGTTATAGTTATAGCATATTTCTATCAAAAGATATTTACATAAATTATCACAGTTCTAAAATAATACAGCCAGAATTATAAACTACTTTAGGTGAAAGTTTCAGAATGTTTATTTAATATAATATTTTCAATGTAATAAAAGAATTAAAGCTAACCTAAATGTTGCAGGTGCAAATTTAACAGTAGAAAATTGATATAGGTAAAGTCCCTAAAATAACAGGTAGGTAAATAAACTTCTGGACAAAATTAACCAAACAATCTGAAAATTAATTTATCTTTTTCTTATGTCAGTTTTAAAGTTTATCGAGTATTTGAATAGTAGGCTATGCATATTTTGTTTCGTTGTTCATGACAGAAATCAAAACAATTCGTTTAAATTTACAGTTTTAAAGAATTTTTTAGAAGATAAACAATTTTCCGTAATAATGCGATAGATTTTCTTTAAAAGTAAGCTTATAAATTGTTCCCTTTTTCAAAGTAATACGTTTTTGTGGTAGACTGTTTTATTTTTGACCCCGAAGAATTAGAAAAATGAATCGAACAAGGAATTTAACTGAACACGAGGTAGTGCGAGCCTCAGTTTTATTGGACGAGGGATATTGTCAGAGTTATATTGCCAATTTGTTAGGCAAACATCGTTCCACAATAAGTCGTATGGTAAGACGCTTGAATGAAGTAGGAACTTATTCTAGAAGGTTAGGGCAAGGGCGAAAACGATGCACTAGCGACCTAGATGATCGTTTTATAAGACAATATGCTTTAAGAAACAGGACTGTCACTAGTTCTATAATAAGAAACGAACTTGAAACTGTTCGCAATGTCACAATTTCTTCTAAAACAGTTAGAAGACGGTTAAATGAAGCTGGATTAAACAGTAGGAGACCAGCCACTGCGCTCTTGCTTACTAAAGAGAACAGAGTTGCCAGGTTACATTTTGCTCGAAATCACGAAAACTGGTCTGTGGATGATTGGAAACAAGTTTTCTTCACAGATGAAACTAGGTTAGTCTAAAACATCCAGATGGTCGTGAGCGAGTATGGCGAAGACCAGGAGAGAGGTTTGCTCCTTGCAATATCTCTGCAAGGATTCCATTCGGCGGTGGCTCTGTTATGTTCTGGGGTGGCATCTGTTTTGATGCTCGCACAGAGTTAGTTCCTGTCCGTGTGAGATCCATGAATGCTGACTACTATCTTGAGAATATTGTAATAGAACATGTGATGCCTTTCGGTCATTTTGTGGGGCCCAATTTCCTGTTTATGCAAGACAACGCTCGACCTCACGTGGCTAGGGTGGTACTCGATTATCTTAATCAAGTTGATATACCGATTATGCAATGGCCACCAAAAAACCCGGATCTGAATCCGATAGAACATGTATGGGATCGCCTTAAGAAAAATGTGAAACGTCATATACCTGCACGTAGAACCCTGAGGGAACTTGAAAATGCAGTTATCACAGAATGGGAGCAAATTCCTCAAGATTTTATCCAAAATTTAATTAGAAGCATGCCTAGGCGCATAAACGCTGTCATCCGAAGTAGAGGAGGCAACACACGCTACTAGTGTCTCAGAGATTTGTATGATTTAATATATTGTTGCGTTAATTTTGTCCAGGAGTGTATGTTGGTATGATATAATTTGCCAAGAAGTAGGTACCTGCGTTTTGGCAACATATTTTTTTTTGAAAAATAAATATACAAATAAACCATATTTAGATTGTATTAGGATGAAACATCATTATCAGAGTCAAAATTGGAACTGCTACTATCAGAAAATGATCCTTCGTCTACATTAATAACAATTGATGGTACCGTTACATCAAGTATGTTCTCTTTTTCCCAATATTCTTTGATTATATTTTCTGTATGTGTTATACAACTGATCCAGTTTTCTTTGGTAACTGTCTGGAGAGCTGCCTTCCAAACAGATATTACTGCATTATCATCGTGCCTCGCCTCACTTACAATGTGTTTAATCCTTTGCACTGAGCCCACACTAATTCTATGGCATTAAATATACAGTGGTAGGAAGGCAATCTTAAAACTTGATGACCCATTTCAGCAATTAGTTCGTCTGTAGCATACGGCAAGTTTGTTTTGAAAATTTTTGATAATTTTTAACAACTCACATTTTAGACCATTTTCTGGGAAATTAATCTGCTTACTTCGCTACCAATTGATGATTTCTCGTTTTCTTGTCGATTCATTTGGTACACTTTCACTAAGCCTAGAATGATATCGTGCATTTTCCATAATGATTAAAGACGGCCTTTCGAGCTTCGGCACCAGTTTTTCTCTCAGCCATTTTTCAAAGAGTTCTGCGTTCATATTATCGTGGTAGTCATAACTCTTGTTTTTTGTGGAAAAGACAAGCTCACTGTCATCTATATACCCGTTACTATTGCCAACGTGAACGATGATGTATCTTTTTCCAGCGGCTGCTTTTTTGTTCCATACAGATCAAGGATGTCCGTATGCTGCTTCCATGTCTGTGAATCAATGTTTCGTCTAAAAACACAACGTCTAGGGGAGCGTCAGAAGTCATATTGGCAACATACTCTCTCAAAAACTTAACTCGTTTTGATGATATTTCTGGTTTCTCCACGATGTATCTTTTTCCATTGTCAATTTTGTATTTGAATCCTAATTGTTTCATAATTAAACCAAGTGTCGATCTGCTGCAGCTTAAAATTTGTTTTGATTCTAGCTGTTTACGTATCATGTCCAAAGTAACATGTTTTCCTTCTACAATTAGGTCATGAATAACTTTTCGGATCTCACTTTTCTCGGACTCTCTCAAGTCTTTGGAGCTCTTCTTATCCTCGTATGCTCTTTTTTAGCACCATCAATGCCTTCTTGTTTTATTCTGGCTACCGTTCTCAAACTTAGTTTTAGTGCCTCACTTAATCACAGACAAACTTGTCAATGAGTTTTTTTTTTATTTTGGAAATAATCAAGAACATTTAGTACTAACTTCCGACTTTGACCATTCAATACTTCTCGTGGCATTTCGAATTTTTATTTGTAACATCTCTATCGACAGTTAATCACATATAACAAACAAATTCAAATGTGACCCTGTTTTGTAGCGGAAACTCCTGTCATTAGCGGCTAATTGGTGCTATCTCTGTCGAGTGTACGATTCCGGGGCGTAATAGACAAAGGTAGAACACTGGCAGATAATTGGGTGGAACTTGCCATTCTTAGTATACGAGTAAAAGCAGGTACAATAGTTAGGCACCTTCTTTCTCTGTTTTATGGGCGACTATGCCATTACAAATCGTACGGACTTTAATTATTATATTTTGTATAGATACAGCTACAATTTTCAATTATCGAAATAATCGACATCACTCGATTTCTGAATCGAGTAAACGATTTGAAGTGAAAATTGTCACCAAATAAGCTAAGTTTGGAATGTGGAATCTTTGGCACAATGACACTACTCAGTATATATCACCACTACACCAAACACTTTATTTTTGCACTCGACACGCGTTTCGCTAACCACGTTAGCTTCATCAGGAGCGATGATTGACTAAAGACTTTACTTTAGTCAATCATCGCTCCTGATGAAGCTAACATGGTTAGCGAAACGCGCGTCGAGTGCAAAAATAAAGTGTTTGGTGTAGTGGTGATATATACTGAGTAGTACCAAATAAGCTATTGTCTCATTCACGGGACTCTGGTGAGCAAATGAATTATGCCGAAATACTCCGAATCATTGATTCATCATATAAAGCACCTCCCATTCTGTATGAAGAACGCGTATCTATTGTAGAGAATCTTAGTTAAAAATTTTAATTTTTTGTCCCCACTTTTCGTTTTTGGTGTTCCCGACCGTGAAGTTAGAGAAATAACGAACAAATTACTAATATTTAGAGCCTATAGGAAAATATCAGCGAAAGAAGGAACGTAATAGAAAAAATCAAAACTATACTGCAAACTCATAAAGTGTTTCTTTACTTTATATTCATCGATAATCTTTTTTTTTTCCTTCCAGATGACAGAAGATGGCGTAACAGCCCGCGACACGACGATGACGTTCACCTGTTTCGTCTTCTTCGACATGTGGAACGCCCTCTCGTACAGATCTCAAACGAAAAGCGTATTCCAAATAGGACTGTTCTCAAACACGTTCTTTTTGTCGCCGTAGGCTTGTCTGTTTTGGGACAAATGCTGGTCGTCTACGTGCCTCCTTTACAGACTGTGTTCAGACGGAGGCATTGACGGGGTGGGGGTAAGTATCATGTACAGGGTGTTTTGAACATTGATATCTCGCTTATTAATTAGCAAGCAAATTTCAAAAGTTGAAAATTTGGAATACAACATCGATAAAAATATATCGAATGTCAAGCATGTAAATAAGACGCACAGAAGATCAAATTAACGTTAATATCTGGTGCTGAATACAACTTTTAAGGTGCGGAAAAGTCAGTATTATTTCGAAGTTGGTGCAGTGGAAATTGATCTTTCTATTACTTACCAGTCGAACAGGCGGGCTTTCGCAAGAAATTTGGAACAACAGATTATATCCGACCTTTTAATAGAACATTAGTATTAAGCTGCACCTAGCCTTCATCGATTATAAGAAAGCTTTCGATTCCCTGGAATACTGAGCAATTATACAGTCCTTAGCTTAGGCCAGAATAGACTTAAGATTTGCCGAACTCCTAAAATTCATGTATGAAAATGCGACATTAACGGTTAAATTAGGTGAAGATCGAAAAACAGAACCCATAAAGATCAAAAAAGGTGTTAGGCGTGGTGACACAATTTCACCAAAATTATTTACCCGGGCCTTGGAGGATGTATTTATAAGTCTGAAGTGGGAAGAGAAGGGAATTAAAATCAATGGCATATATTTACATCACTTGCGATTCGCAGTACTGATCAGTGAAGATCTAGACAAACTCAAAATCGTGATAGAACAACTTAATCAAGCTTCCCAGAAAGTACGCTACCGTCAGAAACTATTTGCCCACCTAGTTATTTCAGTCCCAAGACAACAAAAACCCAGATAATATATATTTTTTTAATTTTAATGAATTATTATTTATTTTCACATTATTTACAGTCTAGAAAATCAGAAAAATATTCATGATTTTCCAGGATTTTTCTCATCTATGTGACCTCCTTTGTTTTTAATTACCGCTTTACAAAGTTACGGCATTCTGTCCAGTGGTTTCTTCAGAGTTTAGGTTAGGTTATTTTAACCAATTCTGCTTGTAAAAGTTCCCACAAGTGATTTTCTGATGTTGGATTGAGTTTTGGAACACACCTGTCCAAATGGTTCCACAGCAATTCGATGGTGTTCAAGTCGGGTAATTGTGGAGGCCAAGTCATCACTTCCAGGACGTCATCGGATTTCCATTCGTCTAAAAGTTCTCTAATTTGTTTAGCAGAATGTTTAGGGTCGTGTCATGCTGAAAAATAAATTTCCCCTGAAAAATATTTTTTCCAGAAGGAAGCATTTGAGTTAGCAAAATTTCTTGATACTGTTCTTTTCTATCCTAAAGTTTTTCCAACTTTACCGTCGCCAAAACAACCCCAAACCAATACTGAACCTCCACCATGTTTTAGTGTAGGCAACTGACAGGCTTCCAACTGCCTCTCTCCAGCTGACCGCCGCACGTAAACTCGTCGATTTAAACCGAAAATTTCGAATTTGGATTCGTCGCTCCAAAGGACGGAATTCCATTGTTCTGATGTTCAATTCTCATGTTCTCGCTGATGAAATCAGTTTATTTACATTTCCAAACGTGGATCGTACTTCTTCAGCGAGTCGATGGACTCCGTGAGCAAAGCACGTCACATGAATTAAATTTAGATAAAATACTTGGATGACTTTGGCTGCCTTGATCATATAGGGAGCAGCATCTGAGAGAAATATAAACACTCTTTCATCTGCAGAAGATTCAGGAAATATTTTTTTAATACCCTCATTCACAAATCTGGCGATCGTAGAATGATTTGTTTTGTCAAGTTTTTTGCAGGGCCACCAAATAGGAAGAAGAAGGCTCTAATCTTAATGCACCCCCAATTAAATTCTCAATATAGCGACCAGAACTGTCGGTAGTTTCATCAGCTGAAATCCAAATAATGTCATCCTTAAGTTCATTACGTATTTCTTCCAGAACATGTTGGTAAATTGTTGGTATGTAATTTTTACGCAGTGTTGATTCGTCTGGTATTTTTGATTCAAGCAATATTTTCGTAGAAAATCTTTGAATGTAGGAATTGTAAGTTTGTGGAGAGGAATATTACTTGCAAGCAATGCTTTACATAAATCCATGCTAAAGTGGTTTTTTTGTTTGCCAATAGAAGTGGAATCACTGTTACTTGCTGCTGTTATAAGTTGTTGTCGTGGGGCCTTTTTTTGCAATCCTGCGATATTAAGACTTGTCTTGACATGCTGGTCAGCTTGAATCTTTTTTGTGCACGAAACATTTTTCTCGCAAACTCGACAATATAAAACATTTCCGCCGTATGTAAATGTTCCAGGATAATCACCTACCCACGAAGGACGGAATTCCATTGTTCTGATGTTCAATTCTCATGTTCTCGGGCCCATTCTAATCGTTTACGTTTATTCACTTGCCTAAGAATTCGTTTCCTAACTGCTACTCTCCCGTGTAATCCACCTTCTGCTCACCTGTTCTTTACGGTACTGACGCTGATGGGGATGGGCCGCTCTAGGTTTACTTGAGCCGTGATTTCTGGTGAAGATCGGCGGCGATTACGTCTGCTGGACATTGTTATAGCTCTATCTTTAGCGGGAGTCGTTTTTCGAGGTTTTCCTGAACGTTTTTGGTTGAGAATTCCATGTCCCGCATATCACTCGCGATTTGTCGACTCGAGTGACCATTTTAATGTCTCGCAATTATCAGAGATTTTCAACGGAAACTTCTTTCGTTTTTGGCATTTTCACAAAACAGTTGAACCTGTATCAGTGACGAAGTACTGTTTGCGAATGGTTAATTTCCAAAAGGGCAATGGTATTTATAGCATAGTTTTTATCATAAAATGTCACTAGGAATTTTCATAATCCCTAGAAACTTGAGATGAGTTCTTACTTCAACTGGAATTCTCAGAAATTGCTTCAAAACGATTATCATGCAAACCTTGGAAATTTGTTCTAATTGGTTTTTAATTTGTGATTTCACTAAAAAAGCTTATCTAAACAATTTTATGATGGACACTTATTAAGAACAATTAAAATTTACCTAATATAATAAAAGGGTTTAATTAGGTATTAAATTTTGGCAGTTACATCGAAATTTCTAGATGGGCAAATACTTTCTGACGGTAGTGTAGGTCTCGAGATGAATATCAAGAAAATAAAACTTCTAAGCCCACAACACACAAAAATTAAGATCGGCACGGAAGAGATTGAGAGATTGGAAGATTATATATACTTGGGACATAAGATTAGATTGGATAAGGACAATCAAACAGCGGAAATACCAAGGCGAGTGGGGCTCAGCTGGACTGCATTTCAAAAACTGGGTTTCATTCTAAAAAACAGACATATTCCCATGACCTTAAAAAGAAAAGTGTATGAGAGCTGCATACTTCCAGTAAGTATGTATGGGCTGGAAACCATGACCCTTATAAAAAATTGTCGACTGCAACGTACTCGACAGCCCTGGAAAGACAGATGTTAGGAACACATTAAAAGCGAGAACATCAGATGAACAACAAGAATTACAGATATCAGTGAAAGAGTGGGAACATTAAAGTGGCAATAGGCGGGGCATGTGGCTAGAACGAATGATAGTAGATGGACAACAAAATTACTTAAATGGAGACCTTGGGAGAGCAGACGAAGTGTCGGAAGACCAATGAAAAGATGGAGTGATGATATCAGGTTGATAGCAGGCAGTAGATGGCTCCATCTTGCGCAGGATAGAGATAATTGGAAGAAACTTGAAGAGGCCTATCTTCTGCAGTGGAGAAGCAATGACTTATAAAGAAGATTAGTTGTTGGACTTTCAGTTAAATTATCTAATATGTGTTCCCGAAAAAATAAAACAAACAAAGAAAGCAAGAAGTATATTGTCAGTCTCATGTTTAAGAGCAATAAAATTTAAGATGAAAGAAATAACGTTAAAGTGAAGTTGGAAAGGCAAAGAAGAAGACAGTATGCGTGGATACATATTTTGGAATCAGACGAATACTCGGACAATAAAAGGTGAAGTGAACGATAAATTTAAAAAAAAACATCGACTTTAATTACGGTATAAGGTAATGCGAAATGCCGACCGTAGACAGTAACCTTAACGGACGACGATAATCGATAGTAACTAACAAACGTGAATGGTAACGGTAATGGACGGCGGCCAACGGTAAAGTTATGTATACGTAGCAGCTGATGGAGGCGTCTTTTTCGGACCTTGTAGATGATTACTAGAGACCGGATTATATGAAACATAAAAATCTTGAAATATGCATGAAAAATGCTTAAAATATGCATGAAAAGGGTCAAAATATATTAAATAATAATAAAAGTAGTAATTTTTAGTTTTTTATTTTA
Source organism: Pachyrhynchus sulphureomaculatus (assembly GCA_019049505.1). NCBI lineage: Eukaryota > Metazoa > Arthropoda > Insecta > Coleoptera > Curculionidae > Pachyrhynchus > Pachyrhynchus sulphureomaculatus. The sequence continues at coordinate 19,114,229 of CM032449.1, read as the reverse complement.
AAATCAGCATAAAATTAACAAGTTATCGACGATGTTTAAATTTAATTAACAATTATTTAACATTTTTTTAAAATTATTTAACATTTATATTCTTGTACACGTAAACAATAAGGTATTGTTCCAAATGTTGGGTAGTAAGATTGTGTCTTCGATCACTTAAAATATTTTTATAAGTGGAAAAAGACCGTTCTACATCCACTGAGGTAACTGGGCAGTATTTGAATTTGGGTGCTATGATATCACTTATTGTTTCTGGCAAAAGTTTCACCCGTCCCATTAATAAAACTATCAATTTGTCACAAAGGTTCAAAGCCTGGTTATTGCACAAAATGTTTTCAAACTTTTCTTTAACTCTACGCGGGTATACATCTGGCAATGTGGAGTTTATTTGACGGATTTTATTCCTTAACTGAATCGATTCGGTCAACGCCAAGCTTTTTAATACCCGCAGGTGTGTGGGAAAAGTGAGTGCTAATCAAAGCTATGTTTTTTTTAATATCAGAATCGTTAAATGCTTCCTTGGATTGACGAACTGCCATAGCCTCTGCACTATCGAAGTCATTTACTACACCTTTGATGGACTCGAAATGTTCATTGTAAAATAGTACAGCTTCAATCCATGTTCCCCATCGAGTTACCACTGGTTCGGGAGGTAAAAGCACATTTGGCAGTTTTTCTTTATAGGCGTTATTGCGAGCAGGTGCCTTAAGAAACACTTTCTTCGCTGATGAAATCAGTTTATTTACATTTCCAAACGTGGATCGTAATTCTTCAGCGAGTCGATGGACTCCGTGAGCAAAGCACGTCACATGAATTTAATTTGTATAAAATCCTTGGATGACTTTGGCTGCCTTGATCATATAGGGAGCAGCATCTGAGAGAAATATAAACACTCTTTCATCTGCAGAAGATTCAGGAAATTTTTTTTTAATACCCTCATTCATAAATCTGGCGATCGTAGAATGATTTGTTTTGTCAAGTTCTTTGCAGGCCACCAAATAGAAAGAAGAAGGCTCTAATCTTAATGCACCCACAATTAAATTCGCAATATAGCGACCACAACTGTCGGTAGTTTCATCAGCTGAAATCCAAATAATGTCATCCTTAAGTTCATTACGTATTTATTCCAGAACATGTTGGTAAATTGTTGGTATGTAATTTTTACGCAGTGTTGATTCGTCTGGTATTTTTTGATTCAAGCAATATTTTCGCAGAAAATCTTTGAATTTAGGATTTGTAAGTTTGTGGAGAGGAATATTACTTACAAGCAATGCTTTACATAAATCCATGCTAAAGTGGTTTTTTTGTTTGCTTATAGAAGTGGAATCACTGCTACTTGCTGCTGTTATAAGTTGTTGTCGTGGGCCTTTTTTTCAATCCTGCGATATTAAGTCTTGACATTCTGGTCAATTTGAAACTTTTTTGTGCATGAAACATTTTTCTCGCAAATTCGACAATATAAAACATTTCCGCCGTATGTAAATGTTCCAGGATAATCAGCTACCCACGAAGAGACACTTTTTTTTGCGGGTGGCATAGTACACTTTAAACTTTAACACAACACGTTAAAAATTGCAAAAAGACTACACTGATGCAAGCGCGTCAACAATAATGTTAAAACTGATAACTTCGTCTTCGAGAAAATTGTTTATTTGATCCACACTCAAACAAATATTCTTAGAAACTAACTATTTATCACTTAATATCCCGACCAAGAAACAAAGGAATAAAATACCGTCGTCATTTTGGGTATTCCCTTGGCACTATAACCTAATCGATGTTTAGACTATTGCAGGTAATGTCCCGGCGATAAGATCGGTTCCAGACGGCTACATTAACAATACCCTGAGCAATTCAATTGCCTAGTAATACCGAGAAATATTGTAAATATAGGAAAAATATGCATCATTACTAGATTTTGGGTAAAATATGCAATAATCGGTGAGAATGGTCTAAATACAAATGCATATGAAAATATGCAAATGCATATAAACCGGTCTCTAATGATTACATAGGGACACAGCCTCGAAGAGCGAAGCGTATGCAGCATTCATGTTCGATAATGTATGAGGGCTGTCTGAAAAGTTCTCGGCCTAACAATGAAAGAAAAATTTTTTAACGTAAAATACGTGTTATTTTTCAACTTCAATACATTTTTCCAACATTTTTCCGATAATTCAGTACCATCATTGAAGTGTGATTCCGGAAGGCCTGCACAATATCCATCCACGGCTTTTATAGCTTCGTCATTTGATGTAAAACGCTTTCCAGCCAAGAATTTTTTCAGGTTTGGAAACAGAGGGAGCCAAATCTAGTGAATTCGCAATTCGTACTTTAATTCGTTGAATTTTGCCATCGTCAAACACTTATGTGAACACGTGCATTGCTTCTTTAAAACAGGTCTTTTCTCACGAATTTTCACATCTAATTGATCCAAAAGGTTACAATAATATTCAGAGTTCATTGTTTTACCTTTCTGAAAATAATCGATCGACAAAACACCTTTGTAATTCTAAAAAACTGTTGCCATAACCTTCCCTGCTGATGGAACGGTCTTTGCCTTCTTTGGTGCACTTCCACCGGCTTCAATTCATCGTTTTGACTGTTCTTTTCGCTCTGGTTGATCCAAGTTTCATCAGCAGTCATGAAACGACGCTTGAAATCCATTTTATTTTGCTTAAAACCATCCAAACATGCTTGAGAAATACACATACGAATGCGTTTTTGGTCAATTGTCAGCAAAGGCGGCACCCATCTTTCGCAGAGCTTTTTCCTATGTAATTCTTCATGCAAAATATTTCCAATTCATTCTTTTGAGATGCCTATGGCCTCAGCTATTTCACGCACTTTTCACTCGTCGATCATCTAACACCATATCATAGATTTGTTGAACGCTTTGTGATGTTTTAACATTTTTTGGACGACCTTCGCGCGGATCATCTTCGAGACTTGTACGACCAGCCCATTTTCACAGTGGAAAGTGAAGATGATGCAGCCTTATACACTTTTAACAATTTTGAATGGATTTCTGTTGGTGTTAAACCAGCGTTTCTCAACCTTTCAGTATTTGCGACCCAATTTTCAGACATAATTTCCATCACTCCTCCCCTCCCTCTCATACAATAACAATGCATACAATAATAATGTATTTTCAGTATTTTGATGCTAAAGCTACACACACTATGACCTTAATTACAAACCTTACAAACTACCAAGAATAAGTAAATTTATTCATATTTGGCAACACATATCTGCTGCGTTGACAAAACTAGAATCGATGCCTCTCTATTGCTCTCTGTCACGTCCCCCATATCGGTAGCGGCCTCGCGAGAAGTTCCGAGTTGTTTCGAACATTCGGAAAGTCTGCCCAAAAGTGTATAAATGCTGCACCTCGTTCAATTACAGCCCGTCTCAGTCGAGTTGATCCTTCTACTGCTATCGGATTTATCGTGAATGTTGTAATTTATGTGTTAATTGAAATTCAAGGTATTAAGTATTCACGGCAGTAAATTTATACAGAATCATGGATAAATTTTTAAGTGGGCGTAAGCGAGCATTAGACGATAATGAAACATCAACAAGTGCACAGACCAGCGTGGTTCCGAAAATAAAATCAAGAAAATATTCTCAAGAATACTTAAATTTAGGGTTTACCAGTACTGAAGTAAATGAAGAAGAAAGGCCCCTGTGTGTTATTTACTCAAAAATCTTGGCTGCAGACAGCATGAAACCAAATAAACTTAAACGACATTTGGAAACGCTTCATAGTGAGTACCTTAACAAACCCCGAGAATTCTTCGAATTAAAATTAAAATCATATGTAAAGCAGAAATCATTTTTGAAAAAAACTTTGTCTGTGAATGAAAAAGCTTTACTTGCCTCTTACAAAGTTTCATATAAAATAGCCAGATGTAAAAAGCCTCACACCATTGGTGAAGAGCTTGTTTTACCAGCAGCAATTGAGATTGTAGAAACTATGTTTGAAAATAATTTTGCCAAACAATTGCTATCCATACCTATATCAAATGATACTGTTGCCCATCGAATTGGTGATATAGCTGAAGATGTACAGCATCAGCTTTTCGGGAAGTTGCGTGACAAATTATTTTCAATTCAGCTTGATGATAGCCATAAAGATGCTTATTTCATTGCCTATGTTTGATTTTGTGATGGTATGTCAGCAATAGAAGAACTATTTTTCTGCAAACCAATAGAACGCAAAGCAACATCACTTGCATTATTTGCTATCTTAAATGATTTTATAAACGAGGCAAGGATGGAGTGGAAAAATTGCGTCGGAATATGTACCGATGGTGCTCATTCAATGTCTGGAAGATTTCAAAGTGCACAAACACTTGTGAAACAAAAATCTCCACTGTGTGTGTGGACACATTGTATGATACACAGAGAAGCTCGGGCTTCCAGAGAAATGAGTCCTGCTTTGCACTTTGTAAAGACATTCAGCGTTACTATTTTATTGCGAGGTAAGATGGTTATCACGTGGGAAATGTTTGCAACGTGTTTATGAATGAAGAAATGAAATCTCCATTTTTCTAAAAGAGGAAAAACCGACCGGAAGACGAGAAGTTTCGAAATAGTTTATTTGTGATGAAATTGAGCTACTTGGTCGATATATTCGAGAAACTAAATACCTTAAATCTTCAACTCCAAGGAACAAATACACATATATTCGATACAAGTGATAAAATTAATGCTTTTTGTAGAAAATTGAAATTGTGGAGCAAAAATGTAAAGCAAAAAACCCTAGAAATGTTTGCCAATGTGGGTAAATGTGTTAAAACATACCAGGCTGAAGAACAACTTGTGAAAGTTGTTTTACTAACCATTGAAAATCATCTAGCCATGTTGACAAAAAAATTTTAAAAAGTATTTTCTTACTGACGACAACTTGGTAGCAAGTTACGAATGGGTTAGAGATCCATTCAAAATACTCCCGAAGGGCTCTCAACTTCCGAAGAAGAAATCTTCATAGACTTCACGGCAAGTGGCGAAATCAAAAGACAATTTAATAATAAATCACTCTTTGAATTTTGGGTAGGGGTGAATGATGAGTTTTCTGCACTGAAACCAAGAGCATTTCGTATACTATTACCATTTTCAACATCCTACCTTTGCGAAACCGGATTTTCTGCTGTGGCTGCTTTGAAAACAAAATATAGATCTGAACTAAATATAGAAAAAGAACTCGGAGTGTCTGTTTCTAATATTAAACCATCTTTCGAAAATCTTTGCTCTGCAAAACAGGCCCAAGGGAGTCGCTAATAATTATTAAACTTGTTTTTAATTTAGTATTGATATGTTAATTATTAGGTAAATACGTTGTGCAGTACTAATACAATTCTATTTATAGGTGTAATATATCAGTGTAAATGTGTATTTTATTTTTTATTATGTCAGAATGTATTTTGTTTTGCTTTCCTTTCAATAAATTATATTAAATATTTTTCATGAATGTTTTTAATATTAATTTCTTTTCGATACGCTCGCGCCCCCTCCCAATAGTGTAATCACGCCCCCTAGTGGGGCGCGCCCCACAGGTTGAGAAACGCTGTGTTAAACTATCCAAAACAAAGAATTTAATCACTGCACGATATTCAATTTTTTCCATTTAAAAAAAAATCTGTGACACGTCAATGTTAAGCAGCTGCTACTACCCGGATGAATTGACAGATCGAAATAAAATTTTATATGTGTTTATATAAAGAATGAAACTTTCCAATACAATTATGGTTTCACAGTTTCTAACGCCATCTATGTGTCAGGCCGAAAACTTTTTAGAGAGCCCCCGTACTATTTAACTGTAAATAGGGTTAGAAGTGAATCTCTTTGCACAAAGCATTATTTGCAGGGGTGCTAACCCGTCTTTTACCGACTACAAGTTATAAGCCACACGTCGTAACTTGACCGACTGTACAAAAATAATGAATTGGTGTTCATAAACAGCAACATTTCCATCAATTTCATTTTCGTTTTATTTGTAGATATTGCATTCCTCACGGCATTATCATCATCCGTATGGGTATTCTCGGAATTCAAGAAACTCTTCGAAAGATTCTTAGAGCAGCGGTGCAAAGGAAAAAAGTCACCACTGGAATACGTATGACAGTGTAAGAGGCCAGAAAAAGGCGGCTGTAAACCCAGGTATTATTGTTAAGTTCAAATTTGTTAATTATACGGCGTGTTTCGGAATTTTTTTGGCAAAAAAATTACAGGTGCATTTTACAATTAATAATAATACTAATAAGAGAAGCCGAATCTCAAAAAGTATTTTTTGTAGATCAGCGTTATTTTATTGGCTCTCTTTATTTATTTCAGACATTTTTAAAATTAGTGCATTCATTCAATACTTATCAATTAACTTTTGTTTCGTTTTTTTCGGAAATCTCTTTTCTCCTTTTCTTTTGCCTTGCACTAAATATCTGTCTTTAAATATAAACCTTATACACTTTGTCCACTCTGTATCCAAAATAAAGCTTTTCCGGGCCTAATTTAGGCCACAAAATCAATCATATTTTTTAAAAACAAACTTCCGAAATACCCCGTATATAGCTATTTGAATATTGTGAAAAAATTTATTTATTTTGTAAATCAAAACCTAAACGGATATATTGTTAAGCAACTTTATTAAAAGAAAAAAAAAGAAACATGCTCCTATTTTATACAATGTTTTATGTTTTTTTTTATTTATTTGTTTCGTTAACTAGATCCCATTTTTCCTTGTTTTGTAATGTATTGCCAGCTGCTATTACGCCAAGAAATAGCGGCCGTTATTTGCTCATATATCACTTATATGAGCGAGTACAAGAATTTTTCAGATTCATCACATAATGCTCCGTTACCGTGATAAATTGTGTATAATATGGGTAATACCTGTAGTGTCTATATTCGTATAATAGCCCAGTAAATAAAGACGAAAATGTAGTAAAAGTGCACGTAAATTTAAATAAGTTACATTTTTGGCCGAGAGGTTCATTACCAGCCAAGTAATATATGTAAAAAAGGTTGCAACAATCGGGGCATGGCTGGCTGAAAAATGGGGTCCGTTTTGGGTTTATCAAAAATATCTCGAAAAGTACGTATAATTTCTGAAAATATTACTTGGAAAAACTATAGATCAAATGAGTCTGCACAAAAAAGGTCTCTTGATATTTTGGATTGTTAAGAAAATCACGATCCAAAAAATGTGGATTTGCAATAAACGCATATTTTGACAATTATACTAATTTTAAAAAAAAAACAAAATTTTTTAAAAGAATTCTTATCCAATGAATTCTTCAATACAGTATCAAAGAAGCAGCATGTAAATTAACATAAAATTATATAAATTTGTTATTAAATACGTACCTTTACCTTAAGAAAATGCAAAAAAATTATAAATACAGAAAAATATGGAGTAACTTACGTGGAAAAAAATATAAAAAAATATAATTTGTTTGACATACATTATTGAAAACTATATATTCAAAATTTTACTTAAATTTCATGTATGCCAGTAACTTCTGATTCCAGAAATTATTTCAAATCCCGCTCTTCTGCAATTAATTGTTGAAAGGTACTCAAAGGCTCGGATAAGACACAATAAATTAATGTATTTAATATTTTTTCCCTATTCTTCAGTACCACAATCACTGTATCATTAATACCAAATTTAGAAAGAGTAGAAGTACACTTTACAGAGAACAATATAATTAAAAATAAAATATAACCACAATTACACAAACATTAGATGGAAATTCGTTGAAGCGGTGGGGCTGCGTGCACAGTACTTTCCTCTACTTCTCTCCAAGACGAAAAAAAAAAATTGAGATTTAACAGCTGCGTATTTTCTGCCTGACCCCCCTGAGGAAGATCTCACTGGAATTGTTAGCTGAAAGTATTTACTTCCTTCTCCAACTTTAACTCGACCTCAAAATTGTCAAATTAATGAATACTTTATAATTACAAATAAAACAGACCAATTCAGCGATTTAAACAAAAAAATGAAAAATCAAAGTCATTCCTGAAGTTCAAGAACATTCCCGAAGTTCAAGGTCATGCCCTTTGTAAAGTTTTTATCATCTTTTATAGTTATAGTTATATATTCGAATTAGAAGTTCAAGGTCGTTCTCTCTTTTTTATCATCTTTTAGTTATAGAAGATAATAACAAGTCGTAGGGCTATCGTTTTTTACCGAATTTTAGTACTTTTACCTCTTCAAGGTCATTTCGGGAACAAGGACGTGTGTTCATTTCCTTAAATCGCACTTTATACTTCTCGCAACATCCTCAAACTATATCATAATGTTTCGCGATAGGCTTCCAATTAAATAGCTTTTATTACGAAATTGTTTATATGTTGTACTTTAAGCCCCAAGCGCGTACCACGCTCTTCATTTTTCCAATTCTTGCCGTATAAATTACAAGGTCTCAAGTTGTAGAAATCCTACCCAAAAAACTGTCACTCCATTATGTATTGCTCTAACATCTGTAATAAACCTTCGTGCTTCAAGGTGGTAAACAATATGAATTTGCCGCCAGATTGTTGTCTTATTTTAAGTAAAGTTTTACAGATATATTGTTGTTGAGAAAAATATAGTGATCTCACAAATATTTTAAATATAAACAACAAACCAATCCTATTTTTACCTCTTTTATATTTTGTTAGATCGACTGCAAAATAATGAATACAAATAAACCGTTTTGTTCTGCCATTCTTCCACACATGATAATGGAAATATTAGCAATATATTTAGATACTTAATGGGGAAATATGGGATGTATCTTAAAAATTTACTATTTAATTTTCATTTGGTCATGTAAATTCAATTATCGATTAAATTTATAACTTTAAAAGTTAAAAACTGTTACTTTATTTATTATTCTTATCTATATTAAGTGAGTGTTCATTTGTGGCATTTACACAAAATAAAGAAAATAATTTTGACTTTTTTAGTAGTTATTTTGACAGATACATTATCCGGTTGCTTCTTTCCTGAAAATAAAAATTTACCATTTTCCGTTTCATCCAGGGCGCCTTCACATTCAACGCCGAATATAGCAGGACTTCTTACAGACACCAATTTTCTAAGTTATCCTTTATTTTTTATTTTATCAAGTATATGAGCATTTCCGTAAATTGTTGGTATGTTAGCGGTTCAAAAAATGATAATTTTTTTTTGAAAGTAAACTCGTTAGATTCGATTTAAATCGTGCCTTGGACCCTCAAAAATAATTATATATAGACACATACATACATTGGCTGTAAGATTAATATCTTTAAATACACCATTTTTAATTTACGGCCATTTCTGACCAAAAAGTGGCTAAAATCTGACCGTAACTTGGAACCGATATCCTAATATCAACAAGGTACATAAAAATTCGAAGTCAGCAGGTCAAAGAACATTAGAAAAGTGTACCTGCACGTTAATTTAACTAAAAGATATAAAATGGGAAAAAAAATGGGCAAAAATGGCCATTATATAAAAAGAGAAAAACGTTTATCACGATGAATAATTTCAATATATCGCATGGATAAACTATAATACAGTACATTATATATTGATTTTTGACGCTTTTTATGGCAATTTAGCGAGTTTTTCCATTTTTTCTGCCAAAATTTGCATATTGAGCTAAAAAAAAGGTTCTTAAAAAAGTCGTGTTCAGCCGTGAATAATTGTTTGTGGAGGTCGAAGGAACGATTTAATTTTTTTTTATGGGTCTAGCAGACGTGCTGCAGGGAGGTCCCTAAAGCGCTACAGGAGCAGCACGTGTGCGTAAAAAGCGGTTCACGTTGCTCTTGAATCGCTGTAAATTGTACTCGGTAGAAAACACAGTCCTGGGTAAATTATTCCAAAGGGATGATGTTCTCCATATAAAAGACTGCTTGAAAAGCGTTGTACAAGGAGTAACAAGCTGAACCTCATAAGGATGTGAAGTATCAGCGCAACGTGTATTTCTAACATGCACCGCTCTGGGAGGAATTAAACGGGCCACATCCTCCGAACACTTTCCATGGAAATACTTGTAGAATAGGCTCAAGTCGCCAACATTCGATGTTCCAGCGAATCAAGACCGCCGGTCAGTTCCAGGTCTCCAATCAGACGAACAGCTCTTCTCTGAATAGAATCTAACAAATGCAGTGTATGTTTGGGAGTGGAGCCCAAACATAGGAGCAGTATTCCATAGTTAAATTGAGTCTAATGAGTGTCACTTTCAAAAAAAATTTCTTTCTTTTTTGAACCGCTAACATACCAACAATTTACAGAATTGCTCATATATTTACCGCTGATTATCAAATACCTATGTTGGCTGTTTCTATTATACATCAACGTCAGATTGAGAATTAAAAGTTTTGAGTTTAATTTTTAATATTATAAACATTACATCATCAGGGTTATAAAAGAAATATACAATTTCAAATCAAAAAAATAAAAATTCGGAAAAGCTTTAAAAAGGTGCAAGTAATTCTATATTCTACTTACATTTTTTCCTTTCAAGCCAATCAGTTACAAATACGTAAAGTTCATTTTTTTTATATTCTTTGCTGAATTTTTCTACTATTGGTAATATTATTATTTTTAAATTTATAGGTTAAGAAAAAAAATGGTGTCAGAAACACACAGTTAACATAAAACCTAGTAGCGACACTCCGACTCGGCACTTTTGATCTCGAGGGGTTCGAGTTTATAATGATCACATGACCTGTTTCCATATTGCTGGTATGATGCCCGCGAGTTTTTGAAATATTTAAATTCGAGAAGATTTTTTTTTAAGAAACATTTTTTTTCAAGTTCTACAAACTCCATATGTTTTATATAGTTTTTCAGTATCCAAATTGACACCTGGTCGGTCACATGCCGATGACCATAATTCTGGCATGAATTCAGAAAAAAAGTTCAAGTGGAATAACATAAACCAATAGTTAACAATAATAAAACAACTGTTTTACAAATAAAATGTATCTCCAATATGAAAAAACAATTATCATAATCTTTATATAATATATTCCATAATAGAAATAAAAAAATTATGAATAAGTTAACTTTTAGGATCTTTGGGAAACCTAAAAAAACTTCTTTGTAGATACCACATATATTTTTATAAGCACTAACCACACAAAAAAACTTCCTCTTGACATATTTTTAGTGTTCCGTACGAAACACTTATAAGATCACGCGGTGTCTGTCCGTCTGTCACACCCGATTTTCTCTGGAACTATTTGTCATAGAAAGTTGAAATTTGGCAATAATATAGGAATTGATGGCCTCACCAGAGCCATGTGGTTTTGAAAGTTAAATTTTGACTTAAGGGGTTAGTTTTGGGGGGTGAAATCGGAAGTGAAAAAAAAAATTTTTTTACTAGGTAATTGAGTGTGGTGTCAAATGAAAGCTTGTGAAAACACGAGTAAAAAAATATATATATAATGTAATACTTGCGCGCACTTTTCTTTGAATTATTTTTAAAAAATCGCGAAAAATCGCCTCATCTCGAAAAGTACTTATCAAAAAATTTTGAAAAAATTCTGGAATATTCTCCACGGGGTGTAGATTGAAGGAAAATTATCACGAGTGCATTACCTGTAATAATTTATCTGGTATATAAAAAAAAAAAACAGAAATTTCAAGGTCATCAATTTTCAGTAAAGATTGGAAATAAACTTTGTTGAAAACTCATTTGGGTTGTGTTTTGTGAAGTCGCTGATCATTTTATACCTCCGTTACAACATTTTTTATTTTAAAAGCAATCAACGTACGGAACACTAATTGCGCTTGACCGGTTATTTAAATTATTTTCAATTATAACGTCAAACCAGCCATTTACTTATTTTTAAATTATTAATAATAAATTTTGGAGCACGTTACAAAAAGTATCTCCTTAAAATCCAGATGTAAACACAACCCGCGACCGCGCTGGCAGCTATGTTGTTGGTGTGATAAGAGACGCATGCGTGATAAAAAACAGGACCTAACAGTTTTCTTGAGCGTAGCTTTTTTTTTTTTTTTTGGATGAGGAAATGCATTACGCACGAGGTGTGGGACTCGCGCCTCTATCCAGAGGACACTCTACCCACTAAAACCACATCCCCCTATCATCTTGCACTTTGCACCGGTAACCGCTGTCGCATTTCTTCAGTGCAAAGGCTGTCCATTTTACCGTCTTCCTTCTCTCTCTTTGGTTTCCATTATCTGTCTGATCACCCTATAGGCATGTGTCCAAGTGGCTTCTGACTGCACTAAGCTATCCATCATGTTGGCGCTGTTGAAAAGTCGTCCGGTTGTATGTCGGTATTCCGTCCTAGGTGCATCCCATCTGGGGCATATATACAGTGCATGCTCCGCATCGTCGATCCCATCGCAATAATTGCATCTGCTTCCTGCTGCCTTTCCGCGCTCAAAGAGGAACTTCTGGAAGCATCCATGTCCCGACAACGCTTGGGTTAGGAAGTAGTCAACTTCTCCATACGGCCTATTTATCCACGTTTGTATGTCAGGTATTAGCCTGTAGGTCCAGCGGTCATAGGTTCCAACGTTCCACTTTTGCTGCCATCGGTTTACCAGGTTGTCTCTTGCGGTTTGCTTATCTATTCCCGTATAGGTTTCCAATCTTTTTTCCATCTGCAGATCGATTGGGGGGATACCGGCGATTATTCCCACGCCCTCCACCGAAATAGTTTTGTAGGCACTACATACTCTGATAGAGATCCTTCGTTGCATTCTTAATAGCTTTAGCGTAAGTTTTTTGTTGTATCGAACCGCACTCCAGGCTGGTGCTCCATATAGTAACTGTGAATGTACCACACTTGCCAGGGTTCTCCGCTTCGAGGCTCTGGGCCCTCCGATATTAGGCATTAAGCTCGATAACGCTGCTACTGTTCTTTCTGTTTTCTTAATGACCTGGTTTACATGTTCTGCAAATGTTAACTTGGAGTCCATCCACACGCCTAAGTACTTTACGGCCTTACGCGGGGCTACTACAGTGTCACATAAGCTGAAATGGATTGGTAACATCTTTCGCTTAGTTGTAAAAAGCACGGCTTCGGTTTTGTGTGGTGCCAGTTGTAGCTGGTTGTCTTCCATCCACTTTGACACTCGAAGCAGCCCCGCGTTAACTATATTCATTAGCGTTTCTTCTTCTTTTTTTGCAGTAGCGACCATTATAATATCGTCTGCAAATCCCACAAGTTTAACGTCACCCTCCAAGTCGATTCGCAGTAGGCCATCATACAGGATGTTCCACAGAGTGGGACCCAAAACCGAACCCTGTGGCACGCCGCTATTTATTTCAACCTCTCTCACCGTCTCCTCGGCTTCTAATATTATTTTTCTATTACATAGATACGATGCTATGAGTCGGATAAGGTTTGGTTTTCTTGAGCGTAGCTACTGTGTTTTATGTTTACTGTGGTATTAGTAATACTACGAGGTGTGGCTAGAAAATAACCAGACTGATTTTGTAACGCCGATAATATTGGTGTCGCGCGGTTGGCAATGGCGTTGAGCTTGAATACCTTCTCTACCTAGTCCGCCATTTTTATATGGTTTGTGTGTAGTTTCCAGTTCGGTTTCCGCGTTAAAATTGGCTCCCGAATTTACTCTGCGTCGTAAAAATGATTAGTGTCAGTGCTGAGCAACGAGTTAACGTGAAATTTCTCTTTAAATTTGGAAAGTCTTTTACAGAAATATTAAGTTTGCTGCAAGAAGTATATGGTGGTGATCGTTTAACACGAACTGAAGTTTTCGGGCCAGTAAAACAATTCAAAGATGGCGAAGAAGACGTCATAGACGATCCCCGCGTTTGATGTCCACGACCGGCAAAAACAAAGCAGTTCTTTGAAACAAAAGCTTTGACATATTGGCATTTACTACAAATTTTGATACTTACCAATTTTAACCTCGTGACGTTTATTTTGTATTTATTTATTTGTAAATTACT
>CM032449.1:19085195-19100195 GCA_019049505.1 Pachyrhynchus sulphureomaculatus | reverse complement strand
CATTTACTAATATGCTGAATTTAAACGCGGTAGTACAGACACAAATGATGCTGAACGCTCTGAACGCCCAAAGGAGGTGGTTACACTGGGGAAAACACCAAAAAAATGCACAAAATTGTTTTGGATGACCGTAAACGGAAATTGCGTGAGGTAGCTGACACCCTAAAGATATCAAAAGTTGGTCATATTTTGCATGAACATTTGGGCATGAAAAAGCTCTGTTCGAAATGGGTACCGCGTTTGCTCACAATGGACCAAAAACAACAACGTGTTAATGATTCTGAGCGCTGTTTGGATCTGTTTAAGCGCAATAAAAAGGATTTTTCATGCGATATGTAACAATGAATGAAACATGGATCGGCTGGGAAAGTTTTACCCTCTGTATTTTGGAATGCGCATGGAATAATTTTCATCGACTATGCTGAGAAGGAAAAAACCATCAATAGCGAATATTATATAAAGTTATTGGTGCGTTTGAAGGCAGAAATCGCAAAGAAACGGCCTCAAATGAACAAAAAAAAGTGCTCTTTAATCAAGACAATGCACCAAGTCACAAGTCGATGGTTACGATGGCAAAATTGCATGAATTGCTTCCTGATCCACCGCATTCTCCAGATTTGGCCCCCAGCAACATTATCTATTCACAGACCTCAAAAAAATGCACATGGGAAAGAGATTTTGCTCCAATGAAGAAGTTATCGCCGAAACTGAGGCCTATTTTGAAGATAAAGACAAACCTTCTACAAGAAAGATATAGAAATGTTAGAAAAGCGTTAGGCTAATTGTATCGCTCTTTACAGGAGACTATATTGATGAATAAAGTCTAATTTTGAAAAAACAATGTGTTTTAAGTAGCTAAACCAAAAACTTTTCTTTAATTTTCGAAAAAGATTCAGCACAGTAGACCACCTACAACCACTAAATGCGCTCATTGAGAACGCCACGGAATATAATATATCCTTACACTTGGCTTTCGTAGACTACCCTACCTTTGACTCTATAGAAATGTGGGCAGTTTTAAGAGCCCTAGATAACGCCTGGATAGACGCCAGATACTCGACTCTTATTAAATATATCTATGACAATGCGTAATAAAATACCGATATAACCGGTCAAGTGCAAGTTGAACTTGCGCAATTAGTGTTCCGTACGTTGATTGCTTTTAAAATAAAAAATTTTGTAACGGAGGTACAAAATGATCAGTGACTTCACAAAACACACCCCAAATGAGTTTTCAACAAAGTTTGTTTCCAATCTTTACTGAAAATTGATGACCTTGAAATTTTTGTTTTTTTTATATACCAGATAAATTATTAAAGGTAATGCACTCGTGATAATTTTCGTTCAATCTACACCCCGTGGAGAATATTCCAGAATTTTTTTCAAAATTTTTTGATAAGTACTTTTTGAGATAAGGCGCGGGACAGCGATTATTCGCGATTTTTTAAAAATAATACAAAGAAAAGTGCGCGCAAGTATTACATTATACATATATTTTTTTACTAGTGTTTTCACAAGCTTTTATTTGACACCACACTCGACTACCTAGTAAAAATTTTTTTTTTCACTTCCGATTTTATCCCCCAAAACTAACCCCTTAAGTCAAAATTTAACTTTCAAAACTACATGGCTCTGATGAGGCCATCAATTCCTATATTATTACCAAATTTCAACTTTCTATGACAAATAGTTTCGGAGAAAATCGGGTGTGACAGACAGACAGACAGACATACGGACAGACAGACATCGAAAACATCTTATAAGTGTTCCGTACGGAACACTAAAAAAAAAATACGTCAAGGCGATACGACCTCGCCAAAACTGTTCACACGGGCACGTTTTTTAAGACCTTAGACTGGCAAAATAAGAGGATTAACATAGACGGAACACGACTTAATCATCTACGATTTGTGGGCGATATCGTTCTAATCGGTACGACACTCAATGATAACAACTATGTTGGAAGAACTGCATCATGCATCGTCACGAGTCGGACTGGAAATGAACCTGAGCAAGACAAAGCTAATGAGCCTAGAGCAAATAACGATTACCATCGAAAATCAGCCATTAGAGAACATATCCGAATATATATACCTAGGACAAAAAATACTACTGGTTAGACACGTTTTGGTAAACTCGGGTTTATTTTCAGATCACGAGATATCCCTGTAAACCTCAAAAGGAAAAAGGTACGAGTCGTGTGTACTGCCAGTTTCTCACGTACGATCTTGAAACGATGTCGCTAAGACGTAAGTCGATGAATAGACTTTAAGTGGCGCAGCTTGCAATGGAGAGAGCTATGCTTGAAGTAAGTTTAAGAGATAGAATTCCAAATGAGGAAATCCGAAGAAGAACACGGCTGACGGATGCTCTGGAAAGAGCGGCTTAACTAAAGTGGAGTTGGGATGGCCACGTAGCGAGAGAGAACGACAGATGGAACTACAAGCTTACAGTATGACGCCCAAGAAAGAGTAAGAGAAGTGTGGGAGGACTTCAAAGAAGGCAGCGAGACGACATCCAGAATATGGTAGGAAAAATTGGAACAGAACGGCCTTGCACAGGGAAAGATTTGGAAGAGGCCTACATCCAGGAGTGGATGAGAGCAGGCTGAAAAGAAGAAGAGATGTAGAATTAAACAGAAAATGTGCTAACATAAAAGGCATATTTGACGTTCTGATGCTTTCTAGAGATTTTATTTCCTGTTTAGTAGTGATCATTTGAGTTGTACACCGTCTGTCCAAAAAGTTTCCGGACTGATTTTTCCCCGACCATTAAGCAGCGCCATCTCGTAAACAAAAGTAAAAGCTTGAAATCACATCTGTAAACAACACATTTACAGTCAATCAGCCATGTGTGCCCTAGCCAATTAAATCTCTTCTGTTTTATTTTTTTGACTATGTCCTCCTCCACTTCTTCCAAAATTTTTTGATTAGTCCTCCTTCTGTAGACTCTTTCACATATTCTTATTGGCCCTAGGATCACTCTTAATATCTTTCGTTCAATTTTTCTCATGTCTTCCTCTTCTTTCTTTATCATGCTTATAACTTCGGTAGCATACATTAGTTTTGGGAGTATAATTGTCCTGTATGTCCTCATCTTACTGTGTCTTCCTATTATCTTACTACTTAACAATTTCTTATTGCTATGGAACAACTTGTTTGCTATTATTAATCTTTCCTTTACTTTCATTTCCTTGTTCCCATCCCAGTACAGCGTCACTCTCAAATATTTAATCTTCTCTACTCTTTCGAAGGTATATTCGTTTATTCTAATCCTTTCCATTTCCTGAACATTCTGTTTTCAATTTTTCATTATTTTGGTTTTCTCTTCATTTATCTTCAACCCCATTTTTGCTCCTTCTACGTTTATTTCTCTCACCATTTCCTTCATTATTTTCTGGTTCTTTGCAATAATTACTACATCGTCCGCATATGCCACTACCTCACTGCCTCTTATTCGTATTGAACCCTGATTTATATTCCTTAGTACATATTGTAGTGTTAGGTTGAATAACGTTGCCGATAATGCATCTCCCTCCTCCTTTGTTAGTTTCGAAATCTTGTGTTCTTCCTTTCTGTGTTTTGACATTAGCGAATGTCTCTTTCAGTGTCATCATACGTAGTCGTCTTATCTTATCTTGTTAATCCAGTTTTCTTAACCGAGTCAAATGCTTGCTTGAAGTCAATGAACAACAATTCCAAGTTTAGTGCATGTTTCCAATGCTTGTTTGACCACATGTATTGCATCTACCGTAGATTTCCCTTCTGTAAATCCGCATTGGTATTGTCCTATTACATTTTTTATTACATATTTTAGTTTTTCGTGTATCATCGTTGTCAAAATCTTGTAGGCGGTGTTGAGCAGGATAATTCCTCGATAATTTTCGCATACTCGTTGGTCGCCTTTCTTGTGTATTATTATTATAATTTCACCTGTTTTCCAATCATGTGGCATGCGTTCTTCTTTCCATATCTGTTTAATTACTACGTACGTGCTTTCACAGAGTTCTTCTCCGCCGTATTTGAACAATTCCATATTTATCTCGTCTTTGCCTGGCTTTTTTCCGTTCTTACCTCTTAGTATTATTTCTTTTATTTCATCTCTTGTTGGTTCTAGAATCATTTCCATTTCATTTTCTTCTTGCTCGTTTTCTTCGGTTATGTATTCTTCCTGTATTTATTCGTTTAAGAAGTGCTTGAAATGCCCCTCCCATATAAATAATATACTGTTTTTCTTCCTTTATATTATTTTTCCCTCTCTGTCTTTCACTCCTCTGACTTTTCCTTTATAAGTTCTGTTCTGTATTTTGATCTTATTGTAAAACTGTTTTGTCTTAACATTCCGACCTTCTGTTTCTATTTCTCCAATTTGTTCATCTATCCATTTTCTTTTTGTTCTTCTAATTACTTTATTACATTCCTTCCTAATACTTTCATATTTCCGTCTGTCCTCAATATTATTTGTTTTCAACCATTTCATTCTGGCATTTATTTTTTTCTTTGCCATTCTTTTACATGTTTCATTAAACCACTCTTTCAATTTGTGGTTTCTTTCTATCCCTATGCTTTCTTGCATTGCTTCTCTCACGCATCTTTCCATATATATATATATATATATATATATATATATATATATATATATATATATATATATATATATATATATATATATATATATATATATATATATATATATATATATATATATATATATATTATATTTTTTGCTACATGATATTGTTCCATATTTAACGGTTTATACAGCGTATTGCTAGAGAGTGTGCTGGCGGCAAATTTTTTTCCGACTTAATTCACTATTATCGTCACTGCTTATTTCTTATCTTACCTAACGTAATAAAATATATCCTATAACCTGGTCAGAGAACATATGTCTGAATTAAAAAAAAAAACACGTAAATCGGAGAAGTGGTTCTCGAGTGATAAGCGCACTAACGGACAGACAGATAGACAGACAGACGTTGCATTTTATATGTTATAGATACACAAAGTCAAGCAACATGATATATTAAGTTAAATATCCATATTTCTATTTGGTACAATCGTAGAAAAAAAATATAGTGTGAAAAGCACTGTCACAGGGCTCGTGCCGCGAACGAACCCACTTCTTCTATAACAATCTGTTATGTTAACTTATAAAAAATTCCATTAAAAGGTCCTGCGGGATGTTTGCGGCATTATTCGTCAGGCTTTTAATAATAACACTCTTCAGCAATTGTGTATGCAGGGTGACAGATTATGGTGTATAATTTGTGCTATACATGCTAGAAAACTTTTTTTATTTAGCTGTTATGTTTGGAATGTGGAATCTTTGGCACAATGACACTAATCAGTATATATCACCACTACACCAAACACTTTATTTTTGCACTCGACACTTGACTCAATCATCGCTCCTGATAAAGCTAACATGGTTAGAAAACCCCGCGTCGAGTGCGAGTGTTTGGTGTAGTGGTGATATATACTGAGTAGTTATTTAGCAATGTCACACTTGTTTTTTAATATTTTATTTATTATGTTTAATGCATTCAGTGCTAACGTTGAGAGGGAGCGTAAAAAGTAAGTATCCTTTAAAATTTATAGTGAATACTAACACACATAGGTGATCGTCACAGATTTTAATGGCACACGGTCATATGCCTTTTACAAATCTATAAATAACAAATTCCTCGCATATCTCTTCTCCTTGACCTTAGCACAGTGTCTCGACTAGTACAAGCTAGCGAGACAATATTATTTCTTCACTTATTTCAATTGTTTATGTATATTCCAGGTATCTTAAGCTATTTTAAGAAAAAAACAGTTGAAAAATGTGTACTGTATGTGTATTAATCGAAATATGTAGCTGCAAGACGGAAGTGGTTTACTAATGTGTCTCATTTGTTCACTATTGTCGCTAATTGTTCTTTAATTAGCTACATACGACTACCTACTCATTATGTGTGAAAAGCACAATCATGTTTGTTTACAAAGAAATTTCTAGGAAAAAAAATAAAAAATCATAATGATAGTACCCACATTTATTAATTTACAAAATATTATTTCTTTTAAAATAAATTAGTACAATAACAGTATCTATACATCAATTATTTACAATAACAAGGTGTATAAGTAAAAGAAATATAATATTAAATAACTTATATACTAAGGCATGAATTATAAGCAACTACAACACACAATAAAATAAGAATAATAATTACAATAAAAAAATACTTAAACCTACTAATCACCATCAGATGAGTCGTCATCACCGCTCTCTCATTCAGTAGAATATTCAGAGAGTAAATAATCCTCCTCATTTAATTCGTGATTATGACTTACTGATGGTGTTTCGGATGGCAATGAAGGTGGGATAATCAACTGCAGAACCTCCGATGGCAAAGAAGTAAATTTTCTTCGCGGTAATTCTCTATACGAGTTGATAACAGGATTAGACGTAATTAAAAGCATTCTCAAAAGATCTGTATTTGTGGCAATACGTGACCGCTTCCTGGTGTGCCGTTCACGGAATCTACGACAGTCTTTATTTCTTGCCTCCTGGGCTTCTTCGGAGAGTTGTCCAATGGGAAGAAGAAAAGACTTTATAACTTCCGCGCTGTGTACAAGAATTTTATGCACAGTAACGGGCATGGAATACCACGAATACAGATCAAGGTATAATTTTCTAGTATCAACACAAAACTTTTCGAATTCTATATAATTTATGTCATATCCCGATGACAAAGTTCTTAAAATTACATGAAATCTACGAATAAGGTTTACGTCTAATCCTGTAATTTCGCTGCTCAATTCAGCTTTGGAAAAAAATCTACGTGCTGTGTTTCCATCGTTTGTGTTACCATACCCAGGTTTTGGTTTATCTACAATGAGACCCATACGATCTTTAAACACTTTTTGTATCTCTTGTGAGCGTTGCTTCACAATAGCTTTGTCGTTATCTCCCCCGACTTGCCACTTTTTTATTTCTAAACGATAGCTGATGTGAAGCAAACATTCAAACGTGCGGATCCATGCATGTAAAGTAGATAAACCAAATGCAAGGCGTTCTTCGTTGCTGGGATATTTCTTTGACTCCTCGTTCATAGTAGACGGGGTGGCACCGCAAATATAACACTTTTGTGTTGAACTTGTGTCTGTTAAGGCATTGCACACTTTGCCATCAGTCATTGTCAACAACAAATCGTGTTTAACAGAGATTTGAGATCCAGCAACGTTACATAATGTTGGAAGAAGCTGACTTACTTCATCTAAAATTTTAGAAGTTTCTTCTTTCGTAAACTCTTTTGTCTCCTTGGCAAAAATAAACTTAATAGGACGGCAATATAAAGTAGAGGAAGGTCTTGGATTTTGCCAGATCACAGTTTCGCCATCAAGCAGTCTCAAAGGGACAAATGAGTATACGAACAAAAATTCGTCTGTATCGTTAGTGTTCAAATTTCTGCTTATACGTGCTATGCCCCGAACTCCCATCACAGCCCCATTTGCTTACCAACGTATAATATGAACGAGGTAACACACTTCTAATGACTTCCGTCTGAGCTTTAACTAATCGTTCAGCCGTTTTATCCAAAATCGCGTGAAGTTTAATTTCAGCTCGAGATTCAGTCACAGAAATATATTCGTCAGAAGGACAACAAGAAGCTTTGGACTTACCTAAACTATAAAACGATGGATACACTTGATGTCCCGCTTTCATTGACCATTTTCTTGTTTGTTTATATGAGTGAGAAGTCGATTTAGAGTCCACATAATAAGCTAAAGCTTCGTCTGGTGTTAACTGCCGACTTTGTTCAGAACACTTATTCTTTTCTCTAGTTTCACTGACCGCGACGTTATGGATCTGTTTAGCAACACTTCGATGCCCTTCTTTTCGAGTAGCTAACTCAGCTGCTGTAATAAGCTCACTTGCACTTCGCGATTCCAAAAGATCTTCTGCTCTCCGTCTCTTCGTTTTCGTTGATGAGTCTTCAAATGATTTTCTGGGTCGCCCTACGGAAAGAGCCGCTGATGATGTTGAAGTGCACGGCTGGTTAACACACATCTTTATTTCGATTCCGGATCCCTCTAACCAATCTTTATGTTTGATTAGAAACATTTCTTTGTTACACTTTAAAGAAGTCCACTTTTG
Organism: Pachyrhynchus sulphureomaculatus; assembly: GCA_019049505.1. Lineage (NCBI taxonomy): Eukaryota > Metazoa > Arthropoda > Insecta > Coleoptera > Curculionidae > Pachyrhynchus > Pachyrhynchus sulphureomaculatus. The sequence goes on along the minus strand of CM032449.1, from coordinate 19,092,050 downwards.
ATTGAATTTTGCTAAAAGACTTGATATTTTCATTTTGAGTCGTTTTAGAGAATCGTCAGAAACATCAGACATATTGAATTTTTCACTAATATATAATAAAAAATGCCACTGTTTCGTTCAGTTTTGTCATGTTTTAGCCATTCTTCAAAAAACTCCATTTTCGTCATAGTCACGACTCGTTCTGAAAAAAATAAAATAATTTTACTTTCGGGCCTTTTCGGGGTCTATAATATATATGAATCTGTGCCTGAATGTTGTAGGTATTACATATAGAAAAATCTAGGTGGATATATGTGGATAAAAAAAGTTGCTACTTTTAAAGTTTACAATTAATGTAAAATTTGCTGGATTTATCTATACATTTACAAATTGATATTACACCAAAAGTATACATATTTTTTATAAAAAATATAAGTCATAATAGAGTACATACCTTCAACAGAATATTCCATCACAAAAAACTCGTTTCACTTTGCTACCAATTTTAAAATATGTTATCAGAAGTGTGCATAAAATGCAACTGATTTGCAAATGAAAATGACCTCTCTTATACGGGTTACTTTGACCCCCTGATAAGATACCTTTATGAGGTGATAAACAAATTAATTCTTGGAATTCGTTAAATGGGGGGGCTTGTTTACAAGTCGTTATCAGTGGTTCCTGGAAATTACGTCATGAATATTATCCCGCTAGCATGTTCTTGCCGAATCACTGTGCATCGATGCAAACAAGTGGTAATCGGAAGAAGCAAAGTCTAGTGAGTAAGCCGCATGAGGTAGAACTTCCCAGCTGAGTGCTTCCAACGTGTCGCGAACTGGTTTTGCCGTACGTGATGGAGCATTGTCATAAAGAAAAATGACTTTGTGTTGCCTTTTTCGGTATTCTGGTCTTTTTTCAAGCAGCGAACGGTTCAAATCGGTCAATTGTTGTTGGTAACGTTTAGTATTAACCGTTTCCCCAGGTTTTAACAGCTCATAATAGACCACGCCCCTCTGGTCCCACCAAACACAGAGCATCGTTTTTTTCTGCTAAAGCGATTCGGTCTTGCGGTCGGTGTGGATGGTGCGCCTGGGTCTACCCATGATTTTTTGTGCTTAGGATTCTCAAAATAAATCCACTTTTCGTCCCCTGTAACTATACGATACAAAAACGACTTCCTTTTGTACCGAGTGAGCAAAAAGTCACACGTGTTTTTGCGCTTTTCCATTTGCCTGTCGTTCAACTCATGTGGTACCCATCTACCGGTCTTCTGAATCTTCCCCATCTCTCGTAGCTGATTGGAAACAGCTTGTTGACTAACGCCCAATTGCTCGGCGAGTTGTTTTTGTGTTTGTGAATCATCTTCGTCCAACAATGCTTGCAATTCCACATCTTCGTATTTTTTTGGCGGTTTTCCACGTTCCTTGTCTGCAACATCGAAGGCACCACTTTTGAAACGTCGAAACCATCGTTCACACGTATCTTGCGATGGAGCATGTTCACCATAAGCTTCTCGCAGTAATCTGTATTATTCAACAGCAGTTTTCTTCAAATGAAAACAAAAAATTAATGCTGTCCGCGAATGCTCTTTGTTCGGTATAAATTTCGACATATTGAACACAACACTATGCACACACTTTTCCAATTTATCACTCGTGCGCGTCTAACACTTGCTGATGACACAACAAAATGACGCAGTGTCAAATCTTTATAGCACAAACTGCATTGGTGCACCATCTGTTGTCTGAAATCCGCATTTCATACTTGTACACCTGGTATATATAGTAAATCTACCTTCAAGACACATTTGTTTTAATCATTCTAGTTCTTGAGATATGCACAGAAATATAATTTGAAAAATCTTAAGCTAAATATTTAGTCCCCTAATATTAATATTAATATCAGGAGATAAAAAAAAAAGGTTACACATTTTCTCGATGCCTTACTGTCTATTAAATTTGAATGTAGTCACCTTATTAGATAAACCAACCATCAGAGACGGATGCAGCCGTCTATTGAGAGGGGCAGGCAGGCTATTCTCTAACTTGATGACTACTTTTTTTTTCACTAACACAGAAAATAGGTATTATATATTAGGTTAACTTTATAAAGTTTAGAAATTATTTTTTAAACCCTTTCAACATTAAGTTATGTTAGGTTTATACTTTATGGAATTATTAGACTTAGTATATACACACTTTTATATTTTTACTATTCTTTATCAGGTTAGGTTAGGTTGTACCCCGGGCGGAGGAGCGATCGCCTCTCGCTGGATCCGTCCCTGGTTACCATCCCATTTTAAAGCGGCAAACCAAGCAAGCACCCACTATCTTTTAACAAAATATTTTTTACATTTTTAAGGCCTCCTGAAAGAACAGTGCAAATCCAAAAACCGTTGATTTCAAAATTGGAAAAAAGTGAATCGCCACTAGAATTCTTTTTATTGAGTTTAAGTCCCTCTGTTATAGAATTAAGGTTAGGACCTAGATTGACAAGAATTCTTGGAAAGTACAGAAAAAGAAGAGAAAAGTGGGAAAAAAGAGCCAAACAGGTATGTGTTAGACGGGTTAGGTCGCGACGAGTTAGTTTTATATAGAGAAATAATTCGAGCAGAATTTTGAAAAAAAACGAAGTTTTATTGTTTTTAATAAAACTAAATACGTCAAACATGTAAAAAGAAAACAATATACAGCTTAGCTAACTAAAAAGGCTCAAACAAGATAGCAATATATTTTATTAAATTTGGTTTATTACATCGGAAACACCGAAGAAATACATGCAGTGGTTGTATATTATAACAATAGTGACAAATATTCACCGGGGTAGCAGCGGCGCAGAACATAGTCCAGCGTTGACTGAATATAAGTCTTTTTTTCAACATCATCACTACGCCAGGAGCTTTGAATTTGACGTGCATTTCGCTCACTTTTGTGAGCATCACCCAGTCACAAAAACGAATAAACAGAGTATGTCATTCATAACATCGTTTCCCATCAAATCAGCGATTCACAAGAAACTTCAATGAGTTTCTGTGCAGTCGAAAACACTGCACAGATTTCCAACCCTGCTTTATGAAAAAAAAATTGCCGTATCCTGCGTCCGAGCAACTCCGCTAAAAACTTGAATAATTGCACGTATTCTGCTAGTAAAATCGGCTGTGGATATCGGTATTGTCACTTACATTTGTTAATTTTAATAACAGGTTATATGTGGTTATATTTAACTTATTAAAGTACAAATTTAGAAAATATTCAGCTGTTTCTTATAAATACGAGGGTCGTTCAATAAATAAAGAGAAAATTGATTTCAGCTTGAACCCATTCAACGAAACCGCTTCATACTTAGGAGTGCAAGTTGACAACCTTGTGATGAGTTTTAATCAGCTGTACAATCATGTGATGTAAACATAACCTCAAAATATCCAGTTTACCATGGCGAGTCCATTGGAAGACTGCACTTTAGAAGAGCAGCGTTCTGTCATCAGATTTTTAATGGCAGAAGGTGTTAAGCATACTGTAATAACATTCTAGAATGTTATTACAGTATGGACAAAGTTGCATGAACCATGCGTACGCTTACAAGTGGATGAGATCGGTTCAAAAGTGATCGAACAAGAGTGCGTGACAAGCAACGAAGTTGACGTCCAGTCGAAGTTCCCGTCCCTCGTTGGAATCGAGAATTGATGGACTTATTCGTAATAACAGAAAAATTACTGTTGAAATGATAGCTCAGGAGCTTGGGGTGAGCGGTGGAACTGTTAACATTAGTCGGAAACATTTACAATACCCGCCTTGGGTTGGGAGATCTTGCCTCTTTCCGCATACAGGCCAGACCTGGCTATGTGTGATTTTTACCTGTTCGCATCTCTCAAAGATGCCCTACGTGGGCAATGAAGAAATGAAGGAGAAAGTACAAGAGTGGCTTCGACATAAACCGAAAGAATTCTTGGCCACAGGAATCAAGAAGCTAGCAGAAATGTGTGACAAGTGTTTTAACGTTGGGGGATTATGTCGAAAAATAGGCCAAGTTTTGTAACAATCCAGAAACCGTTCTTGAGCTATTTGGTCTGAGTTATTTGTCTATTTACTTATTGAATTACCTAAAACTACGCACGATAATTTTACTTTATTAAATTAGACTTCTAATAATATTACGGATTTTTTTTTTATGGACATAGCACACATGCTACAGGAGCGAAGCGTGTGCGGAAAAAGTGATTCGCGTTGGTCTTAAATCGCTATAAATTGTACTCCGTGGGAGACAGTCCTGTGCAAATCATTCCAAAGGGATGAGGCTTTCTATAGAAAAAAACTGCTTGAAAAGAGGTGTAAGGAGAATGACAAACTGAACTGCACACGGAAGCTATGTGTATTCCTAGCATGTACCACTCTAGGAGAAATTAAGCAAGCTACATTCATTAATTCATCGAACTCTTCATGAAAATACTTGTAGAATACACTCAAGTCGATAATCGTTCTTCGATGTACCAAGAAATCAAGGTCAGTTCTGGGTCTCCGATCGGGCGAACAGCTCTCTTTGGAATAAAATCCAACAAATGCACTGCATGTTTGGAAGCAGAGCTCCTAACATGGGAGCAGTAACGCGGTGAACCATTAAGGGGATGTACTTAGTCATAGAGACGACAAAAATCGTTTTTTTAGGATTTTCTTTTAGCGAAACTATTCATTATATAAAGCAGGTTTTTATTTTATATAATAATTACCCTCGCCCGCGGCTCCGCTCGCGGGGAGTTGATTCACTATTATCGCCACTGCTTATTCCTTATGTTACCTAACGTAATAAAATATATCCTATAACCTGACCAGAGAACCTATGTATGAATTTAAAAAAACTCGTAAATCGGATAAGAGATTCTCGAATGATAAGAGCAGTAACGGACAGACATACAGAGAGACGTTGTGCTTTATAAGTATTATATATATTATTATATAACCTGGCTAACGAACATATGTATGAATAAAAAAAAAAAACAAACGTAAATGGGATAAGTGGTTCTCGCGTGATCAACCCACTAACGGACAGAGAGACAGACAGAGAGACGTTGTTTTTTATATATATTATATTCTTTGTTATAAGATAGTATTCCATATTTAAAGGCAGCGTATTGCAAGAGAGCGCGCTAGCGACAAACTTTGCTACATAATATTGTTCTATATTTAACAGTTTAGGTTTCCGACTTGATTCACTACTATCGTCACTACTTATTCCTTATATTACCTAACATAATGATATATATCTTATAACCTGGCCAGAGAACGTATGTATGAATGAAAAAAAAATCACATACATAAAACGGATACGTGGTTCTCAAGTGATAAGCGCATTAACGGACAGACAGACAGAGAGACGTTGTATTTTATATATTATAGATATTCTCTGCTACATAATTTTGTTCCATATTTAATGGTTTAGGCTATGTATTGCAAAAGAATGCTAGCGGCAAACTTTTTTCCGATTTGATTCACTATTATCATCACTGCTCATTCCTTATGCTACCTAACGTAATAAAATATAGCCTATAACCTGGCCAGAGAACATATGTATGTTTAAAAAAAAAGTACATAAATCGGATAAGTGGTTCTCGAGTGATAAGCGCACCAACGGACAGACAGACAGACAGAGACACTTTGCATTATATATATATATATATATATATATATATATATATATATATATATATATATATATATATATATATAATATATATATATATATATATATATATATATATATATATATTTATATATAATAAATATATATATATATATATATATATATATATATATATATATATATATATATATATATATATATATATATATATATAATATATATATATATATATATATAAATATATATATATATATAATAGGTTATAGATATTCTCTGCTATATAATATTGTTCCATATTTAATGGTTTAGGTATTGCAAGAGAACGCGCTAGCGGCAAACTTTTTCCGACTTGATTCACTGTTATCGTCACTGCTCATTCCTTATGCTACTTAAAGTAATAAAATATAGTCTATAACCTGGCCAGAGAACACATGTATATTTAAAAAAAGTACGTAAATCGGATAAGTGGTTCTCCAGTGATAAGCAATTTGTGGAATTTTAAAAATAAAAAAATAAGTATACATAAACAAAAAAGAAAAATGACGGCGCGACACCCGTTCCCCTGCTACTCCTTTTTTTAAGGACCATTGCGGTGTGCACGATTACTGGGACCTGTATCATCTCAAATCAAAATTTCCAAAGAAATTAGTTTACTAGAGGATCAATCTTGTCTTTGGTCGAAGGATTTAAAAAAAAATCATCAAATGGCATGGGTTTAAACAAAAAAGCAAAAAAAAATGACGTTACCGCGTTTTACATGTTTGCTAATTAAAAATAACGCTCTTGATAAAATCAAAATTCCTTCGTTCAAAGACGAGCGATATGTATAGAGAAAATAGATACCAAATTTCATCAAAATAGGTTCAGTGATTCTTGAAATATCTGGCACACCGCCAAGAAAAAGTAATTTGAACAATCAGGTTACAGTAACAACAGTAATACGAAAATAAATTCTTACCTGTAAATGAATCATCGACTCCAGGGCCATATGCTGAATCTTCATCAACAATTTGAACTTCTAGAATACCAGATTGTTCTTGTCTATGACGCATTCTAGCTTCTTTTGTACTTTGTAGCAGCTGTCGTTCGGCCAGGTCAACTCATTCTCCGTCCACTTTAGCTGCGTAGGCGTGTGCATTTCGGCCACAATGAACTCTCATAGCTGTCATTACATTTAACTTTAATAACTGCTACGAGTAAACTACTAAGAGTGAACTGCTACAAGTGACCTGTACAACGGTA
>CM032449.1:19062196-19085095 GCA_019049505.1 Pachyrhynchus sulphureomaculatus | reverse complement strand
AACAAATTTAAAGTTTGACTGAAAGTAGAGCTTCTTTAAGAAACCATTCATTACTCGTGCATCATGGCCAATGCTAAGATATATTTGCTCTCAAGTTAACGCCTAATAAGTTAAGTGACAATAATAATGGAATACAATCTTCTTCTCAACCCATGTTTGTACACTCCTGGGCGTAGGTCTCTTCTAATCTCTTCCACGCTTCCCTGTCTCTTGCTACCTCTAACCATTGCTTGCCCGCTATTATTCTTATATCATGGACCCACCGTTTCTCTAGATGTCACACGTCTCGTTCTGTTTTTCTAGGTCTCCACTTTGTGATCTTGTATACCCTTCCGGATGATCTCGCACATCACCCGCCCACTTCATCCTTGCCGCCTTCAGAGTTACGTTATTGATACTTATCTACTTGTTATGAATTTTCTCCCTAAGGCAGACACCAAGCAAGCTTTTCTCGACAGCTTTCTGTGAAGGGACAAGCTTTTTAATAAATTCTTTAGTGAGGGACATTGTCTCCAAACCTAAGGGGACTAGGTCTGGTGCCGTCGATTTGATGCCCTTCTCATCCCAATTTAACTAGTTAAAGATGTCTTCAGGAGCCATCATAAACAGTTTTAGGTGAGTCTACCTTATCGCACTCCTCTTTTTAATGGTATATTGTTCGTGACAGACGTTTTGTTGTTTGTTGTCACAATAATGTGAAATAACTCTGTCAAGTTCTGTAAAGTTTACTTTAAAAAAAATGCTGTCTGGGTTGAATAGCTGCCTGTCTATGAAAATGTCAAATAGAAAGGTCGTGAAAAGTTATCGACTGTTGTGTTGCTTCTCTTCGGTAATGCGTCTGTACTTAAGCCACGCAAATTATAAGTTGCTGTCACCAATCCACCCAACAGCCCAGACCTGACTTAAAATGGTTAATTCCTGTTTCCGGAAATATAGTAATTCCTTGGTGGACGACAATTCCCGATGATAATGACAAAAAACCTTCAACTGAGTTTCCACACGATGATGAACAAAGTGTGTTTTCATGCCCAGATCTTCCAGATCGTTATTGGATATCTTTCGAACGTGGTCTGTGCCTTCGCAGACCATCGAAAACATTTGAAAAGGTATCGTTTTTTAAAATTTCAACCGGCATAAAATATTTTATACAAAATATTCATCATCTTTTAGTTTAATAAACATGAACTTAACGTACTCTCGAATCACGTGACTCTCTAGGTTCCCTTTGTTCTCTACGATGGTGCTTTTCTCTGCTATGTACCGCAGCTGGTTCGATCATTTCTCCATTTGAGTGTGACAATATTTTCGACGCTAAAAATAATAAAAGTCATAATTATTATCGATTGAAATGTTTATTTAAATATTTCATAGTGTAGCTATAAATCCTAACAGTGCTTCCAACTCCAATATTGAAATGACGATGCGGTGCAATAAAGTTAAAAATGTTTCAAAACCAAATAGAAGATATATATATATATATATATATATATATATATATATATATATATATATATATATATATATATATATATATATATATATATATATATATGTATATATGTATATATGTATATATATTGTATATATGTATATGTATATATGTATATATGTATATATGTATATATGTATATATGTATATATGTATATATGTATATATGTGTATATGTATATATGTATATATGTATATATGTATATATGTTATATGTATATATGTATATATGTATATATGTATATATGTATATATATATATATGTATATATATATATATATATATATATATATATATATATATATATATGTATGTATATATGTATATATGTATACGAGGCTGGTTTGAAAAGTCCGTGCAAAAATAAAAACTACTTATGTGTTTGGGGTAAACCTTTTTTAATTTTCGACATAGTCTCCTTTTAGGCTTATACACTTCGTCCAACGATGTTCTAGTTTGTTGATCCCTTCCGAATAATAGGATTTGTCCAAGTCTGCAAAATATCCATTAGTGTCTGCAATCACCTCCTCGTTTGAATAAAATCTTTGTCCCGCCAGCCATTTCTTCAAATTGAGGAACAAATAGTAGTCCGAGGGAGCCAAGTCTGGAGAATAGGGGGGATGTGAAACGAGTTGGAATCCTATTTCCATTAATTTTGCGACCACAACTGCTGAGGTGTGTGCTGGTGCGTTGTCGTGATGGAAAAGGACTTTCTTGTGGGCCAATCGCGGGCGTTTTTCTTGCAGCTCGGTTTTCAAACGGTCCAATAACGATGAATAATATTCACCTGTAATAGTTTTTTACCCTTTTCCAGATAGTCGATGAGGATTATCCCTTTGCGAATCCCAAAAGACAGTCGCCATAACCTTTCCGGCCGAAGGAACGGTCTTCGCCTTTTTTGGTGCAGATTCCCCCTTGGTAACCCATTGTTTAGATTGTTGTTTGGTCTCAGGAGTATAGTAATGTATCCATGTTTCATCCACAGTGACGTAACGACGCTTAAAGTCCTCCGGATTCTTCTGGAACAGCTGCAAACCTTCACACGATTCCGTTTTTGGTCAAGCGTGAGAAATCGCGGCACCCATCTTGCGGATAGCTTTCTCATGTCCAAATGTTTATGCAAAATATTATGTACCCGTTCAGTCGAGATGCTCACAGCACTAGCAATCTCACGCACCTTAACTCTTCTGTCATCCATCACCATATCATGGATTTGATCAATGATTTCTGGAGTCGTAACCTCCACAGGCCGTCCAGAACGTTCAGCGTCACTGTGCCCACTTATAAACTGTTCTAATCGAAGGTGCAGAGTCACCATAATGTTTATCAAGCTTCTCTTTAGTCTCCTGAAGCGTTTTGCCTTTCATAAAGTAATGTTTAATCACCACACGAAATTCTTTTTCGTCCATTTCTTGAAAATAACTCGACTTCCTTGATTCACACGAATGCCAAACACAAAGAAATAGACCAATATGGCTGAAACTTGGTGTGCGTTCATTCAAGAGATGCTACTAACTAAACATGACCTCGATACGCGCCGGTGGTGCCATCCCTCGGACTTTGCACGGACTTTTCAAACCAGCCTCGTATATGTATATATGTATATATGAATATGATGTATATATGTATATATGTATATATGTATATATGTATATATGTATATATGTATATATGTATGTATATATGTATATATGTATATATGTATATATGTATATATGTATATATTATATATATGTATATATGTATATATGTATATATGTATATATGTATATATATATATATATATATATATATATATATATATATATATATATATATATATATATATATATGTATATATGTATATATGTATATATGTATATATGTATAATTATATATATATATATATATATATATATATATATATAATATAAAATATAATATATATATAGTGAACCCTCCCTTGGGCGGACATCAACGGGACCGACCGAAAGTGTCCGTTCAAGAGGGGTGTCCGCTTAAAAGAAATACCAAAAAAAATCGTTTTTTTTTAAATGAAAAATGTAAATAAAGAATTTGGGACATTTAAAACGTATACTTATGTATGTACATATTTTTAAAAATAAAAATAACAAAAAAACTTAAAACTTAAGGAAAAACAAAGATTTGTTACCTTTATATACATATAAAATATAATAGGATAGAGTTATACATATGAAATGAAAAGTCACTTTAATGACGCAAAAATTCATATATTGTTGTTTGTCTCCTCTGTTTCTTTAAAATGGAGTCCGCACATCGTATTTCTAATTTAGAAAGAAGCTCTAAAGCAGGGGTGCTCAAACGGTCGATCGCGATCGACAAGTCGATCGCGAGTCCTTTTTGAGTCGATCTCGAGAAAAAAATTCCGATATAGAACTATTCACAGATTTTGTTTTAGGTAACTAAAACAAAATGTAATGAATAAACTACTAAAATTTATTCCATCCACAATTAGACCAGAATAACCTCCTCATCACTTTCTTTTATCGTAATAACCCCCTGCTAGCGGCCAAAGACGGCTTTATCAAAGGAACGCGCGGTACTTGTCAAAGAAAAGCCGCGTTTTTGATTCCCGCCGATTTTTCTAGAAACTTCGGGCGGCGTGTTTGACGGGAACATTCGAGACTTCGTTCGCGCCGATATAAATGTTGCGCCTGCAGGAATAGGAGTCAGTCTGAGTTGTAACTTGAAGGCGATACATCGATACAAAGTTTATTAATAAATAGTCCAAAATGAGTGCGGCGAAGAAAAGTAAAACTTATCATTTTAATAACGATTGGGAGGAAGAATTTTTCTTTTGTATGGTAAAGGATAAGTGCATTTGTCTCATTTGCCGTGCGTCAGTTGCAATACCTAAGCGTGGGAACTTAGAGAGGCATCATAAAACGGTTCATAAAAACTATGAAAAAGGATTTTCCGTCACACAGTGAATTAAGAAAACGAAAAGTACGTGATTTGATAACTTGTTTGAAAAAAGAACAAACCATGTTCACAAGACCAGCCAAACACTCAAAAGCTGCAACGATCGCGTCATTTAAAATATCTCATATATTGGCGAAACACAAGAAACCATTTGATGATGGATTGGTTGTGAAGGAAGCATTTATTGAAGCGGGGGTGAGACGTTATTTGGAGATTTTAAAAATAAAACAGAGATTATGTCTGCTATTAGAGAACTTCAGTTATCTCGTCCGACTGTCACAAGGCATGTTGAAGTCATGAGTCAAGACATGGCAGATAAACTAAAACATGATATCATGGAAGGTACATACTTTTCTTTATAGTTCGACGAATCCACCGATATGACAGACACTGCCCAGCTGTGTATTTTTATTCGAATGGTATTCAATGACATGTCGGCTAAGGAAGAGTTTTTGACAATGATTCCTCTGAAAGGAAAGCCCCGTGGCCAAGATATACATGACGTTTTCTTCAATTTTGTAACAAACTACAAGCTGCCAATATATAAACTAGTGTGCATTACAACCGATGGAGCACCAGCAATGACTGGAAACAAAAACGGTTTTGTGGCATTGTGTCGAGCTAATGATGATTTCCCTTCATTTTTTTCCTTCCATTGCATTATACATCAACAAGTTTTGTGTTCAAAAGTTCTAAACATGGAGGAGATTATGGGCATTGCAATAAAAATTGTGAATTCTATCCGTGCACGTAGCTTGTAACGACGGCTCTTTAAATTGCAGTTGGAAGATAGTGAGTCAGCTGAACACACTGATTTAGTTCTTCACACGGATGTCAGGTGGTTGAGTCACGGAAAATTCCTAGAAAGGTTTCAAGAATTATTGCCCGAAATAACAGCTTTTCTGGACGAAAGAGGTGATGACACTCAGATGCTGAAAAACGGAAAATGGCTGACTGATTTGGCATTTTTGACAGACATCACAATGCATTTAAACACCATTAATTTGGAGCTTCAAGGTAAAGGAAAAACTATTTTTGAGATGATTAGCGCAATAAACGCATTCAAAAGTAAATTGCAACTTATGATAGATCAACTGAAAAGAAAGGAGCTGAAAAATTTTCCGTCTTTGAAAGCAAGGATTCCTCAGTTGAATTATGATATTTATGAGGCAGAATTATCAAATATTTTGGACCAATTCGAAATACGTTTTTATGATTTCAGTAAATTGGCAAATATCGCATCATTTATGAGTTATCCTTTTTCGTCTAAAAACATTGAGGAATTAGCTACTGAAATAGCAAGTCAGTTTAACATGGACTCATGTTCTGCTGAAAATGAGTTAGTGCAGATTATATCAAATATACATCTTAAAGCCACAGCATCTGATACAAAATTCTGGTGTTTTATATCTGAAGATAAATATCCGAATCTAAGGCAAATCGCCCTTCAACTGACGGCAATGTTTGGGTCAGCTTACTTGTGCGAATCTGCATTTTCTGAAATGAAGATAATTAAGTCAAAATATCGCAATCGACTAACTGACGAACATATGTCATCATGCTTGCCATTAGCACTCGGTAATTACGTACCATATTATGAAAAGTATGCTGAGGACATGCAGTGCCACGCTTCAACATCCAAAGTCATTCTTTAGTTAAGTTTAGACACTAGAACTCGTTTGTTTTGTAAGAACCAATAAACTCGCAATTTTGAATAATTATGAGTTTTTTTCACTGACATTTTAGAGCAGACCTACACTTACCTTGACTAAAAAAATGCATATTGTGAGGAAAACTAATATCTATGCCACGATACACCCTACCTAGACGACAATCCTGCATCACACTTACTTGCAGCCTCTCAGAGTTGATCGATCGTAGTCTAACAATATTGAGGTAGATCGCCAGCAGTTCAAGTTTGAGCACCCCTGCTCTAAAGACTCTGCATCTCCGTGATCTTCGGCAAAACTTTTAAGCTGCTTGGTTAGGGTAATACGAGGCTGGTTTGAAAAGTCCGTGCAAAGTCCGAGAGATGGCACCACCGGCGCGTATAGAGGTCATGTTTAGTTAGTAGTATCTTTTGAATGAACGCACACCAAGTTTCAGCCATATTGGTCTATTTCTTTGTGTTTGGCATTCGTGTGAATCAAGGAAGTCGAGTGATTTTCAAGAAATGGACGAAAAAGAATTTCGTGTGGTGATTAAACATTACTTTATGAAAGGCAAAACGCCTCAGGAGACTAAAGAGAAGCTTGATAAACATTATGGTGACTCTGCACCTTCGATAAGAACAGTTTATAAGTGGTTTCAAAATTTTCGGACTGGCCATATGGGCACAAGTGACGCTGAACGTTCTGGACGGCCTGTGGAGGTTACGACTCCAGAAATCATTGATTAAATCCATGGTATGGTGATGGATGAGACAGAAGAGTTAAGATGCGTGAGATTGCTAGTGCTGTGGGCATCTCGACTGAACGGGTACATAATATTTTGCATAAAACATTTGGACATGAGAAAGCTATTCGCAAGATGGGTGCCGCGATTGCTCACGCATGACCAAAAACGGAATCGTGTGAAGTGTTTTGCAAGGATGGTTTGCAGCTGTTCCAGAAGAATCCGGAGGACTTTAAGCGTCGTTTCGTCACTGTGGATGAAACATGGATACATTATTATACTCCTGAGACCAAACAACAATCTAAACAATGGGTTACCAAGGGGGAATCTGCACCAAAAAAGGCGAAGACCGTTCCTTCGGCCGGAAAGGTTATGGCGACTGTCTTTTGGGATTCGCAAGGGATAATCCTCATCGACTATCTGGAAAAAGGGTAAAACTATTACAGGTGAATATTATTCATCGTTATTGGACCGTTTGAAAACCGAGCTGCAAGAAAAACGCCCGCGATTGGCCCACAAGAAAGTCCTTTTCCATCACGACAACGCACCAGCACACACCTCAGCAGTTGTGGTCGCAAAATTAATGGAAATAGGATTCCAACTCGTTTCACATCCCCCTATTCTCCAGACTTGGCTCCCTCGGACTACTATTTGTTCCCCAATTTGAAGAAATGGCTGGCGGGAGAAAGATTTTATTCAAACGAGGAGGTGATTGCAGACACTAATGGATATTTTTGCAGACTTGGACAAATCCTATTATTCGGAAGGGATCAACAAACTAGAACATCGTTGGACGAAGTGTATAAGCCTAAAAGGAGACTATGTCGAAAAATAAAAAAGGTTTACCCCAAACACATAAGTAGTTTTTATTTTTGCACGGACTTTTCAAACCAGCCTCGTAGCTTCACCATAATTTGGGAGAGCATCTGTTGGTACTGGAAACTCATCGGCATCAGAATCTTCGGAAAGTCCTTGTATTTCAACTGCATTTTCAATTTTTTGTTCTGAATCTGGATTTTCAACATACAAATTTTCATCCATGTTCAAAAAATCATTAAGGTTTTCATTATCAATCACCTCCAACAAATTCTTATTTTTGAGGATATCTGCAAGTACGTTAAGTGGTGAGTCATCTTCTGGATCAGATATAACAGCCTTAGTTAACTGGGCTTCACTTTGCATATTTTTATACTTAAATCCCGCTTTACGGAAGCAATTTTTCTTAATTAACTCAAAAGCTGTACCAACAGTTTCAATGTTTACTATCAGGTGTTTTTAGTATTAGACTTCGGTAATAAATTTTTAATTTTTTTTAATTCCCTGGTCAAGTGGTTGACAAGCTGATGTAGAGTTAGGGGGGTAAAAACAAGATTTTTATATTTTTTAAGCAGACGTCTTTTGGATGAGATCCTGCATTGTCTAAAAATAACAAAATGTTTCTTTTTTCTTTTGTCATTTTCCAATCAAAATCTTGCAACCACTCTGTCATAATTTCTCCCGTTATCTAAGCTTTCTTATTATATTTCCAAGCTACAGGCAGGTTGTTTATGTTAATATTTTTAAAAGGGTTTAGCTGCCTTACCAATGATTAAGAGTTTGTATTTTTCTCCTGCCATATTTGCACAATGCAAAATTGTAAACCTCTCTTTGAGATATTTACCACTACCACATTTTTCTTTTTTTAATGTTAGCGTTTTGTTGGGTAAAGCCCTAAAATACAGGCCTGTCTCATCGGCATTATAGATGTCTCTCGGTATATCCCTTAATTAAAGAAGGGCATTTTTGCCGGAATGATGAAACATCTTCAGCAATAACCGAAGCGCCTTCTCCTGATGAAATCGCTCTAAAACTTATGTTGTGGCGGATTCGAAATTTATTAAGCCAACCAGAAGAAGCACTGAATGTAGAATGTCCCAGAGACTCGGCTATTTCTTTTGCTTTGCATCGTATTAGTGGACCCGAAAAAAAACATTAACAATAAGTATTTTGCATTTTTGTTAAGACAAGCCTACTGATACTCTTACCCCTTTTATCCATTCTTTGATTTGATATGAAAAGAAAATCAACGCACTAATTCCCGAAAACCTTATCTAAAAAAAAAATAATTCTTGTGTACCTGTCAAAAGAATCCCCTTATGACGAGCTGTTATAAACCAGTTAACACAACTTGTCAATTTTGGTACCATTACCAGTCAAAACACTTCTTTTTTCATTCAAATTGATGTTCGACATCTACTTGTTTAGAAGGAATTCTTTATGTTTAATTATATTAGCAGCTTGTGTTTTTCCGATATTAAAACGCTTGGATAAGTCCCTCATCAGCAAAATGTAGCGTATATAAAGTTGTATCCTCTGTCAATTGGATGGGCATCCAAAACCAAATAGATAAATTCAAAATGCAAATCGTTCTTATAACAAAACTTCAAACATGGGCGTAGCCAGCTTCTGAACAAGGAGGCGGGGGCAGCTTCACAACTCAACATTCCATTAATGGAGAAAAAAATATATATAATTTTTTGGACCCTCAAGGAGATGGGGGGGGGGCAGCTGCCCTCCCTTAGCTACGCCCATGGCTTCAAAGGTTTAGGCCCTTCATTATTAACGGAACGCATCTTGTGAATCGGTCTTTCAACAGTTACCAGGGTGATACTTTTTTGTACGGATTTCTAATTTCAGCGTTTAGCCGACACCTCTTTTTTTTTCGAGAATATTAAACAATATGTAGATAAGTGAGTTTAAATCTGAGCCATTACGTATTAGAGCTAAAAATCTCCAATCAGTGATGGGAGGAATTCGCTCATACCCTTCTGACTCCAAGGCAATAAAAGAACAATTGGGGGGGGGGGGGGGGGGTTGAAACAACACGTCTGTAGTAGTGCCACCGTCTGGCGTGTGTAAAATTTCCGACTCCAGCCACAACTGACAGGATTTATAGCTAAGCGGTGTTCTAAAACTATCAGAATAATAAAAGATGATACCTTTTTCCTCGTCCCTTCGCCGCTTAATGAGATCTTGTTGAATGGATTCTTCTGTGCGGTCCTTAAAAATATTAAAACATTCATATTTTAAAATTTATTCAAATAAAAAGAAATATACAGGGTTTTGGTTCAGTGGAGCCTAAAATTTTCAAGATTTTCGGTTAATTATTAGAATACTAATATTATTTTTTCTTTGTCTATTTACAAAAAAAAAAGGTGCGACAAAAACATTAAATTGTATTAGGTTATCCATAATACAGGGTGTTCTATAAATAAGTCAGGCTTATCGTCGAACTGCAATGAGTGTGGAAGTTTGAAGAAACTGATTCGACTTTAAGAAACCTTCGGACAGTGCGACCAAAGACATTAAGAAGCGATGTAATCTTATCGTGCATTCGAGATGAAGCACTTTGTCACCTTAACTACGAGAAATGTTCAATAATTATCGAAGCAAACAGCATTAGGGGGAAAACTATTAAATATACGAGGATGGTTTGAAAAGTCCGTGCAAAGTCCGAGAGATTGCACCACCGGCGCGTATCGAGGTCATGTTTAGTTAGTAGCATCTCTTGAATGAACGCACACCAAGTTTCAGCCATATTGGTCTATTTCTTTGTGTTTGGCATTCGTGTGAATCAAGGAAGTCGAGTGATTTTCAAGAAATGGACGAAAAAGAATTTCGTGTGATGATTAAACATTACTTTATGAAAGGCAAAACGCCTCAGGAGACTAAAGAGAAGCTTGATAAACATTATGGTGACTCTGCACCTTCGATTAGAACAGTTTATAAGTGGTTTCAAAATATTCGGACTGGCCATATGGGCACAAGTGACGCTGAACGTTCTGGACGGCCTGTGGAGGTTACGACTCCAGAAATCATTGATCAAATCCATGATATGGTGATGGATGACAGAAGAGTTAAGGTGCGTGAGATTGCTAGTGCTGTGGGCATCTCGACTGAACGGGTACATAATATTTTGCATAAACATCTGGACATGAGAAAGCTATCTGCAAGATGGGTGCCGCGATTGCTCACGCTTGACCAAAAACGGAATCGTGTGAAGTGTTGCAAGGATGGTTTGCAGCTGTTCCAGAAGAATCCGGAGGACTTTAAGCGTCGTTTCGTCACTGTGGATGAAACATGGATACATTACTATACTCCTGAGACCAAACAACAATCTAAACAATGGGTTACCAAGGGGGAATCTGCACCAAAAAGGCGAAGACCGTTCCTTCGGCCGGAAAGGTTATGGCGACTGTCTTTTGGGATTCGCAAGGGATAATTCTCATCGACTATCTGGAAAAGGGTAAAACTATTACAGGTGAATATTATTTATCGTTATTGGACCGTTTGAAAACCGAGCTGCAAGAAAAACGCCCGCGATTGGCCCACAAGAAAGTCCTTTTCCATCACGACAACGCACCAGCACACACCTCAGCAGTTGTGGTCGCAAAATTAATGGAAATAGGATTCTAACTCGTTTCACATCCCCCTATTCTCCAGACTTGGCTCCCTCGGACTACTATTTGTTCCCCAATTTGAAGAAATGGCTGGCGGGACAAAGATTTTATTCAAACGAGGAGATGATTGCAGACACTAATGGATATTTTGCAGACTTGGACAAATCCTATTATTCGGAAGGGAACAACAAACTAGAACATCGTTGGACGAAGTGTATAAGCCTAAAAGGAGACTATGTCGAAAAAAATAAAAAAGGTTTACCCCAAACACATAAGTAGTTTTTATTTTTGCACAGACTTTTCAAACCAGCCTCGTATTTAAATGAAACTGTCAACTAGGCAACCTTGGAGACGGATTCAATCACCTGTTTGAAAAGAAAAATAGTAAATATAACCTAATTTGTTCATTTCAAAAGGTCAGCTTTGCTCGAAATGTGTACGCCAGAAGAGCAACATTCAGAGATTTTTGTAATCCGAAAGTGTGAAAACCGGTAGAAATTTTCTCGCGAATGTTAAAACAGTATGGTGAAAATGTTTTAAGCTACAGAAACGTATAAAAGTGGATTAAACAGTTTAATTCAGGCAGAAACAAATGTCACCGATCTTCATCGCTCGGGAAGACCAGTTGAAGTTTCGACCGACACGCTGCAAAATCACATAAATGACCTTATCAGGGATGACAAACATCAAAAAGTGCTACAAGTGCTGAAATATGAAATGTCAGCACTGGAGCCGTACACTCCATGATTCATGATAAGCTGAACTGTCACAAAACAGTATATGAGATGAGTTCAAAGACAGTTGACTCAGGACCATAAAGACAACCGAATTTGTATTTGTTCTGAACTCAAACGACCGTTTTTAATGAAAGGTAATGACTTTCTAGATCATATAAAAACCTGTGATGATTGGATTCATCATTTTGAACCTGAATCCAAGTCTCATTCAATTTCTCCCGCAAAGAAAAAAATCAAAATCTATGCGTCTGCCGACAAAGTCATGTTAACGGTGTTCTGGGACTCTCAAGACACAACTGATTGTAAAGGTTTTGTGAACAGTGAATACTATTCAAACATGCTTCAACAGAAAGTAAAACCCGCGATAAGAAGAAAACGCCAGGACTCTCTATTAAAAGGTGTGATTCTGCTGCATGATAACGCCGGCCCTCGTACCGCTCCGAAAATGCGTGAGACGATCCAAAAATTGAATTGGCAGGTGTTGCCACATTCACCTTACAGTCCCGACCTCGCACCATCCGCGTGTTCGACCCGCTCAGAGTGTACACGACTGGCTCAGATAGCAAGGTGAACAATGTTACACTACAGGAATAAACCGTTTTTTTGTTAACAGCCATATGTCTCGTTAATTATTGAACGTTCCTCGTAAATTAAATTAACAAAATTTTCGTTAATGGAGTCCGATAAATCCAAAGCCATCGAAAGCCTTTACATTTCCCTAAAGTGATGATTTCGGCCGCGATGTCAGCACATTGGATAATCGAAACGCACTTCTTCCAGGAAGAGACAATTGTTAATTGAGCATATAGAGTTGATTAAAAACTTCTTCGCACTTCCTGCACAAAATTTTGATGATTATAACCAAAGAACCTTGTTTTGCCCAGATAGGGCGGCATCACATAACAGAGATGACATAAGTTTGCCTCCACGTAACCCTGATTTGACGGAAATGGATTTTTCTTGTGAAAAGATCTCAAAGTTTATAGTAACAAATATCGCTTCCTTGAACAATGTATATATATAGTGCGTTCAAAATTTTAAGTAGAATAATTGAAACAATGGCTTAAGCGAGAATGATTTTTTTGGAAAAATTCAAACTTTCGACATCCAAAATCTTTATTTGGTGCAACAACATAATTTTTACTAAAGTCGTATTATCTATATTTTATTTTCATTATTGCATATATACTATACGATTTTATTTTCAAAGAAAATAAATAAATACAGAAGGAATTTCAAGTTTGTGGTTTCGACCATTGATGCTTCAAATAAAAACATATAATATAAAAAATAAAACCGTTAAAAACAGTTTATTTATAAAATATGAAGCCTATATAGTGAGGGTTATATAGTAACAAACATCCAGATACATGTTATGTGTTCTATAAGTAACACAGCGGCTTTCCAAAATAAAAACCTTCGTAGCATTTTTTATCTATATATTTACATTGCTATTATTACTGTGCAGAGGATAATAAAAAAATAACCGGTCAAGAGCAAGTTGAACTTGCGCAATTAGTGTTCCGTACGTTGATTGCTTTTAAAATAAAAAATTTTGTTACAGATGTATAAAATGATCAGTGACTTCATAAAATGCACCCCAAATGAGTTTTCAACAAAGTTTGTTTCCAATCTTTACTGAAATCTGATGACCTCGAAATTTTTGTTTTTTTTTTTTTAAATACCAGAAAAATTATTAAATGTAATACACTCGTCATAATTTTCGTTCAATCCACACCCCGTGGAGAATATTCCAGAATTTTTTCAAAATTTTTTGATAAGTACTTTTCGAGAAAATGCGAGGGACAGCGATTTTTCGCGATTTTTTAAAAATAATACAAAGAAAAGTGCGCGCAAGTATTACATTATTATATACATTTTTTACTCGTGTTTTCACAAGCTTTCATTTGACACCACACTCAATGACCTAGTAAAATTTTTTTTTCACTTCCGATTTCACCCCCCAAAACTAACCCCTTAAGTCAAAACAAAACTCTCAAAACTACATGGCTCTGATGAAGCCATCAATTCCTATATTATTACCAAATTTCAACTTTCTATGTCAAATAGTTTCGGGGAAAATCGGGTGTGACAGACAGACAGACATACAGACACCGAAGTGATCTTATAAGTGTTCCATACGGAACACTAAAAAAGCAGATATATATAGTAGTATCACCGATGGCTTAGAGAAGTTTACATTTAAGTGACATTATTTTTAACGGTCCATTTTCCAAAAACTGTAGTTTGATGAGCAAAGGTTACGAGGGTTGTATGATAAGTACCTGGCATCGGCAAGAGATGGCTGATATGATTTATTTCCTCTGGGTAAATTGGTGTCAAATGTAATTTAATAACCGGTCAAGTGCAAGTTGAACTTGCACAATTAGTGTTCCCTGCGTTGATTTGCTTTTTAAAATAAAACATTTTGTAACGGAAGTATAAAATGATCAGTGACTTCACAAAACACACCCCAAATGAGTTTTCAACAAAGTTTGTTTCCAATCTTTACTGAAAATTGATGACCTTGAAATTTTTGTTTTTTTTTTTATATACCAGATAAATTATTAAAGGTAATGCACTCGTGATAATTTTCGTTCAATCTACACCCCTTGGAGAATATTCCAGAAATTTTTCAAAACTTTTTGAAAAGTACTTTTCGAGATAAGGCGGGTGGACAGCGATTTTTAGCGATTTTTTAAAAATGATACAAAGAAAAGTGCGCGCAAGTATTACATTATATACATATATACATACGAGGCTAGTTTGAAAAGTCCGTGCAAAGTCCGAGAGATGGCACCACCGGCGCGTATCGAAGTCATGTTTAGTTAGTAGCATCTCTTGAATGAACGCACACCAAGTTTCAGCCATATTGGTCTATTTCTTTGTGTTTGGCATTCGTGTGAATCAAGGAAGTCGAGTGATTTTCAAGAAATGGACGAAAAAGAATTTCGTGTGGTGATTAAACATTACTTTATGAAAGACAAAACGCCTCAGGAGACTAAAGAGAAGCTTGATAAACATTATGGTGACTCTGCACCTTCGATTATAACAGTTTATAAGAGGTTTCAAAATTTTCGGACTGGCTATATGGGCACAAGTGACGCTGAACGTTCTGGACGGCCTGTGGAGGTTACGACTCCAGAAATCATTGATCAAATCCATGATATGGTGATGGATGACAGAAGAGTTAAGGTGCGTGAGATTGTTAGTGCTGTGGGCATCTCGACTGAACGGGTACATAATATTTTGCATAAACATTTGGACATGAGAAAGCTATCCGCAAGATGGGTGCCGCGATTGCTCACGCTTGACCAAAAACAGAATCGTGTGAAGTGTTGCAAGGATGGTTTGCAGCTGTTCCAGAAGAATCCGGAGGACTTTAAGCGTCGTTTCGTCACTGTGAATGAAACATGGATACATTACTATACTCCTGAGACCAAACAACAATCTAAACAATGGGTTACCAAGGGGGAACCTGTACCAAAAAAGGCGAAGACCGTTCCTTCGCCGGAAAGGTTATGGCGACTGTCTTTTGGGATTCGCAAGGGATAATCCACATCGACTATCTGGAAAAGGGTAAAACTATTACAGGTGAATATTATTCATCGTTATTGGACCGTTTGAAAACCGAGCTGCAAAAAAAACGCCCGCGATTGGCCCACAAGAAAGTCCTTTTCCATCACGACAACGCCCCAGCACACACACCTCAGCAGTTGTGGTCGCAAAATTAATGGAAATAGGATTCCAACTCGTTTCACATCCCCCCTATTCTCCAGACTTGGCTCCCTCGGACTACTATTTGTTCCCCAATTTGAAGAAATGGCTGGCGGGACAAAGATTTTATTCAAACGAGGAGGTGATTGCAGACACTAATGGATATTTTGCAGACTTGGACAAATCCTATTATTCGGAAGGGATCAACAAACTAGAACATCGTTGGACGAAGTGTATAAGCCTAAAAGGAGACTATGTCGAAAAATAAAAAAGGTTTACCCCAAACACATAAGTAGTTTTTATTTTTGCACGGACTTTTCAAACCAGCCTCGTATATATATATGTATATATATATATATATATATATATATATATATATATATATATATATATATATATATATATATATATATATATATATATATATTTTACTCGTGTTTTCACAAGCTTTCATTTGACACCACACTCGATTACCTAGTAAAAAATTTTTTTTTCACTTCCGATTTCACCCCCCTTAAGTCAAAATTTAACTTTCAAAATTACATGGCTCTGATGAGGCCATCAATTCCTATATTATTACCAAATTTCAACTTTCTATGACAAATAGTTTCAGAGAAAATCGGGTGTGACAGACGGACAGACTGCGAAGTGATCTTATAAGTGTTCCGTACGGAACACTAATTATATTTTTCGTAAACACAAGAATCCTGTTAAATTTTCAAGTCGCTGCGTGATTTAGTTTGTGAGTGGCAGTCATTTAAATAGAACTTTTGTGATTTTTACAACAATGGAAAAAATGAATATCGAGCAGTAAAATATTTGTTTTTGAAAAAGAAAACGAATGATGAGATAAAAGCGAAACTCAGCGAGGATTATGGAGACTTTGTACCTTCGTTACCGACCATAAAATATTGGACAGTTAAATTCAAACGCGGCCGTACAAGCATTTTTCATGAAGAACGTCCAGGAACAATATAGTGATACTAATGAGTATATATCAGCACTACACCAAACACTTTTTTTGCACCCGACACGCGTTTCGCTAACCATGTTAGCTTCATCAGGGACGATGATTGATTAAAGCTAAATTACAAATCTAGCCTATTTATAATGACACCTGAATTACTCAGGCGGAACGGCGGGCATAAGCGAGGCCATCAGTTCAGGGGAAGTAATCAGTAGAGGGGGCTATAAGGAATAGGCCCTTTGTCTTTATTTAAACTACTTTTACATTTTATAATTTCCATACTTTCGTATGCGTTCAACAATCTCCTATCAGATACATTTTTAATTAATTATCTAATGTTACAGTATGATCGATCAGCTTTAAGGGCATGTTCGGCAATGCTAGACTTTTCTGTTCTACTGTATTTTGAATATGCTAATGTTCTTTAAATCGTGTTTTAATTGACCTTTTAGTTTGCCCAACATACTTTTTGTCGCAATCATTATTTCAACTAATTTCAATTCTACTTTTCTCACAATAAAGAATCTTATCTTTGGGATTTTCTAAGATATTCCTCCGATTGTATGAAGACTTATAGACTAAGGTGAGGCATACCTTATTAAATACCTTATTGAGTCCTCTGCTATATTTCGGAATATATGGTATGGAGACATACTTGGTATTATTTTTTTCACGTGTAAAAAAGGTGGAATTCTGAATATTTAATCTGAACTTATGTCTATTTATTAACTTGTTTACTATGTCATCGTCATAACCATTAACTCTGGTTATATTTCTAATACGATTCCTTTCATTATTGAGGTTTAGTCTATTCAGAGGAAAAGTGACTAAACGGTGAACTAAAAAAAATGTAATGCGACTAATTTGTGTCGTTTGCAATGAAATGAATCATTAGGAATATATTTATCTGTTACTGTGTCTTTTCTATAGATATCAAATTCTAATCAATTATTATTTTTAATAATTAAAATATCTAGAAAAGGCAATTGTCCTTTGTTCTTAACTTCGTAAGTGAATTTAATGGAATCATACCGGCTATTTAATTTAGAAACAAAATCATCAATATTTGCTTTCTTTGTATCAAAAATCGCGAAAACATCATCCACATACCTATACCATACCCAATACTCAAATTCTTAACTGGCTTCGGTTTCAAACTTACTCATGAATAAATTGGCTATTGACTGTTATATTGAAAATAATTTTGTTTCATACAAAGTTTAGATAATGTTAAGTATTCATGAAAAATTTCGTCCTCAAAGTCATTCTTCCTAAGTAATTCTTCGACATGTAAAGTTTGTGGTATTGGCATCTGAGGAATATCTTAGGAAATTCCAAAGACAAGATTCCTAACTGTGAGAAAAGTGGAATTTATAAAATTAGTTGTAATGATTTAAAGATTTAGCACATTTAAAAAACAGTAGAACAGAAAAGTCTAGCACTGACGAGCATGCCTTTTTTTTTTTTATGGGTCTAGCACACGTGCTACAGGAAAATCCCTAAAGCGCTACAGGAGCGACACGTGTGCGGAGAAAGCGATTCACGTTGTTCTTGAATCGCTGTAGATTGTTCTCGATGGGAAACACAGTCCTGGGCAAACTATTCCAAAGGTATGATGTTCTCCATATAAAAGACTGCTTGTAAAGCGTTGTACGAGGAGTAACAAGCTGAACCTCATACGAATGTGAAGTATTAGCGCGACGTGTACTCCTAACATGCACCGCTCTGGGAGGAATTAAGCGGGCCACATCCTTCGAACACTTTCATGAAAGTACTTGTAGAATAGGCTCAAGTCGCCAACCGTTCTTCGATGTTCCAGCGAATCAAGGCCGTCGGTCAGTTCCGGGTGTCCAATCAGACGAACAGCTCTTCTCTGGATAGAATCCAACAAATGCAGTGTATGTTTGGGAGCGGAGCTCCAAACATGGGAGCAGTATTCCATAGTTGGTCGAATTTGAGCTTTGTAAAGAATTAACAGTTGTTGTGGAGTGTAAAGCTTTCTGGTTCGAAACAATATTCCCAACTTTTGAGAAGCTCTCCTTGCTATGCCTGCAACATGTTCGTGCCAGGACATATTTGCTCCCAAATTAACGCCTAACAGATTGAGTGACGATGTTAGAGGGATGGAGTGCCCCGACATAACTATGTCGGGTTCTGCAACGTTAACTTTTTTAGAAAAAACTGCCGCCTGGGTTTTTGTAGCGTTAAATTCCACTTGGTTACTGTCACCCCAAGATAGAATTTCTTCCAGGTCTTTGTTAAGTTGAATGACTTCCTGCTGTCTGCGGATATTCGTCTGAGTAGTCGATGTCGGAGCATTCAAAGTGAATGAAGAGATAAGTGTACTGTCATCTGCAAAGCTGTAGATTGGTTTCCCGGTCTTTTCCAGCAGATCGTTAATATAAATAAGGAAGAGAGTAGGAGATAGTATGGAACCTTGGGGCACACCGGCGTTGATAGTGAAGGTGTTAGAAAGAAATCCGTCGACTGCCACTCGTAAAGAACGCTCTCTGAGGAAACATGAGAGCCACAAACAGAACTTTTCAGACATACCATAAGAACGTAACTTAGCCAACAGCCCATCGTGCCAAACACGGTCAAATGCCTTGGATATGTCAAGAGCAACCGCTCGAGATTCTCCAAAGTGTTCAATTGCGTTGTTCCAAACATGTGTTAAGTTAAGTGGGAAGATCTCCTGTTGATCTATTTTTTACGAAAGCCATATTGGTGATCACTAATAATGTTGAATCCTTCAAGATATTTTAGAAGATGCTGATTGATAGCCTTTTCCATGACTTTCGATATTATTGAGAGTAGTGCGATTGGTCGGTAGTTTTATTTGGCAAGGTCTTCTTGCCTTTTAGGTATCGGCTGAACTGTGGCACATTTCCAGCAGGAAGGAAATATTCCCTTTCTGTAGGATAGGTTGAAAAGTTTACAGAAAAACTGGTGTTAGTTCCCTTGCACAGTTCTTGAGAACTATGGCAGGTATTCCGTCAGCGCCAGAAGCCTTTTTGGTGTCTAGCTTCATCAAAAATACGTTTTATGATACGCTGTCTGAAGACAATATCGGGCATCCTTGACTGCACTATGGGATAGTAGTAGGGTGGTTTTTTTCCTTGGAAATCGACAGTAGAATGTGAAGCAAAGAGTTCAGCCAACAAGTTCGCTTTCTCAACAGGTGTCGTTGCAATAGAATTATCTGGCCGTGTGAGTGGTGGTATGGTGGATTTGGTGAAATTTTGACTAACTGCCTTAGCGACTGACCAAAAGGACCTAGAATTGCCGGGACAAGCGAGAAGTTTGTTTCTAATCCGTTGATTGTGTACCTCCTTGGTTTCGTCGATAATTTCTTTGCATCTGTTCCTGGCACAAACAAAGATGTTGCGATTTATGGTGTTAGGATCTTCACGCTACTGTCGGTATGCAAGATGTTTAGAAGCAACAGCTTCTTTGCATTTTAGGTCAAACCAAGGCTTGCCGTTGGAAGGGCATTGCTTCGAAAAAGGGATGTAAGCCTCCATACCGGCCAAAATAGCATCGGAAACCTCCCTGGCGAAGTCAGATGGGTCGTCGGAAGCTGAAGCTTGAAGCTGATCATACTGTAACATTAGATAATCTTAGACTAATTAAAAATATATCTGATAGGAG
Source organism: Pachyrhynchus sulphureomaculatus (assembly GCA_019049505.1). Classification (NCBI taxonomy): domain Eukaryota; kingdom Metazoa; phylum Arthropoda; class Insecta; order Coleoptera; family Curculionidae; genus Pachyrhynchus; species Pachyrhynchus sulphureomaculatus. The sequence continues at coordinate 19,064,758 of CM032449.1, read as the reverse complement.
ATTGTTGAACGTATACAAAAGTATGGAAATTATAAAATGTAAAAGTAATTTAAATAAAGACAGAGGGCCTATTCCTTACAGTCCCCTCTACTGGTTACTTGACCGGAACTGATGACCTCGCCTATGCCATTAGTTCCGCCTGAGTAATTCAGGTGTTAGGCTAAGTATAAAAAGGGTAGATTTGTAGTTTAGCTTTAGTCAATCATCGCTCCTGATGAAGCTACAATGGTTAGCGAAACGCGTGTCGAGTGCAAAAAAAGTGTTTGGTGTGGTGCTGATATATACTCATTAGTATCACTATATCGTTCCTGGACGTTCTTCATGAAAAATGCTTGTACGGCCGCGTTTGAATTGAATATTTTATGGTCAGTAACAACTACAAAAATAAAGGGTTTGGTGTAGTGGTGATATATACTGAGTAGTGTCATTGTGCCAAAGATTCCACATTCCCAACATAGATATAGTGATAAATGATCAGAGTGGAAGTGCGTCAGATTGCTGAGATTATGGACATCTCAACTGAAAGGGTGCATAACAGTTTAACAACTCATTTGGATATGAGAAAGCTTTCCGCAAGATGAGTGCCACGATTGCTCACAATTGACAATAAACACGCACGTATGTCAACTACAAAAGAATGTTTGGCGATGTTAAAGCGCAATCGGAATGACTTTTGGCGTCGATTCATAACTGTTAACGAAACCTGGATTCATCACAGCACACCAGAGACCAAAGAGCAGTACAAACAGTGGATTTTCTGTGGCGAACCGGTGCCAAAGAAGGCCAAGGCGACTTTATCGGCCATAGTGTTTTGGGATGCACGCGGTATAATCCACACCTTGAAATGGATAGCATTATGCCGACTTATTGGATCGTTTCAACCTTGCTGTGAAAGAAAAATATCCGTATTTGGCGAAAAAATTCTCTTTCATCAAAACAATGCACGTGTGTTATCGCCATTTAAAAATTCTATGAGTTAGAATACGAATTATTTCCGCATCCACCATGTTCGCCATATTCAGCTCCCAGCGATTATTTCCTATTTCCGGATATGAACAGATGGCTCGGCGGAAAGAAATTTGGCTCAAACGATGAGGTGATTGCTGAAACAGATGTCTATTTTGAAGGGTTGGAGAAATCGTATTTTTTAGATAGGATCCAAAGGTAGAAAACCGGTGGACTAAGTGTATCCAGATAAAAAGAAGATGATGTTGAAAAATAAAATAAAATTTACACATAAAAATGTTTTTTTTCTTGTCAAGGCCAGGAAGTTATCACAGAGCCGTCGTACCAATTTACCTTTACTTTTGAAATATTAGCCTCACAAGGGACCCACTGGGATTTATCAGGCCGCATATAATATACGAGGCTGGTTTGAAAAGTCCGTGCAAAAAAATAAAAACTACTTATGTGTTTGGGATAAACCTTTTTTATTTTTTGGCATAGTCTCCTTTTAGGCTTATACACTTCGTCCAACGGTGTTCTAGTTTGTTGATCCCTTCCGAATAATAGGATTTGTCCAAGTCTGCAAAATATCCATTAGTGTCTGCAAGCACCTCCTCGTTTGAATAAAATCTTTGTCCCGCCAGCCATTTCTTCAAATTGGGGAACAAATAGTAGTCCGAGGGAGCCAAGTCTGGAGAATAGGGGGGATGTGAAAAAAGTTGGAATCCTATTTCCATTAATTTTGCGACCACAACTGCTGAGGTGTGTGCTGGTGCGTTGTCGTGATGGAAAAGGACTTTCTTGCGGGCCAATCGCGGGCGTTTTTCTTGCAGCTCGGTTTTCAAACGGTCCAATAACGATGAATGATATTCACCTGTAATAGTTTTTACCATTTTCCAGATAGTCGATGAGGATTATCCCTTGCGAATCCCAAAAGACAGTCGCCATAACCTTTCCGGCCGAAGGAACGGTCTTCGCCTTTTTTGGTGCAGATTCCCCCTTGGTAACCCATTGTTTAGATTGTTGTTTGATCTCAGCAGTATAGTAATGTATCCATGTTTCATCCACAGTGACGAAACGACGCTTAAAGTCCTCCGGATTCTTCTGGAACAGCTGCAAACCATCCTTGCAACACTTCACACGATTCCGTTTTTGGTCGAGCGTGAGCAATCGCGGCACCCATCTTGCGGATAGCTTTCTCATTTCCAAATGTTTATGCAAAATATTATGTACCCGTTCAGTCGAGATGCCCACAGCACTAGCAATCTCACGCACCTTAACTCTTCTGTCATCCATCACCATATCATGGATTTGATCAATGATTTCTGGAATCGTAACCTCCACAGGGCCGTCCAGAACATTCAGCGTCACCTGTGCCCATATGGCCAGTCCGAAAATTTTGAAACCACTTGTAAACTGTTCTAATCGAAGGTGCAGAGTCACCATAATGTTTATCAAGCTTCTCTTTAGTCTCCTGAGGCGTTTTGCCTTTCATAAAGTAATGTTTAATCACCACACGAAATTCTTTTTCGTCCATTTCTTGAAAATCACTCGACTTCCTTGATTCACACGAATGCCAAAGACAAAGAAATAGACCAATATGGCTGAAACTTGATG
>CM032449.1:18972196-19057196 GCA_019049505.1 Pachyrhynchus sulphureomaculatus | reverse complement strand
TTGAACAAAACGCTGGAACAAGAACTTCGCATATTGATTAAACATTGCTTTTTGATGGGAAAAAAATACAGTCACACCAAAGAATGACTGGAGAAGGGTTATGGCACATCTGCTCCGTCGAAAGGAACTACAGTAGAACCCCGATTAACCGAGTCGCGATTATCCGAGCTCCGGATTAACCGAGCCAATCTAAGAACCTGATTATCCAAGGTATGCGCGTCTATGCTGCGTATTAATCGAGCTTCTAAAATATGTATGTACATATTTCCATTTAAAATCGTCAGGGCCTTCAGGGAATCCCCCTGGCCCGTGTGAGGGGTTCCCTATTTATGTTTTTGGACTCTTTCAGCATGTAAATTTGCGTGAATGCAGTGCGTTATAGCGTTTATTACGGAGAAGTACGAGTATACTGACGTAATTTATTTGGTTGGAGTTCTGGTAGTTAAGTGTAATTAATACGAACTACTTTGTTTGAATTTTTGCTTGTCGTATTATAATGGAGCAAAACAAGCGTAAAAGAATCGTCGTTCCTATTGAAGAAAAATTAAAAGCCATCAGAAGAATTGAAGCAGGAGAGACAATTAAAGTTGTTACACTAGATTATGGAGTAGGTGAGGTAACAGTCGGAGATTGGAAAAAGAAACCGCACAAAAATAGAAGAGTGGTGTATAAATCAAGCCTCCTCGTAAGAAAATCAATGAAAACCGGTGACTATGAAAAGGTTAACGAAGTTTTATTCATGTGGTTTAACCAACAGAGATCAAAAGGTGTGCCTCTGTCAGGTCCAATTTTACAACAGAAAGCAAACGGTAAAAACGGTACGGTGTACGACAACTGACTGTATGTGGTGAAAAACTTTCTGCTAATGTGTCATCAATTAAAAAGTTTAAGCAGAACTTTAAAAAGCAAATCGAAGATTGTGGATACACCTGTGATCAAATTTACAACTGTGACGAAACTGGTCTGAATTATAAAATGCCCTCATTAAGATCTCTCATCAAGAAGGTTTTGCTTCTTTGGAAAAAGCTTTGAGGTATATCGAACAACAACCAGAGGCAACCCCAGCGGATTTGCTTCTTCTTAATAGATGGAGAAACACTGCAGCGAGAAAAAGAAGATGCAATATGAAACAGAAGCGCATAGATACCTACGAGGCTGGTTTGAAAAGTCCGTGCAAAGTCCGAGAGATGGCACCACCGGCGCGTATCGAGGTCATGTTTAGTTAGTAGCATCTCTTGAATGAACGCACACCAAGTTACAGCCATATTGGTCTATTTCTTTGTGTTTGGCATTCGTGTGAATCAAGGAAGTCGAGTGATTTTCAAGAAATGGACGAAAAAGAATTTCGTGTGGTGATTAAACATTACTTTATGAAAGGCAAAACGCCTCAGGAGACTAAAGAGAAGCTTGACAAACATTCATTTCAAAATTTTCGGACTGGCCATATGGGCACAAGTGACGCTGAACGTTCTGGACGGCCTGTGAAGGTTACGACTCCAGAAATCATTGATCAAATTCATGATATGGTGATGGATGACAGAAGAGTTAAGGTGCGTGAGATTGCTAGTGCTGTGGGCATCTCGACTGAACGGGTACATAATATTTTGCATAAACATTTGGACATGAGAGAGCTATCCGCAAGATGGGTGCCGCGATTGCTCACGCTTGACCAAAAACGGAATCGTGTGAAGTGTTGCAAGGATGGTTTGCAGCTGTTCCAGAAGAATCCGGAGGACTTTAAGCGTCGTTTCGTCACTGTGGATGAAACATGGATACATTACTATACTGCTGAGATCAAACAACAATCTAAACAATGGGTTACCAAGGGAGAATCTGCACCAAAAAAGGCGAAGACCGTTCCTTCGGCTGGAAAGGTTATGGCGACTGTCTTTTGGGATTCGCAAGGGATAATCCTCATCGACTATCTGGAAAAGGGTAAAACTATTACAGGTGAATATTATTCATCGTTATTGGACCGTTTGAAAACCGAGCTACAAGAAAAACGCCCGCGATTGGCCCACAAGAAAGTCCTTTTCCATCATGACAACGCACCAGCACACACCTCAGCAGTTGTGGTCGCAAAATTAATGGAAATAGGATTCCAACTCGTTTCACATCCTCCCATTCTCCAGACTCGGCTCCCTCGGACTACTATTTGTTCCCCAATTTGAAGAAATGGCTGGCGGGACAAAGATTTTATTCAAATGAGGAGATGATTGCAGACACTAATGGATATTTTGCGGACTTGGACAAATCCTATTATTCGAAAGGGATCAACAAACTAGAACATCGTTGGACGAAGTGTATAAGCCTAAAAGGAGACTATGTCGAAAAAATAAAAATGGTTTACCCCAAACACATAAGTAGTTTTTATTTTTGCACGGACTTTTCAAACCAGCCTCGTATTTCACTGTTTTATAATGTATGTACCTATTTATATGTTAAAAACGTTAATACATCGGTTTTAAAGTATTGGTGTTTATTTTTTGAATGAATAAAAAAAACAAATCCGGATTATACGAGTTTTCAGTTATCCGAGGAGGGTGCCCCCCACGTTACCTCGGATAACCGGGGTTCTACTGTATAAGTCGGTGGTTTAATGATCGTACACCGATGCAGCACCGATGAAGCACTACGTTCCAGACATCCAAATGAAGCAGTCACTCCACAAATATACCCATCGTCAGGGGTTTTGAGCTCTCATTAAATGTTAACAGGCTGCATGCGGGCACGCAGGTCGTTTTTTGAACGTAGAATACGATAAAAAAAAGTTTGCTAAAGTTTGATGTACGTTAAGTCCACAAAATCCAAAATAAAATCAAAAATTCAGTTTTTCGCTAATATCTAGAAAAATAAATAAAATAACCGGTCAAGTGCAAGTTGAACTTGCGCAATTAGTGTTCCGTACGTTGATTGCTTTTAAAATAAAAATTTTTGTTGCGGAGTAAAAAATGATCAGTGACTTCACAAAACACACCCCAAATGAGTTTTCAACAAAGTTTGTTTCTAATCTCTACTTTTTGTTTTTTTTATATACCAGATAAATTATTAAAGGTAATGCACTCATGATAATTTTCGTTCAATCTACACCCTGTGGAGAATATTCCAGAATTTTTTCAAAATTTTTTGTTCAGTACTTTTCGAGATCAGGGGGAGACAGCGATTTTTTGCGATTTTTTAAAAATAATACAAAGAAAAGTGTGCTCAAGGATTACATTATATATATTTTTACTCGTGTTTTCACAAGCTTTCTTTTGACACCACACTCGATGACCCAGTAATTTTTTTTTTTTCGCTTCCGATTTCACCCCGCAAAATTAACCCCTTAAGTGAAAATTTAACTTTCAAAACTACACGACTCTGATGAAGTCATCAATTTCTATATTAGTACCAAATTTCAACTTTCTATCAGACATAGTTTCGGAGAAAAACGGGTGTGACCGACGGACAGACACCGAAGTGATCTTATAAGTGTTCCGTACAATTTAAACTTAAAATAAAAAAAATATTTAAGGGTGGGAAATGAAAGATAAAAGTCTAAGCTTTAAGTATAAAGTATTTATATTTCATCTAAACATCCAGGTACAAAGAAAACAGTTACTGAAAACACGAAAATTCTAAATTACTCGAAGAAATTAAATGAATTACGTACTCTCTGGCCGTCATATCGGATCGGCCATTTTGAATTTATCAAATCTGTTATCGGATTCTTAATCAGCACCCCGAGAAACCCTTAAAAGCCAATTTCATAATCTTTAGTGGTATACAGAAACGTAAATTTAGTCATAAATGAAGTTGGAACCATAAATCCCACTGCAGATGAAGGGGTTAAACCAACCATTTCATTTTTAGTATATTTTTTTTTTAAATTACGGTAAAACTAAAAAAAAAAAAATCTATTTACTGCTTGTTTGTAAAACTTCCCGTTCTTTCCCGTGATGCTATTAGTTTTTCGATATCATTTTTATTTTTTCGAGATATTTGCGAAAAACCTAATTTTGCCTTTTATTTCCGATTTTGTAGGCCTAGCGTACACTTTAGAGCAGCAAACTTTTTTTTATCGTATTCCACGTCCAAAAAACTACCTGTATGCCAAAATGCAGCCTGTTAACATTTAATGAGAGCTTTTCGTCAAAATTTGCGTCTGACGACTGGGCCATACATACCAGGTGTACAAGTATGAAATGCGGATTTCAGACAACAGATGGTGCACCAATGCAGTTTGTGTTATAAAGATTTGACACTGCGCCATTTTATTGTGTCATCAACAAGTGTCAGACGCGTAAGAGTGATAAATTGGAAAAATGTGTGCATAGTGTTGTGTTCAATATGTCGAAATTTATACCGAACAAAGAGCATTCGCGGACTGCATTAATTTTTTGTTTTCATTTGAAGAAAACTGCTGTTGAATCATACCGATTACTTCGAGAAGCTTATGGTGAACATGTTCCATCGCAAGATACGTGTGAACGATGGTTTCGGCGTTTAAAAAAGTGGTGACTTCGATGTTGCAGACAAGGAACGCGGAAAAAACCGCCAAAAAAATACGAAGATGTGGAATTGCAAGCATTGTTGGACGAAGATGATTCGCAAACACAAAAACAATTAGCCGAGCAATTGGGCGTTAGTCAACAAGCTGTTTCCAATCGGCTACGAGAGATGGGAAAGATTCAGAAGACCGCTAGATGGGTACCACATGAGTTGAACGACAGGCAAATGGGAAAAGCGCAAAAACACGTGTGACATTTTGCTCGCTTGGTACAAAAGGAAGTCGTTTTTGCATCGTATAGTTACAAGGGATGAAAAGTGGATTTATTTTGAAAATCCCAAGCGCAAAAAATCATAGGTAGACCCAGGCAATCCATCCACATCGACCGCAAGACTGAATCGCTTTAGCAGAAAGACGATACTCTGTGTTTGGTGGGACCAGAGGGGCGTGGTCTATTATGAGCTGTTAAAACCTGGGGAAACGATTTATATTAAACGCTACCAACAACAATTGACCGATTTGAACCGTTCGCGGCTTGAAAAAAAGGCCAGAATACCGAAAGAGGCAACACAAAGTCAATTTTCTTCATGACATACGGCAAAACCAGTTCGCGACACGTTGGAAGCACTCAACTGGAAAGTTCTACCCCATGCGGCTTACTCACCAGACTTGGCTCCTTCCGATTACCACTTGTTTGCATCGATGGGTCACGCACTTGCTGAGCAGCGCTTTGGTTCGTACGAAGATGTGAAAAAATGACTCGATGAATGGTTCGCAGCAAAAGGGAAAGATTTTTACTGGTGTGGTATTCACAAATTGCCCGAAAGGTGGGAAAAATGTATAACAAGCGATGGAGCATACTTTGAATAAAGCACTTTTTATCATTCTTCCGAATTTAACATTTTTTTTTTTTTTAGAAAAAAAATCCGCATTTGATACTTGTACAACTGGTAATTGCCACGTTCCTGGACCCACGATTTAAAGATGCATATTTTACTAACAAAGGGCAAATTAAAAAAGACATAAGCAATACCGCTAAAAGTGAACGAACCCGATGAAGATGTAGTATCACTATCGGAATCAGACTTGGTATTTTAAAAAATTTAATAGTACCAAAAAAACGTTAGAAACAGAAGCAAACAGTTTCGGAGTATTCTCAAATATTGGTCAAACCAGAGATCAAAATAAAGAGGTTTCCCGTGAATAGAAGAGGTAGAAATACAGTGCAGTTCTATTTGAAGTTTGCTAGAAGTGGCAGACTAATTTCAAGAATTTTTCTAGAATAAAACTTGCTCTTAAATTTCTTTCAGCACCAGCTTCTTCAATATGTAGTGAAAAGCTATTTCCTGAGGTTGGAAATATATAGGAAGAAAAAAGAAACAGACTGTCATCTGAAAATTGTGAAATACTGATATACACGGTCTGTTCGGAAAGTAATGTCACCAAGTCGATTAAAAAAAAATTATTGACCAGATCGGTATAAAACATTAAAATTCTTCAAAATATTCTTCTCCTACGTCGATATATTTTTGCCAGCGCGATTTCCAAGCTGCGAAGGCGTCCTGGAAGGCCTGTTCAGGAATTGCTTTTAAAGCCGTTGTACAAGCTGCTTTCACGTCATCAATTGTTCTGAAATGATGTCCTTTCAGGGGGGATTTCAGGCGGGGAAATAAAAAGAAGTCTCGGGAAGCCACATTAGGACTGCAGGGTAGCTGGGGCAGCATGACCACGTTAGATCTGAACGCCGGTGACGACGAAGGCGGTGTGGGTTGGCGCGTTGTCATGATGAAGTTTCCAATCGCTGCTGTCTGGCCTGACGCGCCGGATCCTTGTTCTCAGTGTTATGAGTACATCCACGTAAAATTTAGAGTTGATGGTTCTCCCGGGAGGTACAAACTCATGGTGGACGATCCCCCTGATGTCAAAAAAACACAATAAGCATGGTTTTGAACTTTGATTTGCTTTTGGCTTTCTAAAAAATGCCTTGTGTCATCATCCCCGAAGGCCTGCTGAATCATTGGAAAAGGTTCCACTGCGGACTTGCCGAGTTTCATACAAAACTTTATCGAGTATCTTTGTTCCAGTGAGCGATGCATCGCGACTTGTACAAGATACGAAACAAAGGTTCATGAAATCGCCCTCCGAGAGCTCGGAGACAGCTGAGCAAGCATTCGCTTGGTAGCTGACTTCCTCCACCATCGATCCCCCGTGGGGTTGAGCGCGCTGCGATGTACGGTCGCTTCATAATAAAATCGGTGACATTATTTTCGGACAGAACCTGTACCTACATCATAATTTACTTTTACTCGATATAAATATTAAAATATTCTATGCGTAAGTTTTGTACTAATATAAATAGTTTAGGTTTGTTGCTGTTATGTTTAAAATGTTTGTCTTATGCATATTTTGAAATAAATGTTACTTTTAATTTGGTTTAAAAACAAAAACCAACTAGCGCATTTTACGTTATCACAAAAAATTTCAAAATACAACCTACCCTTTTCCGTGTTATCTTCCTCTCTTTCTTCAACTCCTTTTCCTCCTCACTCAATTTTTCCCTTTTCTCTCTCGTTTTTCCACTCCTCTCTTTCTTTTCCATTTTTTCAGTCGTATAGTACTCCGACGTTTGTTGCGACGGTGTTTTGCGTTCGTCGTGCTTAGAACTCTGCAGACAACGGGAAGGGGGGACATTAGGCGACACAAGAAGGGCGGAAGTGTGGTTAGTATGAGGGGGATGGTGGGGAACGGAACTTCGTACCCTTCGTATTTTCTACTATTTACTATATTTAAATATCTAAATATGTACATGTACAGTTACTCAGAAAAAATATTTACATCTGTAAATTACCTTTGTTAAAGTTTGTACGTACACTTGGCAATTCCTCACAAAATATAAGTTAAATATGTAGGGTGGTCTAACTAAAGCGAATCAATGAGCGTGTAAACAATTATTTTTTTAAGACGCTCAGACTCGTCAAGTTTATTTTCGAGAGAAACGTTTGTAATACATGGTTGGTGACCAATGTTCATAAAGTACCTTTTGTTTACAAAATTTAATTATTTTAAGAATCTTGGCTAAATTCCTTATGGCGGGTGTCTCAAAGCTCTGTTTTTAGATCATTATGACTGTATTTAAATACTTAACATAATAACTAAGACTTTTTATACATCCTAACGAATAAAAATTAAGTCCTAATCTGCACGCACATTGCCCTTGCATCGTCAATTTAATTTGAAATACTTATACGAGGGCTACCTTTTAAGTTTCTACAAAAATAATTAAAAAATATATTTTTGGTAAAAATCGTTTTATTGTTTCTCATAATAATCGCTTTTAAGATTTATATACTTTTGCATGCGTTCGAACACTTTTTTCACTCCGAACCCCTTTTGTTCGGTTCGGTTCGGTTCATCTTGGAACACCCAAACAGTTGATTGTTACTTAGTTTCCAGCTCGTACGAATATATCCAAGTTTCGTCTTAAATTTTTTTAAGCTTACTTCAATTGATACGAGCCTGTTTTTGAGTTTCGGTCAAATTAGGCTGAATCCATCGGGAACAAATCTTTTTCACAGCTAAATATTCATGCAAAATCGAATGTACTGCAGTCTTCGACATGCCTAAAGATGTTTCTATCTGACGCTAAGTCATATGCCGATCATCTTCAACCATGTTGCGCACAGCATCGATGTTTTTTGGAACAGCAATCGATTTTAGACGACCTTCACGAAATTCATCGCTGACGGAAGCACCACCATGAAGAAATTCTGCAAACCAATTGTAAACAGTATTTTTTGATGGTGATTCATTACCAAAAATTGAACGAAGCGATTCGAGGTATCGTTGTTGAGTTAGGCCTTTACTAAAATCGTAAAAAATCGTCCAACGAAAACTTTCATGTGAACTTTCTATTTGTTAACAAAACTGTTTTCTTAAACGCTTATTGTAAACGAACTAATCAGTCAATTTCTGAGCTGGCACTGTTTCAACAATAACAAATTCTACAACAATGGAAATGTCACATGTCAATAGCGTCATCTAATGGTCGTTTGTAAAAACTTAAAAGGCGGCCCTCGTATTAGATTAAAATAGAGTCATTAAAAGACCTAAGTTGCCTCAAAATACTCATAATGATCGTACGGGCGTAATGATATTAATATTCTTTTAGTTTCATTCTTAAATTTATTAGTAGACAGGTTTTTAACATTTTACAGCAGAGACAAGACTTTTTTGAGTTAAGGTTAACCTCTGCTTAACACCAACAAGTTTATTCTTATTTCTTGTTTCATAATCGTGTGTTTTTAAGGATCTAGATTATTTTTAACATACAGTACACCGGTGAAATGGCGATTACAGCGGCTGCTGAGTATATGGGCAGTGAAAAATGTTGATGATCTACCAGAACGTCGTTTGAGGACGAAAAAAATGACTATTAACATGTTTTCCTGAAATCCTCAATTAATTTGAGCAAAAATTAAAGCAGAAAGGATTGAATAATAAAATAATAATAAACACAGAGGGAAACGACTCGCATAGGAAGAGAAAAACATAGATCGAGCCTAACACCCTTCGAGCCTGGTCAATTTCCACTAACCGATTGGCTCAGCGCACTGTGCAGGGCATTAGTACCGACTGCCAAACGGTGCACAGTGATTCGGCAAGAACATGCTAGCGGGACAATATTCATGACGTAATTTCCAGGAACCACTAATAACGACTTGTCAGCAACCCCCCCCATTTAACGAATTCCAAAAATTAATTTGTTTATCAACTCATAAAGGTATCTTATCAGGGGGTCAAAGTAACCCTTATAAGAGAGGTCATTTTCATTTGCAAATCAGTTGCATTTTATGCATACTTGTGATAACATATTTTAAAATTGGTAGCAAAGTGAAACGAGTTTTTTGTGATGGAATATTCTGTTGAAGGTATGTATTCTATTATGACTACTACTACTATGTATACTTTTGGTGTAATATCAATTTGTAAATGTATAGATAAATCCAGTAAATTTTACATTAATTGTAAACTTTAAAAGTAGCAACTTTTTTTATCCACGTATATCCACCTAGATTTTTCTATATGTAATACCTACAAGATTCAGGCACAGATTCATATATATTATACACCCCGAAAAGGCCCGAAAGTAAAATTATTTTATTTTTTTCAAAACGAGTCGTGACTATGACGAAAATGGAGTTTTTTGAAGAATGGCTAAAACATGACAAAACTGAACGAAACAGTGGCATTTTTTATTATATAAGTGAAAAATTCAATATGTCTGATGCTTCTGACGATTCTCTAAAACGACTCAAAATGAATATCAATATCAAGCCTTTCAGCAAAATTCAATCAAAAGTGGACTTCTTTAAAGTGTAACAAAGAAATGTTTCTAATCAAACATAAAGATTGGTTAGAAGGATCCGGAATCGAAATAAAGATGTGTGTTAACCAGCCGTGCACTTCAACATCATCAGCGGCTCTTTCCGTAGGGCGATCCAGAAAATCATTTGAAGAGTCATCAACGAAAACGAAGAGAGGGAGAGTAGAAGATCTTTTGGAATCGCGAAGTGCAAGTGAGCTTATTACAGCAGCTGAGTTAGCTACTCGAAAAGAAGGACATCGAAGTGTTGCTAAACAGATCCATAACGTCGCGGTCAGTGAAACTAGAGAAAAGAATAAGTGTTCTGAACAAAGTCGGCAGTTAACACCAGACGAAGCTTTAGCTTATTATGTGGACTCGAAATCGACTTCTCACTCATATAAACAAACAAGAAAATGGTCAATGAAAGCGGGACATCAAGTGTATCCATCGTTTTATACGAGGCTGGTTTGAAAAGTCCGTGCAAAGTCCGAGAGATGGCACCACCGGCGCGTATCGAGGTCATGTTTAGATAGTAGCATCTCCTGAATGAACGCACACCAAGTTTCAGCCATATTGGTCTATTTCTTTGTGTTTGGCATTCATGTGAATCAAGGAAGTCGAGTGATTTTCAAGAAATGGACGAAAAAAATTTCGAATTTCGTGTGGTGATATTAAACATTACTTTATGAAAGGCAAAACGCCTCAGGAGACTAAAGAGAAGCTTGATAAACATTATGGTGACTCTGCACCTTCGATTAGAACAGTTTATAAGTGGTTTCAAAATTTTCGGACTGGCCATATGGGCACAAGTGACGCTGAACGTTCTGGACGGCCTGTGGAGGTTACGACTCCAGAAATCATTGATCAAATCCATGATATGGTGATGGATAACAGAAAAGTTAAGGTGCGTGAGATTGCTAGTGCTGTGGGCATCTCGACTGAATGGGTACATAATATTTTGCATAAACATTTGGACATGAGAAAGCTATCCGCAAGATGGGTGCCGCGATTGCTCACGCTTGACCAAAAACGGAATCGTGTGAAGTGTTGCAAGGATGGTTTGCAGCTGTTCCAGAAGAATCCGGAGGACTTTAAGCGTCGTTTCGTCACTGTGGATGAAACATGGATACATTACTATACTCCTGAGACCAAACAACAATCTAAACAATGGGTTACCAAGGGGGAATCTGCACCAAAAAAGGCGAAGACCGTTCCTTCGGCCGGAAAGGTTATGGCGACTGTCTTTTGGGATTCGCAAGGGATAATCCTCATCGACTATCTGGAAAAGGGTAAAACTATTACAGGTGAATATTATTCATCGTTAATGGACCGTTTGAAAACCGAGCTGCAAGAAAAACGCCCGCGATTGGCCCACAAGAAAGTCCTTTTCCATCACGACAACGCACCAGCACACACCTCAGCAGTTGTGGTAGCAAAATTAATGGACATAGGATTCCAACTCGTTTCACATCCCCCCTATTCTCCAGACTTGGCTCCCTCGGACTACTATTTGTTCCCCAATTTGAAGAAATGGCTGGCGGGACAAAGATTTTATTCAAACGAGGAGGTGATTGCAGACACTAATGGATATTTTGCAGACTTGGACAAACCCTATTATTCGGAAGGGATCAACAAACTAGAACATCGTTGGATGAAGTGTATAAGCCTAAAAGGAGACTATGTCGAAAAATAAAAAAGGTTTACCCCAAACACATAAGTAGTTTTTATTTTTGCACGGACTTTTCAAACCAGCCTCGTAGTTTAGATAAGTCCAAAGCTTCTTGTTGTCCTTCTGACGAATATATTTCTGTGACTGAACCTCGAGCTGAAATTAAACTTCACGCGATTTTGGATAAAACGGCTGAACGATTAGTTAAAGCTCAGACGGAAGTCATTAGAAGTGTGTTACCTCGTTCATATTATACGTTGGTAAGCAAATGGGGCTGTGATGGGAGTTCGGGGCATAGCACGTATAAGCAGAAATTTGAGAACACTAACGCTACAGACGAATTTTTGTTCGTATACTCATTTGTCCCTTTGAGACTGCTTGATGGCGAAACTGTGATCTGGCAAAATCCAAGACCTTCCTCTACTTTATATTGCCGTCCTATTAAGTTTATTTTTGCCAAGGAGACAAAAGAGTTTACGAAAGAAGAAACTTCTAAAATTTTAGATGAAGTAAGTCAGCTTCTTCCAACATTATGTAACGTTGCTGGATCTCAAATCTCTGTTAAACACGACTTGTTGTTGAGAATGACTGATGGCAAAGTGTGCGATGCCTTAACAGACACAAGTTCAACATAAAAGTGTTATATTTGCGGTGCCACCCCGTCTACTATGAACGAGGAGTCAAAAAAATATCCCAGCAACGAAGAACGCCTTACATTTGGTTTATCTACTTTACATGCATGGATCCGCATGTTTGAATGTTTGCTTCACATCAGCTATCGTTTAGAAATAAAAAAGTGGCAAGTCAGGGGAGATAACGACAAAGCTATTGTGAAGCAACGCTCACAAGAGATACAAAAAGTGTTTAAAGATCATATGGGTCTCATTGTAGATAAACCAAAACCTGGGTATGGTAACACAAACGATGGAAACACAGCACGTAGATTTTTTTCCAAAGCTGAATTGAGCAGCGAAATTACAGGATTAGACGTAAACCTTATTCGTAGATTTCATGTAATTTTAAGAACTTTGTCATCGGGATATGACATAAATTATATAGAATTCGAAAAGTTTTGTGTTGATACTAGAAAATACCTTGATCTGTATTCGTGGTATTCCATGCCTGTTACTGTGCATAAAATTCTTGTACACAGCGCGGAAATTATAAAGTCTTTTCTTCTTTCCATTGGACAACTCTCCGAAGAAGCCCAGGAGGCAAGAAATAAAGACTGTCGTAGATACCGTGAACGGCACACCAGGAAGCGGTCACGTATTGCCACAAATACAGATCTTTTGAGAATGCTTTTAATTACGTCTGATCCTGTTATCAACTCGTATAGAGAATTACCGCGAAGAAAATTTACTTCTTTGCCATCGGAGGTTCTGCAGTTGATTATCCCACCTTCATTGCCATCCGAAACACCATCAGTAAGTCATCATCACGAATTAAATGAGGAGGATTATTTACTCTCTGAATATTCTACTGAATGGGAGAGCGGTAATGACGACTCATCTGATGGTGATTAGTAGGTTTAAGTATTTCTTTATTGTAATTATTATTCTTATTTTATTGTGTGTTGTAGTTGCTTATAATTCATGCCTTAGTATATAAGTTATTTAATATTGTATTTCTTTTACTTATACACCTTGTTATTGTAAATAATTGATATATAGATACTGTTATTGTACTAATTTATTTTAAAAGAAATAATATTTTGTAAATTAATAAATGTGGGTACTATCATTATGATTTTTATTTTTTTCCTAGAAATTTCTTTGTAAACAAACATGATTGTGCTTTTCACACATAATAAGTAGGTAGACGTATGTAGCTAATTAAAGAACAATTAGCGACAATAGTGAACAAATGAGACACATTAGTAAACCACTTCCGTCTTGCAGCTACATATTTCGATTAATACACATACAGTACACATTTTTCAACTTTTTTTTTCTTAAAATAGCTTAAGATACCTAGAATATACATAAACAATTGAAATAAGTGAAGAAATAATATTGTCCCGCTAGCTTGTACTAGTCGAGACACTGTGCGGTGGTTTGTCGATAAAAATAACGAGCGGCTTCTTCAAGAGTATAACGACTCCAAACATCGGAGTAAAACGTGTAGCCAGTTGAAAAGTGAATCGGGCATCGTCACTTTAGATTGGTCATCCCAGTGACTCGATGCAAACCAAATCGAGAACTTGTAGTCACAGTAAATATAAAACACAGTAGCGAGGCTCAAGAACATTTTTAAGTCCTGTCTTTTATCACGCACGCGTCCCCTATCATACCAACAACAAGACTGCCAGCGCGCTCGCGGGGTGCGTTTACATCTGGATTTCAAGGAGAATCTTTTTATAACGTTCTCCGAAATTCATTATTAATAAATTTCCAATAAGTAAATGACTCGGTTGACGTTATAAATGAAAATAATTATAAAAAAAAGATGTCAAAAAGAAGTTTTTGATGTGCGGTTTGTGCTTATACAAATATATGTGGTATCTCCCAAAAGAGTTAGTTCTTTTTTACATTTCCCAAACATCCTAAAAGGTAATTTATTCATAGCACAGGTATACCGAAAAAAACTCTGTCTTTTTAGTGAGAGTGAGTGAGTGAGTGAGTGTTTTCTTAAGTATTTTTTTATGCTAAATCCAAAAAAAATTCTTAAAAAAAAAATATCCACCGTGAGGTTTTTTTCAGAACTTAACACTTAAAGTTGTCAGAAAACTATTAAATCGAAAAAAAATACTTTTTAATAAATGACGTAAAACTGTATAATCATTAAAATATGAAATAAAACTTCTTTAAATGTTCTGAATCTACATTCATCATAAAAATTTAAAAATATTAGGTTTTAGTGCTCAACTAAAAAATTGTTTTTAATTTCTATTAATGTTGAACAAAACTATTATTTCATTGCATTTATTTACTTAAAAAGCATTTTACCAACAGCATAGCACCCTTGTAAGTGTTAATAACGAGTTTTTTTTGTTGAAATTGAACATAAAACTTTATTTTTTGATGAAGAAGTCAGGATTAAAAACTTTAAAAAACACTGGAAATAACAGTTTTGCTCAATATTAATAAAAATTAAAAACAATTTTTTAAGGTAGCGGTTGCATATATTTATTTTAAACAGCACTTTGCGTATGCAGTATGCGTGTTTTTTGAATGAAATGAACACTAAAACCTAATATTTTTAACTTTTTATGATAAATGTAGATTCAGAACATTTAAATATGTCGGAAATAATAGTTTTATTCAATAATTTTAATGACTCTACAGTTTTATATTATTAAAATGTATTAAAATGTATTTTTTGCAATTTCTGAAAAAACCTCACGGTGGACGTCTTTTTAGTGTTCCGTAAGGAACACTTATAAGATCACTTCGGTGTCTGTCTGTCTGTCACATCCGATTTTCTCCGAAACTATTTGACATAGAAAGTTGAAATTTGGTAATATAAGAATTGATGGCCTCATCAGAGCCATGTAATTTTGAGAGTTAAATTTTAATTTAAGGGGTTAGTTTTGAGGGGTGAAATCGGGAGTGAAAAAAAAATTTTTTTTCTAGGTCATCGAGTGTGGTGGCAAATGAAAGCTTGTGAAAACACGAATAAAAAATGCATATATAATGTAATACTTGCGCGCACTTTTCTTTGTATTATTTTTAAAAAATCGCTGTCCCGCGTCTTATCTCGAAAAGTACTTATCAAAAAATTTTGAAAAAATTCCGGAATATTCTGCACGGGGTGTAGATTGAACGAAAATTATCACGAGTGCATTACCTTTAATAATTTTTCTGGTATTTAAAAAAAAAACAAAAATTTCAAGGTCATCAGATTTCAGTAAAGGTTGGAAACAAACTCTGTTGAAAACTCAATTGGGGGTGTGTTTTGTGAAGTCACTGATCATTTAATACATCTGTAATAAATTTTTTTATTTTAAAGCAATCAACGTACGGAACACTAACTGCGCAAGTTCAACTTGCACTTGACCGGTTTTTTATGATTTTTTTGAACTCAGTATAAAAAAATACTTAAGAAAACACGTGTCTCACTTAAAAGACAGAGAATTTTTTTTGTATACCTGTGTAATTCTTTTCTATCACGCAATATATTATACCAGGTGTACAAGTATGAAATGCGGATTTTTTTTCTAAAAAACATGTTAAATTGGGAAGAATGATAAAAAGTGCTTTATTCAAAGTATGCTCCATCGCTTGTTATACATTTTTTCCATCTTTCGGACAATTTGTGAATACCACGCCAGTAAAAATCTTCCCCTTTTGCTGCGAACCATTCATCGAGCCATTTTTTCACATCTTCGTACGAACCAAAGCGCTGCTCAGCAAGTGCGTGACCCATCGATGCAAACAAGTGGTAATCAGAAGGAGCCAAGTCTGGTGAATAAGCTGCATAGGGTAGAACTTTCCAGCTGAGTGCTTCCAACGTGTCGCGAACTGGTTTTGCCGTATGTGATGGAGCATTATCCTGAAGAAAAATGACTTTGTGTTGCCTCTTTCGGTATTCTGGCCTTTTTTCAAGCAGCGAACGGTTCAATTTAGTCAATTGTTGTTGGTAACGTTTAGTATTAACCGTTTCCCCAGGTTTTAACAGCTCATAATAAACCACGCCCCTCTGGTCCCACCAAACACAGAGCATCGTCTTTCTGCCAAAGCGATTCGGTCTTGCGGTCGATGTAGATGGTGCGCCTGGGTCTACCCATAATTTTTTGCGTTTGGGATTCTCAAAATAAATCCACTTTTCATCATCTGTAACTATACGATGCAAAAACGACTTCCTTTTGTACCGAACGAGCAAAATGTCACACGTGTTTTTGCGCTTTTCCATTTGCCTGTCGTTCAACTCATGTGGTACCCATCTACCGGTCTTCTGAACCTTTCCCATCTCTCGTAGCCGATTGGAAACAGCTTGTTGACTAACGCCCAATTGCTCGGCGAGTTGTTTTTGTGTTTGCGAATCATCTACGTCCAACAATGCTTGCAATTCCTCATCTTCGTATTTTTTGTCGGTTTTCCACGTTCCTTGTCTGCAACATCGAAGTTACCAGTTTTGAAACGCCGAAAACATCGTTTACACAAGTCTTGCGATGGAGCATGTTCACCATAAGCTTCTCGAAGTAATCAGTATGATTCAACAGCAGTTTTCTTCAAATGAAAACAAAAAATTAATGCTGTCCGCGAATGCTCTTTGTTCGGTAAAAATTTCGACATATCGAACACAACACAATACTATGCACATACTTTTTCAATTTATCACTCGTGCGCGTCTGACACTTGTTGATGACACAACAAAATGGCGCAGTGTCAAATCTTTATAGCACAAACTGCACTGGTGCACCATCTATTGTTTGAAATCCGCATTTCATACTTGTACACTTGGTATAAAGATTATGATAATTGTGTTTTCATATTAGAGATTCATTTTATTTGTAAAACAGTTGATGTTTTATTATCTGGGCATGCAAAAAGCAGCCATTCTCCATCACGAATGAGTTTGAATAAATCAGTGCATGGATTTATTTTTTTTATATAGTGTGTCCCAAAAAGTTTCATACAAATGGAGAAAAAGTTTATCTTACATATTACAAAAAAATTTATTCTCGATAAAAAGTTCCGCATAACATAGAAATCTATAATCAAGCATCAAAAGTTTAAAATATTTGATGGTATACAGAGAAAATAAAAAATAATGATTTATAATAAAGAGTAAAATGTGTTTAAATTTAAATACAGAGCAAAATATTAATTGAAAATTTTAATAGGAACTAAAAAATTATGCTCACGTTTAGATTTGTGGCCTTCCTAGTTGAAAATGCAAAAAAACTCCAGTAAACACGTCAGTAATTGTCGGATCATTTATTGAATAAAGGAAAACGAAATTAATTAAAAACTAGTGCACTGATTTTGATCATATTTTTGTTAAAAATTGGATAACCTTCTTATCTGTTTTGCAACAATTACATGCATTTTATTTTGAAAATTATAAATCATTATTTTTTATTTTCCCTGTATACCATCAAATATTTTAAACTTTTGATGCTTGATTTCCATGTGATGCAGAACTTTTTATCAAGAATAAATTTTTTTGTAATATGTAAGATGAACTTTTTCTCCATTTTTATAAAACTTTTTGGGACATACTGTATAAGTAGTATATAGGCACAAAAAGTCATTAGTTGTATGAAAATTATTATATTAGATTTAACGAATGATAAAATGGAGCAAAAAGTGTGTTCACTTCATTTTTAAGTTCAGAAGAAAGACGATCTTATCTTAAAATGACAATTATACTTATTTTCAATCTCTCCAGATCACTGGGATTCGCTGAAATATAAGGAGCATGACTGTTGACATTGTACGCGCGAAGCTGAAGGTGTGCCGAGATATATTCTCAAAATGAACATTTTTTTCCCCTTGGGCACCATCTCTAATAGTTGAGGTAATGATAAATTCAACTACGCGATATTTAAATGAATAACGTGCAAAAAGCATTGAAGCCAAATGTATTTTTCCCTTGCATTTTTTGCCTTTTTCCCTGTTTTTTATATATCTGTTTTAATAAGAGCTTGATAAAAAAATATTTCTAAAAAAACTTTTCCCATTTTTTTTTTCTTCCTTTCAATTAGCAAAATTCATTTTTATTCTACAAAATAGGATTTTTCTTCAGTGCTGAAGCGACGGTTGTTCGAAGCAGAAGCGTACAAAGCTGGTTGTATTTTAGTTATTTTTTTTTTTTGCTTACAAATCGGTTAAATTCCAAAATATTTTTTTGGTTCTTTTTATATATAGTGTTTTTTCTTCTTTTTCTTTTTTTTATATTATATTGGAATATCGGTGAGTGATTTTTTGTTTTTTTCTGTCCAAATTTAAATAAAATAAAAATTTAGATGGATGAAATACAAGACCCCGGAGGGGGTCTTGATTTATCTTTTTCACAAAATGCAGATATGATTGGGGCTGATATAAGTAACAAAACTTTGACAAATAATAGCAATCTTTCAACAGTATTAAAGACTAATACGGATGTACATACTAAAACATACAAACAAAGATATTTTACGCGACAAGACAAAGGGCCGTATATAGTGTACGTAGAATCTACCGACATCTCAGGAAATAATATAGGGAATTTTAATGATCTCAGGATAGCGAGGGAGATTTGTGATCTAAAGCTACATGATATTAAAAAAATAAACAATAAAGGTAAAAATAGAAATAGCATTGAATTTAATGATTATATTTCAGCAAATTATTTTGCCAAAAATAAAAAATTAATGGAAAAAGGGTACAAAGTGTATATACCAAGTAATTATGTAACATGTAAAGGCATTATTAGAGGCATTCACAAAAGTCTTTTGATTCAAGAGTTAATGGAAGAATATGAAGCCCCGGTAACAATATTAGATATAGTCAGACTCAACAGGAAAATACTTAGTAACGACAATGATAAACCGACATATGAACCGACGAATACTATTCTAGCCACCTTTGAAGGTGTAAACCTACCTAAATTTATTAGAATATACAAACTTGAAAAACAGGTCACTCCATATATTTCCCCAGTCACACAATGTTTCAATTGTTTGAGGTTTGGTCATACAAAAAAAATATGCAAAAGCAAAAAAAGATGTTTTAATTGTGGTGAATCGGAATCACATGAGAATGGGGCAGAGGATACAGACAATTCAAGCAAAAAATTTACATATCAAACAAAATGCATACACTGCAATAGCTCGGAACATAAATCAAATTACAAAGAGTGTCCTGAATATTCACGTCAAAAATCCATTAAAAAAGTCATAGCTTATGAAAATGTAACTTTCTGGGATGCTAATGCACTTTGTCCC
This sequence comes from Pachyrhynchus sulphureomaculatus, assembly GCA_019049505.1. Taxonomy (NCBI): domain Eukaryota; kingdom Metazoa; phylum Arthropoda; class Insecta; order Coleoptera; family Curculionidae; genus Pachyrhynchus; species Pachyrhynchus sulphureomaculatus. Next base: position 19,037,800 of record CM032449.1, on the reverse strand, counting down.
AAAACATACAATACATCTGAAAACGAAATTATATGGAGACAAACAGACTTTCCATCACTCAATACAAGTGATAAGAATCAAAATAATTCCAGTTTTAGCAATGACCAAGTTAGTCCATCTCAAAGAAGATGGGTAGACTTTAACACAGGATCAAAAAGATCCTTCCAGCAAGCCCTCACAGAACCACCTAAGAAGAAAACCCCTCAAAAGGGATACGACAAGGAAGCTCACAACAATGCCCTGATATATCCAAATTCAAGGACAGGACATAACAATTCTACAAAATACCTACCCAGTACAAGTAATCAGACTCATATCACCCCATTGTTCAATAAAAGATCCAATACTCCGCCTTTAAGTGCACTTACAAACGAAAACAATTTTAACTTTCATGACAATTTTCATCAATATTTTGTTAACCTCCCGGAAGAACATCAAATAACAATTAAAAATATTATAGACACAGTAAATTGTAGACAACCCAGTGGATAAATTAGACATATATACACTACCTGTGGACAACAGAATTGTAAACCTGCAATCTCAAGTAAGTTCAAGATATTACAATGGAACATTAGAAGTGTACATTCTAATAAAGAAAATCTTATTAATCTGATAAAAGACAACAATCCACAGGTTATAATGTTAAATGAAACATGGCTTAAAAAAGATGACAAATTCACAATTAAATCTTATACAATCATAAGACAAGACAGAGAGGACGGGTATGGAGGTATTGCAACTTGCATCCAAAATAATATTAAATTTACAACTATTAATAATGATGTAATTAATATCAATAACCAACTTTTACAATACATGGTTATTAAAATAAATAATTTAAATATTATAAATGCGTATTCGCCTCCACAAAATAAGTTAAAAAAAGCAAATCTCAAGAATATGATGGACAACTTGCAAGGACATTGCATTCTAATGGGCGACCTCAATGCCTTACATCAAACATGGGGAGCTGGTACAAATAATCAAAGTGGAAAAGCGCTGATAGAATTTCTGGAGGATAGTGAATTTGTCATGATAAGTAATGGAGTCCATACAACATTTCACCATACAACATCTAATCCTTTAGATATTATGATTAGTAGTCCGGAGATAAGTTCACATTGCTCTTGGTCGGTCTTACCAGATTGTGCTAACAGTGACCATTTTCCTACAATATGTGACATTACAAAACATCAGAGTAGAACTTTTAAAAAATATCAAGTAAGGAATCTCGGAAAAGCAGATTGGAATTTATACAATAATATTCTAGAGGTAGAAATGAGTATGTGGAATAATGATATGAATATTAATCAAATATATAAATTGATGAATAAAGCGGCAGAACAAGCTATTCCTTATAAACTAAAAAATAATAACAATTTAACAGTGAACCCATGGTGGGATGAAGAATGTTCTATTATAATTAAAAAAAAAGAGAAAAAGCTCTTAAAAAGTTCAAAGAAAATCCTACCTTAGAAAATTACATTTTAGCAAAAAAAAAACATTGCCTTCTCCAAAAGATTCATGAAAACTAAAAAGAAGATTAAATTCAAAGAATTCTGCGGCACAATCAATAGGAATTCAAACATCACTTACATATGGAATAAAATAAAGGCATTTCATAAAAACAATGTAACAAGGTCCTCGCCGGACATAACGGATGAAACCAGACTGGAAATATTGAACAATATAACAATAACATCTATTGATCCATCCTTTAATTTATTGCAACATAATGCAGAAGAAATTAAATACTTCTCCATATATGAGCTGAAGGCAAGTTTACAAGGAAAGAAAGACACAGCCTCAGGAATGGATGAAATCTCATATTCAATGATTAAAAAATTGCCAAATAGCTTCCTAGAAGCGCTGTTAAAGGCATACAACAAAATTATAGAGGGTAACCCCTTACCAGAACAATGGCGAGACTACAACGTGGTATGTCTACTAAAACCAAATAAAAACCCAAATCACACTTTAAGCTATCGGCCAATAATTTTATCATCCTGTCTCCTAAAAATCCTAGAAATTATGATAAAAAAATCGCTTGGAATGGCACTTAGAAAGAAATCAAATACTTTCTTGGCAACAGGCAGGTTTTAGAAAAGGCCAAGGAACACAAAATGCTCTTGCCTTGTTAATTACAGACATACTACTAGCATTCAGCGAAGGACAATCCGTAATAGCAATATTTCTCGACATCAAGGCGGCATATGACCATGTCATTATAAATCGTTTATATGATAAACTCCATAAGATCAATATTCCAATATATCTAATAAACATCATATATAACATTTTACAAACTAGACATCTGTACTCTAGAAATAAAGATGGAACTTTCATAGGGCCAAAAACTACCAATTCTGGTATCCCACAAGGTTCACCACTTAGCACCCTTATGTTTAATATATACATACACGAAATATTCAAAGAACTGCCATCATTTTGCAAGGTAATAGGGTATGCAGATGACTTGGTTATATACATCAAAGGCAACAATTTTAGAGGAACCAAAAATCTAAGCATACAATGTCTACAAATCGTGAATAACTGGCTACAAAATAATAATTTAACACTTTCCATTGAAAAATGTAAAGCAGTATGGTTTACCAGAAACCGTAGGACAATTAATCTCCCAGACATAATAATTAACGACGCAAATATACAATTTAAAAGCGAAGTTAAATATTTAGGTATGCATCTACAAAAAAATTTGAACATCAACAAACATATCGAGGACAAGATAAATAAAGCTCGGAAAGGAATTAATATATTAAAAACCTTTTGCCGGGTCAGTTGGGGGGCAGACCCCAAAACTATGTTAATGGCAACCAATGGATTAATTAAATCACACCTGGATTATGGATCCATTTTTTTAAAACCGATGTCGAAGAAGAATCTTAACAAAATCAATGTCATACATCACCAAGCGCTCAGAATATCAATGGGATGCATGAAAAGTACACCAACAAATGCCTTGTTAGCAGAAGCAGGCGAGATAGATTTAGAACACAGAAGAAAAATTCTAGCTGTAAGTTTTATCTCTAAGTTTATAGGCATCAATAATCATCCCCTGGTACAGGCGGTTTTGGAATTAAAAATTAAATGCAACAGTAAAACAGGATACTGGAGAAATAAAGAAGTACCATATTTAGTACAAGCATTAAAATATTATACACCATATATAAATAAGATTCAGAGAACCAACAATTTACCCATATTCGAAGTTAGTCCAGAATACCAAATTAGAAACATCGACAAAATAATATGGAAAATAAACAAAAACACCCTAGATTGTAAAATACAATTTTTAAAATGTATGGATAATTTAAACCCTTCTTATACACGTGTGTTTATTCTGATGCTTCAAAAAATGGCCCAAATGTAGGCTATGGGATATACATTCCTGAGATTAAGTACAAATTCTCATCAAGATTGCCCGATCACATATCTATATGCACAGCTGAAACTATAGCTATCCAAGAGTCCATATCAACAATCATTAAAAAAAAATTAAGAAATGCAATAATTTTATCAGACTCAAAAAGCGCTATAGAAAAATTGAATAAAACACAAATAAAAGCAAAAAACGATTACATAACACTTCACACTAAAAGACTATTACTAATAGCAAATGATTCTGGATTTCATATAGGATTGATCTGGGTTCCAGGACACATACAGATTTTAGGTAATGAAACAGCAGATAAGCTGGCCAAAATTGGAAGAATACTTAATTCTCCACAACACGTAGAATTTAGTGGAACTGAATTCCTAAACATAATAAAAAATAAAATAAGTCAGGAATTTGGTGAATCCTGGAAAAAATCGTTGACCAATCAAGGCAGATTCTATGCGCAAATCAATAATAGTTTTTTGAAAAAAAGATGGTTTGATGGCTACGAATATGAAAATCGAAGACACATTACAAACATAATAAGGATGAGGACTGGACACGTTTTAGCTGCTAATCATTTATTCAAAATTGGCATAAAGAATTCGCCAAATTGTGAATGTGGACAAATACAAGACCTCAATCATATTTTTTTTTGAATGTAGTAAAAATATAAATTTAGGTAGGAATATATATGAAGAATTTCGCCAAAAAGGTTTCAATGTACCGCTTGATATGAGAATTATATTGGCAAACCCAAATCATTGTACTATTAATCTCATATATAAATTCTTAAAGTGTCATAATATACAAATTTAGAATAATTTAAAAAAAAAAAAAGGGAAAAGAGGGGACAAGACAAAAACACTAAATATAAGTTTTAATCAACATTAAGTGTATAGAGGAATATGTTACAATAATAATCTAAAACGCAAACCAGTACCGAAAACAACCACAGCACTTGTAATCTTTTAACCAAGAAATAAATTTTTAAAGTCTAGAGTTGTCAAGAATAATATGTATAGAGAGAAATGAGGAGGACATGAAGGTCCGACTACTCATTCTCTCATCAAATAAGGCATTCTATCTCGAAGCACGAGAGAGAGTGTTGTGCTGGCATATTACCTCGTTAAGAGTGTAGCGCCATAAACAAAAGAAACAACAACAACAAGGATTTTTCTTGAGAGAAGAAATTTGAATATTTCAAAACCTCGCGGACATCATACCAGCAATATGGCGACATGTCATGTAATCATTACAAACTCGAACCATTTGAGATTAAAAGTGCCGAGTCGGACTGTCGCTGCTGCTGTGTTTTATGTTTACTGTACTGTGGCCATACATGAAGCAAAAGCTTCGTAGTAAAAATGTGTACACAGTGAAGCAGCTGGCAATTTGAAAGCATGCCCCGAAGGTGTCAGGCGATCATCAACGCTGATGGGGACTGGACGGCCTACTGAATCATTGGCATGTTAATAGCAATCCTTTACTGTTAAATGATGGTAAAAACTCTTAAATAAATACATTTTTTAATGAATAATGCGCCACACGTTCTTACTTAGCCGACTGTATTTTGATACTTACAAATAACACACTATATTACATTTGGATTTTGGAATCTTTTGTACAATGATCCTACATATACATGCATTTTTCCATCCACTCCATCGTAAATGATTTGATTTAGGTATAGAGTGTACTACACAACAATTAACATCACTACAAACACTTTAATTTTGTACTCGATGCAAGTTTCCCTAAGCATGTTGCACGTCTGACTGTGAAAATCAGTGATCTAACTCTCATAAACTGATAAAAATGTGAAACTTATTTTTCTCTAACTTACGTCATTTCAATATCAATTTAGGGACGAATCAATACAGCAATAATTCAGCAGGAATGATTTTTCATCAACTACTTAATAAAGTCATGATCGACGAAATACAGAACTTTGAACCACCCGGTGTGGGATATCATAAGATTTATTTATTTGATTATATAGAGGATAACAAGAATGCCAAGTGTACTGTTTTTATGTACCTTAATAACATATTTCATTGATAAAATTATAACTTAAATAGTAAATAAACGTTCTTTTTTAATATAGATTGCTAGCTTATAGTTTGTGAATTCTCTTCTCATGTAGTTAGTATATTATTATTATATTGTTTTAAGGAAGATGGGAAATTTACTGAAACACCATTAATTCACAAATCTACAAAAAATATGTTGTTTTGGTGCAGCTCTGTTTTTATCTATAGTTGATATGGAAGGTAATAATACTATAGATCCACAAAACTTATTTTACCCTGTCAGCTCTAATTTACTACTTAACTTCATTTTTTATTTTTAGCCGTCTTATTCAAAAACAGCACGTTTTACAATAACACTGATAAAATTAATCTTATTATTTCATAATGGCTAGTAAGTTAAGACGTTGTGTTAACGATCCTGATAAGTTTTGTTACATTTGTGGTGAATATATTTTGAAAGACCAGCGAAAAGTAATAACAGATACCGTGACCCGTTTGTATTTTGCTTACTGCAGTATAGAAATTCGCAATCAAGATAAAGCGTGGGTGCCTCATAGTGTATGTAAAATATGCATTGAACATCTGCGACAATGGGAGAAAGGTACACGTAAATCTCTGAAATTTGGAGTATCCATGATTTGGAAAGAACAAAAAATCATCACGACGACTGTTACTTCTGTATGACAAATATAGTGGGCATCAATAAAACCAATCGTCATAAATGGAAATATCCTAATCTTTCTTCAGCAAGAAAGCCGATATCCCGTTCAGCAAACGTTCCAGTACCAGTTTTTCATCAGCTACCATAATTTCAGGATGTAAAAATTGAAGAACCCAGTGCTTCTCAAGGAAGTGAGTGCAGAAACATCAAATCGTAATTTATTTTTCACAAAAAGAGACTCTCATGAGATCATTAGCTCTTTCAAAAGAGCGTGCCGAATTGCTAGTGTCAAGATTAAAAGAAAAAAATTGCCTATCCCCTGATGTAGAAATTTCTTCATATCGCACGAGAGAACAAAACTTATTGCAATTTTTTTCTTCTGATGAAAATTTAGTATAGTGCAATATATACAGTCCCTGGCCAAATTATTAGACGCACTGTATTTTTTTAGTAATTTTATGTTTCTTAAGAGTTTTTTATGCAATAATGGTATATTTAAACTACAATATTATTGATTTTTATTTAAAAGAATTGTTGTAGACTACATATTTGTATATATTTTTAACATATGGCAACACTGTGTTGACAAAGTGATACATGAACGTAAACAACTACAAACCTGTATCAGTCGCGATCGGAATCGAGTCAGGTACGGACGTGTTTCTGTGGCTTTATGGACTGTGATTGTTTGTTTAACAGTTTTATACTACTCAGTTATTAGTTTATTTTGTATGCAGTGTTTTAAAAAAGTAATTGGACTATTTTCATTATGGGTAGAAAAGGCGATCTTTCACCACGTAAAAAAGCTGAAGTGAAGGCCCTTGTGATTGCGAAAACATTTACAAACCGAGAAATATCACGAAGATTGGAGGTTTCTAAAGCTAGTGTACGACGCATAAAAAAGAAAATTGAGTCAGGGAAGGAATTAAGCCCGAAAAGAAAGAAAAGATGCGGTAGAAAACCAATTTTCACTGCACGGTCAGAGAGATGTTTGAAGAAAATTTGTGTAGAAAACAGATTTGCTACCACAAAGGTAATAAAATCACAACTCCAGGATGCTAGCGTAAATGCTGCACTGTTCGAAGAAAATTGAAAGAATTAGATTTTAAGGCCTGTCGCCCCGCCAGGAAGCCCAAGTTAACAGCTGCAATGAAAGCAAAGCGCCTGAAGTGGGCCAAACAATGGCAAGACAAAGATGTGGACTTCTGGAGATCGGTAAGATACAGCAATTTAATCAATAATTGATACATTATTATCATTTTCAGTTAAATAAAGCAAATAAACATGGAAGTTTATATATTTTTCCTATTTTTGACAGGTCTGCTTCAGTGACGAAAGCACATTCGAAATTTTGCAGAATAAAGCTCAGTATGTGCGTCGTCGTCATGGAGAAAAGTTTCATCCTGATTGTGTCGTCCCGACGGTTAAATATCCCACCAAAGTGATGATTTGGTCAGTCATCAGCGGCAAGGGCACTGGACGTCTGTAGGTCGTCAAAGGAATAATGAGGCAAGATCAGTACAAAGAAGTATTACAAAATCGGTTGATTCCGCAGCTCAGAGAATGGTTTCCAAATGGGGAACCATTCACTTTTATGCAAGATGGAGCTCCCTGCCACACTGCTCGGTCTGTTAAAGCTTTTTTGGCAAAAAAAAAATATCCCTCTGTTGGATTGGCCGGATAATAGCCCCATTGAAAATGTGTGAGAGCTGATGAAAAGAGAAGTGGCTAAAGATGTGATTACCAACAAAACCCAGCTCCTAGAAAAGATTATTCATGTGTGGAATCATCATCCTCAAATGCAGGAGACAGTACAATCTTGCATTGATAGCATGCCGCGCAGAATTAAAGCTTTGATAGCGGCTAAAGGTGGCTCAACTAAATATTGACTTTTACTAACATTAATTTCACTTTTCTTTAAAACTTAATAAACTTATGCTTTTCTTAATTAATGCTGTTTTATTTATGTCAAATAAATAGGTAATTGATTGGATAATATAAAAATAAAAAACAAATCAATTTAAAATAATAAAACGGTACAATATCACTCGGTAATTAATATTTTACATGAAATCTTGCAGTGCGTCTAATAATTTGCCCAGGGACTGTATATATGAGCGGCTTACTCGCTTTCATGGGCTTGGAGACCTATCAGGCAAGGGATTGGCGTCTCTTTATTGACAGCAGTAAACGAAGTCTAAAAGCTTTACTTTTACATAATGGCAATAAACATGCTTCTATTCCGATTGCCCACTCTACTTGTATGAAAGAAGTGTATCAAGTGATTTCAGTACTTGTACAGAAAATGTGGGACAGTCGAGTCGAATCAAAATACTGGAGACAAAAAAATTGGCCTGTGAGAGATGCTTTGGTCGTCGGTGAAAGAAATATAATAAAAAAGCCTTTGGTTCCGCGAAAAAAAAAAAAAATCATTCTTCCACCTTTGCACATAAAATTAGCAGTATGTCAAAGTTCTGGACAAAAATGTTTCCCTTTTATTTCCAGGATTAAGTACTGAAAAACTAAAAGCAGGCATTTTTGATGGGCCCCAAATACGTCGATTAATTAAAGACTCCACTAATTTTGAGACATCTATGAATGAAGCTGAACGACTTGCGTGGAAATCTTTTGTAGCGATTGTACAAAATTTCCTCGGAAATTACAAGGCTAAAAATACGTACAGTTAGTTGATGAAATGCTTCATCACTTTAAAAATTTAGGCAGTCATATGAGCATAAAAATACACTACCTTAATAGTCATATAGATCATTTTCAAAATAACCTAGGAGATTTGAGTGGAGAACAAGGAGAATGTTTCCACCAAGATATAAAAACAATGGAGAACAGGTATCAAGGCAGAGAGGACGTTCATATGATGGCAGAGATTGCCCAAGACAATTTAGCTCTAAAAAATCACTTAAAAAACAATTTCTTCAGGTAGAATGTTAAAATAAAGCCATATTTTTGTAAAAATGCATTTTTTTTTCTATCTCATTAACTAGAGCTGATACAAAAAAAACCAGTAACATTTTTGACATCACCTTATCAAACATATTTAAAATTAGGTCTAAAATCCTAGGCACCAAAATGTGTATAGGCCAGTGTTATTTAACATAGATTAAACAGGAATTTATTAAAAATCTGTACTGGAATCAATCAGTGGAAGTTAAAATTGGGCTGGAAAAGGCCGAAAGCATAAAAATAACTCAAGGTGTACGACAGAGATGCATGCTCTTACCACTTTTGTTTAATCTTTATTCGGATGCTGTGTTTAATGAGGCCATCTATGAACCCATTGAAGGAATAACAGTTAATGGGAGTACACTGAACAACATACGGTATGCTGATGATACTGTTCTATTAGCAAATAATATCGAAGATCTGCAGCAACTGATCAATCGAGTTGTAACAGCTAGCGAAAGATTTGGATCAACTATGAATATAAGTCAAACCAAGTGGATGGTAATAACAAAGAAAAATCTACCACCAGAATCCCTCGAAATCAGGTATAACACCGTAGAACAGGTCTCTACATTTAAATATTGGGGAACCAATATAAATAGCAAGTGGGACTCCAGAAAGGAAAATATTCCCGAAATGAACAGGCCCGAGTAACATAACATACATGAATAGAATAAATTTTTTCCATTGCACAAGTCTCAGTTTCGAACTCAGAATGAGAATGGTGAAAGCGTATGTATTCTCCGTGCTATTGTATGGATGTGAGTACTGGACCCTTGACCTGGCTCAGAGAAACGACTGGAAGCTTTTGAAATGTACATTTATAGACGTCTTCTTCCCATCTCCTGGGTACAGAAAATAAAAAAAAAAGTACTGGACAAAATGAAGAAATTACTAACAACCATAAAAATAGGAAAAACTCAATACGTCGGATATATAATGAGAGGCCCAAAATACGAATTGCTACGTCTAATTATTGAAGGCAAAATAAAGGGCAAACGATCGATCCGAAGACGACAAAACTTTTGGCTGAGAAGGTGGTTTGGATGTGCTTCGAGTGATATTTTTCGAGCAGCAGTTTCTAACGTTCGGTTAGCTATATGGATCGCCAACTTTCGTGAGGAGACGGCGTCATAAGAAGAAGAAACAGGCGTAGATTTACTCCTCGGCAATCTTATCTATAGTAAATATTAATGAATAAATTTCCGGCAGATTGTCAAAACCGCAAATATGGGTAAACCCCCGTATTCTTAGTATCTGTTCTTTATATCCGAGGCGCGTCTTTTAAGTAAGTACCGTTTTGAAATATGCCCGCTGCAGCGTTGCGGGCGCCATTCCGTGCATGCGCGTTGAGTACCTGAGTCAATTGGTTAGCCACAAACGACATTACGGAGGCATTCGTCCGAGCTTACATTTGTTTGTGCGTGTTTAAATTGCCTTAGACCATTGAAAATTCTGCAGATTGTGAAATATGCGCTTCAATTCGTTTCTTAAATGCAAGCGACCGAAATTCATCAGCAGATTAGCGAAGTGTATGGCGAAAACGCTATGATAAAATGGGTTTGAGCATTTAAAGATGGCCGTACAAACGTGCACAATTAGGGACGAAGTGGGAGACCATCCGTCATTAATAATGACCTGGTGCGGAAAGTTGATGAAAAAGTTTGAGAAAACAGACGCTTCAAGTTTCCAGAAGTATTCTCTATGAAATTGCTTCACGACGTCTACACGTGGCCCATCAAACTCAAGATCGTATCGCGTCATATGGCCAGGAACAACTGGTTAGCAAACCAGACGGCAGATTTCTATGAGGATGGAATTCAAAAGCTGATCTTACGATACAACAAGAACCTTAGTATAGGTTCTCAATTCAAAGTAGATAACAATACATTATTTAACGACGTCGACTCTTGGAAATTTAAATTTGGAAATAATAAAACAAATTAGAAATTTTAGTTTCCTTAACTCCAAGAACCCCGAAATGCACGTATATATCCATATTATACCAATTATCCGAATCAAAAATTAGGAAATTTTTCATAACACTCGTTCAAAAACCATAGGTTCCATTCCTACTTTAAAGGGCTATACCAGTGTGATAATTTCAAAAAATTTTTTTTTAAATATTTCGATGCTTCTATATAATAATAATAAAAATAATTGAAGGGGGTCCCACCACTCATTCCACCTCAGGTCCTTTATGAGTACACCGAAGGTGTCCCATTTATACATTAATCAAAAGAAAATTTGCCCCTTCAATTATTCTCCTGTTTCCATATTCATTGGAGATTTTATGAGGGAGGCCATCCCTATTTTTAGGTCTATACCCAGGGATACCTTTAACTCTCCTATGTGCTATTACATTTAACTTATATATACAAATCTCAATGCTTATTTATTTATTTGATGCTTCTATATGTATAGAATAAAAGGTCGAAGTATCAAAGTCGGCCTATGTTTATTTTTGAAAATACAGCTGCTCGGAGAGCCATAAACTCGTTTTTTGAAGCGTAACGCGAACCGGAGCAGGTATTAAAATACTACAGTGAACTCAGAATAGTCATAAAGGTAGATACGTGGCAAAAGATCATTATTTATATACTACACGTTAGACATTCTTTAAACGCGTTTTTCTCAAAACTGTATTTTTTAAATTTGCTGCAGCTGTAACTCGAAAACAATTTATTGTATCGACTTATTTTTTTTTTGCATGTTAAGGACATGTTTTGTCGTACCATGAACCATGGATTTTTTTATTGGACCAAAAATGTCAATTTGGCATGTAAAAAACATGTACTTTTTTGCTGAAAATTTTATACATTTTTTCTAAACACCGCCATTCTTATAATTTGCAATATTTTTTAAAATCCATGGTACGGGAAATTATATCTGTTTTAATGATCATTTTGTTTTTTTGATACCAGGCAATGTGGAGCTACCTTTTTTCTTCACCTGTTCCGTTACTTAAATGTCCCCAACATTTTAAAACATTTGATACAGTAGTTTTCTTTAAAAAAATTCTAGAAAAATATCTTTATATTTAAGTAGTTACACTGGTATAGCCCCTCGAATGTTATATGTTTCAAATTTAAAATCGATTTATTATTTCGCTCGAAAGTTATCGTGTTAACAGATCGACAATCAAACAGACAGGCGGAAATAGGAAAATATGTTTTTAGTGATCTATCTATATCCCTGTAGTAAAGGGAGTAGAAAATATGATAATTTAAAAATACAATTTTGTAGTGCAATTAAATGAAAAATCGTGACACTTGAGATTAGAACCGTGCCAATTTGGAGTGACTTTCCGACGTTTCGTCGTTCGATTGCACGACTCGATGTTCTATTTTTGAAAAGTAAACATCCCTGAAGATGCCTCGTGCAATTGTTGGCGAAACGACGAAAAGCCACTCCAAATTGACACGATTCTAATCCCAAGTATCACTCACGATTTCTCTACTATCCAAGACCGTAAAACCCTTTTGTACTCGTTAGTACAATTGATTGTCAAAGTTTTTTAAGGTTGGTCAATTCAAATTGTCTGTTCTTAATTTTTGTAGAAATACCCATTATTTAAAATAAAATAAAAAATTACTAGCTAGAAATCTATATTAAAAAAATTCAGCTGTATTTTTATAATATTCTTTATTTCTACTTCATGAAGAAGCGTTAGTTTTTCCAAATAATCTAATACCCTATTAATCGGTAAAAATTACATGCAAACAACTTTTAAATTATACCTTCTACTTTACGGTTTATTGTTTAGTCACATTATAACAACTTCTACTCATTCTGTTTTATACAGCACTGTAACTGATTACTTACAAGTGCATTCAGCGACTCATCTTTTTAAATTTTAAAGTTCCTGGACTAACGCTATATAGCGATAACGCAAAATACTTGCGACGATAGATGGCGGAAAGTACATCCCTAGTGAACTTAAGTGCGGTCGTACAAGCACCACGTTCCGGAGGTCCAAAAGAGGCAATCACTCCAAAAAAAAACACAAAAAAAACACTATATTGTTGTGAATGACCGCAAAGTGAAAATGAGAGAAATAGCCGACATCATGAAGATACCAACGGAACGTGTGAAGTATATTTTGTATGAATATTTGTGTATGAAAAAGCCCGATGGGCGCCGCGCACTCTCACGATTGATCAAAAACAGCAACGTGTCGAAGATTTAGAACGCTGTTTGGCACTATTTCGGCGGAATCCAAAGGAGTTTTTACGTCGATTCGTTACAATGGGCGAAACATGGATCCACCACTACACGCCTGAGTCCAACAGGCAATCCGCAGCGTGGGTGTAACCGCATTAAAGCCGATCGAAGCGTCCAAAAACACCACCATCAGATTTTTGCAATTTTTTTTGAGGTGTGCATGGAATAATATGAACGAACTATCTCTCTTATATGTCATGCAAGCAAAATTATGCTCCACATCATCCAAGAGCGATTGAAACCAATTCCCTTGCTTCAGATCTTCCATGAACAGGCAGGTATTGTACCCGGTAGAGACACGAGATAACATAGAATCAATGTGAGACAAACGATAGAAAATTTCTACGATATAATGTTCCTGCCATGTTCTGTTTCCTTGATTATATAAAGGCCTTGGATCGAGTACAGTGGGATCACTAATGGTGAATTTTTCAAGAAATGGAAACACCAGACCACCTAGTCTTCTTAATCCACAAATTATATAGCAACAGCATCGCTTATGTTAGAGTTGAGAAAAATCGGTTTAAGCCATTCTAAGTGAGAAAAGGGGGAAGGCAGGGTTGTATCCTGTCTCCACTACTCTTCAATATATATGGTGAATGGATTATTCGTAAAGCGGCGGAAGAGTGGAATGGGGGGGTATCAGTAGGAAGTAAAAAGTTATCGAACTTAAGATACGCTGCTGATACTACAATAATGGCTAGCTCCGAGGAAGAAATAGTTGGACTGCTGCATCGAATCGAAAAGGTTAGCGTAAACGTCGCCTTTCAGTAAATGGAAAGAAATGTTCTCTTATAGTAGATCGAGCTAAAATTTAGCCTCCTCTCAACCAAATCAATGATATACCATTGAAGATATATTATATTATTACCAGGTGTACAAGTATGGAATTTCAGACAACACAGATGGTGCACCAATGCAGTTTGTGCTCTAAAGATTTGACACTGCGCCATTTTGTTGTGTCATCAACAAGTGTCAGACGCGCATGAGTGACAAATTGGAGAAGTGTGTGCATAGCGTTTTGTTGTTGTGTTCAATATGTCGAAATTTATACCAAACAAAGAGCATTCGCGGACAGCATTAATTTTTTGTTTTCATTTGAAGAAAACTGCTGTTGAATCATACCGATTACTTCGAGAAGCTTATGGTGAACATGCTCCATAGCAAGATACGTGTGAACGATGGTTTCGATGTTGCAGACAAGGAACGTGGAAAACCGCCAAAAAAAATACGAAGATGTGGAATTGCAAGCATTGTTGGACGAAGATGATTCGCAAACACAAAAACAACTCGCCGAGTAATTGGGCGTTAGTCAACAAGCTGTTTCCAATCGGCTACGAGAGATGGGAAAGATTCAGAAGACCGGTAGATGAATACCAGATGAGTTGAACAACAGGGAAATGGAAAAACGCAAAAACACGTGTTACATTTTGCTCGCTCGGTACAAAAGGAAGTGGTTTTTGCATCGTATAGTTACAGGGGATGAGAAGTGGATTTATTTTAAGAATCTCAAGCGCAAAAAATCATGGGTAGACCCAGGCGCACCATCCACATCGACCGCAAGACCGAATCGCTTTGGCAGAAAGACGATGCTCTGTGTTTGGTGGGATCAGAGGGACGTGGTCTATTATAAGCTATTAAAACCTAGGGAAACGGTTAATACTAAACGTTGCCAACAACAATTCACCGATTTGAACCGCTCGCTGCTTGAAAAAAGGCCAGAATACCGAAAGAGGCAACACAAAATAATTTTTCTTCATGACAATGCTCCATCACATACGGCAAGACCAGTTCGCGACACGTTCGAAGCACTCAGTTGGAAAGTTCTACCCCATGCGACTTACTCATCAGACTTGGCTCCTTCCGATTACCACTTGTTTGCATCGATGGGTCACACACTTGCTGAGCAGCGCTTTGGTTCGTACGATGATGTGAAAAAATGACTCGATGAATCGTTCGCTTCAAAAGGGGAAGATTTTTACTGGTGTGGTATTCATAAATTGCCCGAAAGATGGGAAAAATGTATAACAAGCAATGGAGCATACTTTGAAAAAAGCACTTTTTATCATTCTTCCGAATTTAACATGTTTTTTTAGAAAAAAAAATCCGCATTTCATACTTGTACACCTGATATATACTTAGGATAGAATTTCCAACAAGGGGGGCTATGAAAAAGAAATTAAAAGAAGGACAGTGATGGCCAAAACTGCTATGACAAGCCTGAGCAAAGTATGGAAAGATCACAGAAAAAAGAAATGACTAAAAAGAGGCTTATCAATTCACTAATATTCCCTATAGCCACAAACGGAGCCGAAACATCGAATATTAATGCAGCATGCCGTAAAAGAATAGGGACTTTCGAAACTACAAAATAGCATCATTTTTTGGTCACATAATAAGGAGGGATGGCATGAAAAAGTTGCTGATCCAGGGGAAAGTCGACCGTAGAAGAAAAAGAGGCAGATCTTCCAACAGATACATCGATTGATCAGATCATGTCTACAATACACTTGGAGTTATCGAAGATGATGAGAAGCGTGGAAGACGAAGAAACCTGGAGGGCTAAATTCTGTGTAACAATGCGATAGAGGTCACGACGCTCGAAGCCGACCAACGACGCGAGAGAAAGATGGAATAATGCTGATCTTGAGAAGAAACGAACAATTACCGGAGAAAAATCAAGAAAAAAGGGAAAATCGATTTTTGGCAAAAATATTGGTTTTTCTTCAAGAGTTTCGGGATTTTTCACTCCACATAGTAGATGAAATTACTCGGAAAGGATTTAAGGATGAGACCCTGAGCCGAATGCTAATTTTCGAGTGGTTTTCGAAATTTTCGTGTCGTTTTTCGGGTTCGACATTCGATGGAAGATGACGAGCGTTCTGGAAGGTCTTCGGCTGGGACCACGCCTGAAATCATCGCCAAAGCTTAACAAATCATTCGTGCAGATCGGTGTCGAACAATTCTAAGCATTGAATTTTCTATTGGCTATGGAACATGTTCGTACCACGATAATGTACCGTTCCACAGTAGTCCGAAAATCCGAAAAACTGGCCATAATTTAAGAAACAAAAGGTTCTATTTAGGGATTTTTACCTGTTTGAATACTTCTCCCAATTCGTTTACGACCACTGAGGTGCAAGTTTCGCTTGCATCTGTCTCATAATTTTCATATCATTTCGACGCATCGAGTACCACGCAGCATTTCTGGTGAAGCACGTCAGACGCCATCAAGTTTAAACTAAGATAGACAGTGCAAAAGCGAACGAATCTTAATTGTGTAAAATGAACTCTGTCCCTGAAGGTGAGTACAATTTCATTGTATTTCTGGAATTTCATACTTATTTAATGTTAAGTGAGTAATTAACTGTTTAATTATAGAATTTTTTAAGAAAATATTCCCAAAAATCTTTAAAGAATAAGCAATAAGTTAAAAACTCCATTGAACTCTAAGGTGAAATGAGTTTGAGGTTGTTTATTAGATATTTTTTGCCAAAGTATCCAAAAATTGAATGCTAGATGTCGCAAGTTTGGTTTATGGGTCAGATTTTGTGCGAAGGTGTACATTTACTTTCGTCTTAAAATTCGGAAAAAAATTTGTTAAAAAATTCGGGATAATGTTCCAAATTCGACCAATTGTTTAAAAATTCGGGAAATTGTTGCAAAATGTGAAAAATAGTTAACAAATTCGGGTAAATGTTGCAAAATGGGAAAAATATTTTAAAAATTCTGTAAATTATTGCAAAATGATAAAGTCAGTTAAACAATTCCGGAAAATGTTGCAACATGTAACAAATTATTTAAAACTTCGGGAAATTGTTGCTAAAATTGAAAAATACGTGAAAATTTCAATAAAACGTTACTAAATCGGAAAAATAATTTTAAAATTTTGGAAATTGTTTCACAATGTAGCAAACTGCTTAAAAATTCTGGAAGTTGTTGCAAAAGGGTAAAAATTGTTTAAAAATGCAAAGAAAGTTGTGAAGTGGAAAAAATACTTTAAAAATTTAGTACATCGTTGCAAATTTTTCCAATTTTACTTAACTATTTACAATTACTCAAAATTAATGGAAAATATTCCTGAACTAAAACGTATGCATATTTTTATTTTTTTAAAAAATGCATGTGACAAAATGGGAATTTTTTTACAAAAGACGTTTTTCCTACTTGTCAAAATTCAATTGCATGATAACATAAATCTAATTATTGTCACTATTGAAGCGGAAGTAACAAAAAAAATTTCGCATACATATATTTTGCCAGAAAATTTGAAGAAACCGATTGTCAAATTGATGACAGAATTCCGAAATAGATGGCAAAAGTCCACAGAATCCAAACGTAATTGTTCGAAAAGTTTAATGATTGGCTCAACGTTTATGTGCCGTTAACAAATAAGTATGAAACGGAAAACACAGAACCAACAGAAATGAACACCTCAGGGCGCCCTTTATTGTGTTGGGACGATTCGCCATTTTAGAGTCCCCATTGTGTTTTTTGAAATTTGAATTTCATATTTGTAATCAGCGATCCTAAAAACCCATATATACAGAGTTTCATAAAACTAACTCACGTTTTTTCCAAAAATAGTCCGCTATTTTGGAGCCGTCATTTTGTTATTTCAAATTTAAACTTCATATTCATAATCGGCGGCCCTAAAAACCCATGTGTACAGAATTTTATAAAAATAACTCACGATTTTCCAAAAATAGTCCCCCATTTTGGAGCCGTCATTTTGTTATTTGAAATTTGAACTTTATATTCGTAATCAGCGACCTCAAAAACCTATGTATACAGAGTTTCATAAAACTAACTCACGTTTTTCCAAAAATAGTCCGCTATTTTAGAGCCACCATTTTGTTCTTTCAAATTTGAACTTCGTATTCGTAATCGGGGCCCTAAAAACCCATGTGTACAGGGTTTTATAAAAATAACTCACGATTTTCCAAAAATAGTCCGCCATTTTGGAGCCGTCATTTTGTTATTTGAAATTTGAACTTCATATTCGTAATCAGCGACCTCAAAAACCTATGTATACAGAGTTTCATAAAAATAACTCACGTTATTACTAAAATAGTCCGCCATTTTGGAGCAGCCATTTTGTTCTTTAAAATTTAGACTTCATATTCGTTATCAGCAGTCCCGAAAACACCGATATACCGAGTTTTGTCGAAATTGAATATATTCATGTTTTGACCAGCTTTTTGGAACATATTTTTTCTGTGTCCCACAGTTCGTTTCGTACGCAATCCCCTTATTCGTGTGGTTTGGCGCCTTCTGACTTAGAGCTGAAGTTAAACGCGAATCGCATGCGACGCTGGAAAGTGTTTGACCAGTGGAAAAACGGTGCATTCAGGTAAAGGTGAAGGACGAGAATCACAAAGCCTTAACATGACTACTTCAACTTTATAGCGTTAATCCGGGAACTTTGAATCGCACCACGTATAAAGATTTATGTTTGAAAAGACTTGTTAGAATACTATCCCTTGGAAAAATGACTTTTATTTCTCCAATTTTGTTTGTATATCTTCATAAAAATAAATTGTTGGGCGTACTTAACAACATAGTAATGAAACAAAAAAAACTTCAAGAGTAACGCAAAAAGCAGAAATACCAGGTTTTTCTACATACGCTAATTATGCGCGTCGAGTTATCCCTACAAATCTTACTATACTAATCACCTACCTCACTATGATGACCTCTGACCCATCCCAACAATACAATAAATAACATGGAAGATTGGGCTGTGCAAATGGAAAAAACATCAATCGTAGTCAGTCTCTCAAATATACTTAAAATGTTCTTGAACGAATAAAGTCTTTTGTGATCGCAAATAGCAGGAAATATGCGCGTCATCATAGAAAATTATTCTGGTAACGTGGTGGCATCTTGGACTGCTGGTATCCACAATGGAAAAGTACTCTCCATGTATTAGTTTTAATTAATTAGCTATACTCCTGCATTAATAAAAGCTGTGGAATATTGGATAATATTCTATGCTTCTTAATCTTGAAACTACCTGAAGGTATTGTTAAGTTATATCTTTCCTTAGAGATAATAATGTAGCAGATGAAGAAGTAAATACTATCTATTGTGATCATCAATTGTGACTTTGGAATCCCACTTCTGATTTCTAACATATATTTGATGTACGTCTATTATTGCCGTGTAGTTGTTATGGTGCAGGTTTTTTACTTTTGATGCTTCCCACACATTATTTATGTTGAATGTATGTATGTAGATTTCATGCTATTTGTTATGCTTTTAATCCCTTAGCTGCTCGTTGATTAACAGTATATTTGTTGAGTTTTATTTACGGAAAAATAACAAAATTCTCATCATAAACAATCATAAAATCTCTGATTTAGGCAAAGAGTGCGTCATATTGTTATGCTTTAGAGTGACCATCTTCAAATTTTACTAATTTCTACGTTTGCTGATACATGTTTCAAATACTATAGATTTTGATGGTACCTGTGTTAAATTCAAACTTTATTAATGTGTCTCACCAAATCTTCCATTTGCGAAGAATCTACTGGCACAAAAATCCATTTTATTAAGCTTAGTTAAATCCGGGTGTTGCATATCTTTGAAAAATAAAACTGGTTGTGTTCCATTTTTTGATTTGTATTGCTGGTTGGTCAAAATAAGCTATTAATGATCTTCTTTTCCATGAAGCAGGAATTCTGGCATCTACATTGGATTTTACAACTCTTCTTTCCGAAAATGAACCTAAACTACTGCGGCAGTTTCTCCCTGTTCCATCAATTACTTGTTATTTTAACAACTCCAAATAGACAAGGAAAGTAATAAATCTCGCCAACTTTTAATCCTTTGCAAGAAATTGTGTTAGACTTTGTCGAATTTAGTTTCCCTTCTTTCTACTCAGATATTCTCTCTTAGTCATTTGATATAGAATTTAATCTTCTGTGAACATATTACTCCTCTTATATTTAAATATTAATTTATTCCATACTGTAATTGCTTTATATTCTTTCTGTGTTAATTCATTATAATGAAAACTCTCATGGAAAGACTGCATCAAACTTTTTATTCAACTTCTAACTTAAGTTTATAATAACTGAACAAAAATCAATATTTTCTATCTCTTTCAAAAAAAAAACTAATCCTCTAAATCAATTGGTTTTCCTTCAGAAAAAAAATTAACTCCTTCTCGTGAAACAAGAAACAAAAACGAAGTCCTTCTGAAGAATCTTTCTGAGTCCATCTCTCACCGCACTACTATCACTCTATTTTATTTACTTATTTAATTATTTTTAAAATGGCAAATTAAAAACACTTCAGCCCAATCTCCCTTCAGTTGTTAGGGGTAACTGTCGGTCGTCTCGTAGTAGGGGTATAGGAACCCTAAAACTTGCACTGGTGCTACCTCACTCCGATACTAACCTTCGCTGAACTGACGTCCATTTTTCTTCGTTTCACATCTGTAACAAACAAAAACGAATGTACAATATATCGCCTTTTCTAATGAAGTCACATAATTTCTTTTGGGCAGTATGTGTGTCGACTTTCATATTACCTAGGCTAAAAAAATTTTTGGTCTGACACATAGATGTCGCCTTTTTCAAAAAAATCGATGTGATTTTTAGGAAGTACCAACCTTCAAAAGACACGTGTCAAAATTTCATGACATTTCGACGATCAGTTTAAAAATTACAGTGGTTTTAGTGACGCTACTTTTGATATTTTCAAAACAATGGAAAAAAAAAATCGAGTATCGTGTGTTGATTAAATACTGTTTTTTGATGGGAAAAATACCGTTCAAGCAAAGCAGTGGCTTGATAAGTGTTACGGGGACTCTGCCCCTGGAAAATCACTCATCGTTTACTGGTATGCTGAATTTAAACGCGGTCGTACAGATACGAATGATGCTGAACGCTCTAGATGCCCAAATGAGGTGGTTACACCGGAATAATATCAAAAAAATCCACAAAATCGTTTTGGATGACCGTAAAGTAAAATTGCGTGAGATAGCTGACAGTCTAAAGATATCAAAAGAACATGTTGGTCATATCTTACATAAACATTTGGGTATGAGAAAGCTCTGTTCGAAATGGGTACCGCGTTTGCTCACATTTGACCAAAAACAATAACGTGCTGATGATTCTGAGTGCTGTTTAAGCGCAATAAAAAGGATTTTTTCATGCGATACATCCGCCACTACATGCCGGAATCAAATCTGCAGTCATCTGAGTGCACAGCAGCCGGTGAAAGCCGCCGAAGCGACCAAAGACACAACAGTCGGCTGGGAAGGTATTGGCCTCTGTATTTTGGGATGCGCCTGAATAATTTTCATCGACTAGGCTGAGTAGGCAAAAACCATCAATAGCGAATATTATATAAGGTTATTGATGCGTTTGAAGGCAGAAATCGTAAAGAACCAGCCCCAAATGAACAAGAAAAAAGTGCTCTTTTATCAAGACAATGCTCCGTATCACAAGTCAATGATAACGATGGCAAAATTGCATGAATTGAAGTTCGAATTACTTCCTCATTCACCGGATTTTCCAGTTTTGGCCTCAAGCGACTATTATCTATTCGCAGACCCTAAAAAAATGCTGGCGGAAAAGAGATTTGGCTCCACTGAAGAAGACAAATCCTTCTATAAGAAAGGTATAGAAATGTTAGAAAAGTGTTGGACTGATTGTATCTCTCTTGAAGGAGACTATATTGATGAATAAAGTCGAATTTTGCAAAGAAAAGGGTTTTAAGTAGCTAGACCAAAAACTTTTCAGCCTATGTGTTACATTACAAAAGGTTCTTTCTTG
This sequence comes from Pachyrhynchus sulphureomaculatus, assembly GCA_019049505.1. Taxonomy (NCBI): domain Eukaryota; kingdom Metazoa; phylum Arthropoda; class Insecta; order Coleoptera; family Curculionidae; genus Pachyrhynchus; species Pachyrhynchus sulphureomaculatus. Next base: position 19,015,735 of record CM032449.1, on the reverse strand, counting down.
TTTTAACAAATAACTGTGATCTGACGGTTCCTAATCTATCTAAACAAGTCGTAGCGAGATACACGACGTTTCTAATTTTCCACCTGCGTTTCACTTCTACCATTCTCCCAGACATGGCCACGCAGCGATATCTTACTGATAGTACGCAGTTATCTTTAGCGCACATCTCCAATTCCATACAGCGTCTATAAAATAGCGACACCACACAGTGAACAGGTATACACAGTGAACAGGTATTGGCTCCGCCGACTACCAGATTAGCAGACCAGACTCGAGGAACAGATCAAGAGAGGAAACACAGCCAAGCAGCTGACCAGATCAAACGTTGCTAGCTATTATATAATTTTGTCTATTTCCTTTACTAAGGTATATGCTCATAGGTATACCATACTGACTGACTGAGAGAAAGTTACTTACTTTCTTTCTTCGACACACACACCAGCAGCAGCCTCACTGTGTAGTGCACACCTAGATGGATACTGCGGACCTGTGCAACTAGTATCATTCTCTTAGTGGTCCATTAATTCACACGCTGATAGAACAAGATTCTGCTAGGACAAGAATGTTCAACAGTCTGACTACACTAAAGCAAAACCTTCACCAACGTACCTGCATCTTTTCTTCTTGTTATACTGTAAGCTTTTTTTTACGGACATAGCACACGTGCTGCAGAGAAATCTCTAAAGAGCTATAGGAGCGACGCGTGTGCAGAAAAAGCGATTCAAGTTGGTCTTGAATCACTGTAAATTATACTTCCACTCATAAAGAATCCTTTCTCAGAAAACATGAAAGCCATTGACAAGACTGTTCAAATATACCATAAGAGCGTAGCGTAGCCAACAATCCGACGTGCCAAACACGGTCGAATGCCTTGGATATATCAGGTGCAATCGCTAGAGATTCTCTAAAATGTTCAATTACATTCTGAGGCATAAGTTAGAAGATCTATTGTTGATCTTTGCTTACGAAAGCCATATTGCTATAAATATCACTGAACCTAACTAACCTAACACGTGCATCAACCTACAGCCATTAACCGCTAAACCAGTATTGGTTGGAGCTGGAACAAAGTCTAACTGCTGTGAGTTCAGAAGAACTTTCCCCGGAACCATAAGGAGTATGGACACACCCGCCTTCAGCAATGCTACCTACAGACCGGTCCTCAGATTTGCTTGTCGACTACAGATCAGGTTGCTAAGATCATACTCATTGTATACCGTCAAGCACCCGTCCGCTGTCAGCCGCTAACAGTGGTCAGGTGGCGGGGCATCGACCGATTGCCACGAGATCGGCTATTGTTTCTACTTAGTATAATGAATAAGACCGTACACCGTCCTTTCGATGGACTGATCGTGCACACCAAAGATCGATCTTCGATTGGAACCATCGTACACCGGTGTGTGTAGCCAACCATAGGCCGGTTGGAGTAGCATCAGTCGTAGGCTCGTGGCCTAAACTGTTTGCCACGAGACTGGCATTTATCGTTGTAAATGCGCTCATAGCGTCGTCACCTACCGTCAACGATTCCCGTTTCTATTTCCTATCAGCAACGAAACCGTTTATCGCCCTTTCAATGAGGCCATCGTGCTCCATCGTACGAGTATTCGTCTGATTTCTTCCCACGATCTTGCGCATGTAAGTATACTGTCTCCCTCCGCCTTCATTTACGATTATTTCTTTTGAACTGTTCGTTTTATTTCTTTCTCTCGCCCCCTTCCATTGGTCAGGGCGTATCTAAGGAAAGCCATCTACAGCGAATAGCTGACATGCATATTGAGCCTTGGTTTCCCGTTTTTCCACGGTAACATGATACGCAAGGACCGGTAGACCTTTTACGTCGTGAATCCAAAAGGTGTCGCTGAAGACTTACCCGTTGGATAACCTAACCAAAGGTCAGCCAGCGGATAGAAAGCCGGAGCTTCATGCTCCAACATAGAAAATTACGCTACACTATATAATAATAATATTATTGCCTTTATTGTAATTTCAATGAGGAAGAATTACACGAGGCGAAGTTGACACTGAGCTTCAACACTTAACCTTATACACTATTGTATCAACAAAAATTTACTAGCTAAAGATTTATATTGCCCACTATACCTCTATCTGGTTCTGGTTCCTGTCCACGGCTAACCAGATTGGCTGACTGGGATCCTCCATTATCTCTATCATCTCTGTAATAGTGACTACTTCTTTCATCATAAAATCTATCTTGCCTCTCACTGGAATAATGATCGTCTTTTGGGCTCATTATTTCTATGTATCTTTCTTCCTAAAATTAATTAAATAACTGAATAAAATAAAATGAACTAAAAACGCCAATATTTTCATCCGTCATCAATACTTTAAACACTAATGTCCAAAAAATGTTATCTCTCTTTATTCTCCTTCGTAACAGTTATTTTCGAAAATTACACAGTCCCACAAAAAAAGTGGGGTATACTTTTGATGCGATATATCAGATCCGTAGTATTTTTGCCCGCTGATCACGAATCTGACGTCAGAATATCGCCATCACATCTCAATTTTTTTCTAACCTCAAAAAATAGGTAAAAATTAGTAAAAATTAAGAAAAATATACTCCTAAAAAATTGATTCAAGCTTTTTCATGAATCCAAAGATGTATTAATATGTATTCGGACACGCTAAGCTAATATTCATCGGTTGGATTAAGCCATATAGTTCTGTTTTCTTTCTAACCTCAATAAATCAGACAGATATAGTGCTTCTCGAATGCAAAAAAAACGAATTCAAATTAAAATTCAACCGATTCTTACCAAATTTGGTACACGGGGGTTTTTTGGGTTGGTTCAAAATAGCGGATCCAAGATGGCGGACAAAATTTTTGAAAACCAACCGATTCCTACCAAATTTGGTATACAGTTGGGAATCCTCAAACTTGATACTCTTAAACCCTAAACCCTGAAACCTTAGACTCCCACACCCTGTAACCTCAAAAAATAGACCTCAATAACCCTGTAACTTTAAAAATGAGACCCAATAAACTCAAAACCAGGACTTTTAAACCATATACTCTCAAATAGTAGACCCTTAAGCCGGGGGGGGGGGGGGGGGGGGGGGCTAGAATTGCGAAGGTTAGACCCGCGCCTAACTTTCCTTTTTTTGGCTGTATCTTGTTCTTTTTTCCGGGAATGACCTATTCAAAGGCTTTCTGCCCAAACGCTTTTGAGGACTTGTTTCTCTTTTTAGCGACCAGCAATAGTACGCTAGCATATGGTCATCCCATCGTCCTTGATACCGATTTTCTATGATTTTCAGATCTTGGTGAAAACGTTCCCCTTGCTCCTCACTGTAGTCACCAAGATTATCTGGGAAATCATCGATGTGGGAGTCCAGGAAATATAATTTTAGATTCATTAAGCAACCTAATGTTTGAAAAATTTTTTACCATTTTCTCGACTATTTCTTTGTACTTAGGACTTTTATTATTTCCCAAAAAGTTCGTTGCGACTTCTTTAAAACTAAGCCAAGCAGCTTTTTCAACTTTATTCATTTTAGTAACAAATAATGAATCTTGAAACAATTTTCTTATTTGTGGCCCGTCAAATACGCCTGCCTTAATTTTAGCTTCAGAAAATTTCGGAAATTTTTTATGCAAATATTTGAAACATGGGCCGTTTGTATCTAATGCTCTCGTGAATTGCTTCATAAGTCCAAGCTTAATGTGAAGCGGGGGAATAAGAACTTTTCCTGGATCTACCAATGGTGGAAACAATACATTATTTTCACCAGGAGTGAACGATTCTCTTGTTGGCCAAATTTTTTTCTTATAATGACGTTCCCTGTCTCTGCTATTCCACAGACATTTATAACAGGGATAAAGTGTAAACCCTGACTGTTGGCCAAGCAATATTGTTATAATTTTCAGATCTCCACAAATTTTCCAGTTATGATCAGCATATTTTATTTTTATCAAAAGCTGCTTCATTTTTTCATATTGCTCTTCCATAACTGTGGAATGAGCAATCGGAATGGAAGCGTAAACGTTGGTATTATGCAGCAAAACTGCCTTAATGCTCCGTTTAGAAGAATCAATGAACAGTCTCCATTCTTCAGGATCGTATGAGTTATTTTGAAATTCATCCATTAGACCTTTTACATCGGTACAATATGAAAGTGACAATTCCTCGTCCATTGTGAAATATTTTCGAAATTCTTCAGCTCTGTTTCTATAATAAGAAATCGTAGCTTCTGGCTTAAGTAAATGTCTTTTCTTTAAAAAGGAAGCAAGATGCTCTGAACCATCTTTGGATAAGCCTAAATCTCTGACTAGATGACTAAGTACTGACTGTGATACGAGTATTGGTTCTGGTTTACGGTTGTATGGTAGAAATTCTTTATCTGTGTCACTAGTATATGATAGGTTGTCACTAGAACATTCGTTAGTAACAGTGTTTGAATCTTTTTCGACAGTCTCAATGTTTTCGGCATGAACTGATAAGGTGAAATCATTTGTTTCCATAACATCAGCATCAAGTGGTTCAGGAGGCGGAATTAGTTTAGTTGGTCTGGTTACTGTCGAAACATCGTTATAAGTAATAGTGCTTTTATTTTTTCGGTTATGCCTAGATACAACATTCATACAAAAGTAGCAATCATTTTCACTGTATGGTCTATTCCATATTGCTGGTCTGGAATATTTAATCGCCTTCTTATTGATGTACAACATTATTTGATGTGGGGAACCCAATCTGTATCCTGGTGCTGTATTTCAATGTTAAAACAATCCTTATATAAGGTTTTAATCTTATCCGTTATCGGTGACCCCATTTTACTCAATACGTGTTGACAGCAAATATAACAAAATGAATCACTGTTTTTATCGCACTTATGAAAAGTCCTTGTACCGTGAGACCGTTTTCTTGTAGCATTATACTCTACATGAGCCAAGTCACCCACACATGAAGAGCTACGGTCGCTGGATGACGACGGCTGCGGGCCCGCTTTCCCACCCTGACCAACCGCCAATACTGGGTTTCCGAGTCCCTGCATCGTAATTCTCCTTCTTCTACCTGCCATGACGGCATCTAAGCCGTTATCCAGGGACTCTGCCGGCTAGTGGAGTAACACCGTTGCCCACCGTCACCACGTGGAGGTGCCCTGGATGCAGGTAGAAGAATAAAAATCGACCGATGAATTTTCTCGGCGTTCAAAATGGCGCGAAAACATCTGCCATCTTGAATTTTGCAAATACAACCTCAGATTCGTGATCAGCGACCCAAAAAATCCCCGTGTACCAAATTTGGTAAGGATCGGTTGAATTTTAATTTGAATTCGTTTTTGCATTCGAGAAGCACTATATCTGTCTGATTTATTGAGGTTAGAAAGAAAACAGAACTGTATGGCTCAATCCAACCGATGAATATTAGCTTAGCGTGTCCGAATACATATTAATACATCTTTGGATTCATCAAAAAGCTTGAATCAATTTTTTAGGAGTATATTTTTCTTAATTTTTACTAATTTTTACCTATTTTTTGAGGTTAGAAAAAAATTGAAATGTGATGGCGATGTGATGGCGATATTCTGACGTCAGATTCGTGATCAGCGGGCAAAAATACTACGGATCTGATATATCGCATCAAAAGTATACCCCACTTTTTTTTTGTGGGGCTGTGTTATTAAACTATTTCATTTCCTACCCTGTATTCTTGTGGTCTCTCACGCCTTTCCTCTTTTATAGCACCTTTTTCCTCCTTTCTTTCGCGTCTCTTTTCTCTATCCTGGTCTCTTTCAAAATCGTCGGCACGCTTCTCCTCTTTTCTACTATATTTTTCTTTGGACGATTCCTCTTTGAGTTGTTTTCTCTTCACGTCTTTCTTTAGCAGCAACTCTAAAAGTTGGTATTTCATGTTAAAAAATAAACTTTTAATGCACTAACGTTTCCAGTTTATAAATCGAGTGTAATTTTATGATATTTCCGTCAATTATTTTACGGAATTTATAAAAACTCAAAACTATACATACGTGTATTCACGACTGCTGGACTGATCTCTCCGTTCTTTTTTGACTTCCTCTAATGATTGGCGGTTGGATTTCTTCTCTGTTTTATCTTTAATTGTGCCTTCTGAAAGTAACAAATAAGGAAATATAATGGACAAGGATAATTTAAAAAATTTCTCGGCATTGACAAAATTTTAAGCAACGACCTCAGAAATATGCTCCTGCGCGCTAGCCCCCGTGGGGGGGCGGGATAGAATATCTCCCCCGGTATGTTCTGCCTGTCGTAGGAGGCGACTTAAAGAACAATCTAGATGGTAGATGCCCAGATCCCACCAGCATCGCCCGGTGTGATACCATCGCATCGGCTTAAGCTGCGTGAAGTTGCTTAACGTTTCGTGGCTGTGCCGATGTCCCGGACTGTGGGACCAAATAGCATGATGAGGCACCTGGATACAAAAAATTCCGGAGGTAAAATAGCCCCCCGTTTGGATCTCCGGGTGGGGGCTGGTTCAGGGGCGTCGACATGCAAAGAACAGAATTTCAAAATGGATTTTTGCAACATACGAGGTTTAAATTCGAACATAAATTCAGTGCACCAACACCTGCAATCAAATAAACCTCATGTACTCGCTCTCTGTGAAACTAAGGTCAGTTCATCGACCAGCACAGTAAACTATCTTTATCCTGGGTACGATTTCTATTCCCGATTTAGGCGTAACTTTGGAATCTGTCTTTATGTCAGAAGCGACCTCTCTTGCCAACGAGAAGAGGCTCTGAAGCCCCCAAACTTTGATGTTATGTGGTTAAAAATAACGACTCAACCAACCACAAGGTTCGTCTGTATCCTCTATCGACCACCAAGTGATACAAACTTTAGAACACTTTTCGCTTCTCTTGCAGACACCATAGATCATTTACAAATTAACTATCGAAATGCCGAAATTGCCATCCTGGGCGACTTTAATGTCCACAACATCAACTTGCTTAAATATTCAAATACTACCGACGAACAAGGTCGTGAAGCCGAATCATTTTCAATCAGTTGTGGCTTGACTCAGCTTATTGATGAACCAACACGGATCCCTGATCGAGACGGAAAGTTCGCCAGTCTTCTTGATCTGTGTTTAACCACTAATCCGGAGATTTACACGGTCAGCATAAATCCACCGTTAGGTTCTTCCGACCATAAACTACTTTCGACATCGAGTATTCTACCAATCAGTGACAGAGAGGCGCCCAAACCGCCCAAGATTTGTCACTACAAATCTGCTAAATGGGAAGATCTCATGGAATATTTTCGAACTTTCCCTTGGTTGGACGTTTGTTTTCGATCCGACGACCCATCTGACTGCGCCAGGGAGGTTTCCGATGTTATTTTGGCCGGTATGGATGCTTACATCCCTTTTTCGAAGAAATGCCCTTCCAACGGCAAGCCTTGGTTTGACCTAAAATGCAAAGAAGCTGTTGCTTCTAAACATCTTGCATACCGACAGTGGCGTGAAGATCCTAACACCATAAATCGTAACATCTTTGTTCGTGCCAGGAACAGATGCAAAGAAATTATCGACGAAACCAAGGAGGTACACAATCAACGGATTAGAAACAAACTTCTCGCTTGTCCGGCAATTCCAGGTCCTTTTGGTCAGTCGCTAAGGCAGTTAGTCAAAATTTCACCAAATCCACCATACCACCACTCACACGGCCAGATAATTCTATTGCAACGACACCTGTTGAGAAAGCGAACTTGTTGGCTGAACTCTTTGCTTCACATTCTACTGTCGATTTCCAAGGAAAAACACCACCTACTATTCCCATAGTGCAGTCAAGGATGCCCGATATTGTCTTCAGACAGCGTATCATAAAACGTATTTTGATGAAGCTAGACACCAAAAAGGCTTCAGGCGCTGACGGAATACCTGCCATAGTTCTCAAGAACTGTGCGAGGGAACTAACACCAGTTTTCTGTAGACTTTTCAACCTATCCTACAGAAAGGGAATATTTCCTTCCAGCTGGAAATGTGCCACAGTTCAGCCGATACCTAAAAAAAGGCAAGAAGACCTTGCCAAATAACTACCGACCAATCGCACTACTCTCAATAATATCGAAAGTCATGGAAAAGGCTATCAATCAGCATCTTCTAAAATATCTTGAAGGATTCAACATTATTAGTGATCACCAATATGGCTTTCGTAAAAATAGATCAACAGGAGATCTTCTGACTTATGTAACACATGTTTGGAACAACGCAATTGAACACTTTGGAGAATCTCGAGCGGTTGCTCTTGACATATCCAAGGCATTTGACCGTGTTTGGCACGATGGGCTGTTGGCTAAGCTACGTTCTTATGGTATGTCTGAAAAGTTCTGTTTGTGGCTCTCATGTTTCCTCAGAGAGCGTTCTTTACGAGTGGGGGTTGACGGATTTCTTTCTAACACCTTCACTATCAACGCCGGTGTGCCCCAAGGTTCCATATTGTCTCCTACTCTCTTCCTCATTTATATTAACGATCTGCTGGAAAAGACCGAGAATCCAATCTACAGCTTTGCAGATGACAGTACACTTATCTCTTCATTCACTTTGAACGCTCGGACATCGACTACTCAGACGAATATCCGCAGACAGCAGGAAGTCATTCAACTTAACAAAGACCTGGAAGAAATTCTATCTTGGGGTGACAGTAACCAAGTGGAATTTAACGCTACAAAAACCCAGGCGGCAGTTTTTTCTAAAAAAGTTAACGTTGCAGAACCCGACATAGTTATGTCGGGGCACTCCATCCCTCTAACATCGTCACTCAATCTGTTAGGCGTTAATTTGGGAGCAAATATGTCCTGGCATGAACATGTTGCAGGCATAGCAAGAAGAGCTTCTCAAAAGTTGGGAATATTGTTTCGAACCAGAAAGCTTTACACTCCACAACAACTGTTAATTCTTTACAAAGCTCAAATTCGACCAACTATGGAATACTGCTCCCATGTTTGGAGCTCCGCTCCCAAACATACACTGCATTTGTTGGATTCTATCCAGAGAAGAGCTGTTCGTCTGATTGGACACCCGGAATTGACCGACGGCCTTGATTCGCTGGAACATCGAAGAACGGTTGGCGACTTGAGCCTATTCTACAAGTACTTTCATGGAAAGTGTTCAAAAGATGTGGCCCGTTTGATTCCTCCCAGAGCGGTGCATATTAGAAGTACACGTCGCGCTGATGCTTCACATCCGTATGAGGTACAGCTTGTTACTCCTCGTACAACGCTTTTCAAGCAGTCTTTTATATGGAGAACATCATACCTTTGGAATGGTTTACCCAGGACTGTGTTTCCCATCGAGTACAATCTACAGCGATTCAAGAACAACGTGAATCGTTTTCTCCGCACACGTGTCGCTCCTGTAGCGCTTTAGGGACTTCCCTGTAGCACGTGTGCTAGACCCATAAAAAAAAAAAAAAAAAAAAAAAAAAAAAAAAAAAAAAGCAACTAAACCAAGTTGACGCCGTAGCTCAGTTAGCAGATCAGAGAACCTTCTCGTCGCATTTTTACAATACCCGAAAATCTTCCTCATCCCCTTAATTTCACACATTTTTGCACTGTCAGCTACTAAACATTCACCATCACATGTACGTTCGTAAACTTTTACAATGTACGTTAAGGGCACGTAAACCACACATACGATGATGTATCAAAGAAATAATGTCGATGAGGAAACCAAAAACAATGAACACTAAACTAAAAGTGTTTCGTTATCAGTGTGGTTCGAACCCGCTATACATGGAGTGACAAAACCAGAGACTTTCCGAGAAACGGCAGTAGAAACAAAAAATCATATGATTTGCAGTTAGTGTCAACTCTCAGAAGATTTGTGTAAAATTTTCATGACATTTTGTCAGTCACAGTTACAGCTGTGCGTGCGTGTGTTGACTAAACATTGTTTTTTGATGGGAAAAAATACAACCGGAATCCAAGTAATGGCTTGGGAAGTGTTATGGCTCATCTGCTCCGTAGAAAGCAACTATATGTGGATGGTTTAGTGAACTTAAATGCGGTCGTATAAGCATCGATCATGCACCACCGGACGTCCAACTGACGCAGTCACTCCAAAAAAACACAAAAAATCCACCATATTGTTGTGAATGACCGCAAAGTGAAAGCGAGAGAGAAGCAACAGAACGCGAGAAGTATTTTTTGCATGAATATTTGCACGTGCCCGATGGGTACCGCGCACTCTTACACAAACAGCAAAGTGTGGAAGATTCAAAACGCTGTTTGGCACTGTTTCGGCGTAATCTAAATCTAAAACAATGCACCAGCTCACAAGTCCATAAGATCGATGGTATAATTGGACCAACGAATTTCTTTCTCATCCGACGTATTCGCCAGATCTGTTCCCCGGCGATTATTACCTCTTTCAAAATTTGAAAAAGGTGGCTCCAGGGAAAAAAAAAGGAATGAAGAAGTCGTATTGGAAACTGTAAGTAGATTTTATATGTGAAAATTCGTTGTCTATTTGGGTTACATACTAGGTAAATCCCACTCAAATAACCACTTTTACAAAATTCATTAAAAATTAATAATAAGCCTTCCACATTTAAATTTCACTGACAATTTCAACTAAAAAGTAATAACAGTCCAAGAATATATATTAAGAAATACCAGGTATACAAGTATGAAATGCGGATTTCAGACAACAGATGGTGCACCAATGCAGTTTGTGCTATAAAGATTTGACACTGCGCCATTTTGTCGCGTCATCAACAAGTGTCAGACGCGCACGAGTGATAAATTGGAAAAGCGTGTGCATAGTGTTGAGTTGTTGTGTTCAATATGTCGAAATTTATACCGAACAAAGAGCAGCGCGGACAGCATTAATTTTTTGTTTTCATTTGAAGAAAACGACTGTTGAATCATACCGATTACTTCGAGAAGCTTAAGGTGAACATGCTCCATCGCAAGATACGTGTAAACGATGGTTTCGGCGTTTTAAAGGTGATGACTTCGATGTTGCAGACAAGGAACGTGGAAAACCGCCAAAAAAAATACGAATATGTGGAATTGCAGGCATTGTTGGACGAAGATGATTTGCAAACACAAAAACAACTCGGCGAGTAATTGGGCGTTAATCAACAAGCTGTTTCTAATCGGCTACGAGAGATGGGAAAGATTCAGAAGACCGGTAGATGGGTACCACATGAGTTGAACGACAGGCAAATGGAAAAGCGCAAAAACACGAGTGACATTTTGCTCGCTCGGTACAAAAGGAAGTCGTTTTTGCATCGTATAGTTATAGGGACTGAAAAGTGGATTTATTTTGAGAATCCCAAGCGCAAAAATCATGGTTAGACCCAGGCGCACCATCCACATCGACTGCAAGACCGAATCGCTTTGACAGAAAGACGATGCTCTGCGTTTGGTGGGACCAGAGGGGCGTGTTCTATTATGAGCTGTTAAAACCTGGGGAAACGGTTAATACTAAACATTACCAACAACAATTGACCGATTTGTACCGTTCGCTGCTTGAAAAAAGGTCAGAATACCGAAAGAGGTAACACAAAGTCATTTTTCTTCATGACGATGCTCCATCACATACGGCAAAACTAGTTCGCAAACGTTGGAAGCACTCAGCTGGGAAGTTCTACCCCATGCGGCTTACTCACCAGATTTGGCTCCTTCCGATTACCACTTGTTTGCATCGATGGGTCACGCACTTGCTGAGCAGCGCTTTGGTTCGTACGAAGATGTGAAAAAAAAAAATGGCTCGATGAATGGTTCGCAGCAAAAAGGGAAGGTTTTTACTGGCGTGGTATTCACAAATTGCCCGAAAGATGGGAAAAATGTATAACAAGTGATGGAGCATACTTTGAATAAAGCACAGGTTTTTTTTTTTTTAAAAAAAATCCGCATTTCATACTTGTACACCTGCTAATCTTTAAGTCTATGTTTAAAGGTTTCAAGAGAAAAAGAAAAAGTGTAAGTCTACATCACACAATTTTTAGTTTTTACAACTTTACAACAAAAGAGACGAAAGAACACTTGAGAACGAGGCGTATGAGGAGGCGGAAGGAATTTTGTATGCAGAAGGCATAGCTGATTGAACGTACGTAGATTTTATATGTGAAAATTCTTTTGTCACAACTTTAAACGCGTTTTTCTCAAAACGACGTTTTTGTAATCGGCGTGCACGATAACTTAAAAATCATTTAACCGATCGGTCGGAAATTTTAATATGTTCTTCTACACCACACTAGTCTCAGTATAAACTAGAATATATATTGAGTCTATATTTAAGTCTACATCACACAAATAGTTTGCGCATTTAAACATTCTAGAAAATGGAGAATTTAAAGAACTATACCAAAACAGGTGGTAAAAACGACAATCGACAGATATTATCTTCTACTGTACTACCTTGAAAAGCCTCCTGCCAGGTTATATGTAAAATATTGTTATTAATCATATTATAGTTCGCTTTATGTAAGTTAAAACATTTTATCATTCCTAGCTCGCCTGATGAGACATGATACGGCGAAACGCGTCCCGAGATGGATTAATAGATGAGAGAACAGTGGTAAAATATGAACTTTGTTTATTTTTAGTAGCTGACATAGGTTTTCGTTAATGAGTTAGAACGTCAATGATCAAGCTGGCTACCGGTAATTCTTAGTAACAACTCCTCTGTCGGACAGTCCTGTCCCGGACAGAAGGCGTGTATGCTTTTAAATTTTAGGCCTTTACAAGTCAGATATTACAAGGTGCGGGTTCAAATCTGAGCTATTGGGGGGGGGGAACCCTTTAGACCAGAACATGTTCACGTTATCCGATAACCAGTTCTGGCCTAAATGGCTCGTTTGTGCCGGTGCATCATCCTGTTGATACACATACACGCCTCATGTCGTACACAGTTAATCTCAGGTACCGAAAAAGAGAATTATTTCAGTTGCCGAATGTCCAGCGCTAAGACTTTCGATAATCGCGGCTCTTCAGTTGTACTCTGCACTTCACTTAGAGGTTATGACTGTTTACTAGAAGTACGTGGCTTTCACGAACGGCAACAATGCCCTCTAGCGGAACTACAGTAGAACCCCGATTAACCGAGTCGCGATTATCCGAGCTCCGGATTAACCGACCCAATCTAAGAACCTGATTATCCGAGGTACGCGCGTCTATGCTGCTATTAACCAACCTTCTAAAATATGTATGTACATATTTCTATTTAAAATCGTCGGGGCCTTCGGGGAATCTCCATGGCTCGTGTGAGGGGTTCCCCTATTTATGTTTTTGGACTCTTTCAGCTTGTAAATTTGCGTGAATGCAGTGCGTTATAGCGTTTACTACAGAGAAGTACGAGTGTACTCACATAATTTATTTGGTTGGAGTTCTGGTAGTTAAAATATAATTAATACGAACTGCTTTGTTCGAATTTTTGTTTGTCGTATTATAATGGAGCAAAACAAGCGTAAAAGAATCGTCGTTCCTATTGAAGAAAAATTAAAAGCCATCAGAAGAATTGAAGCAGGAGAGACAATTAAAGTTGTTCCACGAGATTATGGAGTAGGTGAGGTAACAGTTGGAGATTGGAAAAGACACCGCACAAAAATAGAAGAGCGGTGTATAAATCAAGCCTCCTCGTCCTCAGGAAGAAAATCAATGAAAACCGGCGACTATGAAAAGGTTAACGAAGCTTTATTCATGTGCTTTAACCAACAGAGATCAAAAGGTGTCAGGTCCAATTTTATAACAGAAAGCAATAATGATTAGTAGGTAATTCCCAGAGAGAGATCAGTTTACCGCCAGTTCTGGACGGCCTGACCGCTGGAAAAAACGGTACAGTGTACAACTGACTGTATGTGTCGAAAAACTTTCTGCTGATGTGTCATCAATTGAGAAGTTTAAGCAGAACTTTAAAAAGCAAATCGAAGATTGTGGATAAACATGTGATCAAATTTACAACTGTGACGAAACTGGTCTGAATTATAAAATGCTTCCATCAAAAACATTGGCATCTCGACAGGAAAAATCAGCTCCTGGGCACAAACGAAGTAAGGAAAGATTAACTATAATGATATGTTCCAACGCATGTGGCAAGCACAAAATCCCACTGATGGTGATTGGCAAGTCTGCACGTCCAGGAGCTTTAAAAGACATCTCACCCAAAGCCCTACCAGTCTATTACAAAAGTCAGAAGAGCGCATGGTTGGATGCGACCTTATTTACTAACTGGTTTGAAGAAGAGTTCGTGCCATCTGTGACTAAATTTTTTAACAGAAACCGTCTTCCTAGTAAAGCAATTTTGATAATGGATAATGCCCCCTCTCACCCTGAAGAAGGACTTCATGTGGGGCGAAATTGTGTGTAAATTTTTTTCCTCCAAATGTAACCAGCATAAGGCATCCTCGAAAACATTAAAAAAAATTATAAGCGTTTATAGCTTGAACATCTATTAGAATACACAGAAAAGGAGGATATTATCAATGGGATGACAAAGGTTACACTGAAAAATGTTATTTACTGGGTAAGTCAAGCTTGGGATTCTGTGCGTACTACCACTATTCAAAAATCTTGGTCAAAAGTTATTGATTTCGAGGACTATAATGACAGTGAAGATGATACTCAAAAGAGAAGATGTTGTTGAATGGATTACAGCAGATGATTTAGAAGAAGAAATGAGTATTGAAGAAATGCCTTTCAGGAAACCGAAAAATCAGACGACGATGACGAAGCGGCGGTGGATGAACAGTCTCCCACTAAGATCTTTTTGGAAAAAGCTTTGAGGTATATCGAAAACAACCAGAGGCAACCCCAGCGGATTTGCTTCTTAATAGATGGAGAAACACTGCAGCGAGAAAAAGAAGATGCAATATGAAACAGAAGCGCATAGATACCTATTTCACTGTTTTATAATGTATGTACCTATTTATATGTTAAAAACGTTAATACATCGGTTTAAATTATTGGTGGGTTTCTACTGTACTATATAGCGAAAAACTAAAATTTAAATTTGTCCGGGTTTAAGCGCCGCACCCTGTATAATTAGGTGTATCTTACTGCGATGTTACACAGTACTGTTATAAGTGCTTCGAGTTTTATTCTTTTGTTCGTCGATCCCAGCTCGACTGATGAGCTGTGATACGGCCAAATTCGTCCAAAAATTAATTGACAGACGAGAAAGCAGTGGTCATTGCTGGAATATGGACTATGTTCATTTGTAGTAATTGATAGAGATAAAATATTTTTGATTGGGAATGTTTATTGCGTCATAAAAATTATATATTATTTCAAATTCAATACATGGATGGTAACTACCTTCTGGCACCATTAGAGAAGTACATTGAGTCAGAGAAGCACTCATGGTAGGCACATCACATACCCGCCTCCTCCTTGGACTGAACTATCATCTACCACTGTTCTCAGTTCTGTGCATCACATACCAAAAAGTCCAATATTTTATAATATATTTAATGTATATAACTATAACTCACACCTATGAAGACATTACATTATCACTCCTTTCAGACAAGAAAGTCTTTCGTTAATAGTTATTTAGTTAGTAGGCCAGATAATTCCATTGCAACCACACCTGTTGAGAGAGCGAACTTGTTGGCTGAACTCTTTGCTTCACATTCTATTGTCGATTTCCAAGGAAAAACACCACCTACTATTCCCATATTGCAGTCAAGAATGCCCGATGTTGTCTTCAGACAGCGCATCATAAAGCGTATTTTAATGAAGCTAGACACCAAGAAGGCTTCTGGCGCTGACGGAATACCTGCCATAGTTCTCAAAAACTGTGCAAGGGAACTAACACCAGTTTTCTGTAGACTTTTTAACCTATCCTACAGAAAGGGAATATTTCCGTCCTGCTGGAAATGTGCCACGGTTCAGCCGATACCTAAAAAAGGTAAGAAGACCTTGCCAAATAACTACCGACCAGTTGCACTGTTTTCAATAATATCGAAAGTCATGGAAAAGGTTATCAATGAGCATCTTCTAAAATATCTTGAACGATTCAATATTATTAGCGATCACCAATATGGTTTTCGTAAACATAGATCAACAGGAGATCTTCTGACTTATGTAACACATGTTTGGAACAACGCAATTGAACACTTTGGAGAATCTCGAGCGGTTGCTCTTGACATATCCAAGGCATTCGACCGTGTTTGGCACGATGGACTGTTGGCTAAGTTGCGCTCTTATGGTATGTCTGAAAGGTTCTGTTTGTGGCTCTCATGTTTCCTCAGAGAGCGTTCTTTACGAGTGGCGGTCGACGGATTTCTTTCTAACACCCTCACTATCAACGCCGGTGTGCCCCAGGGCTCCATACTGTCTCCTACTCTCTTTCTCATTTACATTAACGATCTGCTGGAAAAGACCGGGAATCCAATCTATAGCTTTGCAGATGACAGTACGCTTGTCTCTTCATTCACCTTGAACGCTCGGACATCGGCTGCTCAGGCGAATATCCGCAGACAGCAGGAGGTCGTTCAACTTAACAAAGACCTGGAAGAAGTTCTATCTTGGGGTGACAGTAACCAAGTGCAATTTAACGCTACAAAAACCCAAGCGGCAGTTTTTTCTAAAAAAGTTAACGTTGCTGAACCCGACATAGTTATGTCGGGGCACTCCATTCCCCTAGCATCGTCGCTCAATTTGTTGGGCGTTAGTTTGGGAGCAAATATGTCTTGGCATGAACATGTTGCAGGCATAGCAAGGAGAGCTTCTCAAAAATTGGGAATATTATTTAGAACCAGAAAGCTTTACACCCAACAGCAACTGTTAATTCTTTACAAAGCCCAAATTCGACCAACTATGGAATACTGCTCCCACGTTTGGGGCTCCGCTCCCAAACATACACTGCATTTGTTGGATTCTGTTCAGAGAAGAGCGGTCCGTCTGATTGGGGACCCGGAATTGACCGGCGGCCTTGATTCGCTGGAACATCGAAGAACGGTTGGCGACTTGAGTCTGTTCTACAAGTATTTTCATGGAAAGTGTTCGAAGGATGTAGCCCGCTTAATTCCTCCCAAAGCGGTGCATGCTTCGCATCCGTATCAGGTTCAGCTTGTTACCCCGCGTACAAACGCTTCTCAAGCAATCTTTTATATGGAGAACGTCATCCCTTTGGAATAATTTGCCCAGCGCTGTGTTTCCCACCGAGTACAATTTACAGCGATTCAAGAACAACGTAAATCGCTTTTTCCGCACTCGTGCCGCTCCTGGAGCGCGTTAGGGACTTCCCTGCAGCACGTGTGCTAGACCAATAAAAAAAAAAGAAAAAAAAAAGTTATTGTAATTTTTAAATAACAACTTTAAAATTTAAAACAACCAGTTGTAATAATGTAACGTTGTAATAACGGCAGACGGCAATAAGTCGATGTTTGTGAAAAGGGCTTGGGAACTTGTGGGGGTCGCTAAAGTACGTAAAAATCACAAAAACTTTTTAAACGAAATTTCGTCTTGCATCATACAATAAAATTTATCCAGATCTAAATAAAACTTACCTTTTGAATCCCCATTAAATTTATTTGCGTCTTTGCTGGTAGGTGTTATAGATTCTTGATGGTTTTTTCCTGTCTGTAATAAAAATCATTTAACCTAATGATACATGTATTTCAAGAAACCTTAAGTAAAATAAAATAAAGAAATTTTACTACAAAACTACGATCTGAAAGCATTTACTTGGAAGCAATGGTTTTATTTAGGACAATGACTGCCAGCGACGTCGTAGCGCCACTTAGTGGGGTGATAGAGTGGTCCCTAACTGCCACACAAAAAGTCAAAGGATACGACAGGTACAATATGATATATTTGGCATGGTAATTTATTTTTTCTTCTTTGATGCAAAAATTTTGGCATTAACTGTACAAATTAATTTCAGTATCTTAAAGCACACTCAGTCAGGTTATGACTCTGTTCTAGGTAACTCACCTTATCTTTTTCTACAGGTATATGGAAATCTCCTTCTTTCATCATATGACCGCCATTTAATCTTTGTTTCAATTGACCCAAATAACTGCTCGAGAGAGTAAACAAGTCCTGCCTGCTATTTTTCTCTTCATCTCGTACCTTTTCTATTTTCTTCTCAAGAAATTGTGCTAAAAATAATTTAAGAACATCAAAAATTATATACATATATATATATATATATATATATATATATACATATATATATATATATATATATATATATATATATATATATAGATACATTTATATACAGGATGATATGATAATCCTCCAATATATTATATGTGGCATATCTTTGTAGTAATACCAATTGTAGAAAAATATCAATAAGTGTGTCTCTTGATAATAACACGTGAAACGAACTCAAAAGGGTCCCAAATTTTTAATCCAAAAACACTGCCGCCCCTGTCAGGCTGATGATAAATTGAAAGCTACTTGCCGATACCCATTTTAATACTGCATTTAGTTAACTATTTCATGATTTGCGTGCTTCAAACTAAATATCAAACAAGGTATTTCTCCTCAGCAATTAAAAATGTCTTAGTTAAAAATTCGTTAAAAACATTAGATATAATATACAACATAAAAATATCAATGCCTTTGTTTAATTAGGTTTACTAATTAGGACCCTTTTTGCATTGTCAATTTAGAATATTTCACGAAAAATCATTTATTCTTATAGCATGTTTTACCACGTAAACAAGACGTATTGTTTTTAACAGTGGACTGACCGCCTCAAATCTCTTCAGTTCACTTTTAAAACTGTATCTCTCATTCAGGATTTTTAAGGCTTATCTCAGCTGTGGTAGTGGCGGCGCAATACTTTTTAAAATTATGAATTCCAGTGATTTATAAAACAATAAAAGGATATTCTAAATACATTTTAGATAAAATAACAAGAGTTTTAAAAGTATCCCTAAAAAGACCCTAGATTATTTTTAACGATTTTTATAAAGATGTATATGTTTATTAGGACCTAATCCGCGATAGTAAATGGTTTCATGCAAGGGCGTAACACCCCCAGACGCTTTATACCATTTTACATTTAAAACAACTGTTCATCTAAATCTTTGTGAGAAGTCCATAGGGTGTCCATCGACCTGGCTAAGGCATTTAATACGGTCTCACATAGAAAAAATTCTTGACATATTGGAACGATATGGTATCAGAGGAAAAGTACAAGAATTAATGGTGAACTATCTTGGAAACAGACAACAAATGGTAAGAATTAACAACGTACTAAGTAATGTAAGCATAATCAAGATGGGTATACTGTAGGGAACGGTGCTGGGGCCGATACTGTTTATAACATATATAAATTTAATACTTAAATTATATGTTCATGGCTCTATAATTTCATATGCAGATGACACAGCACTAATCTTCAAAGGCAAGACTTCAGAAAAAGCACGAGAAAACTCTGCAAGAGGACTTATGATTATCAAAAATTGGTTGAAGACATATAAATTAACTCTTAACATAATCAAAATAACATACATTGCCTTTTCAATAACAAGAGCGAATCAACCAACTTTCTCAAGTATATCAATAGACGATACCTGGAGAAGCGAGGTTTCACAAACTAAGTACTTGGAGATTTTTATTTATTGGTTTCTTAAATGGTAGCCTCATATAGACTATCTGGCTGACAAAATAAGAAGACTTATATACAAGTTCTTCTATATAATACGAGAAATTGTAAATACAACAGATTTAATTTTGGTTTGTAGATCTCTTGTTAAATCATTAATTAGATATCGTATACTGGTATGGGGGCACTGTATAAGAATACGTTCTACAAGATAAAGATAACACAAAAATATATAATAAAAATTATTTTTAGAAAAAGTAAAAGGTATCCCTCAAGATGCCTGTATACTGAACATACAACTAACATACTAACAATATACATAATGATCATGTTCGGCATTGTAAGGTTTAAAAACACTACCAACAACTATATAAGCCATGTCGACAACACCCGCTCGAAGGTAAACAAAAACGTAAAGATTCCAGACACTCAAAGAAACATAAATCTAAAGTATCTGAATTACCTTACTCCAAAATCTTACCACTTGCTTCCAGGACATATTAGAGAAATAAAAAATAAAAAAGAAATTTGATAAGGCTTGCACAAAATATGTTTATAAAAACTACAGCACCTTTGCACCATTATTCGGACAGATGGTCACGGAAATTGGTTTTTCCACAGTCTATGAGAGGCAAAGTGGCTTTGAATGATTATGTTTGGTCTGGATATTGAGTGTTAAATAGATAGTAAGGACTAAAATGGGATGCATATAGGTATACTTTTTGCCTAGACATCATTAGTATCGAAAATATAGATTAGTTATAGTAATTTCATTGTATTTTTATATTTGTATTTTTTGATAAATGGAAATGAGAATAAAATATAAGCTTTATTCAATACATTATTAGAAAGCATTAATTTGAAAACATGTACTTTGCAGCGAATGGTATTATTTAACTTTTTTCTTGTTTTTGAATGAAAAAATGAGTAAAATTAAGGCATAATATATCGCAAAGGGTAGTTTGAGAGAGCCATTTCAAAGATACAATGTTGTCTCTACGGTTTTTAAGGGTGAAGAATTTGAAGGTCCTGTTAGTTGTTTTTTCATCATCTTCAATTACAAGTAAGACAGTCAGTCGTCATTGAAGGACTTCACTACTGATATTTGTAAAAGAAGTTTTTATGTTCTAAAATGGCAACTTATACAAGTTTAGAAAAACATTCCAAACAGTTTCAGCAACAATTTTGAATACAAAACGTGCTTTGAATATATTTAGAGAACTCCGTCGGCTATCGACCCCGGCTATCTAGTCAATATAAACTAGCTGCATAAATACAAGACATAATTTTACAACGCTTACTTAATATTTTACATGTTGAGACAAAAGTAAAATAAATAAATACCTACCTAATTTAGCTAATATAGGAAAGAACGGAATGATTTTAATCAATATGATAAGCGAATTTCTGATTTGTACATAGTCTTTGGATTCCAAACATGTCACTACAGCCTTCGCTAGTTTGTAGTGCCATTTGTGGCATACGTGTCTATAATTTTCATATCCGACATTATCTAAATTGTCAGCAGTGTGGTTGCTTACCCTGTATAACAAAACAAATCTTTTAGTAGAAGGTATTCATATGGTAAGATATAATTCATCCCTCGTAATTGGTACCCCGCTACCTGCGGTGAAGTGTTGGCAGTCTGCAACCTACTCTGTCGACATGTACGGTTTCAGCGAGTCAGCCTCTGATGGAGTGCCAACTACGAGGTATGCGTTATATCTTACCATTATTGACCGTCAGTACTGGTTTAAGTAGCAGAACGTTCTGTTCTCTTGTTTGTCGATCCTAGCCTGACTGATGAGCCGTGATACGGCTAAACGCATCTCGGGATGGATTTGACGAATAAGAGAACAGTTGGTAGACTGCTAAAATATGGGCATTCGTCAATTTTCAATTATTTTACATTAAACCATACATACACATACATATATATATATATATATATATATATATATATATATATATATATATATATATATATATATATACATACAGGGTGTTATGACAATCCTTTAATATATTGAAATACGTCATTTTTTTTGGGGGGGGGGGTTGGGGGGGGGGGGGGGGTTTTTTTTGGGGGGGGGGGGGTTTTTTTTTTTGTTTTGTTTTTTTTTTTCGCAAGTCCATTGGAGACACGCCTAATACTAAATTTTTATTAAATTTGAGCAATATTCAAAATTATGTAAATTATTACTGTGTTATTTTAAGAAGTACTACAAGGGAAGACTTTTGAAGAAAAAGCAATGTTTTTTTTCTAAAAATTTTAGTTTTCAATATGGTTTCCTTCAAGGGCGATATACTTATTCCAGCCATTTAGATTTGGATACTTTTTATATAGTAGGAGTTGTCAAGCTTTCTAAAATAAGCCTCAGTTTCCCATTTGTCCTCTTCATTTGACCCAAACCTCTTTTCCCGGAGCCACCTTTTAAAATTTTGAAACAGTGTATAATCGCTAGAGGCCAGATGTGGTGCATATGGCGGATGACGAAGCAATTCATGGCCCAATTAGACCCGTTTCAACATCGACTTTATGGGTTTGTGAGCTGGTGTATTATCTTAGTGAAACAACACTTTTTCCTCGCTAAATAGGGCCTTTTTTTCTTGATTTGAGCATTCGAACAATCCAATAACCCAACGTATTAGTCTTCGGTGATTGTTCGCTCCTTTTCACGATAGTCGATAAGTATTATTCTATGCGCATCCCAAAAAATACTTGCCCAAACCTTTCCAGATGGCGCTGGTGTTTTTGGACGCTTCCGTTGGCTTTCATGCGGTTCCAGCCACTTTGCAGACTGACTGGTAGACTCAGGCGAGTAATAATGGATCCAAGTTTCGTTCACTGTTACGAATCGACGGAAAAAATTCCCTTGGGTTACACCGAAACAGTGCTAAACAGCGTTCTGAAACTTCCACACGTTGCTATATTTGATCAATTATGAGAATGCGCAGCACCAATCGGGCACATAATTTGCTCATATGCAAAATATGCCTTATGTGTTTTATTGCTATCTCTACTTTTTTGTGTTTTTGGAGTGACTGCCTCATTTGGACGTCCGGAATGTGGTGCATGATCGGTGCTTGTACGATCGCATTTAAGTTCACTAAACCATCAACATATAGTTGCTTTCTACGGAGCAAATGTGCCATAACACTTCTCAAGTCATTCTCGAGCCCTGACTGTATTTCTTCCCACCAAAAAACAATGTTAATCAACACATGTGCAATCGTTTTGCAAACATCAAAAGTAGCGTCACTCAAACAGCTGTAGCGCGCAAACTAATAGACAAAACGTGATGAAAATTTTACACGAATTTTCTGAGAGCTGACACTAACTGATTTTCAGTTAGTGTTTTTTTTTGTTTCTGCTGCCATCTCTCGGAAAGTCTCGAGACTTTTCACCCCATGTAATATATACCTACATTTTTTGTTTACTAAGTAGAAATTATTAAGTTAAGTAGAGAGACTTTATTGTCAACTAGAAAACTTACAAAATTACTTATTAAATTAGGTACTAATATAATTTAAAATATCTCTAAATTAAATAAGAATTAACTAACCTGTATTTGGTCATAAATCCGGATAGTTGGAACATTCCTTTTCAAAAATATCCTTCGACTTGTGCCATTTCATGACAGTTTCCAACATGGCATAGAGGAACCTTCCATAGCGCAACGCCTCGTTCTCTGTGCACGATATTATTGAATATGTGACATCACAGAATAACTAAAAAAATCAAAAATAATTTTCATAAAAGCGAAACATGGGAGTAAAAAATACCGATAAAGATTTTAACTGAGATTCAAAATGATTTTTCAAATCCAATTTAAATGCATTTATCTGTACAGTAGACCATATATAGATAAAAATATAAATATAGCACAGGCTACATAGGCCTGATATAAACGATAATCGAATCATTCCTTAATTTTTAGAGTTTCCAAACTCAAGTCATAAAACACATCTATATATACCACCAAGATTTTAGTGTTCGATGCGGAACACTTATAAGATCACTGCGGTGTTTGTTTGTCTGTCTGTCACACCTGATTTGCTCCGAAACTATTTGACACAGAAAGTTGAAATTTGGCACTACTCTAGGAATTGATAGCCCCCATCAGAATCGTGCAGTTTTGAAAGTTAAATTTTGACTTAAAGAGTTAGTTTTGGGGGGTGAAAAACATTTTTTTACCAGGTTATCGAGGGGGGTGTCAAATGAAAGCTTGTGAAAACACGAGTTTAAAAATATATATAACGTAATACATGGATTGGATTAGTTCCTTATATTTTTACATGTACAAGTCATATAAACTTAACACTATCTTTAAGTTTACCTTTATAATTAACTTATATATTATTTGGATGAATAAAAAACAACACACATATTCGCCCAACTAGTCCCTCAAGGAGCACCAAAAATTCTTCTTCCATTCTTAGTAATTATTGAAACTACAAGAAACATGATTCGCCCAGGAACACTAGCTGTTCGATTAACAGCAAATATAATTGCAGGACATCTTTTAGTGACTCTTCTAGGTAATTCAGGTACAAGAATAAATTTATATCTTATCAATATTTTAATTATTGTTCAAATACTTTTACTGATCCTTGAATCAGCTGTAGCTATTATTCAACCTTACGTATTTTCTATTTTAGCTACTCTTTACTCAAGAGAAGTTAATTAAATAATGAAGCAATTAAAAAACCACCCATACCACTTAGTCGATTTTCTTTGTATTATTTATAAAAAAATCGCCAAAAATCGCTGCCCCCCTTATCTCGAAAAGTACTGATAAATAAAATTTGAAAAAATCCTGGAATATTTTCCACAGGGTGTAGATTGAACGAAAATTATCACGAGTGCATTAACTTTAATAATTCATCTGGTATATAAAAAAAAAAATTCAAGGTCATCGGTTTTCAACAAAGATCGGAAACAAACTTTGTTGAAAATTCATTTGGGGTGTGTTTTGTGAAGTCACTGATGATTTTATACCTCTGTAATAAATTTTCTTATTTAAAAAAAAAAAAATCAATGTACGGGATACTAATTGCGCAAGTTCGACTTGTACTTGGCCCGGTTTTTTTTTTTTAAATATTTACAGATTTTAACTGTGGAATGCATTCAAAATGCATTAAAAATTTTGAAATATGGTGATTTTTTTAAAGAGTGTTGTTCAGTGACTTAGTAATACAAGGGCAGAGGCATTCCTAGTTTGTTAGTTAAAATGACCGTCAGTACTTTTTTTTCTTGTATATGTCTCTCGACATAACACGTAGGTTTTTTGTCCGACCCATAGATATCGCCCTTTTCAAAAAATCCGTATGATTTTTAGGAAGTGCCAACCTTCAAACAAAACGTGTCAAAATTTCATGACATTTCGACGATTAGTTTACAAGTTACAGGGGTTTTAGTGACGCTACTTCTGTTATTTTCAAAATAATGGAAAAAAATCGAATTTCGTATGTTGATTAAACACTGTTTTGTGACAGAAAAAAATACCGTTCAAGCAAAGCAATGGGTTGATAAGTGTTACGGGGATTCTGCCCCAGGAAAATGACTCATCATTTACTGGTATGCTGAATTTATACGCGGTCGTACAGATACAAATGATGTTGAACGCTCTGGACGCCCAAATGAGGTAGTTACACTGGAAAACAAAAAAAAAATCCACAAAATTGTTTTGGATGATCGTAAAGTGAAATTGCCTGAGACAGCCGACACCCTACAGGTATCAAAAGAACGTGTTGGTCATATCTTCCATAAACATTTAGGCATGAGAAAGCTCTGTTTGAAATGGGTACCCCGTTTGCTCACAGTGACCAAAAACATCAACGTGTTGATGATTCTGAGCGCTGTTTGGACCTGTTTAAGCGCAATAAAAAGGATTTTTTCATGCGATATGTAACAATGGATGAAACATGAGTGAGTTTCCTTATCGTAAGTAGGTAAATATATAGTACTGTCTTGTGTCGTCAGAATTTTAAAATTTGAAACATTTCTTGGTTCATCGGCTTTCACAATATCTAATCCAATAAAGTGCATAGTTTTAGCTAACAGAGAAGAAAGTAAATAAATATTTATCATTAACAGCAGAACATTTTCTAAATGCGTACTGTTGTATATAACCGTATGTAACCAAAATTAATAAATATTAGTGGCAACACCCCTACGCTATCCGAAGTAATTGGTATTACAAAACGGCTGGTCGTCATCAGGTGGTCTTGCGGTGTTGTAATGGAAAATCAAGTTTTATTTTGTATATTGTCAGGACGTCTTAAACGCCAGACAGAATTGTAATTTAGTCCAATATTTTCTACTTGACCTCACCGCGCTTACTGAAATTTTAAAGGAATGTACCATTTGACGGGAAATAATTCTATTCATGGCATATGTATATAGCTCGCCGAGAGTGTTCTTTATGAGTGGCAGTTGATGAATTTCTTTCTAATATCTTCATTGTCAACGCCGATGTGTCTCAAAGCTCGCTACTGTCTCCTACTAACTTTTTTATTTACATTAACGATCCGCTAGAAAGGGCCAAAAATCCAATCAACAGCTTTGCAGATGATAGTACGGTTATTTCTTCATTCACTTTGAACGTTCGAACATCGGCTACTCATGCAAATATCCGGAGACAGCAGGAAGTCGTTCAACGTAACGAAAACCTGGAAGAAATTCTATCTTGAGATGACAGTAACCAAGTAGAATTTAACGCTACAAAAAAACTAGGCGGTAATTTTTCTCCAAAAAAGTTAACGTTGTGGAACCCGACATAGTTGTCGGAACTCTCCGTTCCTCTAGCATCGTTACTCAATTTGCTGAACGTTAATTTAGGAACAAACATGTCTTGGCATGAGCAAAAGCTTGAAATACTATTTCGCACTAGAAAGCTTTACACTCCACAATAACTGTTAATCCTGGACAAAGCTCAAATTCGACCAACGATGGAAAACTGCTTCCATGTTTGGTGGTCTGCTCCCAAACATACACTGCATTTGTTGAATTTCATTCAGACGAGAGCTGTTCGCCTGATTGGAGACCTAGAATCTACCAGACATCTTGTTACCTTAGAACTTTGGAGATCGGTTGGCAACTTGAGTCTATTCTACAAGTATTTTCATGAAAAGTGTTCAATGGATGTAGGCCGAGGTCAATTTACATTGAAAAGTAAAACCCATTTTCTCAGCAACCGTTCATCCTATTTCAACGAAACTTTGCACACTTATTATTTATTATTATATAATTTAATGGGACTAAGGGTTTTAAAGAAATAATTTAAATTACATTTTCTAGAAATTCTGAAAGTTCATGAATTTTATTTGTATGTTTGAATTGACGCGGTAAATTACCAGCTGTTTCATTTGACATTTCCTTAGTCCGAACTGTAGACAGTGTTGCCATGGATATTTAAAAAAAAAATAGCTCAATAACTTTTATAGTTTTGAAGTTAATGGGGCAAATGTACAAAAAAGTCAATTTTTCAGGAGAGCCGAAAAACTAAAAAGTTGTAGTTTTGACTGCTTTTTTTTTTTTTTTTTTTGTTATAATCAACTTTTTTTAAATTTATTTCTAGAGTATTTGTCTTCTTTTTTTTTTGCAAAAACAAGTTTGGCAACACTGATTGTTTACAACAAAATATGTTTTTTTTTTTTTCCAAATTTTTTTTTTTTAGTTTTGTTTTGTTTGGTTATACTTTACGTGAGAGATTGTTTTTGTTTACATAGTTACAAATTTTTTTCCTGTTTTCTGTTACTATTGCTGTTTTAAATTTTATTATATTGTTATTTTATTATAGTTTTTTTATTATTGTTTTGTGAAGAAAAATGACTAAGCCAAAGACTAGCTTCAAGAGCAAGAAAAGGAATAAACCTTTTAGTGGGACACATATTTCTGTTGCTCGTAAATTGGTCATGTCCTTACCATCTGTTGAATCAACACCATCAACCTCATCTGAAAATCGTACACCTTCTTCTTCTTCAAAAAAACTAGGTAATCAAAATAAATTTGAGTCATTTATGAGCAACCATGCGTATGATTTGGTGGATGTTGGAGAGTTGAGTAAAGCACTGAACTCAACAGTGGATTGCAAAAAATGTGGTGGTGAAATCACCCTAAGTGTTTGTTTGAGAAACGGTTTGGCATCCACTATAAAGATTGTTTGTCAGAATTGTCAAGTCCTAAATAAACTAAGGAACTCCAAGAAACTGGATTATGAACTCGAAGGTAAATCTGTGAAATTAGATACAATAAATATTAGATTTACTTATGCACTTAGGTGTACTGGTAAAGGATTTGCTGGAGCTAAACTTTTCATTGACCCTGGAAAATTTACAATTGCTGGGCTGATGAAGGAAGATGAACTGAGAATAGTGAAAGCCGAGAAAGACTTACAACAAGCATCGAAATGCGAGAGGCAAAAAATTTCAAGAACAAGAAAAAGTTTAGAAGAAAAATTTAAGAAGTTAGAAAAAAAAGAAGGCCCGTCATATGAAGCGGGTTCATTTTAGTTAAAAAAAAGTATAACAAAATAATAAAATATTATTACTTTTCAAAATATTATTGTAAAAATAAAGTTTTTTATTTGTATATAGTAAATAGTATTTCAAAATATTTTTTGTAAAAATAAAGTTTTTTTATTTGTATATAGTAAATAGTGTTATATAATTATTCCTAAGCATTGTTAATAAAAAGTGGGATAATAATAATAATAGTGAAAATAATAATAACTTCATAATGGGTGGAATGGGGTGGTATATTGAAAGGTGCGTAGTGCGAAGCTAGGCGAAGGCTGAGCGGGACTCATATCTTGGCGATACTGACTGATGGCTCATACCTTGACTACTTTATATAAAAATTTCAGGCACTTATACTCATCGTATAATTGTGGGGGTTGGATTGTTTTGTGCAGAAATGATTGTAGATTATAAAAATGGAAAAAAACGAAAAACGTATTTTTTTTCATTTTTTCTCGGTAGTGACCCCCCTTAATACACGTCGCGCTAATATATCACATCTATACGAGGTTCAGTTTGTTACTCCTTGTACATATACGCTTATTATATAATACTTTTTAAGCAGTCTTTCATATGGAGAATATCATCCCTTTGGAATGATTTGCCCAGGACTGTGCTTACTACCGAGTACAGCGATTCAAGGCCAACGTGAATCGCCTTATCATCCCACGCGTCGCTCCTGTAGCGCTTTAGGGATTTCCTTGCAGCTGCAGCGCATGTGGTACACCCGTAAAAAAAAAACTGTAGTCCAAACATAAAATGTCTTTGACAAAGACAAACTTATTCCAGGTAGCAGGAGAATGCTGTGTAATAAAAGAGCACCGTTCAGGGATCAACAGATGAGCGCCGTTCAGAGATCGGGAAAGGTCTTGCTTTTCGAGTGATAGACTGTGATATTTTGAAATTTTTTTTGTTACGCCTCTTTTAAACTTTAAATGGATAAAATTTACCTATAGTGAGATACTTACCCTATCGTAACACAATAATGTGGAAAAATTAGGAGTTTTCAACATATGAATTGTATGGACGAATTTAGCGCAGTACACCGCATCGATCTGCGTAAACGTGCACCTAGGAAACAGACACAGCTGTAAAAATCTTGTAATAGACTCAGTCTTTGCGAATTTACCCGATCTTGACAGGAACCAGTTATCTTTCTCTTGCTTCAGTCTATACATCACTTTTTTCGACGTGTTCCGTTTGTTTCTTTTTTTCATCTTGAAGTTTTTCTATTAGCGACTGAAATCTTTCCTGTTCTTTTTTACCTAAAAGTAAAAAAGTTGGTACTAATCTCAAAAAGAGAAGACTCCTAAAGATACAGTCGGTCAAGTAAGAACGTGTCTCTTATAACTTGTTGTCGGCAAAAGAAATTCCTTTTTTTTGAGGTTATTGTTGGCACCCCTGCAAACAATTCTTTGTGGAAAGAGATTCATCTGAACTCACCTTATTTATGGTTAAATAGTACATTATAGAACATTATTGAACATGCATGTGCTTCGCACTTCGAGGCTGTATTCCTTTTTGCTAAGTATATGAGTAAGTCAAGGGCATTCATTAGCACTTAAGTGAAACGATACTCTCAGTTAAAAATGTTGATGATCTACTAGACCTTGGTTCGAGAGGGGAAGTATCGGACGATGACGAAAAAATTATTATTAACATGTTTTCCCGAAATCATCAATTAACTTGGCGCAAAAACTAAAACAGAAAGGTTGGGATATGTCATAAGAAATGATGGGCACTCATCTGAAAGCTAACTTTTTAAAGTGGCGAAGTACAATCAAGAAACCATTGCTGAGTGAAGAAAACAGAGAGAAACAACTCGCGTGCACAGAGGAAAACACAGATCGTGACTGGAACAATGTAATTTATTTCGATAACGTTTCATCCCGAGTTGATATTATCGCCCCACGAGCCTGGTCGATTTCTACTAACCGATTGGTCGAGCGCACCGTGAAACACCCTGAGAAGATCCATGTTTGGGATTGTTTTTTCGGAAAAAGATTTTGGGAGACTCTATCTTTATCTACAATTTGGACGCTGAAAAAATGCTTCAGATTTACAAAAGGCATTAGTACCGACTGCCAAACGGCGGTTTGGAAAAAGGAATCCGATATTGTCAGACTAGATTGGCCATCTCAGTCGCCCGATCCAAACCCAATCGAGAACGCGTAGTTATACATCAAGTAGAAGCTTCGTAGGAAAAAGGTGTACACAGTGAAGTCGCTGTCCTGACAAATTCGGGCAATTTAGAAATCTTTGCCGTAAGAGTACGCGAAAAATCTCGTCGAAAGTATGCCCCGAAGATGCCAAGCCATCATCGATGCTGATGGGGACTGGAAAAACTACTGAATCATTAGCATTTTAACAGTAATTCTTTAGGGTCGAATGATGTCAAAAACTATTAAATAAATAATTTTTTTAAGGGGTCAATCTACTGTTAAAAAATATCGATTTTTTTTTGCTTAAACTGAAAGATATACTTTTCGAGCACATATACCTAAAATATTAAGACCTAATTCGAATTTTTTCTCGTACTTTTTAGGATTTTTAAGCGAGTAAGCGAGCACCTCGAAATCGTTTTCTACCTGCGTGGGGACAGAATGTAATAGGGCGAAAAAATAACGCGAAGATAAAGGAAACAAGAAGTGATCGAAAAAAAGCAGAAAATCCATGATCAGGAAAAAGAAATCAAAATGAATGATCTATTTTACATGCCTGGATTTGCTGATTAGACAAAAGAAAGAAAATTTTTGATTATAAACCTATAATAAAAATACTTTAAACGCGTGTTTCTCAAAACACGTTTTTTTTTTAGTGCGCGATGTAAAATCCTGCAAAAAGTTTTCAACTGAGCTTTCTAAAATTTGGTACACGCCTCTTTATCACAAGAACGACTGCACGGACCAACAATATTTCTAAAATTTAAAAAATTCGATTGATTTAAAGTTAAAACCAAAAAAATGCTGTTTTTTAAAAAATTTTTCTTTAAACACACATTTCTCGAAATTTTAATGTATTGTTATAATTGTTGGTCCGTGCAGTAGTTTTATGCTTCCTGAATATAAGGCACTTTGATTTTTAGTTTTCGGATGACTAGATCTGGAGATATTTTACACCGCCGAAATTAGAACTTTTCAAAATACCCTCGGAGCGCCCTCTCTATCTTGGTCAATTAAAAAAAAAAAAAACAAGAAAATCCTTTTTTATTGGCGTTAACAGTAGGCTGACCCCTTAATGAACAATGCGCGACACATTCTTACTTGACAGACTATCCATGAGACTTCGTATGTCATTAACTCAGTCGAACTTAATACAATCTAATCTTAAAAACCACGATTTCACATTTGATTGAAACCGTGCCATAATCTATATATTTATCGCGTAGATTCACGCTCAGATCTCCGAATTTACCTTTATTTCCTGTAGTAGTTTCCATAGCAGCCAATGACTGTTGTTTGGCCTTATTAATAACTTGCTGATAGATGTCCTCGGGAACGTACAAATCGTACATGGTGAGAGACCAAAATGACGCTAAAAATTGTGGCGTTATGTCCTCCCACGTTTTTATCGGATGTAATGGTAAGAGGGAGCTGTGTACTGGTTGCATGACTTCCTGCACTGCTTCGAAATATTTTTGGTTTTTTATAGAACCTGACATTTTTTTGTAATTTGGATCGGCTTTGCGCAATTGATCATATTTTTGCTACAAATAAAAAAAATAGTATGTATTATCAAGTACAGTATTTTCAAAAGAAGAACATGTTGCTTAATTTCAGGCAAAGATGGTCCTTTTCGTTGTTGTTTGAAGACTAAAATGGATGGCATATGTTGGCAACCGTGTTGGAACCATTCCTCAACAAGCCGTACCTACCATAAAATGACGAGTTACGAACTAATAAAAATAGCAGCACAAGAAGGTAAATAAATTTTGAATGGTTTCAAAGTAAATTACCTATAACTGCTAATATTACGTTGTCAAAATTGAAGCAATTGTTTTTAGTGTTCCGTATGGTGTCTGTCCGTCAGTCTATCTGTCTGTCACACCCTATTTTTTCCGAAACTATTTGTCATAGAATGTTGAAATTTAGTAATAATATAGGAACTGATGGCCTCATCAGAGCCATGTAGTTTTGCAAGTTAAATTTTGACTTAATGGGTTAGTTTTGGGGGGGGGTGAAATCGGAAGTGAAAAAAAAAATTTTTCCTAGGTCATCGAGTGTGGTGTCAAATGAAAGCTTGTGAAAACAGGAATAAAAAATAAATATATAATGTAATACTTGCGCACACTTTTCTTTGTATTATTTTTAAAAAATGGCGGAAAATCGCTGCCCTCCCCCTTATCTCGAAAAGCACTGATCAAAAAATTTTTAAAAAATTCTGGAATATTCTCACCGGGGTGTAGATTGAACGAAAATTATCACGAATGCATTACCTTTAATAAATTATCTGGTATATAAAAAAAACAAACTTTGTAAAAAAACTCATTTGCGGTGTGTTTTGTGAAGTCACTGATCATTTTATACCTTGGTAAGAAAATTTTTTATTTTAAAAGCAATCGACGTACGGAACACTAATTGTGCAAGTTTAACTTGCACTTGACCGGTTATTTATTTTATTAAACCACATGTGTGCCATTTTGTTCGATGATCTTCTGCCATTTGTCTAGTAGTAGAACTTCGGTGGTTTTTGAGCAAAAAATTGTGGCAAGTTGTTTTCACAGGTGTCTTTTCAAACTAACTTAACACCATTCAGGGAGTTTTGCAGAGACCGAAACTAATGATAGTCTAACGGTGCAAGGTCCGAGCCATATGGTGGATGTATTAAAACTTCCCAGCCAAGCTCCCACAATTTTTGCCCACGCCACTGGAAAAGCTTTACAGCGCGGCTGGTTTTTATAGCCCAGAATCACGGGGAACAAAACACAAGTTCAGCGAAAAATTTAAGCAAATCTTCGATGAACGCCACCCCCTTTTCGGAAGCCAATGCGGATCCCAGAGACTAAAATCAAAACACTGTTTCCACGAACACGTCCTAGACGAACCACCTGCCAGTTACCCACTCTCAAAAGACGCGCCTAGTGGTACCTCCTACAGCTGGAAAATCTGAAAAACCGAATTAGAACTGGGACTGTCCCAGTCAAGACAAATCTGGCAAAGTCAAGTCTACTTCGAGACGTTAACGACAAGTGCGACTGTGGTGTAACTCAAAACATGGGACATCTCTTAATACGCCCAAACTGCTCCACTCACTGTACCAGCAAGCCCGAAACATTGAACAATCCAGACACGAAAAACTAAAGTAAGTGCCGAGTCCTCAAAGATGGGTGTGCTCTGGTGTTGTCATGGTGGAAGAATCTTTCCGTTGATTAGTTCTAGCCAATTTTTTAATCGCTTTTTTCAATCTTATCAACTGCTGACAGCAGAGTACAGAATCAATCGTTTGGGTAGACTAAATCAGCTCACGATGCACGATTCCCTTCCAATTACACCAAACACATAGCATCATCGTTTTTGGCGCCAATACTGGCCATCGTCTGTGGAGTTTTCATCCTTTCTCGTACATTATTTTCGTACTTGAACCACTTTTCCTCAACCGCTTCAAAAAAGGCTCGATTTCGTTACGTCAAATCAGGTGGCACCCAAACATGGAGCTTCTCCTTGCAGCCAGCTTTCTCCAAATAGTTTCAAACTGTTTGGTCATGGATGTTTTGTTATTTGGTGATGCTGGACTTGCTAAACTTTTGCCAAAATATTGTTAAATTTTTCTGTCATTGGTCGACATGTGTGAGGAGCACATTTGACGTTGAAATTTCCAGAACGAACGTGGGCTGTTCGTTTTGATAATGTATCTTGAGCATAGACAGTACAAATTTCTTCATAGGACTGCGCTGCATTTGTGCTTTTGTCGAAATAAAATTGTAAAAGGTAGCAAACTTTTCTTGTACGTCTACTACTGTCAAATGTCAGCTTTCAACTGACGTTAAGTATGACCCAATGCGACTTACATTACCTGGGATATATGACACTAAAGCTACCTAACGAGAAACAGGCTCAATACTTTATATTGGTTATAAACAATAATGATATATGACTTAATTTCTAGAAAGTGCGGGTAAAGTAAGCTGGATATTCAATTAACAGAAATGCAGGTAGAACTCAATATTTACTTTTACTAAATGGGATATTACGTACTACCATTCTTTTATCCTTATGCAGAGCATTATTAAAAACATTCGCGTGGATATGCAGACCCTAAGTAGTTTTTCGAGATGGAACAAATAAAGACATTTTACTAGTGTTTGTATGTAATTAATAAAACTTTTTCCATTTTATAAACAATCTTCTTCTTCTTCCGACTTACAGCTAGGCACCATTGCCTGTTTTCTTTGTTCCTTACTTTATAGATCGTCGCTCCATCTCTTTCTTGGACTTCTTCCTTCGGTGACTTGTCTTTTGCTATCCGTACTATCCTATTCTTTGCCATTCCTCCTATGTGTTGAACTCATTCCAATTTTCTTCCTGTTATCCACTGTTTGATA
Organism: Pachyrhynchus sulphureomaculatus; assembly: GCA_019049505.1. Lineage (NCBI taxonomy): Eukaryota > Metazoa > Arthropoda > Insecta > Coleoptera > Curculionidae > Pachyrhynchus > Pachyrhynchus sulphureomaculatus. The sequence goes on along the minus strand of CM032449.1, from coordinate 18,981,154 downwards.
TTTTCTATATAACATGTGCGTCTTACGTCTTCAGTCTTTACTCTATTCCTCGGTGTTTTGTTTGTACATCTCCTAAGTATTCTCATTTCAGTTGATTTCAACATCCTCTGTATTATATTTGTATCGGGTCTTGTGTCACAGGTGCAAGTCATTACAGTATTACGCCTTGTATAATCTTGTTTTGGTCTCAACGGAGAGGAATTTATTTCTAAATATGGTATCATTGAGGCATCCCGCTATCCTATTAGCCTTGTTGACTTGATGTTTTATTTCTTCCTCGATTTTACCGATACTAGATATTTTGATGCCCAGGTAATCAACCTCCATCACCTGTTCTATTGGTTTATCTTCCGTCACCAGCTTGCACCTGATCAGCTCTTTTGCTATTACTATTGCCTTGGTTTTTCAGCTGAGATTGACATATTATATTGTTTTGCGGCTATGTAGCATTTGTATAGCAGCCTTTGCAAATCGTTCTCGGTCTCAGTCATTATTATCACGTCATCTGCATAAGATATAATTTTAAGTTCTCTGTTACCCATTCTATATCCCTTCTTTCTTTTGACATTTTTTATAATTTCATCCCTGACAGTATTAAATAGAAGAGGACTTAAAGAGCCTCCCTGCTTGATTCCAGATTTACCGTTAATTGGTTCTGTCATTTCTTCTGCTAATCTTGCGATTACTTTATTGTCTTTATATATATTCTCGACAGTTTTAAATAGGTCTAATCGGATGTTCCTGTTATATAAAAGATGAATAACGTATTCTATTTGAATATTATCAAAAGCTTTTTTTAAATCTATTAGGCACAAGTATGTTGAAATGTTGTATTCTGTAGATTTTTCTTTTACCGCTTTTGAATCCTTGCGGTTCTTCTTTCAGTTGTATTCTCGCGTTTATTTTTGTTGTAATAATATTTGTTGTTAATACAGTGTACAGTTTAGAGTAATGCCTCTATAATTATTTGGATCTTTTTTTTCCTTTTTTGTACATTAGTATAACTGTCGCTCATCTCCATTCGTCTGGGATTCTATTCGATCTTATAATCCTCTGTATAAGTGTCTGGAGTTGTTTAGCCAGAGAGTATCCCCCATATTTTAGAAGTTCATTAGCTATTTGGTCTTCGCCGGGAGATTTACGGTTTTTAAATTTTTCCAGTACTCCTATTACGTCCTCTTTCGTTATAACACATATGTCTCTTTATCGTTATATCTGGTGTTTGTGACAGTGTGATACTCTGTTCCCTTTTATATAAATGTGTAAGATATGGTACCCAAGTACCTTTTTTCCCGTCTGTATACACAATAACAAAATAAACCAACACAGAAGCTAAACATCAAAAAATTTATTTTAGAATAAGATGTATTTTTCTTCTACCTTTATGATAGTTTTCAAAAAATCTCTTTTCCTGAGCATTAATAATGAATATACCAGGTGTACAAGTATGAAATACGGATTTTTTTTCTAAAAAAACATGTTAAATTCGAAGAAGAATGATAAAAAAAGAACTTTATTCAAAGTATGCTCCATCGCTTGTTATACATTTTTCCCATCTTTCGGGCAATTTGTGAATACCACGCCAATAAAAATCTTCACCTTTTGCTGCGAACCATTCATCGAGCCATTTTTTCACATCTTCGTACGAACCAAAGCGCTGCTGAGCAAGTGCGTGACCCATCAATGCAAACAAGTGGTAATCGGAAGCAGCCAAGTCTGGTGAGTAAGCCACATGGGGTAGAACTTCCCAGCTGAGTGCTTCCAACGTGGCGCGAACTGGTTTTGTGGCTTTTTTGCGCTTTTCCATTTGCCTGTCGTTCAACTCATGTGGTACCCATCTACCGGTCTTCTGAATCTTTCCCATCTCTCGTAGCCGATTGGAAACAGCTTGTTGACTAACGCCCAATTGCTCGGCGAGTTGTTTTTGTGTTTGCGAATCATCTTCGTCCAACAATGCTTGCAATTCCACATCTTCGTATTTTTTTGGCGGTTTTCCACGTTCCTTGTCTGCAACAGCGAAGTCACCACTTTTGAAACGCCAAAACCATCGTTCACATGTATCTTGCGATGGAGCATGTTCACCCTAAGCTTCTCGAAGTAATCGGTATGATTCAACAGCAATTTTTCTTCAAATGAAAACAAAAAATTAATGCTGTCCGCGAATGCTCTTTGTTCGGTATAAATTTCGACATATTGAACACAACAAGACAACACTATGCACACACTTTTCCAATTTATCACTCGTGCGCGCCTGACACTTGTTGATGACACAATAAAATGGCGCAGTGTCAAATCTTTATAGCACAAACTGTATTGGTGCACCCTCTGTTGTCCGAAATCCGCATTTCATACTTGTACGCCTGGTAATTAGGAACTTAAAATTATCTAGTTTACCACAAGTGTTAAGTAAATACTTACATTAATAGAGTGGTGCAACATAGGCCTCGCTAAAAAGAACGCCACCTCGGTCGGAATATGATAATCCAGCAACATACTCTGAATAGTTGGCAGCTTGTTAATGTACTCCTCTACTGTAAGCGTAGAACCGAGAGAAACGTGCCAAATTGGACCAAAGTGTCCTGGCACTGATCCGACAGCTTACCGACAAGTTTAAGGTGACTCTTTTGAGTTTCTCTGTATACCACACAGTAATTCTGTTGAGCCATTAGGAGACACAGAGCGACGGCCAAGTCATTTTCATTCAGCGATTCTTTAAGGCGTAACGATGATTTTTTGGTGTTTCTTATTTGACTGAAGTATCCGGCCTGAAATATATAAAGCATTTCAACTGTAAATTTCATTCATTCTAAAATAAACACAAATACGAGGGCCCAATTTAGTGTTCAATTCGTTGGTATAAACAACCTAATAGCCAGACGGGACCTACATCTTAACATGGGATCCTAACCACACGAGCTGCAGATGGTAAAATGTTTTATAGGCTTGTTCTTTTTACTCCTCGGTGGTCACGAACGTCAATGGGCTGTCCAACTGACGGCGTTTAAGCCTTCCGGTTCAGATCACTGAGCGTTAACAACATGACGTCGTCAGTTTTTCTGTCGGGGGAGGCTTCCGGTTTTCGAAGGATGACTTATGATACCTGCCTCACTCATACGGAGGAGTGGTGCCTTGATAGTCAGCGCATCATGGTCCGAGCAGTCTCCTCTAACAGCGAACATGGCAGTTTATCAGTTAGGGTGAACACTCGGTCCTCAAAGGGCATGTTCAGATATTCGTCCGTCCATAATGAGGAGTGGTGCCTTCATCGTGAGCATTTCATTATCTAAGCGGCCGCCCGTCAATGACAACTGCCTTCTTTTTCCAGCGGGCCCACTTTTTGAGTGTTTGCCAATGTTTGTAAGTAAGCCGCACTTTAAAATAAAAGTATACTAAGCTGCCAGGGTCCAAATTCGAGACTTTGGGCACTACGTAATATAATTATATACAAATACATAATAAAAATAATGCTAAATAGATGGAACGGCTATCGAAGTAAATAGTATAAAGTAATAATATACAAAGTATAAAGCTGTACCTCTGCTTTTAATAATTCGCCACCGCCCATAGCATTTAACTGATCCATTGTAGAGTCCTCGTTAGGTTCAACACCGGCCATTTTTGATACAATCTCTTTTAAAATTAACAAGTCCAAACTAAAAAATAATTCAATTAAAATGACATTAATGTATTTTCAGTCCAGATAAGTTCTGAACTGCAAGAAAGAAGCCTTTGAAACCGCTACGTCAAAAATTATCAAATCATACATAACATGTGGATTCAGTAAATAGCCTATAACTTTTCTGATACTGTTCTTTCTTTCTTGATACACTTTTTATCTGTACTACAATTATTTTTTCATCACTTACCTCTTTTGAGCCTTCAGCTGGTTAGCTACATATTGCAGCAACCCAGAGAGTTCTATGGAATATTTTTTATATATAGCACCACAAAAACTCGACAGGCTCTGCAACCAAGTCGATATTGATGTACTGTCGTGCTTAACCCTAAAAGAAACAACAATTTTAAAAAAAAAAAACAATAGAGCAAGATCACGTCAAGTGGGCCCCCCATTTTCCACTTGTTTATCAAATTCAGGTATGAGTATTTTTTCATGAAGTATTCACTATAAACTTTAAACTTTTTGATTGAACTTTGTGAAGCATTTATTTGTCATTTAATATTTAGGTTATTAACTACTAATTACAATCTTATGATGTTTAAAAGTAAATTTTTGGGAGGTAAATAATGCATGCAAGTACTTATTTTAAAACTATATTATGTTGGGAATGAATCTCAAGACTGGCTATCTAACTTCCTACACAAACAGTTTTTTAAAAATTTTCATTTAACAACAATTTTTTTTTTAATGAAAATTTTTATGATTTTTAGTTAAAAAATCGATAATTAAAAAGCTATTAGAGATATTCTAATGAAACATTCAGGATTCATAGTTCAATACTTGTACTTTAATAAAATATATAGAAGTTCAAATTATTTATTTATTTTCATACTGTTAATTAAGTTTTAAGTTAACAAATGAAAACTTCAATGACTTCTCCCTCAAAAAACGATTTTTTTTTTTCTCGGTATTATGCATTAAACATCAAAGTAACAGAATCCGCAAAAAAATTTGACTTGATTAAACAAAAAAAAAATTATTTATGACGGGCGGTGAGCGCTGTCGGTACGGCGCGCTGCCGCGCGTCATTGACTTATCTTTCGATCTACTCAGTAATTATAAATAAGAAACAATACTTTATTTTTTAAATAAAAATAATGTTATCTAATGAATAATTTTATTTAAACACATTACATAAAATCAATTAATAAAATATTTTTTAATTGTTAAAAAAAACGAAGATATCAAAAATTAAGCAAAATTCTATTATTTTATTTTTCTTATCGTTTTTTACGAACTGTACTAATTATATTTATTTTAGGTCTTAAACAATATTGTCAATTTTCAATTAATAAATGTAAACTTTACTAGTTACCCAGCGTTACTCCATTTTTAGATTAAAAAAAAATTGCGTTCGGTTATTTTCTTCATTTGTTATTTTTATACATATACGTGAATAACAAACGAATATCACAAGCCATTTTAGTTCATTTGTTAAATCCGTTTATAAACACATCAGTGAATAAATTTTAAAGTCAAGAATTTTCGTTTAATAAATTTGTGTTTAACAGTTTTTATTGATCTAAATTTAATTAGTTTGTTTCAAATTTGTGTTAAATTGTATTGGTGTTCATAATTTTGTTTTTGATTTACCATGGGTCGCGTGAATAAATGCTGTAATCCGTTCAATAAAAAAAATCATAAAAAAATTATTAAGAATCTAGTTTTAATTACAAAAAACCGTGCTCATGATTTTAAAGATTTTATTGGGAATTATATGTGTAATTCGTGTGAACGGGCTATTTATTTGGGTCGAAAACCTGAAATTCCTGGTGATTTATCTGTTAATAAATGTTCTGATGTCAATGAGCCTGAATCATCAAATTATGTTATTGAAGATAAAAAAAAAGACCCTTCTTTCCAATGTGACCCTGTCGACAACAAATTAGAAATTGATAAAGTTAATAAAAAAAAATTTGACTGCTCGTGATTATATTAAACAAAAAAAAAATTATTTATGACGGGCGGTGAGCGCTGTCGGTACGGCGCGCTGCCGCGCGTCATTGACTTATCTTTCGATCTACTCAGTAATTATAAATAAGGAACAATACTTTATTTTTTAAATAAAAATAATGTTATCTAATGAATAATTTTATTTAAAACACATTACATAAAATCAATTAATAAAATATTTTTTAATTGTTAAAAAAAACGAAGATATCAAAAATTAAGCAATATTCTATTATTTTATTTTTCTTATCGTTTTTTACGAACTGTACTAATTATATTTATTTTAGGTCTTAAACAATATTGTCAATTTTCAATTAATAAATGTAAACTTTACTAGTTACCCAGCGTTACTCCATTTTTAGATTAAAAAAAAATTGCGTTCGGTTATTTTCTTCATTTGTTATTTTTATACATATACGTGAATAACAAACGAATATCACAAGCCATTTTAGTTCATTTGTTAAATCCGTTTATAAACACATTAGTGAATAAATTTTAAAGTCAAGAATTTTCGTTTAATAAATTTGTGTTTAACAGTTTTTATTGATCTAAATTTAATTAGTTTGTTTCAAATTTGTGTTAAATTGTATTGGTGTTCATAATTTTCTTTTTGATTTATCATGGGTCGCGTGAATAAATGCTGTAATCCGTTCAATAAAAAAAATCATAAAAAAATTATTAAGAATCTAGTTTTAATTACAAAAAACCGTGCTCGTGATTTTAAAGATTTTATTGGGAATTATATGTGTAATTCGTGTGAACGGGCTATTTATTTGGGTCGAAAACCTGAAATTCCTGGTGAGTTATCTGTTAATAAATGTTCTGATGTCAATGAGCCTGAATCATCAAATTATGTTATTGAAGATAATGAAAAAAAGACCCTTCTTTCCAATGTGACCCTGTCGACAATTAGAAATTGATAAAGTTAATAAAAAAAAATTTGACTGCTCGTGATTAGATTAAACAAAAAAAAAATTATTTATGACGGGCGGTGAGCGCTGTCGGTACGGCGCGTTGCCGCGCGTCGTTGACTTACCTTTCGTTCTACTCAGTAATTATAAATAAGAAACAATACTTTATTTTTTTAAATAAAAATAATGTTATCTAATGAATAATATCAATTAATAAAATATTTTTTATTGTTAAAAAAACGAAGAAATTGAATAAGTTATAATTTAATTATAAATCTATCCGTATTGCGTTATTTTTTTTTTTTAAAACTTTAATTGTAATAACTTTAACGTCTTTGGAAAAAAGCTTGCACTCGAGTGATGTATTATTTAAAGCTTTGTAATAATGATACTGGCGTGTATTTTTAATTGTCACAGATTGCTCATACCGTGATTCATTTTTTTTTTCATGAGAGTCATGGTCTTGTTGAGAGCAAAAAACCAAAATTAACTTTTTTAAATGAATTTTCAGCCCATTCAAACAATGAAAGCCCATTTGTAATGTGCTTGTCATTATCCCGGTAAAGACTTGCGCGATAAGCTTGTCTTTTCACACTTCCTGCCAAACCATCACATGTTCCTTTCCCGTGAGATGTAGCATAGAAGTTCCATTCCGCGTCAACATTAAAATCGTTTTTGTGGTTAGTTAAATTTGCAAAATTATACTTATTTTTGTACTGAGAAGCAGGAAATTTTTTTAATCTTATCTGCCCTGAACTTATTTTTTAAGAATTCAATCAATTTAGAATTATAAAGGTGAACTGAACTCGCGTCGTGACTAACTTTTTCTGAAATTATAACATAGTTTTCATGTTTCATTTCTTCATTCTCTCTATAATACACTACGTAAGGGTGAATTGTAGCCTGGGTGTTAGTCCAATGATGAGATTGGTTGCGTCTTGTACAAAAAAAGTATAATTTTCAGAAAAATCAAGACAAACGATAAATTCTTCATCCTCAACAGATTCCTTCTTTTCAGTAAAATATGATGCTTGAGATCTTGCAAGGAAATCATGTCTCAATAATTCAGGCCATTTTTGTTTTAAATCATTAAAAAAATCTTCTTTGTTTTTCTTTTCTTCAACTATTTCAGTCCTGTAAATTTCAAGCAGAGTAATTAAATTATAATATTTATAAAAAAACGAATAACAAAAAACTGAACTTTTCCCTACCTGTCGGTACTTTTCCATTGGCTGTATGTAATTTCATTAACTTCATTATTATCAAGCAATAGTTTTAATTTGTTTATAACAGTATCAGTTCCCGGGCATTTAGTACAGTTTGAAAAATAGCACAATGATGTTGATTCTTGGCAAACAGAGCTTTTGATTAAATCATTCGAACTTTCCGATAAAATTACTCCCTTTTTTTAGTTCATTTTTTTAATTCGTTCAACTATATTTGACATTTTGATGAATTTTACACACACACACACATTATGAGTCCCACTCCACTCTTGCCAGCAGATATACATTCACGTGGACGAAGATTTCGAAATTTTGTTAGTCCAATCTTCTCGTCGGGAAAACTTCAGTGAATTTTTTATATAACTCATGAATATTATATAATAATAATCGTTTTTGTTTATGAACTTTATTTCCGTTTTCCATCACCAATACATAATCTTTAATCCCAGGCATTACGCGACTGACATAAAAAGCTTTAATGCGCTCGATTGTTTCATTTTTTTAGAGTTTTTTTTTTCCCTTTTTAATTGTGGGCTGTGATGCGAATCCCCTTTCTTCCCTGATTTTTTTTGCCGTTTTAAACCATTCGTTTGGAAACTTTAAATTCTCTCTTTATCATTTTTATCGACCAATCTGGAGGAAGCGTGGTCAAAACTTAAATTTTGTCAGCTCTACAATTTTTACTATTAAAAGCAGATTTAAAATTATTAAGCAAGAGATCATTAGGATTAATTTCATTATTTATATTGTTATTATTATTCATCACTTTATTCATAACACTCTTTAAAGCTTTTTGACATTCCGTTGCATTTGATAGTCGCTTCACTTTAATTGGAGGTTCACCAATCTCCAATAACACTTTATTAACTTTATCAATTTCTAATTTGTTGTCGACAGGGTCACATTGGAAAGAAGAGTCTTTTTTTTCATTATCTTCAATAACATAATTTGATGATTCAGGCTCATTGACATCAGAACATTTATTAACAGATAACTCACCAGGAATTTCAGATTTTCGACCCAAATAAATAGCCCGTTCACACGAATTACACATATAATTCCCAATAAAATCTTTAAAATCATGAGCACGGTTTTTTGTAATTAAAACTAGATTCTTAATGATTTTTTTATGATTTTTTTTATTGAACGGATTACAGCATTTATTCACGCGACCCATGATAAATCAAAAACA
>CM032449.1:18741691-18972096 GCA_019049505.1 Pachyrhynchus sulphureomaculatus | reverse complement strand
ACACTCACTGTAAACCAAATACTCAGTCAATCTCTGAGCTGGCACTGTTTTAACAATAACAAATGTCAAATTCTACAATGGTAATGTCACATCTCAATAGCGTCATCTAATGGTCGTTTGTAAAAACTCGTATTAGATTAAAATAGAGTCGTTAAAAGACCTAAGTTGCCTCAAAATACTCGTCATAATCATGGACTTCATCACGTGTTTTTAAGGATCTAGATTATTTTTAACGTACAGTACACTGGTGAAATGACGCCTACAGAGGCTGCTAAGAATATGGGCAGTGAAAAATGTTGGTGATCTACCAGAACGTCGTTTGAGGACGAAAAAATGACTATAACATGTTTTCCTGAAATCCTCAATTAATTTGAGCAAAAACTAAAGCGGAAAGGATTGAATAATAAAATAATAATAAACACAGAGAGAAACGACTCGCGTAGGAAGAGAAAAACATAGATCGAGACTAACACCCTTCGAGCCTGGTCAATTTCCACTAACCGATTGGCTCAGCGCATTAATACCGACTGCCAAACGGTTTGTCGATAAAAATGACGACGAGGCTTCTTCAAGAGTATAACGACCCCAAACATCGGACTAAAACGGGTAGCCAGTTGAAAAGTGAATCCGGCATCGTCACACTAGATAGATGTGGTTACAGTAAACATAAAACACAGTAGCGACGCTCAAGAAAATTTTTAGGGAGTATTTTTTTCACCTATGTGTCCCCTATCATACCAACAACATGACTGCCAGCGCGGTCGCGGGTTGTGTTTACATATAGATTTCAAGGAGAATCTTTTTATAACGTGCTCAGAAATTCGTTATTAATAATTTTCCAATAAGTAAATGACTCGTTTGACGTTATAAGTGAAAATAATTATAAAAAAGATGCCAAAAGGAAGTTTTTGATGTGCGGTTAGTGCTTGCAAAAATATATATGGTATCTCCAAAAAACTTAGTTTTTTTACATTTCCCAAAGATCCTAAAAGGTAATTTATTCATAACACAGGTATACTGTCGTGTTTTCTTAAGTATTTTTTTAAAGCTAAACCATAAAAAAAGACATCGACCGTGAGGTTTTTTTCAGAAAACACACTTAAAGTTGCCAAAAAATTAATAAATAAAAAAAATACATTTTAATAAATAACGTAAAACTGTATAATCATTAAAATTATGAAATAAAACTATTATTTCGCACATCTTTAAATGTTCTGAATCTAAATTTATCATAAAAACTTAAAAACATGTTTAACAAAAAACACGCATACACCACTTTTAACTAAGCTACGTAGCAAAATGCTGTTTAAAATAAATAGGTGCAACCGGTAAAGTAAAAAATTGTTCTTAATTTTTATCAATATTGAACAAAATTATTATTTTGTGTGTGTGTCTTTAAATATTCATATTTAGATTGATATAAAGCAGGGGGTGCTCAAACGGTCGATCTCGAGTGCTTTTTGAGTCTATTCACAGATTTTGTTTTAGGTAACTAAAACAAAATGTAATGAATAAACTACTAAAATTTATTCGATCCACAATTAGGCCAGAATAACCCCTTCATCACTTTATTTTATCGTAATAACCCCCTGCTAGCGGCAAAAGGCGGCTTTATCAAAGGAACGCGCGGTACTTGTCAAAGAAAAGCCGCGTTTTTGATTCCCGCCGATTTTTCTAGAAACTTCGGGCGGCGTGTTTGACGGGAACATTCGAGACTTCGTTCGCGCCGATATAAATGTTGCGCCTGCAGGAATAGGAGTCAGTCTGAGTTGTAACTTGAAGGCGATACATCGATACAAAGTTTATTAATAAATAGTCCAAAATGAGTGCGGCAAAGAAAAGTAAAACTTATCATTTTAATAACGATTGGGAGGAAGAATTTTTCTTTTGTATGGTAAAGGATAAGTGCATTTGTCTCATTTGCCGTGCGTCAATTGCAATACCTAAGCGTGGGAACTTAGAGAGGCATCATAAAACGGTTCATAAAAACTATGAAAAGGATTTTCCGTCACAGAGTGAATTAAGAAAACGAAAAGTACGTGATTTGATAACTTGTTTGAAAAAAGAACAAACCATGTTCACAAGACCAGCCAAACAATCAAAAGCTGCAACGATCGCGTCATTTAAAATATCTCATATATTGGCGAAACACAAGAAACCATTTGATGATGGATTGGTTGTGAAGGAAGCATTTATTGAAGCGGGTGAGACTTTATTTGGAGATTTTTAAAAATAAAACAAGAGATTATGTCTGCTATTAGAGAACTTCAGTTATCTCGACTGTCACAAGGCGTGTTGAAGTCATGAGTCAGGACATGGCAGATAAACTAAAACATGATATCATGGAATGTACATACTTTTCTTTACAGTTCGACGAATCCACCGATATGACAGACACTGCCCAGCTGTGTATTTTTATTCGAATAGTATTCAATGACATGTCGGCTAAGGAAGAGTTTTTGACAATGATTCCTTTGAAAGGAAAGACCCGTGGCGAAGATATATATGACGTTTTCTTCAATTTTGTAACAAACTACAAGCTACCAATATATAAACTAGTGTGCATTACAACCGATGGAGCACCAGCAATGACTGGAAACGAAAACGGTTTTGTGGCATTGTGTCGAGCTAATGATGATTTCCCTTCATTTTTCTCTTTCCATTGCATTATACATCAACAAGTTTTGTGTTCAAAAGTTCTAAACATGGAGGAGATTATGGGCATTGCAATAAAAATTGTGAATTCTATCCGTGCACGTAGCTTGCAACGACGGCTCTTTAAATTGCAGTTGGAAGATAGTGAGTCAGCTGAACACACTGATTTAGTTCTTCACACGGACGTCAGGTGGTTGAGTCGCGGAAAATTCCTAAAAAGGTTTCAAGAATTATTGCCCGAAATAACAGCTTTTCTGGACGAAAGAGGTGATGACACTCAGATGCTGAAAAACGGAAAATTGCTGACTGATTTGGCATTTTTGACAGACATCACAATGCATTTAAACACCATTAATTTGGAGCTTCAAGGTAAAGGCAAAACTATTATTGAGATGATTAGCGCAATAAACGCATTCAAAAGTAAACTTATGATAGATCAACTGAAAAGAAAGGATCTGAAAAATTTTCCGTCTTTGAAAGCAAGGATTCCTCAGCTGAATTATGATATTTATGAGGCAGAATTATCAAATATTTTGGGCCAATTCGAAATACGTTTTTATGATTTCAGTAAATTGGCAAATATCGCATCATTTATGAGTTATCCTTTTTCGTGTAAAAACATTGAGGAATTAGCTGAAATAGCAAGTCAGTTTAACATGGACTCATGTTCTGTTGAAAATGAGTTAGTGCAGATTATATCAGATATACCTCTCAAAGCCACAGCATCTGATACAAAATTCTGGTGTTTTTATCTGAAGATAAATATCCGAATCTAAGGCACATCGCCCTTTAACTGACGGCAATGTTTGGGTCAACTTACTTGTGCGAGTCTGCATTTTCTGAAATGAAGATAATTAAGTCAAAATATCGCAATCGACTAACTGACGAACATATGTCATCATGCTTGCGATTAGCACTCAGTAATTACGTACCATCTTATGAAAAGTATCAACATCCAAAGTCACTCTTTAGTTAAGTTTAGACACTAGAACTCGTTTGTTTTGTAAGAACCAATAAATTATGAGTTTTTTCATTGACATTTTAGAGCAGACCTACACTTACCTTGACTAAAAAAATGCATATTGTGCGGAAAACTAATATCTATGCCACGATACACCCTACCTAGACGACAATCCTGCATCACACTTACTTGCAGCCTCTCAGAGTCGATCGATCGTAGTCTAACAATATTGAGGTAGATCGCCAGCAGTTCAAGTTTGAGCACCCCTGTTCTACAGTATTCCAATTACAGAATGAGAAAATAACATAATGAAATGTACTAAACATAATTAAAATTATATTATATAATATATTAAAATTATATTATAGCTTATTAACAACATATTTTAAAACCACATTTTTTTTATTTTTGTCACGCTGCAGTTGAAAATATCAAGCTGGTTCTGCATTTGATTATATTTCTCTCAAATTTGAAAAAGGGGAGAAAATTTTTTAGGACGTTTGTTCTTGAGATTGGTAAATTAAAAGTTTGCACACTACGTGCCGCGGGTCTAGGTACATGAAAAGGCAGACACTGCAAGATTTTGTTTGCATTAATTTTGTTTGATATTATCTTATGTAAAAATATAATTTGGGCTTTGTTTCGGCGTGCCTCTAAACTTTCCATCGAAAATCTATCCAAGAGGCTTTTATAGGGATAACCTATTTCGGGATATACTCCATCGAGTTTAAAACTAGCGTACTTTAAAAAACGCTTTTGAATTTTTTCAATATTTTGAATGTGCGCTTGATAAAAGGGGGCCCCAAACAACAACTGAGTATTCAAGCCGTGATCTCATGAAACTATTAAAAAGCAATTTTAGAGTATCATATTCAACAAACTCGGCACTATTACGTATGATGAAACCCAGTAGTTTAAAACTCTCCGCCGTAATATTTGCAATATGGCCACGAAAGGACAAGGCAGTATCCAGCAAAACACCAAAGCAGACACCGACTGACATCGTTCTAGGACCTGACCGTTCATACTGTAATTGAATTGAATGGGACTCAATTTTTTTGTAAAGGTGATTACCTTGCACTTGGATACATTCAAAAGGAGTTTGTTGTTACTACACCAATTGTTTACAAGATTAAAGCCATCCTGTAGTCTTATGCAGTCATTCAAGTCTCTGATTCTGCAATATAGCTTCACGTCATCAACATAAAGTAGATATTCAACACCCGCTCTCTGAGTAAGATCATTTATAAATATATTAAAAAGGAGTGGCCCCAAATGTGATCCCTGCGGCACTCCCCATGTGGCAACAAAGCTAGAAGAATTCGGACCAAGACACTGTACAAACTGCGAGCGGTTTATCAAGTATGATTTAAAAAAAAGATAATAACTTACTCGAAAAGCCAATGGCGAACAACTTGCCAACAAAATCCCATGATCCAGCCGATCAAAGGCCTTAGAGCAATCAGTGTAAATCACATCGGTCTCACTCATATGAGGATGAGCAAAAGCAGAAGCGCAGTATTTTAACAAGAAAGCAGGAATTTTATCTGGACTACCAGTAGCTGTAGGTTTTAACTTTATATATATATATATATATATATATATATATATATATATATATATATATATATATATATATATAACATATAACAGAAGATTATAGATAACCTGGACAGAGAATAAATGTATGAATTAAAAGAAAAAACACGTAAATCGGATAAGTGGTTCTCGAGTGATAAGCGCACTAACGGACAAACAGACAGAGAGGCGTTGCATATATATTATATTCTTGGCTACATAATATTGTTCCGTATTTAATGGTTTAGGTAGTGGATTGCAAGAGAACACGCTAGCGGCAAACATTTTTCCGACTTGATTCACTATTATCGTCACTGCTTATTCCTTATGTTACCTAAAGTAATAAAATATAGCCTATAACCTGGCCAGAGAACATATGTATGTTTTTAAAAAAAAGCACGTAAATCGGATAAGTGGTTCTTGAGTGATAAGCGAACTAACGGACAGAGAGACAGATAGATGTTGCATTTTTTAATTTTGTATATATTATAGAAGATTATAATTGTTTTCATATTAGACATTCATTTTATTTATAAAACAGTTCATATTTTATTAACTGGGCATGCAAAAGTAGTAATTCTCCAGCACGAATGAGTTTCAGGGAATCAGTGCATGGGTTTAATATTTTTATAATATATAAATAATAGAGAGGGTGTCCCAGTATTCCGTGTACATAGAGTTACTGTGGATTTCTGGGATGAAAATGTGACCAACCTAACTTTAGTCCAAAAATTCGTAATTTTTGAGATACAGGGTGTCAAAGTTATACTTTTATTTTAGTTTTTCTTAAGTAGTTTTCTTAATAATTGTACTATTTGTACAAGATTCGGTGCTAAGAGGTTTTCTGAGATGAGAAATCGAAATCAGCTCACAGTTTTATCGTAAATTGTAGGGGGCGCCACTTATTTCACTGTGTATACTTTTAAATTGTCATAACTTTTTATACCACTCTGTATGGTATTTTTAATTAAATATTCGTATTTTCGTGTCTAAAAAAGCTCTCTTGCTCCGAGTAACAGTTTCTGAGATAATGGGATGTTTGTTTCCATTTTTTAATTCCATTGTCAAATTCGCAAATGCGTTCCTGCACACTTCATCCAGCCTTAGGACAGGTCCAAAAGAATAGTCTTTGAAATTTGGAGCATGCTTAAAGGCAAACAGACTAACAACAATAATAAATTTAAAGATTAACGGGCCAACAACAGTAAAAATGTAAAATCAACTGGCTAAGGGCATAAAAGATTACCCACAAATTGATAAATTCGAAAAAAGTTTAATCGCTCAACTGAGAAGGTATGGGTTTCACAATAAATGTTCAATATGGCCGCCACCTTCGTTAATGCATAACACATGGGCTGAAAAGTCCCGGGCCTAACACATAGATGGCGCTAGTTTTATTGCAGTCACCTTTTTTTCAGTTAATACTAACCTTCAAAAGACAGCTGTTAAAATTTCATGATATTCTATTCATTAGTTTGTGAGTTATTGTGCTAAGAGTGACGCTACTTTTGTTATTTTCAAAACAATGGATCAAAAACAATTTCGTGTTTTAATTTTACACTGCTTCTTGATTGGAAAAAATACCGTTCAAGCGAAGCAATGGCTTGAAAAGTGTTATGGGGACTCCGCTCCATCAGAAACAACAATAAAACGTTGGTTTGCTGACTTCAAACGTGGTCGTAGAGACACCGATGATGCAGAACGCAGTGGACGTCCAAATGAGGCGGTAACACCAGAAAACGTCAAAAAAATCCATAAAATCGTTTTGAATGATCGAAAAGTGAAGTTGCGTGAGTTAGCTGACATCGTAAAGATATCAAAAGAACGTGTTGGCTTTATATTGCATGAGCATTTGACTATGAGAAAGCTCTGTTCAAAGTGGGTGCCGCGTTTGCTCACTGTTGATCAAAAACAAGAACGTGTTGATGATTCTGAGCAGTGTTTGGCCATGTTTAAACGTAACAAACCGGAATTTTTGCGTCGATATGTGACAATGGATGAAACATGGATCCATCACTTCACTCCGGAATCAAAACGATCGTCATCTGAGTGGACAGCAACTGGTGAACCTCGTCCAAAGCGCCCGAAAGCACAACAATCGGCTGGAAAGGTTATGGCCTCGGTATTTTGGGATGTGCGTGGTGTAATATTCATCGACTATCTTGAGAAAGGAAATACCATCAACAGTGAATATTATATAGCGTTATTGGAGCGTTTGAAGGCCGAAATTGCAAAGAAACGACCGCATATGGCAAAGAAAAAAATTTTGTTTCATCAAGACAACGCACCGTGTCACAAGTCAATCAAAACAATGGCAAAACTACATGAATTGAACTTCGAAATGCTCCCACATCCACCGTATTCGCCAGATTTGGCTCCCAGCGACTACTGGCTGTTCGCAGACCTGAAAAAAAATGCTCGCCGGTAAGAAATTTCGCACGAATGAAGAGGTTATCGCTGAAACTGAGGCCTATTTTGAGGCAAAAGATAAATCGTTCTACAAAAGTGGTATTGAAATGTTAGAGCGGCGCTGGAATGATTGCGTTGCTCTTGATGGAGATTACGTTGATGAATAAAGCTAATTTTGAACCAAAAAAAACCGTGTTTTCTTTGTTAGGCCGGGACTTTTCAGCCCATGTGTTAAATTAACGTCGTAGGAAATTTAAAAGTACTCTTCTTAAAATGTCTTTATCTCGTAAAGCGTTAACAGCATTTCACAATTGCTCAATATTGTCGATTTGAACTTGATAAACTTTCGATTTCAATGCACTCCCAAGGAAAAAATCGCACGGATTTACGTCTGGGGAATGAGGTGGCCAGTGAATAGGACCATCTTCACCTCTTCCGATCTATTTATCTGGGTAACTTTGGTACAAAAAATTCTCACGTTACGCGCCAAATGGGGTGGTGCATCATCGTGCATGAAAAACATGCCGCGACAATAATTCAGGAATAGTTCCAATTCAAGTAAATGTCACCATCAAGTCGATCTGGTAATTTAAAGGCCCGATCAAATAGTTTGCGACAAATCCCATCCAGACATTAATACTAAATTCGCGTTGAAACTGTCTTTGTTGCACAGCATGTGGCTTTTCTTCAGCGTAAATATGATTAATATGTATATTTGTTATAACACGTCAAGTAAAGTGTGCTTCGTCTGTACACAGGATTTTAGTGTGAAAAGCTGGAACAGTCGCTATGCGTGCTCGAATAATTTGTGAAAAATGTAAATGGAATCCAAGATATGGAGATAAAGAGTTCCTGGACAGACTATATATGAAAGGGATAAATAATCTGTTATCTAATGATCCGGTTAGTTGTACTTTTTGATATTCTTGTTTGACATTCAATTAAACGAGTGCTGATTCCAGGATTATCGTGTACAATTTCAAGGATTTCTTCTTCAACATCGGGTGCTCTAACACATGGGCTGAAAAGTCCCGGGCCTAACACATAGATGGCGCTAGTTTTATTGCAGTCACCTTTTTTTCAGTTAATACTAACCTTCAAAAGACAGCTGTTAAAATTTCATGATATTCTATTCATTAGTTTGTGAGTTATTGTGCTAAGAGTGACGCTACTTTTGTTATTTTCAAAACAATGGATCAAAAACAATTTCGTGTTTTAATTTTACACTGCTTCTTGATGGGAAAAAATACCGTTCAAGCAAAGCAATGGCTTGAAAAGTGTTATGGGGACTCCGCTCCATCAGAAACAACAATAAAACGTTGGTTTGCTGACTTCAAACGTGGTCGTAGAGACACCGATGATGCAGAACGCAGTGGACGTCCAAATGAGGCGGTAACACCAGAAAACATCAAAAAAAAATCCATAAAATCGTTTTGAATGATCGAAAAGTGAAGTTGCGTGAGTTAGCTGACATCGTAAAGATATCAAAAGAACGTGTTGGCTTTATATTGCATGAGCATTTGACTATGAGAAAGCTCTGTTCAAAGTGGGTGCCGCGTTTTGCTCACTGTTGATCAAAAACAAGAACGTGTTGATGATTCTGAGCAGTGTTTGGCCATGTTTAAACGTAACAAACCGGAATTTTTGCGTCGATATGTGACAATGGATGAAACATGGATCCATCACTTCACTCCGGAATCAAAACGATGGTCATCTGAGTGGACAGCAACTGGTGAACCTCGTCCAAAGCGCCCGAAAGCACAACAATCGGCTGGAAAGGTTATGGCCTCAGTATTTTGGGATGTGCCTGGTGTAATATTCATCGACTATCTTGAGAAAGGAAATACCATCAACAGTGAATATTATATAGCGTTATTGGAGCGTTTGAAGGCCGAAATTGCAAAGAAACGACCGCATATGGCAAAGAAAAAAATTTTGTTTCATCAAGACAACGCACCGTGTCACAAGTCAATCAAACAATGGCAAAACTACATGAATTGAACTTCGAATTGCTCCCACATCCACCGTATTCGCCAGATTTGGCTCCCAGCGACTACTGGCTGTTCGCAGACCTGAAAAAAAATGCTCGCCGGTAAGAAATTTCGCACGAATGAAGAGGTTATTGCTGAAACTGAGGCCTATTTTGAGGCAAAAGATAAATCGTTCTACAAAAGTGGTATTGAAATGTTAGAGCGGCGCTGGAATGATTGCGTTGCTCTTGATGGAGATTACGTTGATGAATAAAGCTAATTTTGAACCAAAAAAACCGTGTTTTCTTTGTTAGGCCCGGGACTTTACAGCCCATGTGTTAGCTTGTGCAGGCGGCCCAGCATTATTCCTGATCGGCTTAAATTGTCCAATTCTCGAAGTTGCCTCTCAATATTGGCAAAATCTGATGGTTAGGAGTCCGACGATGCGGAAATTCGTGATTGGCGAGCACTTTTGCGACCGTTGCCGTTACAAAAACCAAACACTAAAATCATATCAGTTTGCTCACCAAAAGTGTACTCCATAATAATCTAAATTTAAAACACTGTTGAGAAGGGATTAAATTCTCGTTAATAGTCGTAAAACTTGTTTGAAATCTGTCAAAAATTACTTTCTGCCAGTATTACTACAAGCCAGTTAAGTTATAGAACAAATGATATCTTACATCATTGCCAGAATGATTTTTGAAGTAACTATACAATGTGAAGAAACGTGTGAAGGAACGCATTTGCGAATTTGACAATGGAATTAAAAAATGGAAACAAACATCCCACTATCTCAGAAACTGTTGTTCGGAGCAACATTTACCAAGAGAGTTTTTTTAGACAGGAGAAGGCGGAGAATTCGAATATTTAATTAAAAATATCATACAGAGTGGTATAAAAAACTTTACACAATTTAAAAGTATACACAGTGCAATAAGTGGCGCCCCCTACAATTTACAACAAAACTGTGAGCTGATTTCGATTTTTCATCTCAGAAAACCCTTAGCACCGAATCTTGTACAAATAGTACAATTATTAAGAAAGCTACTTAAGAAAAACTAAAATAAAAGTAAGTAAACTTTGACACCCTGTATCTCAATAATTACGAATTTTTGGACTAAGGTACCCTGGGACACCCTGTATAGGCACCAAAAATCATTAGTTGTATGAAAATTATTATATCAGATTTAACTAATGATAAAATGGAGCAAAAAGTGTGCTCACTTCATTTTTAAGTTCAGAAGGAAGACGATCTCATCTTAAAATGATAATTATTAGAGACCGGATTATATGCAACATAAAAAATCTTGAAATATGCATGCAAATATGCATGAAAAATGCTTAAAATATGCATGAAAAGGGTCAAAATATGCAATATTAAATAATAATAAAAGTAGTAATTTTTAGTTTTTTATTTCAAAATCAGCATAAAATTAACAAGTTATCGATGATGTTCAAATTTAATTAACAATTATTTAACATTTTTTAAAATTATTTAACATTTGTATTCTTGTAAACGTAAACAATAAGGTATTGTTCCAAATGTTGGGTAGTAAGATTGTGTCTTCGATCACTTAAAAATATTTTTATAAGTGGAAAAAGACCGTTTCACATCCACTGAGGTAACTGGGCAGTATTTGAATTTGGGTGCTATGTTAGCACATATTGTTTCTGGCAAAAGTTCACCCGTCCCATTAATAAAACTATCAATTTGACACAAAGGTTCAAAGCCTGAGTTATTGCACAGAATGTTTTCAAACCTTTCTTTAACTTTACGCGGGAATACATCTGGCAATGTGGAGTTTATTTGACGGATTTTATTCATTAACTGAATTGATTTGATCAACGCCAAACTTCGAGTTTCAAGCTTTTTAATACCCGCAGGTATGTGGGAAAAGTGAGTGCTAATCGAAGCTATGTTTTTTTTTAATATCAGAATCGTTAAATGCGTCCTTGGATTGACGAACTGCCATAGCCTCTGCACTATCGAAGTCATTTACTACACCTTTGATGGCCTCGAAATGTTCATTGTAAAATAGTACAGCTTCAATCCATGTTCCCCATCGAGTTACCACTGGTTCGGGAGGTAAAGGCACATTTGGCAATTTTTCTTTATAGGCGTTATTGCGAGCAGGTGCCTTAAGAAACACTTTCTTTGCTGAGGAAATCAGTTTATTTACATTTTCAAACGTGGATCGTACTTCTTCAGCGAGTCGATGGACTCCGTGAGCAAAGCACGTCACATGAATTAAATTTGGATAAAATAGTTGGAGGACTTTGGCTGCCCTGATCATATAGGGAGCAGCATCTGAGAGAAATATAAACACTCTTTCATCTGCAGAAGATTCAGGAAATATTTTTTTAAGTGTTGATTCGTCTAGTATTTTTTGATTCAAGCAATATTTTCGCAGAAAATCTTTGAATGTAGGATTTGTAAGTTTGTGGAGAGGAATATTACTTGCAAGCAATGCTTCACATAAATCCATGCTAAAGTGGTTTTTTTGTTTGCCTATAGAAGTGGACTCACTGCTACTTGCTGCTGTTATAAGTTGTTGTTGTGGGCCTTTTTTTTGCAATCCTGCGATATGAAGACTTGTCTTGACATGCTGATCAATTTGAAACTTTTTTGTGCACGAAACATTTTTCTCGCAAACTCGACAATATAAAACATTTCCGTCGTATGTAAATGTTCCAGGATAATCAGCTACCCACGATGAGACACTTTTTTTTGCGGGTGGTATGGTACACGTTAAACTTTAACACAATTAAAAATTGCCAAAAGGCTACACCGATGCAAGCGCGTCAACAATAATGTTAAAACTGATATCTTGTTTTAAAATAAAAATTCGTCTTCGAGAAAATTGTTTATTTGATCCACGCTCAAACAAATATTCTTAGAAACTAACTACTTATCACTTAATATCCCGACCAAGAAACAAAGGAATAAGATACCGCCGTAATTTTGGGTATTCCCTTGGCACTATAACCTAATCGATGTTTAGACTGTAAGATCGGTTCCAGACGGCGACATTAACAATATCCTGAGCAATTCAATTGCCTAGTAATACCGAGAAATATTATAAATATAGGGAAAATATGCATCATTACTAGATTTTGGGTAAAATATGCAATAATCGGTGAGAATGGTCTAAATATGCAAATGCATATGAAAATATGCAAATGCATATAATCCGGTCTCTAATAATTATAATTATTTTCAATCTCTCAAGATTATTGGGATTCGTTGAAATATACGGAGCATGATTGTTGACATTATACGCGCGAAGCTGAAGGTGTGCCGAGATATATGTATTCTCAAAATGAACATTTTTTTCTCCTCGGACAATATCTTTAATAGTTGCGAAATATAAATTCAACAATGAGATATTTTTTTTTTTGGTTTTGTTTATTTGGCTCGGTTTTCTATGGAGACCATTAGCCAGCTCAAGATCCGTCTCGCGCTTAGGCTGGGAGCCGGCGACCCTCGGCTATGCTTTACACGTTCCCGAGTTTGGATCTCCCCTTTTCGGGACCTGATGGAAATCCAGTATTAACGAGCTTCAGCGCTCTACCAGATCTCCTAATTGTTCAAAAATTTCATCTATTGCAAAGGCATTGTTAAAGGAACTCCTCGGGAAACTGCTACTGGTTTTGGATATAACCTTTTCTGTCAGCCCGCCCGTCCGATTACGTAGTTAGCACAAAAAAACACGGCCACACGTGTTCACCTACTGCACCAGTCACATAACCTAAACCGACGTTTTTTTTTTAGGAATCACTCCTCACAGCGCTTAGCAACCCTATGCGATTCGCACCTCTAACAAGCGGTATTGACCACCGATCCACAATCCGAAGCCTCAAAAACGCCCGAATTTCGCCTGGAGAAGCTCCAACCAGGTAAATGCGTCCGCATGCCACGAACTGTCGACCGGAAGTAATGAGATATTTAAATGAATAACGTGCAAAAAAACGTTGAAGCCAAATGTATTTTTTCCTTGCATTTTTTGCGTTTTGCCCTGTTTTTTTGTATATCTGTTTTAATAAGAGCTTGATAAAAAAATGTTCCTAAGATAAACTTTTCTGGTCTTTTCTTCCTTTCAGAACAGGGTTTTTCTTGAAAGAAGTAATTTAAATATTTCAAAAACTCGCAACCTTCATATCAGCAATATGGCGAAAGGTCATGTGATCATTACAAACTCGAACCCCTTGAAATCAAAGGTGCAGAGTCGGACTGTTGCTACTGTGTTTTGTGTTTACTATAGTGTAGTCATACAGCAAGCTTCGTAATAAAAAGGTGTACACAGCGAAGCAGCTGTCACTGCAAATTCGGGCAATTTGAAAGCATGCCGCGAAGATGCCAGGCGATCGTCGACGCTGATGGGTACTGGACGGCCTACTGAATCATTAGCATTTTAATGACAATCCTTTACTGTTGAATGATGTTAAAAACTTTTGAATAAATACATTTTGTAATGAAAAATGCGCCGCACATTCTAGCTTAACCGACTGTATTTAGATACTTACAAATAACACACTCTATATTACATTGGGATTTTGTAATGTTTTGTACAATGACCCTACACATGCAGGCATTTTAGGCATTTAGGTATAGAGTGAACTACACAATAGTTGACATCACTAAAAATACTTTAATTTTGCACTCGACGCAAGTTTCCTTAAGCATGTTAGCATGTCTGACTGTGAAAATCAGTGATCCAACCCTCATAAACTGATAAGAACGGGCAACTTATTTTTTTATAACTTACGTCATTTCAATGTCAATTTAGGGACGAATCAATATGGCAATAGTACAGCAGAAATGATTTTTCATCAACTACTTTATAAAGGCATGATCGCCCAAATACAGAACTTTGAACCACCAGGTGTGAGATCTCATAAAATTTATTTATTTTATTATAAAGAGGATAACAAGAATACCAAGTGTACTGTTTTTATATACCTTAATAACATTTTTCATTGATAAAATTATAACTTATATAGTAAATAAACGTTCCTTTTTAATATAGATTGCTAGCTTATAATTTTTGAATTCACTTCTCCTGTTGTTAGTATATTATTAATATATTTTTTTAAGAAAGATGGGAAATTTACTGAAACAAGGCTTTTTAACAGCATTAATTATTTAACATAGATTAAACAGGAATTTATTAAAAATCTGTACTAAAATCAATCAGTTGAAGTTAAAATTGGGCTGTAAAAGTCCGAAAGCATAAAAATAACTCAAGGTGTAAGACAGAGATGCATTTTCTCACCACTTTTGGTCAATCTTTATTCTGATGCTGTGTTTAATGAGGCCACCTATAAATCCATTGAAGGAATAACAGTTAATGGAAGTATACTGAACAATAAAAGGTATGCTGATAATACTGTTCTATTAGCAAATAATATCAAAGATCGCCAACAACTGATCAATCGCGTCGTAACAGCCAGCGAAAGATTTGAATTAACTATAAATATAAGAAAAACCAAATGGATGTTAACAACAAAGAAAAATTTACCATCAGAATCCCTCGAAATCAGGATAACACCGTAGACAGGTCTCTACATTTAAATATTGGGGAACCAATATCAACGACAAGTGGGACCCAAGAAACGAAATATATTCTCTAAATGACCAGGCCCGAGTAACATACAGCCTTGGCCAGAAGTATTAAGACACTCCTAATAAACACCTAAAATTCATAAAATATTTAAAAAAAAAGACTAATTGTTTTAACAACACTATAGGCGGCGCTGTCAAAAGCTAATTTAAACAATAGACAATCTCTTTTACTGGTCCATAACCACCTGGCCCACAAATTGCGATAATGAGGTTTTGGGAAAAATCTTTTTAAAGTTTTACCACTCTCTTTTTACTACTTGTAGTGTCAAGAAGCTTCCGTGCGTGTTTTATTTGGGAACTGGACATTCTTATATTTGAGAAATGCCTAAGAAAAGTGAGCTTGGTATCGAAACACGAATTAAAATTCAAACCCTACATGAACAAGGCAAGTTCAAAGTAGAAATAGCCAAGTTAGCGAAATGTTCTCGGTGCGGAGTGCAATGTGCTATTAACAGGTTTGTGGAAACTGGCTCCCATGCCAACAAAATGAGAACGGACAGAAAACGTAAGACTAATGAGCGACAGGACAGAAAACTCATCCGCTGCAACTCTGCCGGAAGAGATTGGGATGCCGATTAGTTCTCGAACGGCAAGGAGAAGACTGACAGAAGCTGGATTAAGAGGGTGCAAAGCTAGAAAGAAGCCTTGGCTTTCAGAGACTAATAGGAAGAAACGCTTAGAGTGGGCTCTGAAGCACCATTTTAGCGAACAGGATTGGTCTAATGTATGGTCCGACGAATCCAACTTTGAGGTAAGTTTTTATATGATTTATTTTAACAAATAACTACATACAATTACGCTTGATTTAATCCGTTTTTGTCAAAATAATAACTAATTTTTTAATTGAGTATTTTTTCTATTCTTACAGCTATTCGGGACGTCAGGTGTGACATTCGTGAGACGGCGTGTCGACGAGGGATACCATCCAGATTGCGTGGTACCTACTGTAAAACACGGAGGAGGCAGCATTATAATCTGGGGCTGCATGGCTGCTAAAGGCGTCGGCGAAATGTTCGTTTGTGAAGGCTGCATGAACAGCCAAAAGTATATAAATGTACTAGAAACTGTACTGATGCCTTCGCTGACGCGCATTTTTGGCGACACTAATTTAGACGACATCAAACCTTGTCATAAATCAGCGGCTACGATGCGCTAGTTTAGAGACAACAACATTGTCTTGTTGGATTGGCCGGCGCAGTCTCCAAATCTAAACCCTATCGAGCATTTTTGGGGTATTCTGAAGCGCAAGATACGGGAGCATAGTATAACATCAAAAGCAGCGCTAAAAAGCGCTTTGATGGATGAGTGGGATGCCAAAAGTACAACTGAATGTATTAGGTTTGTACGCAGCATGCCTCAATGAATTGCTGCTGTAATTAAAGCTAAGGGCGGACACACCAATTACTTCATAATTTTACCTCAACATACGAATTTAATTTTTTACCCTGAAACACAAGAAATGAAGTAAATTGTAGGGTGCCTAATACTTTTTGGCCAAGGCGGTACATTAATATGAATAAATTTTTTCCATTGCACAAGTCTTCAGTCTCGAACTCCGAATGAGAATGGTGAAAGCGTATATATTCTCCGTGCTATTTTATGGATGTGAATGCTGGACCCTTGACCTGGCTCAGAGAAACGACTGGAATCTTTTGAAATGTACATTTGTAGACACATTCTTGCATCTCATGGGTACAGAAAATAAAAAACACAGAAGTACTGGAAAAAATGAACAAAATGAAGGAATTACTAGCAACCATAAAAATAAGAAAAATTCAATACGTCGGACAGATAATACGAGGCCCAAATTGCTACGTCTAATTATTGCAGGCAAAATAAAGGGCAAACAATCGATCGGAAGACGACAGAATTCTTACCTGATAAGGTGGTTTGGATGTGCTTCGAGTGATATTTTTTGAGTAGCAGTTTCTAACGTTCGTTTTTTTTTAATGGGTCTATTACACGTGCTTCAGGGAAGTCCCTAAAGAGCTTCAGGAGCGGCATGTGTGCGGAAAAGCGATTCACGTTGTTCTTGAATCGCTGTAAATTGTACTCGGTTTGAAACACAGCCCTGGGCAAATTATTCCAAAGGGATGATGTTCTTCATATAAAAGACTGCCTAAAAAGCGCTGTACGCGGAGTAACAAGCTGAACCTCATACGGATGTGAAGTATTAGCGCGACGTATATTTCTAATATGCACCGCTTTGGGAGGAATTAAGCGGGCTACATCCTTCGAACACTTTCCATACACATCCATTAGCTATATGGATCGCCAACTTTCGTGAGGAGATGCCGTCGTGAGAAGAAGAAACAGTTGTAGATTTCCTCCTCGGCAACCTTATTTATAGTAAATATTAATGAAGAAATTTCTGGCAGATTGTCAAAATCGGAAATATGGGTAAACCCCCGTATTCTTAGTATCTGTTCTTTATATTCGAGGCGCGTCTTTTAGGTAAGTACCATTTTGAAATATGACCGCCGCAGCATTGCGGCCGCCGTTCCCCGCATGCGCGTTGAGTACCTGCGTCAATTGGCTAGCCACAAACGCCATTACGGAGGCATTCGTCCGAGTTTACGTTTGTTTGTGCGTCTTTAAGTTGCTTCAGATCATTGAAAATTCCGCAGATTGTGAAATATGAGCTGTAATTAGTTTTTTAAATGCAAGCGGCCGATATTCATCGGCAGATTAGTGTATGGTGAAAACTCTATGAGCGATGGAATGATAATAAAATGAGTTTGAACATTTAAAGACGGCCGTACAAACGTGCACAATGAGGGACAAATTGGGCGACCATCCGTCATTACTAATGACCTGGTGCGGAAAGTTGATAGAAAAGTTTGAGAAAACAGACGCTTTACGATTTCATTATTATCTAATGTTTCGAGAAGTATTCGCTATGGAATTGCTTCACGACTCGTCCACACGTGGCTCATCGGACCCAAGATCGTATCGCGTCATATGGCCAGGAACAATTGGTTAGCAAACCAGGAGGCAGATTTCTATGAGGATGGAACACAGAAGCTGATTTTATAATACACCAAGAGCCTTAATATAGTTGGAAATTACGTTGAAAAAATCGAAATTAGGAATAACTAAAAAATAATAGACTTTTCAGAATTCTTAACTCCACTGTCTCAACTAACCGTTAGGAAAAATTCTCAAAGTGGATAACAATATATTATTTAACGACGTCAACCCCTTTGGCCCTCTCGGAAATTTATAATTGGAAATAATGAAAAAAAATGAGAATTTTTAGGTTCCTTAATTTCAAGAACCCCAAAATGCACCTATAACGAGATATATACGTCGCCACTTCTCTAACCTCCTTCACCACCCTTTTAACCCCTTTAATTTTACTATCTATGATTATGCTTCAAATTTGCCCATTATCCGAATCAAAAATTAGGAAATTTCTCATAATACTCGTTCAAAAACTATAGGTTCCATTCCTACTTTAAGGGACTATACCAGTGTGATAATTTCAAAAAATCGATTTTTTTTACATACTTCGATGCTTCTATATAATAACAATAATAATTGAAGGGGGGGTCCCACCACCCACTCCACCGGTCCTTTATGAGTACCCCCGAAGGTGCCCCATTTATACATTAATCAAAAATTTCGCCCTTCAATTATTCTCCTGTTTCTATAACACTGATCAACAAAAAAAAGAAAATTGCTTGTTTCCTGTGATTTTTTTTTTGTTTCTATCTCAAATTGACGCGTATTTTTTAAATATGGCAACAATTTTTCTCTAACAGCTTTTGTTTTTGAGTTATAGCTAACTACCCTCATTTACTATTTTTACTTAGGTTTTTTGGTTTTTTACTGGACACTAAAATATATTTTGTTGTTGTTTTAGATATGGCTTCGTCAAGAAGATGTTGTGTGCTTAATCCCGATTGTTTTTGCTATATTTGTGGTGAATATATATTTGCAAAATATCGAAAACCTATATCGGACTTTGTGAAAACTGCGTATCATCAATACTTTAAAATAAAATTGTGTAATCGGGACAAGCCATGGGTTCCTCATATTGTATGCCAGAAATGTGTGGTATGTCTACGGTTATGGTCCAGTGGAAAAAGAGATGCAATAATGTTCGTAACACCCATGATTTAGCGAGAACCTCGAAACCATCATGACGATTGCTACTTCTGCGTTGTGAAAATAACCGGAATTAACCCTGGAAATCGAAGTAAGTGGTCATATCCTAACTTATCTTCTGCTCAACGACCTCAATTAAAATCACAAGAGGTACAACCCAGCACATCTAAATCTTCTGATGATCCAAATCTCTGTGAACCCGAACGAAATACATCAAGTGAAGACTCTGATTCAGACTACAAATGTAGCCTTTCAGAACCTCAACCATTTAATCAGAAAGAACTAAATGACTTAGTAAGAGATCTGAACTTACCAAAAGAAGCTTCTGAAATTTTAGCATCTTGTTTAAAAGAAAAAAATTTGCTTACTCCGGAAACCAACATTACATTTTATCGTACCCGAGAAAAAAATCTGTTACCGTATTTTTCTCAAGAGAAGGATTTAGTTTTTTGTAGCGATGTTGGTGGTATTTTGCAGCAGATGGGATTAAAACAGTACCAACCTAGTTATTGGCGTCTTTTCATAGACAGCAGCAAGTTTAAAGTGTGTTTTGCTTCATAACGGTAACAAGTACGGATCTATACCTATTGCACATTCGACGACTTTAAAAGAAGAATACGTAAATGTTTCTAAGGTTATGGAAAAAATTAAGTATCAAGACCACAAATGGGTCATTTGTGTTGATCTGAAAATGGTTAACTTTCTTTTAGGTCAACAAGGGGGGTACACAAAGTTCCCTTGTTTCATGTGTCTCTGGGATAATCGTGACAAACAACACCATTGGTCACAAAAAGTTTGACCAGTGCGGGAAAAGCTAAAAGTTGGTACAAAAAATGTTATAAACGTGCCTTTAGTTAGCCGAGACCGCATCATACTTCCAACACTTCATATTAAACTCGGCATAATGAAACAGTTTGTGACGGCGCTTGACAATAGTGGCGAATATTTTAATTTTCTTTCACGCAAGTTTCCAGG
Organism: Pachyrhynchus sulphureomaculatus; assembly: GCA_019049505.1. Classification (NCBI taxonomy): domain Eukaryota; kingdom Metazoa; phylum Arthropoda; class Insecta; order Coleoptera; family Curculionidae; genus Pachyrhynchus; species Pachyrhynchus sulphureomaculatus. The sequence continues at coordinate 18,951,812 of CM032449.1, read as the reverse complement.
ATTAAGTTCAGAAAAATTGAAAGCTGGTATTTTTGATGGGCCACAGATTAGGCAACTCGTGAAAGATCCTAATTTTGTCAAATCAATGACAAATCCAAAGCTTGGAATTCATTTGTTTTGGTTATGAGTAGCTTCCTAGGCAAAAAGAAATCTGACGACCATGTCGAGCTTGTTGAGTGCATGCTATCGAACTTGCAAGAGCTAGGGTGCAACATGAGCATAAAAATCCACTTCCTGCATTCGCATTTAAACCGATTTCCACAAAATCTGGGTGATTTTAGTGAGGAGCAGGGTGAAAGATTTCATCAGGATCTTCGGACAATGGAAGAGCGTTATCAGGGGCGGTGGGACTCACATATGATGGCAGACTACTGCTGGAGTTTGCAACGAGATCTACCTAAAGTCGTTCATTCAAGGAAATCTTATAAAAGATCATTTGCTAGTGTTCAATAGAAATTTTGTTAACATAATGTTTTATTTTTTTGGCAAAATAATAAAACTGTACATTTCAAAAGGTAAAGCTGTTAGCAATCTCCCAGTATTTTTTTCATAGTCAGGGTCATAGAAATACCCAATATCAGAAAAAAAAAATAAGGGAAACAAGACTTGTGTTAACCAGTGTAATCATTGGAGATTTTATGAAGGATGCCCTCTCTATTTTTGGGTCTATACCCAGGGATACCTTTAACCCCCTATGTGCTAGTACATTTAACTTATATATACAAATCTCATTGCTTATTTATTTATTTATTTGATGCTTCTACATGTATAGAATAAGAGGTCGAAGTATCAAAGTCGGCCTACGTTTTTTTTGAAAATACAGCTGTCCCCAGGCACAACTGCTTGGGGGGGCCATAAATTCGTTTTTGGAAGCGCAACGCGAACCGTAGCAGGTATTAAAATTCTAATGTCGTGGCGTCATCACGTAAGTGAAAGTTAAACACCTAATACTTCAGTGAACTCAAAATAGTCACAAAGGTAGGTACGTAGCAAGAGATCATTATTTATGTGTTACACGTTAGTAATTCTTTAAACGCGGTTTTCTCAAAACTGCATTTTTTAAATTTGCTGCAGCTGTAACTCGAAAACAATTTATTGTATCGACTTCTTTTTTTTTGCATGTTAAGGTGGTACCATGAACTATGGTCAAATGTCAATTCTGCATGCAAAAAACGGACACTTTTTTGGTGAAAATTTTATACTTTTTTTCTAAACATCGCCATTCTCATAATTTTCAATATTTTTTAAAATCCATGGCACGGAAAATTATATCTATTTTAATGATCATTTTGTTTTTTTTTTTCATATCAGGCAATGTGGAGCTACTTTTTTTCTTCACCTGTCCCGTTACTGCGGCATAAGTCCTGTAAATTTAAATATTTTGGTCGGAAAATTTCTTTGTGTACTTGTAAACAAATAATAAATACGAGGCTGGTTTGAAAAGTCCGTGCAAAAATAAAAACTACTTATGTGTTTGGGGTAAACCTTTTTTATTTTTCGACATAGTCTCCTTTTAGGCTTATACACTTCGTCCAACGATGTTCTAGTTTGTTGATCCCTTCCGAATAATAGGATTTGTCCAAGTCTGCAAAATATCCATTAGTGTCTGCAATCACCTTCTCGTTTGAATAAAATCTTTGTCCCGCCAGCCATTTCTTCAAATTCGGGAACAAATAGTAGTCTGAGGGAGCCAAGTCTGGAGAATAGGGGGGATGTGAAACGAGTTGGAATCCTATTTCCATTAATTTTGCGACCACAACTGCTGAGGTGTGTGCTGGTGCGTTGTCGTGATGGAAAAGGACTTTCTTGTGGGCCAATCGCGGGCGTTTTTCTTGCAGCTCGGTTTTCAAACGATCCAATAACGATGAATAATATTCACCTGTAATAGTTTTATCCTTTTCCAGATAGTCGATGAGGATTATCCCTTGCGAATCCCAAAAGACAGTCGCCATAACCTTTCCGGCCGAAGGAACGGTCTTCGCCTTTTTTGGTGCAGATTCCCCCTTGGTAACCACATATAAACTGTTCTAATCGAAGGTGCAGAGTCACCATAATGTTTATCAAGCTTCTCTTTAGTCTCCTGAGGCGTTTCGCCTTTCATAAAGTAATGTTTAATCACCACACGAAATTCTTTTTCGTCCATTTCTTGAAAATCATTCGACTTCCTTGATTCACACGAATGCCAAACACAAAGAAATAGACCAATATGGCTGAAACTTGGTGTGCGTTCATTCAAGAGATGCTACTAACTAAACATGACCTCGATACGCGCCGGTAGTGCCATCTCTCGGACTTTGCACGGACTTTTCAAACCAGCCTCGTATGTCCCCAACATTTTAAAACATTTGATACAGTAGTTCTCTTTAAAAAAATTCTAGAAAAATATCCTTATTTTTAAGTAGTTACACTGGTATAGCCCCTCGAATGTTATGTGTTTCAAATTTAAAATCGATATATTATTTAGCTCGAAAGTAATCGTGTTAACAGATCGACAGTCAAACAGACAGGCGGAAATAGGAAAATATGTTTTTCGTGATCTATCTATATCCCTGTAGTAAAGGGAGTAGAAATATGATAATTTAAAAATACAATTTTGTAGTGCAATTAAATGAAAAAATCGTGACACTTGGGATTAGAACCGTGCCAATTTGGAGCGACTTTCCGACGTTTCGCCGTTCGATTGCACGACTCGATGTTCTATTTTTGAAAAGTAAACATCCCTGAAGACGCCTCGTGCAATTGTTGGCGAAACGACGAAAAGCCACTCCAAATTGACACTCACGATTTCTCTACTATCCAAGACCGTAAAACTCTTTTTTTACTCGTTAGTACAATTGATTGATTCAAAGTTTTTTAAGGTTGGTCAATTCAAATTGTCTGTTCTTAATTTTTGTAGAAATACCCATTATTTAAAATAAAATAGGAGCAATAAAAAAATTACTAGCTAGAAATCCATATTAAAAAAATTCAGCTGTATTTTTATAATACCCTTTATTTCTACTTCATGAAGAAGCGTTAGTTTTTCCAAATAATCTAATACCCTATTAATCGGTAAAAATTACATGCAAACAACTTTTAAATTATACCTTCTACTTTACGGTTTATTGTTTAGTCACATTATAACAACTTCTACTCATTCTGTTTTATACAGCACTGTAACTGATGACTTACAAGTGCATTCAGCGACTCATCTTTTTTTAAATTTTGAAGTTCCTGGACTAACGCTATATAGTGATAACGCAAAATACTTGCGACGATAGATGGCGGAAAGTACATCCCTAATGAACTTAAGTGCGGTCGTACAAGCACCACGTTCCGGACGTCCAAACGAGGCAATCACTCCAAAAAAAAACACACAAAAAACCAATATATTGTTGTGAATGACCGCAAAGAGAAAATGAGAGAAATAGCCGACATCGTGAAGATATCAACGGAACGTGGCATATTTTGCATGAATATTTGCATATGAAAAAGCCCGATGGTTGCCGCGCACTCTCACGATTGTTCAAAAAACAGCGACGTGTCGAAGATTTAGAATGCTGTTTGGTACTGTTTCGGCGGAATCCAAAGGAGTTTTTGCGTCGATTCGTTACAATGGATGAAACATGGATCCACCCCTACACGCTCGAGTCCAACAGGCAGTCCGCAGCGTGGGTGGAACCGCATTAACGCCGACCGACACGTCCAAAAATACCAACATCAGCTGGAAAGATTTTTACAATTTTTGTCTGAGGTGTGCATGAAATAATATGAACGAACTATCTCTCTTATATGTCATGCAAGGAAAATTATGCTCCACATCATCCAAGAATGATTCCCCAAGAACAGGCAGGTTTTGTACCCGGTAGACGCACAAAAGAACAGCTAATCAATGTGAGACAAATGATAGAAAAGTTCTACGAATATAATGTTCCTGCCGTGTTCTGTTTCCTTAATTATGGAGAATTCTTCAAGAAATGGGGACACCAGACCACCTAGTCTTCTTAATCCACAAAGGAATACAGTAACAACATCGTTTATGTTAGAGTTGAGAAAAATCTGTCTAAGCCATTCTAAGTCGGAAAGGGGATTGGGTAAGGGTTGTATCCTCTCTCCACTACTCTTCAATATATATATAGCGAATGGATTATCCGCAAAGCGACGGAAGAGTGAAATGGAGGGGTGTCAGTAGGAGGCAAAAAGTTCTCGAACTTAAGATACGCTTATGATACTACGATAATGGTTAGCTTTGAGGAAGAAATTGTTGCACTGATGCATCGAATCGAAAAGGTTAGCGCGAACGTCGGTCTTTCACTAAATCGAAAGAAATGTTCTCTTCTTATAGTAGATCGAGCTAAAATTTAGCCTCCTCTCGTCAAAATCAATGATATACCACTGAAGCAGATATTATATACTTAGGCGCCAGAATTTCTAACAAGGGGGACTGTGAAGAAGAAGTTAAAAGAAGGACAGCGATGGCCAAAACCGCAATGACAAACCTGAGCAAAGTATGGAAAGATCACAGAAAAAAGAAATAACTAAAAAGAGGCTTGTCAATTCACTAATATTCCCGGCAGCCACATACGGGGCCGAAACATGGACTATTAATGCAGCATGCCGTAAAAGAATAAGAGGCTTTCGAAACTACAAAACAGCATCATTCCTTGGTCTCATAATAAGGAAGGTTGGCATGGAAAAATTGCTGATCCAGGGGAAAGTCGACAGAGGCAGATCTCCCAACAGATACGATGAGATCATGTCTACAATGGACTTGAAGTTATCGGAGATGATGAGAAGTGTCGAAGACAGAGAAGCCTGGAGTGCTAAATTCTGTGTAACAATGCAGTAGAGGTCACGACGCTCGAAGCCGAGCAACGATGCGAGAGAGAGATGGAATAATGCTGATCTTGAAAAGAAACGAACAATCACCGAAGAAATAAAGGAAAATCGATTTTTGGCGAAAATATTCGTTTTTCTTCAAGAGTTTCGGGATTTTTCACTCCACATAGTAGATGAAATTACTCGGAAAGGATTTAAGGATGAGACCCTGAGCCAAATGCAAATTTTCGAGTGGTTTTCGAAATTTTCGTGTCGTTTTTCGGGTTCGACATTCGGTGGAAGATGACGAGCGTTCTGGAAGGTCTTCGGTTGGGACCACGCCTGAAATCATCGCCAAAGCTTAACAAATCATTCGTGCAGATGGGTGTCGAACAATTCTAAGCATTGAATTTTCTATTGGCTTTGGAACATGTTCGCACCACAATAATGTACGGTCCCACAGTAGTCCGAAAAACTGGCCATAATTTAAGAAACAAAAGGTTCTATTTAGGAATTTTTACCTGTTTGAATACCTCTGCCACGACCACTCAGGTGCAAGTTCCGCTTGCACCTGTCTCATAATTTTCATATCATTTCGAAGCATCGAGTACCACGCAGCATTTCTGGTGAAGCACGTCAGACGCCATCAAGTTTAAACTATGATAGACAGTGCAAAAGTGAACGAATCTTAATTGTGTAAAATGAACTCTGTCCCTGAAGGTGAATACAATTTCACTGTATTTCTGGAATTTCATATTTAGTTAAGGTTAAGTGAGTAATTAACTGTTCAATTATAGAATTTTTTAAGAAAATATTCCCAAAAATCTTGAAAGAATAAGCAATAAGTTAAAGACTCCATTGAACTCTAACGTGAAATGAGTTGGGGGTTGTTTATTAGATATTTTGTGCCAAAATATCCAAAAATTGAATCCTAGATGTCGCAAGTTTGGTATATGGGTTAGATTTTGTGCGAAGCTGTGCGTTTACTTTCGTCTTAAAATTCGGAAAAAAAATTGTTAAAAAATTCGGGATAATGTTCCAAATTCGACCAATTGAAAATTCGGGAAATTGTTGCAAAATGTAAAAAATAGTTAACAAATTCGGGTAAATGTTGCAAAATGGGAAAAATATTTTAAAAATTCTGTAAATTATTGCAAAATGATAAAGTCAGTCAAACAATTCGAGAAAATGTTGCAACATGTAACAAATTGTTTAAAACTTCGGGAAATTGTTGCTAAAATTGAAAAATACTTGAAAATTTCAATAAAAACGTTACTAAATCGGAAAAATAATTTTAAAATTCTGGAAATTGTTTCACAACGTAGCAAATTGCTTAAAAATTCTGGAAGTTGTTGCAAAATGGTAAAAATTGTTTAAAAATGCAGGAGAAAGTTGTGAAGTGGAAATTTTTTTTTTAAAAATTTAGTACATCGTTGCAAATTTTGCAATTTTACTTAACTATTTACAACAATTACTCAAAATTAATGGAAAATATTCAACTAAAATGTATGCATATTTTTATTTTTTTAGAAAATTAATGTGACAAAATGGGATTTTTTTTACAAGAAAAGACGTTTTCCTACTTTTCAAAATCCAATTGCATGATAACATAAATCTAATTATTGTCACTAATGAAGCGGAAGTGACAAAAAAAATTTCGCATACATATATTTTGCCAGAAAATTTAAAGAAACCGATTTTCAAATTGATGACAGAATTCCGAAATAGATGGCAAAAAGTCCATAGAATCCAAACGTAGTTGTTCGAAAAGTTTAATGATTGGCTCAACGTTTGTGTGCCGTTAACAAATAAGTATAAAACGGAAAACACGGAACCAACAGAAATGAACACCTCAGGGCGCCCTTTATTGTTCGTGACGATTCGCCATTTTGGAGTCCCCCTTGTGTTTTTTGAAATTTGAATTTCATATTCGTAATCAGCGATCTCAAAAACCCATATATACAGAGTTTCATAAAACTAACTCACGTTTTTTTTTCCAAAAATAGTCCGCTATTTTGCAGCCACCACACTTTGTTTTTTCAAATTTGAACTTCATATTCGTAATCGGAGGCCCTAAAAACCCATGTATACAGGGTCTCATAAAAATAACTCACGATTTTCCAAAAATAGTCCGCCATTTTGGAGCCGTCATTTTGTTATTTGAAATTTGAACTTCATATTCGTAATCAGCGACCTCAAAAACCTATGCATACAGAGTTTCATAAAAATAACTCACGTTATTACAAAAATATTCCGCCATTTTGGAGCAGCCATTTTGTTCTTTAAAATTTTAGGCTTCATATTCGTTATCAGCAGTCCCGAAAACACCAATATACCGAGTTTTGTCGAAATTGAATATATTCATGTTTTGATCAGCTTTTTGGGACATATTTTTTCTGTGTCCCACAGTTCGTTTCGTACGCAATCCCCTTATTCGTGTGGTTTGGCGCCTTCTGACTTAGAGCTGAAGTTAAACGCGAATCGCATGCGACGCTGGAAAATGTTTGACCAGTGGAAAAACGGTGCATTCAGGTAAAGGTGAAGGACGAGAATCACAAAGCCTTAACGTAACTACTTCAACTTTATAGCGTTAATCCGGGAACTTTGAATCGCACCACGTATAAAGATTTATGTTTGAAAAGACTTGTTAGAATACTATCCCTTGGAAAAATGACTTTTATTTCTCCAATTTTGTTTGTATACGTTCATAAAAATAAATTGTTGGGCGTACTTAACAACATAGTAATGAAACAAAAAAAACTTCAAGAGTGACGCAAAAAGCAGAAATACCAGGTTTTTCTACATACGCTAATTATGCGCGTCGAGTTATCCCTACAAATCTTACTATACTAATCACCTACCTCACTATGATGACCTCTGACCCATCCCAACAATACAATAAATAACATGGAAGATTGGGCTGTGCAAATGGAAAAAACATCAATCGTAGTCAGTCTCTCAAATATACTTAAAATGTTCTTGAACGAATAAAGTCTTTTGTGATCGCAAATAACAGGAAATATGCGCGTCGTCATAGAAAATTATTCTGGTAACATGGTGGCATCTTGGACTGCTGGTATCCACAATGGAAAAGTACTCTCCATGTATTAGTTTTAATTAATTAGCTATACTCCTGCATTAATAACAGCTGTGGAATATTGAATAATATTCTATGCTTCTTAATCTTGAAACTACCTGAAGATATTGTTAAGTTATATCTCTCCTTACAGATAATAATGTACTAGATGAAGAAGTAAATACTATCTATTGTGATCATCAATTGTGACTTTGGAATCCCACTTCTGATTTCTTAACATATATTTGATGTACGTCTATTATTGCTGTGTAGTTGTTATGGTGCAGGTTTTTTACTTTTGATGCTTCCCACACATTATTTATGTTGAATGTATGTATGTAAATTTAATGCGATTTGTTATGCTTCTAATCTATTAGCTGCTCGTTGATTAACAGTATATTTGTTGAGTTTTATTTACGGAAAAATAACAAAATTCTCATCATAAACAATCATAAAATCTCTGATACTTCATATTGTTATACTTTAGAGTGACCATCTTCAAATTCTACTAATTTCTACGTTTGCTGATACATGTTTCAAATACTATAGATTTTGATAGTATCTGTGCTAAATTCAAACTATATCAATGTGTCTCACCAAATCTTACATTTGCGAAGAAACTAGTGGCAGAAAAATCCATTTTATTAAGCTTAGTTAAATCCGGGTGTTGCATATCTTTGAAAAATAAAACTGGTTGTGTTCCATTTTTTGATTTGTATTACTGGTTGGTCAAAATAAGCTATTAATGATCTTCTTTTCCATTAAGCAGGAATTCTTGCATTTACATTGGATTTTACAACTCTTCTTTCCAAAAATGAACCTAAACTACTGTGGCAGTTTCTCCCTGTTCCATCACTTACTTGTTATTTTAACAGCTCCAAATAGAAAGGAAAGTAATAAATCTTGCCAACTTTTAATCCTTTTCAAGTTGTTGTGTTAGGTTTTGTTGAATTTAGTTTCACTTCTTTCTACTCAGATATTCTCTCTTTTGTCATTTGATATAGAATTTAATCTTGTGTGAACATATTACTCCTCTTATATTTAAATATTAATTTATTCCATACTGTAATTGCTTTATATTCTTTCTGTGTTAATTCATTATAATGAAAACTCTCATGGAAAAACTGCATCAAACTTTTTATTTAACTTCTAACTTAAGTTATAATAACTGAACAAAAATCAATATTTTCTATCTCTTTCGAGAAAAAAAACTAATCCTCTAAATCAATTGGTTTCCCTCCAGAAAAAAAATTAACTCCTCGTGAAACAAGAAACAAAAACGATGTCCTTCTGAAGAATCTTTCTGAGTCCATCTCTCACCGCACTACTATCACTCTATTTTATTTGCTTATTTAATTATTTTTAAAATGGCAAATTAAAAACACTTCAGCCCAATCTCCCTTCAGTTGTTAGGGGTAACTGTCGGTCGTCTCGTAGTAGGGGTATAGGAACCCTAAAACTTGCACTGGTGCTACCTCACTCCGATACTAACCTTCGCTGAACTGACGTCCATTTTTCTTCGTTTCACATCTGTAACAAACAAAAACAAATGTACAATATATCGCCTTTTCTAATGAAGTCACATAATTTCTAATGTAATGAAAGACTGATTTTGTCAAATTTCCACTTTAGTTTCACTGAAACTGTATGACGCGTTTCGCTATACTATAGCTTCTTCTGATACAAAATGATGATGATGATGATATTTGAATATTAGTGTTGTTACATTTATACAAATACCCTAAGGTAGATAGGTAATAAAATTAATACTATATGCTAATGAATATTGCTGGGATATCCATTCTGAATATTAATTGTATAAATTGGGTAAAGGGGAGTTACCATGGGCCAGACAGGTATCTTTCTGTTCGTTTAAGTTCAGTGATATTTAAAGCAATACGACTTTCATAAGCAAAGATCAATGGATCTTCTAACTTATGCCTCAGAACATAATTGAACATTTTAGAGAATCTCGAGCGGTTGCACCTGATATATCCAAGGCATTCGACCGTGTTTGACACGTCGGATTATTGGCTAAGCTACGCTCTTATGGTATATTTGAACAGTCTTGTCAATGGCTTTCGTGTTTTCTGAGAAAGGATTGTTTATGAGTGGAAGTATAATTTACATTGATTCAAGACCAACTTGAATCGCTTTCTCTGCACACGCGTCGTTCCTATAGCTCTTTAGGGATTTCTCTGCAGCACATGTGCTATATCCGTAAAAAAAAGTTTATAGTATAACAAGAAGAAAAGATGCAGGTACGTTGGTGAAGGTTTGGCTTTAGTATAATCAGACTGTCGAACATTCTTGTCCTAGCAGAATCTTGCTCTATCAGCGTGTGAATTAATGGACCACTAAGAAAATGATACTAGTTGCACAGGTCCGCTGTATCCATTTAGGTGTGCACTACACAGTGAGGCTGCTGCTGGTGTGTGAGTCGAAGAAAGAAAGTAAGTAACTTTCAGTCAGTCAGTATGATATACCTATGAGCATATACCTTAGTAAAGGATATAGACAAAATTATATAATGGCCAGCAACGTTTGATCTGGTCAGCTGCTTGGCTGTGTTTCCTCTCTTGATCTGTTCCTCGAGTCTGGTCTGCTTATCTGGCAGTCGGCGAAGCCAATACCTGTTCCCTACGGTGTCGCTATTTTATAGACTCGGAGATGTGCGCTAAAGATGACGGCGTACTATCAGTAACATATCAGCGCGCGTCCCTGTCGCTACGGCTTGTTTAGATAGATTAGGAACCGTCAGATCACAGTTATTTGTTAAAACAAGCAAGAGCCTTTTGTAATGTAACACATAGGCCGAAAAGTTTCTGGTCTAGCTACTTAAAACACTTTTTTTTGCAAAATTCGACTTTATTCATCGATATAGTCTCCTTCTCTTCAAGAGAGATACAATCAGTCCAACACTTTTTTAACATTTCTATACCTTTCTTATAGAAGGATTTGTTTTCTTCCGAGTGGAGCCAAATCTCTTTCTTGTTTTTTTAGGGTCTGCGAATAGATAATAGTCGCTTGGGGCCAAAAGTGGAGAATACGGTGGATGAGGAAGTAATTCGATCTTCAATTCATGCAATTTTACCATCGTTACCATTGACTTGTGATACGGAGCACTGTCTTGATAAAATAGCACTTTTTCCTTGTTCATTTAAACCGGTTTCTTTGCAATTTCTGCCTTCAAACGCACCAACAATCTTATATAATATTCGCTATTGATGATTTTCCCTACTCAGCATAGTCGATGTAAATTATTCCATGCGCATCCCAAAATACAGAGGCCAAAACCTTCCCAGCCGACTGTTGTGTCTTTGGTCGCTTCGGGCGGCTTTCACAGGCTGCTGTCCACTCAGATGACTGCCGATTTGATTCCGGCGTGTAGTGGTGGATGTTTCATCCATTGTCACATATCGCATGAAAAAAAATCCTTTTTATTGAGCTTAAACAGGTCCAAACAGCGCTCAGAATCGTCAACACGTTGTTTTTAGTCAACTGTGAGCAAACGCGGTACCCATTTCGAACAGAGCTTTTTCATACCCAAATATTCATGCAAAATATGACCAACATGTTCTTTTGATATCTTTAGAGTGTCAGCTATCTCACGCAATTTTACTTTACGGTCATCCAAAACAATTTTGCGGATTTTTTTGATATTATCCGGTGTAACCACCTTAGTTTGGCGTCTAGAGCGTTCAGCATCTTTTGTATCTGTATGACCGCGTTTAAATTCAGCATACTAGTAAATGATGAGTGATTTTCCAGGGGCAGAATCCTCGTAACACTTATCAAGCCATTGCTTTGTTTGAACGGTATTTTTCCTGTTAAAAAAACAGTGTTTAATCAACACACGAAATTCGATTTTTTTTTTCCATTGTTTTGAAAATATCAAAAGTAGCGTCACTAAAACCACTGTAACTTGTAAACTACTGGTTGAAATGTTATGAAATTTTGATACGTGTCGTTTGAAGGTTTTACTTCCTAAAAATCATACGGATTTTTTTAAAAGGGCTACATCTGTGTGTCCGACCAAAAACTTTTCAACCTACGTAATATAATATGAAAGTCGACACACATAGTGCCCAAAAGAAATTATGTGACTTTGAATTGTTGTGGCTGTTACTTGACGGAAATTCATAACGAATGTAATGAAAGACTGATTTTGTCAAATTTCCACTTTATTTAGTTTCACTGAAACTGTATGACGCGTTTCGCTATACTATAGCTTCGTCTGATACAAAATGATATTTGAATATTAGTGTTGTTTACATTTATACAAATACCCTAAGGTAGATAGGTAATAAAATTAATACTATATGCTAATAAATATTGCTGGGATATCCATTCTGAATATTAATTGTATAAATTGAGTAAAGGGGAGTTACCATGAGCCAGACAGGTATCTTTTTGTTCGTGTAAGATGATGTCCGAATTGTTAATTCTATTTATTTCTAATAGGTTTAATTTTACGCCTTTGTTTTGTATGTGTAGAATTTTAAATTTATCGTCAAAAAGATGATTTAATTCTGTTACATGATTACTGTACGCTGAGTCAGTTTTGTTTTTTAAATAGCTTCTTTTACGTTCTGAAATCCGAATTTCGAATGAGCGAGAAAATCATCCTATTAGACCTGTAGCCTCCTACATATCGGCCCCAGCTTACAAACTCTCAAAATTTCTCATAGATATCATTAAAACGAACATTAACTTCACCCCAACTTACACAATAAAAAATGCGTTAGAATTAACGGAAAAAATTTCCAACGTCTTTCTACCAGATAATTCAAAACTAGTATCATTTGACGTCCAAAACCTTTTCCCTAGCATACCCCCGGATGAAACAGTAAAAATCATAAAAAACATTCCTAATCAAAAATAAAGTTAATATTGTTATACAACAAGACATACCAAATTTAACACGAGCCTCAATCAAAATTATTTTTTACTTTAATAATACGTTTTATAATAGTTCTGAGGGTCTTATAATGGGTAGTCCACTTAGCCCGCTTTTAGCAGAACTATTCATGGATAACCTAGAAAAACAAATACATTGACAAGAATTTAGCAAATCATTTTTGTACTGGTACCGATATGTAGACGACATCCTTGATTGTTTTAATGGTACAGAGCGTCAACTTAACAATGTTTTTAACTATATAAACTCAATACATAAAAATATTAAATTCACTAAGGAACTAGAAGTCGACAATAAAATTAATTTTCTTGAGTTAATTAACCTTGGGTTGGAGCTAGAACAAAGTCTAATTGCTGTGAGTCCAGAAGAACTTTCCCCGGAAGCATAAGGAGTATGAACATACCCGCCTTCAGCAATGCTATCTACAGACCGGTCCTCAGATTTGCTTGTCAACTACGGATCAGGTTGCTAAGATCTATCTCCCATCATACTCATTGTACGATTGTCACGAGACGGCTATTGTAGTAAATTCGCTCGTAGCGCCGCCACCCGCAGTCAACGATTCGCGTTTCTACTTAGTATAATGAATAAGACCGTACACCGTCCTTTCGATGGACTGATTGTGCGCACCAAAGATCGATCTTCGATTGGAACCATCGTACACCGGTGTGTGTAGCCAACCATAGGCCGGTTGGAGTAGCATCAGTCGTAGGCTCGTGGCATGAACTGTTTGCCACGAGACTGGCATTTATCGTTGTAAATGCGCTCATAGCGTCGTCACCTATCGTCAACGATTCTCGTTCTATTCCCTATCAGCAACGGAACCGTTTATCGCCCTTTCGATGATGTCATCGTGCTCACCACCATCCATCGTACGAGTATTCGCCTAATTTCTAGCCACGATTTTGCGCATGTAAGTATACTGTCTCCCTCCGCACACCTCCGCCTTCATTTACGATTATTTCTTTTGAACTGTTCGTTTTATTTCTTTCTCCCGCCCCCTGCCATTGTTCAGGGCGTATCTAAGGAAAACCGTCTACAGCTAATAGCTGACATGCGCATTGAGCCTTGGTTTCCCGTTTTTCCACGGTAACATGATACGCAAGGACCGGTAGACCTTTTACGTCGTGAATCCAAAAGATGTCGCTTAAGACTTACCCGTTGGATAACCTAACCAAAGGTCAGCCAACGGATAGATAGCCGGAGCTTCATGCTCCAACGTAGAAAATTACGCTTCACTATATAATAATAATAATAATATTATTGCCTTTATTGTAATTTCAATGAGGAAGAGTTACACGAGGCGAAGTTGACACTGGGCTTCAACACTTAACCTTATATACTATTGTATCAACAAAAATTTACTAACTAAAGATTTATATTGCCCACTATACCTCTATCTGGTTCTGGTTCCTGTCCACGGCTAACCAGATTGGCTGACTGGGATCCTCCATTATCTCTATCATCTCTGTAATAGTGACTACTTCTTTCATCATAAAATCTATCTTGCCTCTCACTGGAGTAATGATCGTCTTTTGGGCTCATTATTTCTATGTATCTTTCTTCCTAAAATTAATTAAATAACTGAATAAAATAAAATGAACAATAAAACGCCAATATGTTCATTCGTCATCAATACTTTAAACACTAATGTCCAAAAAATGTTATCTCTATTTATTCTCCTTTGTAATAGTTATTTTTGAAAATTATTAAACTATTTCATTTCCTACCCTGTATTCTTGTGGTCTCTCACGCCTTTCCTCTTTCATAGCACCTTTTTCCTCCTTTCTTTCGCGTCTCTTTTCTCTATCCTGGTCTCTTTCAAAATCGTCGGCGCGCTTCTCCTCTTTTCTACTATATTTTTCTTTGGACGATTCCTCTTTGAGTTGTTTCTCTTCACGTCTTTCTTTAGCAGCAACTCTAAAAGTTGGTATTTCATGTTAAAAAATAAACTTTTAATGTACTAACGTTTCCAGTTTATAAAACGAGTGTAATTTTATGATATTTCCGTCAATTATTTTACGGAATTTATAAAAACTCAAAACTATACATACGTGTATTCACGACTGCTGGACTGATCTCTCCGTTCTTTTTTGACTTCCTCTAATGATTGGCGGTTGGATTTCTTCTCTGTTTTATCTTTAATTGTACCTTCTGAAAGTAACAAATAAGGAAATATAATGGACAAGGATAATTTTAAAAATTTCTCGGCATTGACAAAATTTTAAGCAACGACCTCAGAAATATGCTCCTGCGCGCTAGCAACTAAACCAAGTTGACGCCGTAGCTCAGTTAGCAGATCAGAGAACCTTCTCGTCGCATTTTTACAATACCCGAAAATCTTCCTCATCCCTTAATTTCACACATTTTTGCACTGTCAGCTACTAAACATTCACCATCACATGTACATTCGTAAACTTTTACAATGTACGTTAAGGGCACGTAAACCACACATACAATGATGTATCAAAGAAATAATGCCGATGAGGAAACCAAAAACAATGAACACTAAACTAAAAGTGTTTCGTTATCAGTGTGGTTCGAACCCGCTATACATGGAGTGACAAAACCAGAGACTTTCCGAGAAACGGCAGTAGAAACAAAAAATCATATGATTTGCAGTTAGTGTCAACTCTCAGAAGATTTGTGTAAAATTTTCATGACATTTTGTCAGTCACAGTTACAGCTGTGCGTGCGTGTGTTGACTAAACATTGTTTTTTGATGGGAAAAAATACAACCGGAATCCAAGTAATGGCTTGAGAAGTGTTATGGCTCATCTGTTCCGTAGAAAGCAACTATATATGGATGGTTTAGTGAACTTAAATGCGGTCGTACAAGCACCGATCATGCACCACGTTCCGGACGTCCAACTGACGCAGTCACTCCAAAAAAACACAAAAAATCTACCATAGAACGCGAGAAGTATTTTT
The DNA here is from genome assembly GCA_019049505.1 of Pachyrhynchus sulphureomaculatus. Lineage (NCBI taxonomy): Eukaryota > Metazoa > Arthropoda > Insecta > Coleoptera > Curculionidae > Pachyrhynchus > Pachyrhynchus sulphureomaculatus. Next base: position 18,936,087 of record CM032449.1, on the reverse strand, counting down.
TGCATGAATATTTGCACGTGCCCGATGGATACCGCGCACTCTTACACAAACAGCAAAGTGTGGAAGATTCAGAACGCTGTTTGGCACTGTTTCGGCGTAATCTAAATCTAAAACAATGCACCAGCTCACAAGTCCATAAGATCGATGGTATAATTGGACCAACGAATTTCTTTCTCATCCGCCGTATTCGCCAGATCTGTTCCCCGGCGATTATTACCTCTTTCCAAATTTGTAAAGGTGGCTCCAGGGAAAAAAAAAGGAATGAAGAAGTCGTATTGGAAACAGTAGATTTTATATGTGAAAATTCGTTGTCTATTTGGGTTACATACTAGATAAATCCCACTCAAATAACCACTTTTACAAAATTCATTAAAAATTAATAATAAGTCTTGCACATTTAAATTTCATTGACAATTTCAACTAAAAAGTAATAACAGTCCAAGAATATATATTAAGAAATACCAGGTATACAAGTATGAAATGCGGATTTCAGACAACAGATGGTGCACCAATGCAGTTTGTGCTATAAAGATTTGACACTGCGCCATTTTGTTGCGTCATCAACAAGTGTCAGACGCGCACGAGTGATAAATTGGAAAAGTGTGTGCATAGTGTTGAGTTGTTGTGTTCAATATGTCGAAATTTATACCGAACAAAGAGCATTCGCGGACAGCATTAATTTTTTGTTTCCATTTGAAGAAAACGGCTGTTGAATCATACCGATTACTTCGAGAAGCTTAAGGTGACCATGCTCCATCGCAAGATACGTGTGAACGATGGTTTTCGCGTTTTAAAGGTGATGACTTCGATGTTGCAGACAAGGAACGTGGAAAACCGCCAAAAAAATACGAAGATGTGGAATTGCAGACATTGTTGGACGAAGATGATTTGCAAACACAAAAACAACTCGGCGAGCAATTGGACGTTAATCAACAAGCTGTTTCCAATCGGCTACGAGAGATGGAAAAGATTCAGAAGACCGGTAGATGGGTACCACATAAGTTGAACGACAGGCAAATGGAAAAGCGCAAAAACACGTGTGACATTTTGCTCGCTCGGTACAAAAGGATGTCGTTTTTTGCATTGTATAGTTACAGGGACTGAAAAGTGGATTTATTTTGAGAATCCCAAGCGCAAAAAATCATGGTTAGACCCAGGCGCACCATCCACATCGACCGCAAGACCGTATCGGTTTGGCAGAAAGACGATGCTCTGTGTTTGGTGGGACCAGAGGGGCGTGGTCTATTATGAGCTGTTAAAACCTGGGGAAACGGTTAATACTAAACGTTACCAACAACAATTGACCGATTTGTACCGTTCGCTGCTTGAAAAAAGGTCAGAATACCGAAAGAGGCAACACAAAGTCATTTTTCTTCATGACAATGCTCCATCACACACGGCAAAACTAGTTCGCGACACGTTGGAAGCACTCAGCTGGGAAGTTCTACCCCATGCGGCTTACTCACCAGACTTGGCTCCTTCCGATTACCACTTGTTTGCATCGATGGGTCACGCACTTGCTGAGCAGCGCTTTGGTACGTACGAAGATGTGAAAAAATGGCTCGATGAATGGTTCGCAGCAAAAGGGGAAGATTTTTACTGGCGTGGTATTCACAAAGTGCCCGAAAGATGGGAAAAATGTATAACAAGTGATGGAGCATACTTTGAATAAAGCACAGGTTTTTTTAGAAAAAAAACCCGCATTTCATACTTGTACACCTGGTAATCTTTTAAGTCTATGTTTAAAGGTTTCAAGAGAAAAAGAAAGTGTAAGTCTACATCACACAATTTTTAACTTTTACAACTTTACAACAAAAGAGACGAAAGAACACTTGAGGACGAGGCGTACGAGGAGGCGGAAGGAATTTTGTATGCAGAAGGCATAGCTGATTGAACGTACGTAGATTTTATATGTGAAAATTCGTTTATCACAACTTTAAACGCGTTTTTCTCAAAACGACGTTTTTGTAATCGGCGTGCACGATAACTTAAAAACCGTTTAACCGATCGGTCGGAAATTTTAATATGTTCTTCTACACCACACTAGTCTCAGTATAAACTAGAATATATATCAAGAATAATCTTCTGAGTCTACATTTAAGTCTACATCACACAAATAGTTTGGACATTTAAACATTCTAGAAAATGGAGAATTTAAAGAACTATACCAAAACAGGTGGTAAAAACGACAATCGACAAATATTATCTTCTACTGTACTACCTTGAAAAGCCTCCTGCCAGGTTATACGTAAAATATTGTTATTAATCATATTATAGTTCGCTTTATGTAAGTTAAAACATTTTATCATTCCTAGCTCGCCTGATGAGCCGTGATACGGCGAAACGCGTCCCGAGATGGATTGATAGATGAGAGAACAGTGGTAAAATATGAACTTTGTTTATTTTTAGTAGCTGATATAGGTTTTCGTTAATGAGTTAAAAAGTCAATGATCAAGCTGGCTACCGGTAATTCTTAGTAACAACTCCTCTGTCGGACAGAAGACGTGTATGCTTTTAAATTTTAGGCCTTTACAAGTCGGATATTACATGGTGCGGGTTCAAATCCGAGCTATTGGGGGGGGGGGGAGGCAGAACTCTTTAGATCAGAACATGTCCACGTTATCCGATTACCAGTTTTGGACTAAATGGCTCATGTGTGCTGGTGCATCATCCTGTTAATACACATACACGCCTCATGTCGTACACAGTTGATCTCAGGTACCGAAAAAGAGAATTATTTCAGTTGCCGAATGTCCAGCGCTAAGACTTTCGATAATCGCGGCTCTTCAGTTGTACTCTGCACTTCATTTAGAGGTTATGACTGTTTACTAGAAGTATGTGGTTTTCACGAACGGCAACAACGTCCTATAGCGGAACTACAGTAGAACCCCGATTAACCGAGTCGCGATTATCCGAGCTCCGGATTAACCGAGCCAATCTAAGAACCTGATTATCCGAGGTACGCGCGTCTATGCTACGTATTAACAGACCTTCTAAAATATGTATGTACATATTTCCATTTAAAATCGTCGGGGCCTTCGGGGAATCCCCCTGGCCCGTGTGAGGGGTTCCCCTATTTGTTTTTGGGCTCTTTCAGCTTGTAAATGTGCGTGAATGCAATGCGTTATAGCGTTTACTACGGAGAAGTACGAGTATACTCACTTAATTTATTTGGTTGGAGTTCTGGTAGTCAAGTGTAATTAATACGAACTGCTTTGTTTGAATTTTTGTTTGTCGTATTATAATGGAGCAAAACAAGCGTAAAAGAATCGTCGTTCCTACTGAAGAAAAATTAAAAGCCATCAGAAGAATTGAAGCAGGAGAGACAATTAAAGTTGTTGCACGAGATTATGGAGTAGGTGAGGTAACAGTTGGAGATTGAAAAAGACACCGCACAAAAATAGAAGAGCGGTGTGTAAATCAAGCCTCCTCGTCCTCAGGAAGAAAATCAATGAAAACCGGCGACTATGAAAAGGTTAACGAAGCTTTATTCATGTGGTTTAACCAACAGAGATCAAAAGGTGTGCCTCAGTCAGGTCCAATTTTATAACAGAAAGCAATAATGATTAGTAGGTAATTCCCAGAGAGAGATCAGTTTACCGCCAGTTCTGGATGGCTTGACCGCTGGAAAAAACGGTACGGTGTACAACTGACTGTATGTGTTGAAAAACTTTCTGCTGATGTGTCATCAATTGAGAAGTTTAAGCAGAACTTTAAAAAGCAAATCGAAGATTGTGGATACACATGTGATCAAATTTACAACTGTGATGAAACTGGTCTGAATTATAAAATGCTTCCATCAAAAACATTGGCATCTCGACAGGAAAAATCAGCTCCTGGGCACAAACGAAGTAAGGAAAGATTAACTATAATGGTATGTTCCAATGCATCTGGCAAGCACAACATCCCACTGATGGTGATTGGCAAGTCTGCACGTCCAGGAGCTTTAAAAGACATCTCACCCAAAGCCCTACCAGTCTATTACAAAAGTCAGAAGAGCGCATGGTTGGATGCGACCTTATTTACTAACTGGTTTGAAGAAGAGTTCGTGCCATCTGTGACTAAATTTTTGAACAGAAACCGTCTTCCTATTAAAGCAATTTTGTTAATGGATAATGCCCCCTCTCACCCTGAAGAAGGACTTCATGTGGGCGAAATTGTGTGTACATTTTTTTCCTCCAAATGTAACCAGCATAATGCAACCAATGGATCAAGGCATCCTCGAAAACATTAAAAAAAATTATAGGCGTTTATAGCTTGAACATCTGTTAGAATACATAGAAAAGGAGGATATTATCAATGGGATGAGAAAGGTTACACTGAAAAATGTTATTTACTGGGTAAGTCAAGCTTGGGATTCTGTGCGTACTACCACTATTCAAAAATCTTGGTCAAAAGTTATTGATTTTGAGGACTATAATGACAGTGAAGATGATACTCACAAGAGAAGATGTTGTTGAATGGATTACAGCAGATGATTTAGAAGAAGAAATGAGTATTGAAGAAATAACGAATGCCTTTCAGGAAACCGAAAAATCAGATGACGATGACGAAGCGGCGTTGGATGAACAGTCTCCCACTAAGATCTCTCATCAAGAAGGTTTTGCTTCTTTGGAAAAAGCTTTGAGGTATATCGAAAACAACCAGAGGCAACCCCAGCGGATTTGTTTCTTAATAGATGGAGAAACACTGCAGCTAGAAAAAGAAGATGCAATATGAAACAGAAGCGCATAGATACCTATTTCACTGTTTTATAATGTATGTACCTATTTATATGTTAAAAACGTTAATACATCGGTTTAAATTATTGGTGGGGTTCTACTGTACTATATAGCGAAAAACTAAAATTTAAATTTGTCCGGATTTAAGCGCCGCACCCTGTATAATTAGGTGTATCTTACTGCGATGTTATACAGTACTGCGATAAGTGCTTCGAGTTTTATTCTTTTGTTCGTCGATCCCAGCTCGACTGATGAGCTGTGATACGGCCATATTCGTCCAAAAATTAATTGACAGACGAGAAAGCAGTGGTCATTGCTGGAATATGGACTATGTTCATTTTGTAGTAATTGATATAGATAAAATATTTTTGACTGGGAATGTTTATTGCGTCATAAAAATTATATACTATTTCAAATTCAATACATGGATGGTAACTACCTTCTGGCACCATTAGAGAAGTACATTGAGTCAGGTAGGCACATCACATACCCGCCTCCTCCTTGGACTGAACTATCATCTACCACTGTTCTCAGTTCTGTGCATCACATACCAATAAGTCCAATATTTTATAATATATTTAATGTATATAACTATAACTCACACATATGAAGACATTACATTATCACTCCTTTCAGACAAGAAAGTCTTTCGTTAATAGTTATTTAGTTATTGTAATTTTTAAATAACAACTTTAAAATTTAAAACAACCAGTTGTAATAATGTAACGTTGTAATAACGGCAGACGGCAATAAGTCAATGTTTCTGAAAAGGGCTTGGGAACTTGTGGGGGTCGCTAAAGTACGTAAAAATCACAAATATTTTTAAACGAAATTTCGTCTTGCATCATACAATAAAATTTATCAAGATCTAAATAAAACTTACCTTTTGAATCCCCATTAAATTTATTTGCGTCTTTGCTGGTAGGTGTTATAGATTCTTGATGGTTTTTTCCTGTCTGTAATAAAAATCATTTAACCTAATATGATACATGTATTTCAAGAAACCTTAAGTAAAATAAAATAAAGAAATTTTACTACAAAACTACGATCTGAAAGCATTTACTTGGAAGCAATGGTTTTATTTAGGACAATGACTGCTAGCGACGTCGTAGCGCCACTTAGTGGGGTGATAGAGTGGTCCCTATCTGCCCACTAAAAAGTCAATGGATGCGACAGGTACAATATGATATATTTGGCATGGTAACTTATTTTTTCTTCTTTGATGCAAAAATTTTGGCATTAACTGTACAAATTAATTTCAGTATCTTAAAGCACACTCAGTCAGGTTATGACTCTGTTCTAGGTAACTCACCTTATCTTTTTCTACAGGTATATGGAAATCTCCTTCTTTCATCATATGACCGCCATTTAATCTTTGTTTCAATTGACCCAAATAACTGCTCGAGAGAGTAAACAAGTCCTGCCTGCTATTTTTCTCTTCATCTCGTACCTTTTCTATTTTCTTCTCAAGAAATTGGGCTAAAAATATTTTAAGAACATCAAAAATTATATACATATATATACATATATATACATATATATATATATATATATATATATATATATATATATATATATATATATATATAGATACATTTATATACAGGATGATATGATAATCCCCCAATATATTATATGTGGCATATCTTTGTAGCAATACCAATTGTAGAAAAATATCAATAAGTGTGTCTCTTGATAATAACACGTGAAACGAACTCAAAAGGGTCCCAAATTTTTAATTCAAAAACACTGCCGCCCCTGTCAGGCTGATGATAAATTGAAAGCTACTTGCCGATACCCATTTTACTACTGCATTTAGTTAACTATTTCATGATTTGCGTGCTTCAAACTAAATATCAAACAAGGTATTTCTCCTCAGCAATTAAAAATGTCTTAGTTAAAAATTCGTTAAAAACATTAGATATAATACACAACATAAAAATATCAATGCCTTTGTTTAATTAGGTTTACTAATTAGGACCCTTTTTGCATTGTCAATTTAGAATATTTCACGAAAAATCATTTATTCTTATAGCATGTTTTACCACGTAAACAAGACGTATTGTTTTTAACAGTGGACTGACCGCCTCAACTCTCTTCAGTTTACTTTTAAAACTGTATCTCTCATTTAGGATTTTTAAGGCTTATCTCAGCTGTGGTAGTGGCGGCGCAATACTTTTTAAAATTATGAATTTCAGTGATTTATAAAACAATAAAAGGATATTCTAAATACATTTTAGATAAAATAACAAGAGTTTTAAAAGTATCCCTAAAAAGACCCTAGATTATTTTTAACGATTTTTATAAAGATGTATATTTTTATTAGAAAAAGGGACCTAATCCGCGATAATAAATGGTTTCATGCAAGGGCGTAGCACCCCAGACGCTTTTATACCATTTTACATTTGAAACAACTGTTCATCTAAATCTTTGTAAGAAGTCCATAGGGTGTCCATCGACCTGGCTAAGGCATTTGATACGGTCTCACATAGAAAAATTCTTGACATATTGGAGCGATATGGTATCAGAGGAAAAGTACAAGAATTAATGGTGAACTATCTTGGGAAACAGACAACAAATGGTAAGAATTAACAACGTACTAAGTAATGTAAGCATAATCAAGATGGTTATACTGTAGGGAATAGTGCTGGGGCCGATACTGTTTATAACATATATAAATTCAATACTTAAATTATATGTTCATGGCTCTATAATTTCATATGCAGATGACACAGCACTAATCTTCAAAGGCAAGACTTGGGAAAAAGCACGAGAAAACTCTGCAAGGGGACGTATGATCATCAAAAATTGGTTGAAGACATATAAATTAACTCTTAACATAATCAAAATAACATACATTGCCTTTCAATAACAAGAGTGAATCAACCAACTTTCTCAAGTATACCAATAGATGATACCTGGATAAGTGAGGTTTCACAAACTAAGTATTTGGAGATTATTATTGATCAGTTTCTTAAATGGCAGCCTCATATTGACTACCTGGCTGACAAAACAAGAAGACTTATATACAAGTTCTATATAATATGAGAAATTGTAAATACAACAGATTTGATTTTAGTTTATAGATCTCTTGTTGAATCATTAATTAGGTATGGTATACTGGTATGGGGGGACTGTATAAGAATACGTTGTACAAGATAAAGATAACACAAAAATATATATTAAAAATTATTTTTAGAAAAAGTAAAAGGTATCCCTCAAGATGCCTGTACTGAACATACAACTAATATACTAACAATATACATAACGACCATGTTCGGCTTTGTAAGGTTTAAAAACACTACCAACAACTATGTAAGCCATGTCTACAACACCCGCTCAAAGGTAAACAAAAACCTAGAGATTCCAGTAACTCAAAAAAACATAAATCTAAAGTAACTGAATTACTTTACTCCAAAATCTTACAACTTGCTTCCAGGACATATTAGAGAAATAAAAAATAAAAAAGAAATTTGATAAGGCTTGCACAAAATATGTTTATGAAAACTAGAGCACCTTTGCGCCATTATTCGGACAGATGGTCACGGAAATTGGTTTTTTCCACAGTCTATGAGAGGCAAAGTGGGTATAAATGATTATGTTTGGTCTGGATATTGAGAGTTAAATAGATAGTAAGGACTAAAATGGGATGCATACAGGTATACTTTTTGCCTAGACATCATTAGTATCGAAAATATAGATTAGTTATAGTAATTTCATTGTATTTTATATTTGTATTTCTTGATAAAAGGAAATGGGAATAAAATATAAGCTTTATTCAATACATTATTAGAAAGCATTAATTTGAAAAGATGTACTTTGTAGCAAATGGTATTATTTAACTTTTTTCTTGGTTTTGAATGAAAAAATGAGTAAAATTAAGGGTGAAGAATTTGAAGGTCCTGTTAGTTTTTCATCATCTTCAATTTCAAGTAAGACAGTTAGTCGTCAGTGAAGGACTTCACTACTGATATTTGTAAAAGAAGTTTTTATGTTTCAAAATGGCAACTTATACAAGTTTAGAAAAACATTCCAAACAGTTTCAGCAACAATTTTGAATACAAAACGTGCTTTGAATATATTTAGAGAACTCCGTCGGCTATAAACCCCGGCTTTGCCACAACCGATACACATTACTTTTATTATCTAGTCAATATAAACTAGCTGCATAAATAAAAGACATAATTTTACAACGCTTACTTAATATTTCACATGTTGAGATAAAAGTAAATAAATAAATACCTACCTAATTTAGCTAATATAGGAAAGAACGGAATGATTTTAATCAATATGATAAGCGAATTTCTGATTTGTACATAGTCTTTGGATTCCAAACATGTCACTACAGCCTTCGCTAGTTTGTAGTGCCATTTGTGGCATACGTGTCTATAATTTTCATATCCGACATTATCTAAATTGTCAGCAGTGTGGTTGCTTACCCTGTATAACAAAACAAATCTTTTAGTAGAAGTTATTCATATGGTAAGATATAACTCATCCCTCGTAATTGGTACCCCGCTACCTGCGGTGAAGTGTTGGCAGTCTGCAACCTACTCTGTCGACATGTATGGCTTCAGCGAGTCAGCCTCCGATGGAGTACCAACTACGAGGTATGCGTTATATCTTCCCAATATTGGCCGTCAGTACTGGTTTAAGTAGCAGAAAGTTCTGTTCTCTTGTATGTCGATTCTAGCCTGACTGATGAGCCGTGATACGGCCAAAAGCATCTCGGGATGGATTTGACAAATAAGAGAACAGTTGGTAGACTGCTAAAATATGGACATTCGTCAATTTTCAATTATTTTACATTAAAACATACATACACATACACACACACACACACACACACACACACATATATATATATATATATATATATATATATATATATATATATATATATATATATATATACACACACATATATATATACAGGGTGTTATGACAATCCTTTAATATATTGAAATACGTCACTTCTCAAGTCCATTGGAGACACACCTAATACTAACTTTTTATTAAATTTGAGCAATATTCAAAATTATGTAAATTACTACTGTGTTATTTTAAGAAGTACTACAAGGGAAGACTTTTGAAGAAAAATGTTTTTTTGTAAAAATTTTATTCTTCAATATGGTTTCCTTCAAGGGCGATATACTTATTCCAGCGATTTTACAACATTTGGATACCTTTTATATAGTAGGACTTGTCAAGGTCTCTAAAATAAGCCTGTTTCCCATTTGACTTCTTCATTTGACCCAAATCTCTTTTCCTAGAGTCACCTTTTAAAATTTTGAAAGAGGGAATAATCGCTAGAGGCCAGATGTTTTTTTTTTATGGGTCTAGCACACGTGCTGCAGGGAAGTCCCTAAATCGCTTCAGGAGCGGCATGTGTGCGGATAAAGGGATTCACGTTGTTCTTGAATAGCTGTAAATTGTACTCGGTGGAAAACACAGCGCTGGGCAAATTATTCCAAAGGGATGACGTTCTCCATATAAAAGGGTGCTTGAAAAGCGTTGTACGAGGAGTAACAAGCTGAATCTCATACGGATGTGAAGCACCAGCGCGACGTGTATTTCTAGCGTGCACCGCTTTGGGAGGAATTAAGCGGGCTACATCCTTCGAACACTTTCCATGCAAATACTTGTAGAACAGACTCAAGTCGCCAACCATTTTTCGATGTTCCAGCGAATCAAGGCCGCCAGTCAGTTCCGGGTCTCCAATCAGACGAACAGCTCTCTCTGAACAGAATCCAACAAATGCAGTGTATGTTTGGGAGCGGAGTTCCAAACATGGGAGCAGTATTCCATAGTTGTGGAGTGTAAAGCTTTCTGGTTCGAAATAATATTCCTAACTTTTGAGAAGCTCTCCTTGCTATGCCTGCAACATATTCATGCCAGGACATATTTGTTCCCAAACTAACGCCTAACAAATTGAGCGACGATGCTAGGGGAATGGATTACCCCGACATAACCATGTCGGGTTCAGCAACGTTAACTTTTTTTAGAAAAAACTCCCGCCTGGGTTTTTGTAGCGTTAAATTCCACTTGGTTACTGTCACCCCAAGATAAAATTTCTTCCAGGTCTTTGTTAAATTGAACGACCTCCTGCTGTCGCCTGAGCAGCCGATGTCCGAGCGTTCAAAGTGAATGAAGAGACAAGCGTACTGTCGTCTGCAAAGCTGTAGATTGGATTCGCGGTTTTTTCCAGCAGATCGTTAATGTAAATGAGAAAGAGAGTAGGAGACAGTATGGAGCCTTGGGGCACACCGGCGTTGATTGTGAAGGTGTTAGAAAGAAATCCGTCGACCGCCACTCGTAAAGAACGCTCTCTGAGGAAACATGAGAGCCACAAACAGAACTTTTTAGACATATCCCAAGAGCGTAGCTTAGCCAACAGTCCATCGTGCCAAACACGGTCGAATGCCTTGGATATGTCAAGAGCAACCGCTCGAGATTCTCCAAAGTGTTCAATTGCGTTGTTCCAAACATGTGTTACATAAGTCAGAAGATCTCCTGTTGATCTATGTTTACGAAAGCCATACTGGTGATCGCTAATAATATTGAATCGTTCAAGATATTTTAGAAGATGCTGATTGATAACCTTTTCCATGACTTTAGATATTATTGAAAGCAGTGCAACTGGTCGGTAGTTATTTGGCAAGGTCTTCTTGCCTTTTTTAGGTTTCGGCTGAACCGTGGCACATTTCCAGCAGGACGGAAATATCCCCTTTCTGTAGGATAGGTTGAAAAGTCTGGTGTTAGTTCCCTTGCACAGTTTTTGAGAACTATGGCAGGTATTCCGTCAGCGCCAGAAGCCTTTTTGGTGTCTAACTTCATTAAAATACGCTTTATGATACGCTGTCTGAAGACAACATCGGGCATCTTTGACTGCAGTGTGGGAATAGTAGGTGGTGTTTTTCCTTGGAAATCGACAGTAGAATGTAAAGCAAAGAATTCAGCCAAGTTCGCTCTCTCAACAGGTGTGGTTGCAATGGAATTATCTGGCCGTGTGAGTGGTGGTATGGTGGATTTGGTGAAATTTTGACTAACTGCCTTAGCGACTGCCCAAAAGGACCTGGAATTGTTGGGACAAGTGAGAAGTTTGTTTCTAATTCGTTGATTGTATGCCTCCTTGGTTTCGTCGATAATTCTTTTGCATCTTTCCGGGCACGAACAAAGGTGTTACGATTTATGGTGTTAGGATTTTCACGCCATTGTCGGTAGGCAATATGTTTAGAAGCAACAGGGTCTTTGCATTTTCGGTCAAACCAAGGCTTGCCGCTGGAGGGGCATTTCTTTGAAAAAGGGATGTAAGCTTCCATACCAGCCAAAATAACATCGGAGACCTCCCTGGCGCAGTCAGATGGGTTGTCGGATCGAAAACAAACGTCCACCAAGGAAAAGTTCGTGTGCGGAAATCGGAAAGATGTGGTGCATAGAGCGGATGACGAAGCAATTCATCGCCCAATTAGTCCAGTTTCGACATCGACTTTATGGGTTTGGGAGCTGGTGTATTATCTTAGTGAAACAACACTTTTTTCCTCACTAAATATGGCCTTTTTTTCTTGATTTGAGCATTCGAACAATCCAATACCCCAACGTAATAGTCTTCGGTGATTGTTCGCCCCTTTTCACGATAGTCGACGAGTATTATTCTATGCGCATCCCAAAAAATACTTGCCCAAACCTTTCTAGATGGTGTTTGTGGTTTTGGACGCTTCGGTTTGCTTTCATGCGGTTCCAGTCACTTTGCGGACTGACTGGTAGACTCAGGCGAGTAATAATGGATCCAAGTTTCGTCCACCGTTACGAATCGGCGGAAAAATTCCCTTGCGTTTTTTTTTATCGTTCACCTCCCCCCTTCAGTAGGGATTTTACCCTTTTCCATATCCCATAACTGAAAATCATGTTTTTTTTTATGTTTCTGCTGCTATCTCTCGGAAAGCCTCGAGACTTTTCACCCCATGTAGTATATACCTTTCATTTTCAACTACAAAACTTACACCAAATTAGGTACTAATATAATTTAAAATATCTCTAAATTAAATAAGAATTAACTAACCTGTATTTGGTCATAAATCCGGGGTAGTTGGAACATTCCTTTTCAAAAATATCCTTTGACTTGTGCCATTTCATGACAGTTTCCAACATGGCGTATAGGAACCTTCCGTAGCGCAACGCCTCGTTCTCTGTGCACGATATTATTGAATATGTGACATCACAGAATAACTAAAAAAAAATCAAAAATAATTTTCATAAAAGATTTTAACTGACATGCAAAACGATTTTTCAAATCCAATTTAAATGCATTTATCTGTACAGTAGACCATATATAGATAAACATATAAATATAGCACAGGTTACATAGGCCTGATATAAACGATAATCGAATCATTCCCTAATTTTTAGAGTTTCCAAACTTAGTCATAAAACACATCTATATATACCACCAACATTTTAGTGTTCCATGCGGAACACTTATAAGATCACTTCGGTGTTTGTCTGTCTGTGTGTCTGTCACACCTGATTTGCTCCGAAACTATTTGACACAGAAAGTTGAAATTTGGCACTACTCTAGGAATTGATAGCCCCCATCAGAATCGTGCAGTTTTGAAAGTTAAATTTTGACTTAAAGAGTTAGTTTTGGGGGGTGAAATCGGAAGTGAAAAATTTTTTTTTTACCAGGTTATCGAGTGGGGTGTCAAATGAAAGCTTGTGAAAACACGAGTTTAAAAATATATATAATGTAATACTTGCACACACTTTTCTTTGTGTTATTTATAAAAAAAAATTGCCAAAAATCGCTGCCTCCCTTATCTCGAAAAGTACTGATAAATAAATTTTGAAAAAATCCTGGAATATTTTCCACAGGGTGTAGATCGAACGAAAATTATCACGAGTGCATTACCTTTAATAATTTATCTGGTATATATAAAAAAAATCAAGGTCATCAGTTTTCAACAAAGATCGGAAACAAACTTTGCTGAAAATTCATTTGGGGTGTGTTTTGTGAAGTCATTGATGATTTTATACCTCTGTAATAAATTTTCTTATTTTAAAAGCAATCAACGTACGGGATACTAATTGTGCAAGTTCGACTTGCACTTGGCCGGTTTTTTTTTTTAAAAATATTTACAGATTTTAACTGTGGAATGCACTCTGATACTGCCTTAAAAATTTTGAAATGTGGTGATTTTTTAAAGAGTGTTGTTCAGTGGCTTAGTATTACAAGAGCAGAGGCATTCCTAGTTCGTTAGTTAAGATGACCGTCAGTACTTTTTTCTTGTAAATGTCTCTCAATATAACACGTAGACTGAAAGGTGTTTTGTCCGACACATAGATATCGCCCTTTTCAAAAAATCCACATGATTTTTAGGAAGTGCCAATTTCATGACATTTCGACGATTAGTTTACAAGTTACAGTAGTTTTAGTAACGTTACTTTTGATATTTTCAACACAATAGAAAAAATCGAATTTCGCGTGTTGATTAAACACTGTTTTTTGATGGAAAAAAATACCGTTCGAGCAAAGCAATGGGTTGATAAGTGTTACGGGAAAATCACTCATCATTTACTGGTATGCTGAATTTAAACGCGATCGTACCGATACAAATGATGCTGAACGCTCTGGACGCCCAAATGAGGTAGTTACACCAGAAAACAAAAAAAAAAATCTACAAAATTGTTTTGGATGATCGTAAAGTGAAATTGCCTGAGATAGCCGACACCCTACAGATATCAAAAGAACGTGTTGGTCATATCTTCCATAAACATTTAGGCATGAGAAAGCTCTGTTCCAAATAACACATGGGCTGAAAAGTCCCGGGCCTAACACATAGATGGCGCTAGTTTTATTGCAGTCACCTTTTTTTCAGTTAATACTAACCTTCAAAAGACAGCTGTTAAAATTTCATGATATTCTATTCATTAGTTTGTGAGTTATTGTGCTAAGAGTGACGCTACTTTTGTTATTTTCAAAACAATGGATCAAAAACAATTTCGTGTTTTAATTTTACACTGCTTCTTGATGGGAAAAAATACCGTTCAAGCGAAGCAATGGCTTGAAAAGTGTTATGGGGACTCCGCTCCATCAGAAACAACAATAAAACGTTGGTTTGCTGACTTCAAACGTGGTCGTAGAGACACCGATGATGCAGAACGCAGTGGACGTCCAAATGAGGCGGTAACACCAGAAAACATCAAAAAAATCCATAAAATCGTTTTGAATGATCGAAAAGTGAAGTTGCGTGAGTTATCTGACATCGTAAAGATATCAAAAGAACTGGTTGGCTTTATATTGCATGAGCATTTGACTATGAGAAAGCTCTGTTCAAAGTGGGTGCCGCGTTTGCTCACTGTTTATCAAAAACAAGAACGTGTTGATGATTCTGAGCAGTGTTTGGCCATTGTTAGAGCGGCGCTGGAATGATTGCGTTGCTCTTGATGGAGATTACGTTGATGAATAAAGCTAATTTTGAACCAAAAAAACCGTGTTTTCTTTGTTAGGCCCGGGACTTTTCAGCTCATGTGTTAGGTACCACGTTTGCTCACAGTGGACCAAAAACAACATGTTGATAATTCTGAGCGCTGTTTGGACCTGTTTAAGCACAATAAAAAGGATTTTTTCATGCAATATGTGACAATGGATGAAACATGAAAAATAGTGAGTTTCCTTATTGTTAGTAGGTAACTGTCTTGTGTCGTCAGAATTTTAAAATATAAAAAATTTCTTGATTCATCGGCTTTCACAATGTCTAATCCAATAAAGTGCAAAGTTTCAGCTAACAGAGAAGAAAGTAAATAGATATTTATCATTAACAGCAGAACATTTTCTAAATGCGTACTTTTAAGTTGTATATAACAATATGTAACCAAGTATTAAAATTAATAAATAATAGTGGCAACACCCCTATGCTATCCGAAGTGATTGGTACTACAAAACGGCTGGCCGTCATCAGGTTGTCTTGCGGTGTTGTAATGGAAAATTAAGTTTTATTTTGTATATCGTCAAGACGTGTTAAACGTTCGACAGAGTTGTAATTTAGTCCAATGTTTTCTACTTGACCTCACCACGCTTACTGAAATTTTAACGGGATGTACCATTTGACGAGAAATAATTCTATTCATGGCATATGTTTATAGCTTGCAGAGAGTGTTCTTTATGAGTGGCAGTACTGTCTTCTACTAACTTTCTTATTTACATTAACGATCCGCTGGAAAAGGCCAGAAATCCAATCTACAGCTTTGCAGATGATAGTACGCTTATTTCTTCATTCACTTTGAACGTTCAAACATCGGCTACTCATGCAAATATCCGGAGACAGTAGGAAGTCGTTCAACTTAACGAAGACCTGGAAGAAATTCTATCTTGGGGTGAGAGAAACCAAGTAGAATTTAACGCTACGAAAAAAACCAGGCGGTAATATTTCTTCAAAAAAGTTAACGTTGTGGAACCCGACATAGTTGTCGGGATCGGGACTCTCCGTTCCTCTAGCATCGTTACTCAATTTGCTGAGCGTTAATTTAGGAACAAACATGTCTTGGCATGAGCAAAAGCTGGAAATACTATTTCGCACTAGAAAGCTTTACACTCCACAATAACTGTTAATTCTGTACAAAGCTCAAATTCGACCAACGATGGAAAACTGCTCCCATGTTTGGTGCTCTGCTCCCAAACATACACTGCATTTGTTGAATTCTATTCAGAAGAGAGCTGTTCGCCTGATTGGAGACCTAGAATCCACCAGACATCTTGTTACCTTAGAACTTTGGAGATCGGTTGGCAACTTGAGGCTCTTCTACAAGTATTTTCGTGAAAAGTGTTCAATGGATGTAGGCCGCTTAATTCCTCCCAGAGTGGTGCATGCTATTAATACACGTCGCGCTAATACATCACATCTATATGAGGTTCAGTTTGTTACTCCTCGTACAATACTTTCTTCATATGGAGAACATCATCCCTTTGGAATGATTTGCCCAGGACTGTGCTTACTACCGAGTACAGCGATTCAAGGCCAACGTGAATCGCTTTTTCAGTCACGCGTCGCTCCTGAAGGCCTTTAGGGATTTCCTTGCAGCTACAGTGCATGTGGTACACCCGTAAAAAAAACTGTAGTCTAAACATAAAGTATCTTTGACAAAGACAAACTTATTCCAGGCAGCAGGAGCACGCTGTATAAGAAATGAGCGCCGTTCAGAGAGCAACAAATGAGCGCCGTTCAGAGGTCGGGAAAGGTCTTGCTTTTCGAGTGATAGAGTGTGATATTTTGAAAATTTTTTTGTTACGCTTCTCCTAAACTTTGAATGGGTGAAATTTACCCATAGTGAGATACTTACCCTATCGTAACACAATAATGTGGAAAAATTAGGAGTTTTCAACATATGAATTGTATGGACGAATTTAGCGCAGTACACCGCATCGATCTGCGTAAACGTGCACCTAGGAAACAGACACAGCTGTAAAAATCTTGTAATAGACTCAGTCTTTGCGAATTTACCCGATCTTGACAGGAACCAGTTATCTTTCTCTTGCTTCAGTCTATACATCACTTTTTCGACGTGTTCCGTTTGTTTCTTTTTTTCGTCTTGAAGTTTTTCTATTAGCGATTGAAATCTTTCTTGTTCTTTTTTACCTAAAAGTAAAAAATTGGTACCAATCTTAAAGAGAGAAGATGCCAAAATAGACAGTCGGTTAAGTAAGAATGTGTCGCCTCTATCTTGTAGTGGGTAAAAGAAATGTCTTTTTTTTAAGTTATTGTTGGCACCGATGCAAACAATTCTTTGTGAAAAGAGATTCATTTCTAACCTTATTTATGGTTAAATAGTACATTATCAAATGAGTGCGGCATACGTTTCGAGGCCGTGTTCCTATGTAAAGATCCAAACAGCTCGAAAATGACGCCTACAGCGGCTGCTAACTATATGGGTAAGTCGAGGGTATTCGTTAGCACTTAGATGAAACAATATTCTCAGTTAAAAAATGTTAATGGTCTACTAAACAGTGGTTTGAGAGGAAAAGTGTCGGACAAGAAAAAATTATTATTAACATGTTTTTCCCAGATCCTCAATTAATTTTACGCCAAAGGGCACAAAGTGGCGAAGTACAATCAAGAAACCATTGCTGAGCCTAGAGATATAAGAATAGAGGAGGTAAGTTCTCGCGAGAAGCGTGGCGCTGTAGAAAGAGAAAGAAATAATAGGTGTCATTCTGTCTCTCTTACTCGGCGCACTCCCACAACACTAAGTTAGAGTGCGTACCCGTGCGAGAATGTTATTCGTATTCTTCGCTCGCTCTGATAAGAGAGCCAGAATGACTATGTCTTTCTCTTTTTAACGACGCCAAGCTTTCGGTTACAGCAGGGTCTATACTTTACATCCTCTATTCTAGTATCTCTATTTTGCTGAGTGAAGAACACAGAGAAAAACGACTCGCGTGCGCGGGGAAAAACATAGTTCGTAACTGGAGCAATATAAGTTTTTCCGATGAAGTTTAATTTTGAAGTCATGTTATCACCCCACGAGACTGATCAATTTCTACTAACCGACTGGTTCAGTGCACCGTGAAACACCCTGGGAAGAACCATATTTGGGGATGTCTTTCGGAAAAAGATTTTGTGAGACTCTTCATCTTCACTTACAATTTGAACGCTGAAAAATGCTCCAGATTTACAAGAAGGCATTAGTACCAACTGCCAAACGGTGGTTTGTCGATAAAAATGAGGAATGGATTTTTCAAGAGGATACCGACCCCAAACATGGGAGTATAGCCAGTGGAAAGGGGCATCTGATATTGTCAAACTAGATTGGCCATCTCAGTCGCCAGGTGCAAACCCAATCGAGAACATGTAGTCATACATGAAACAGAAGATTCGTGATAAAAAGGTGTACACATTGAAGCAGCTGTCACGGCAAATTCGGACAACTGTAAATCTTTGCCCCAAGAGTACGCGGAAAATCTCGTCGAAAGTATGCCCCGAAGATGCCAGGCGATCATCGAAGCTGATGGCGACTGGATGAACTACTGAATCATTAGCATTTTAATGACAATCCTTTATTGTCGAATGATGTCAAAAACTTTTAAATAAATAAATTTTTTAAAGGGTCAGTGTACTGTTAAAAAAAATCGATTCTCTTCAAGAATATATTCCTAAAATATTAACACCTAATTCGAATTTTTTCTCGTACTTTTTGAAATTTTAAGCGAGCACATGAACGCCTCGAAGTCGTTTTCTACCTGGGGACAGAATGTAATAGAGCACCAAAATAACGCGAAGATAAAGGAAGCAAGAACTGATTGAAAAAAAAGCAGAAAATCGATAATCACGAAAAGGAAATTGAAATGAATGACCTATTTTACATGCCTGGATTTGTTGATTAGGCAAAAGTAAGAAAATTTTGATTATAAACCTATAATAAAAATACTTTAAACGCGTGTTTCTCAAAACACATTTTTTTTAGTGTGAAATGTAAAATCATGCAAAACGTTTTCAGCTGATCTTTCTAAAATTTGGTACACGCTTCTCTATCACAAGAGCGACTGCACGGACCAACATTATTTCTAAAATTTAAAAAATTCGATTGTTTTTCCTGTTAAAACCAAAAAAATGCTGTTTATTATAATGAATTGTTACAATTGTTGGTCCTTGCAGTAGTTTTATGCTTCCTGAAATATAACGCACTTTGATTTTTTGTTTTCGGATGACTGGATATGGAGATATTTTACATCGCCGAAATTAGAATCTTTCAAAATACCCTGGGTCAATTAAAAAAAAACACAAAAAAAGTCTTATTTATTGGTGTGAACAGTAGACTGACCCCTTAATGAACAATGCGCGACATATTCTTACTTGACGGATTATACATGAGACGACTCAGTCGAACTTAATACAGTCTAATCATAAAAACCACGATTTCTCATTTGATTAAAACTGTTCCACAATTTATATATGTATCGCGTAGATTCCCGCTTAGATCTCCGAATTTACCTTTATTTCCTGTAGTAGTTTCCATAGCAGCCAATGACTGTTGCTTGGCCTTATTAATAACTTGCTGATAAATGTCCTCAGGAACATACAAATCGTACATGGTTAGAGACCAAAATGACGCTAAAAATTGTGGCGTTATGTCCTCCCACGTTTTTATCGGATGTAATGGTAAGAGGGAGCTGTGTACCGGTTGCATGACCTCTTGCACTGCTTCGAAGTATTTTTGGTTCTTTATAGAACCCGACATCTTTTTGTAATTTGGATCAGCTTTACGCAATTGATCATATTTTTGCTACAAATAAAAAAAAAATAGTAAATAGTTTCCTGTATGCCTAACAGGTTTCTGTATGATCAAGTACAGTACTTCAAAAAAAGAACATGTTGCTTAATTTCAGGCAAACATGATCGTTTTTGTTGTTGTTTGAAGGCTAAAATGGATGGTATATGTTGGCCGACGTGTCGGAACCATTCCTCAACCAGCCAAGCATATCCACCAAAAATTCCAATTTTTTTACTTCCACTTGCCGATAATGCCATGATGAGTTACAAACTAATAAAAATAACAGCACAAGGAGGTAAATAAATTCTGAATGGCTTTAGAAAGGTATAAAAAAAAATCGAAACAATTGTTTTTTATATTTTGAGAGAACGATATTAAACCACATGTGTGCCATTTTATTCGACGATTAAACCCTTTTTCTGGTAGCATCACAATCCCGTCACTGTAGAACTTCGGTGGTTTCTGAGCAAAAAATTGTGGAAAGTGGTTTTCACAGGTGTGTTTTCAAACTTAAAACCATTCAGGGAATTTTGCAGAGACCGAAACAAATGATAGTCTGATGGTGCAAGATCTAAGCTATATGGTGGATGTATTAAAACTTCCCAGTCAAGCGCCCACAATTGTTGTCCAGTCCTCAAAGATGGGTGTACTCTTGTTGTCGTGGTTCTGGCTAATTTTTTAATCACTTGTTTCAATTTTGTCAATTGCTGATAGTATAGTACAGGCATTTGGCCAGGCTGCATCAGCTCACGATGCACGATTCTCTTACGATTCCACAAAACACACAGCATCATCGTTTTTGGCGTTTGGCGTCAATCGCGGCAATCGTTTGGGGATTTTCATCCTTTTTTGTACAATATTGTCGTACGTAATCAACTTTTCATCAGCCGCTTCAGAAAAGGCTCGATTTCATTACGTCAAATCAGGTGGCATCCAGACATGGAGCTTCTTCTTGTAGCCAGCTTTCTCCAAATAGTTTCGAACGTTTGGTCATGCCGATCTTGCTCAACTTTTGCCAAAATTCTTCCAACTTTTTCTGTTATCGGTCGACATGTGCAAGAAGTACCTTTGATAATGAAATTTCCAGAACCAACGTGACTGAATCATCGTTGGGCTGTTCGTTTTGATAACATATCTTGACCATAAACAAATTTGTTTATAGGCCTGCGCAGAAATTTAACTCATCTTTAAGGCGAGAATTTCAATAGTTCTTGTACGTCTACTACTGCCAAATGTCACCTTTCAACTGACGTTAAGTATGACCAAATGCGACATACATTACCCGAGATATATGACATTAAACCTATCTAACGAGAAACAGGCTCATTGCTTCATATTAGTTATAAATAGAGACCGGATTATATGCATTTGCATATTGTCATATGCATTTGCATATTTTCATACGCATTTGCATATTTAGACCATTCTCACCGATTATTGCATATTTTACCCAAAATCTAGAAATGATGCATATTTTCCCTATATTTACAATATTTCTCGGTATTACTAGGCAATTGAATTGCTCAGGGTATTGTTAATGTCGCCGACTGGAACCGATCTTATCGCCGGGACATTACCTGCAATAGACTAAACATCGATTAGGTTATAGTGCCAAGGGGATACCCAAAATTACGACGGTATTTTATTCCTTTATTTCTTGGTCGGGATATTAAATGATAAGTAGTTAGTTTCTAAGAATATTTGTTTGAGCGTAGATCAAATAAACAATTTTCTCGAAGACGAATTTTTATTTTAAAACAAGATGTCAGTTTTAACATTATTGTTGACGCGCTTGCATCAGTGTAGTCTTTTTTGCAATTTTTAACGTGTTGTGTTAAAGTTTAACGTGTACCATGCCACCCGCAAAAAAAAGTGTCTCTTCGTCTCTCGCTGAAGAAGTACGATCCACGTTTGGAAATGTAAATAAACTGATTTCATCAGCAAAGAAAGTGTTTCTTAAGGCACCTGCTCGCAATAACGCCTATAAAGAAAAACTGCCAAATGCGCCTTTACCTCCTGAACCAGTGGTATCTCGATGGGGAACATGGACTGAAGCTGTACTATTTTACAATGAACATTTCGAGGCCATCAAAGGTGTAGTAAATGACTTCGATAGTGCAGAGGCTATGGCAGTTCGTCAATCCAAGGAAGCATTTAACGATTCTGATATTAAAAAAAACATAGCTTTGATTAGCACTCACTTTTCCCACATACCTGCGGGTATTAAAAAGCTTGAAACTCGAGGTTTGGCGCTGACCGACTCAATTCAGTTAATGAATTGAGTCGGTGAAACTCCGCATTGCCAGATGTATTCCCGCGTAGAGTTAAAGAAAAGTTTGAAAACATTTTGTGCAATAACCCAGGCTTTGAACCTTTGTGTCAAATTGATAGTTTTATTAATGGGACGGGTGAACTTTTGCCAGAAACAATAGGTGCTAACATAGCACCCAAATTCAAATACTGCCCAGTTTCCTCAGTGGATGTGGAACGGTCTTTTTCCACTTATAAAAATATTTTAAGTGATCGAAGACACAATCTTACTACCCAAAATTTGTAACAATACCTTATTGTTTTCGTGTACAAGATTGCAAATGTTAAATAATTTTAAAAAATGTTAAATAATTGTTAATTAAATTTAAACATCGTCGATAACTTGTTAATTTTATGCTGATTTTGAAATAAAAAACTAAAAATTACTACTTTTATTATTATTTAATATTGCATACTTTGACCCTTTTCATGCATATTTTAAGCATTTTTCATGCATATTTGCATGCACATTTCAAGACTTTTATGTTACATATAATCCGGTCTCTAGTTATAAACAATGATGATATACGACTTAATTTTCAGAAAGTGTTACGCGGTTAAAGTAAGCTGGATATTCAATTAACAGAAATGCCGGTAGAACTCAATATTTACTTTTACTAAATGGGATATTACGTACTGCCATTCTTTTATCCTTATGCAGAGCATTATTAAAAACATTTGCATGGATTTTCAGACCCTAAGTAGTTTTTCAAGATGGAACAGATAAAGACATTTTACCAGTGTTTGTATGTAGTTAATAAAACTTTTTCCATTTTATAAACAATCTTCTTCTTCTTCCGACTTACAGCTAGGCACCATTGCCTGTTTTCTTTGTTCCTTACTCCATTGATCTTCTTCCATTCGGTGACTTGTCTTTTGCTATCCGTACTATCCTATTCTTTGCCATTCCTCCTATGTGTTGAACTCATTCCAATTTTCTTCCTGTTATCCACTGTTTGATATTTTCTATATTACATGTGCGTCTTACGTCTTCAGTCTTTTCTCTATTCCTCGGTGTCTTGTTTGTACATCTCCTAAGTATTCTCATTTCAGTTGATTTCAACACCCTCTGTGTTATATTTGTATCGGGTCTTGTGTCAGATGTGTAAGTCATTACAGTATTACGCCTTGTATAATCTTGTTTTGGTCTCAACGGAGAGGAATTTATTTCTAAATATGGTATCATTGAGGCATCCCGCTATCCTATTAGCCTTGTTGACTTGATGTTTTATTTCTTCCTCGATTTTACCGATACTAGATATTTTGATGCCCAGGTAATCAACCTCCATCACCTGTTCTATTGGTTTATTTTCCACCACCAGCTTGCACTTGATCAGCTCTTTTGCTATTACTATTGTCTTGGTTTTTCAGCCATTATTATCGCGTCATCTGCATAACATATAATTTGAAGTTCTCTGTTACACATTCTATATCCCTTCTTTCTTTTGACATTTTTTATAATTTCATTCATGACAGTATTAAATGGAAGAGGACTTAAAGAGTCTCCCTGCTTGATTCCAGATTTACCATTAATTGGTTCTGTCATTCCTTCTGCTAATCTTGCGACTACTTTATTGTCTTTATATATATTCTCGACAGTTTTAAATAGGTCTAATGGGATGTTCCTGTTATATAATAGATGAATAACGTATTCTATTTGCACACTGTCGAAAGTTTTTTTTAAATCTATCAGGCACAAGTATGCTGGAATGTTGTATTCTGTGGATTTTTCTTTTACCGCTTTTGAATCCTTGCTGTTTTTCTTTCAGTTGTATTCTCGCGTTTATTTTTGTTGTAATAATCTTTGTTGTAATTCGGTGCATAGTTAAGTAGATTAATGCCTCTATAGTTATTTGGATCTTCTTTTTCTCCTTTCTTGTACATTAGTATAACTGTCGCTCATCTCCATTCGTCTGGGGTTCTATTCGATCTTATAATCTTCTGTATAAGTGTTTGGAGTTGCTTAGCCAGAGAGTATCCCCCATATTTTAGTAGTTCATTAGCTATTTGGTCTTCGCCGGGAGATTTACGGTTTTTTAATTTTTCTAGTGTTTCTATTACGTCTTCTTTGGTTATAACACATATGTTTGTTTATTGTTATATCTGGTGTTTGTGGCAGTGTGATACTCTGTTCCCTTTTATATAATCATGTAAGATATAGTACCCAAGTTCCTTTCTTCACGTGTGTATACACAATAACAAAATAAACCAACACAAAAGCTAAACATCGAGAAGTTTATTTTAGAATAAGATGTATTTTTCTTTTACCTTTATGATGGTTTTCAAAAAATCTCTTTTCCTGAGCATTAATAATCAATATACCAGGTGTACAAGTATGAAATGCGGATTTTTTTTCTAAAAAAAAACCTGTTAAAGTCGGAACAATGATAAAAATTGCTTTATTCAAAGTATGCTCCATCGCTCCATACATTTTTCCCATCTTTCGGGCAATTTGTGAATACCACGCCAAAAAAAATCTTCCCCTTTTGCTGCGAACAATTCATCGAGCCATTTTTTCACATCTTCGTACGAACCAAAGCGCTGCTGAGCAAGTGCATGGGGTAGAACTTCCCAGCTGAGTGCTTCCAACGTGTCGCGAACTGGTTTTGCCGTATGTGATGGGGTATTGTCATGAAGAAAAATGACTTTGTGTTGCCTCTTTCGGTATTCTGGCCTCTTTTCAAGCAGCGAACGGTTCAAATCAGTCAATTGTTGTTGGTAACGTTTAGTATTAACCGTTTCCCCAAGTTTTAACAGCTCATAATAGACCACGCCCCTCTGGTCCCACCAAACACAGAGTATCGTCTTTCTGCCAAAGCGATTCGGTCTTGCGGTCGATGTGGATGGTGCTCCTGGATCTACCCATAGTTTTTTGCGCTTGGGATTCTCAAAATAAATCCACTTTTCATCCCCTGTAACTATACGATGCAAAAATGACTCCCTTTTGTACCGAGCGAGTAAAATGTCACACGTGTTTTTTCCGCTTTTCCATTTGCCTGTCGTTCAACTCATGTGGTACCCATCTACCGGTCTTCTGAATCTTTCCCATCTCTCGTAGCCGATTGGAAACAGCTTGTTGACTAACGCCCAATTGCTCGGCGAGTTGTTTTTGTGTTTGCGAATCATCTTCGTCCAACAATGCTTGCAATTCCACATCTTCGTATTTTTTTGGCGGTTTTCCATGTTCCTTGTCTGCAACAGCGAAGTCACCACTTTTGAAACGCCAAAACCATCGTTCACGCGTATCTTGCGATGGAGAATGTTCACCCTAAGCTTCTCGAAGTAATCGGTATGATCAACCGCGGTTTTCTTCAAATGAAAACAAAAAAATAATGCTGTCCGCGAATGCTCTTTGTTCGGTATAAATTTCGACATATTGAACACAACAACACAACACTATGCACACACTTTTCCAATTTATCACTCGTGCGCGTCTGGCACTTGTTGATGACACAACAAAATGGCGCAGTGTCAAATCTTTATAGCACAAACTGCATTGGTGCACCATCTGTTGTCTGAAATCAGCATTTCATACTTGTACGCCTGGTAATTAGGTACTTAAAATTATCTAGTTTACCACAAGTGTCAAGTAAATACTTACATTAATAGAGTGGTGTAACATAGGCCTCGCTAAAAAGAACGCCACTTCGGTCGGAATATGATAATCCAGCAACATACTCTGAATAGTTGGCAGCTTGTTAATGTACTCTTCTACTGTAAGCGTAGAACCGAGAAACGTGCCAAACTGGACCAAAGTGTCCTGGCACTGATCCGACAGCTTACCGACAAGTTTAAGGTGACTCTTTTGAGTTTCCCTGTACACTACACAGTAATTCTGTTGAGCCATTAGGAGACACAGAGCGACGGCCAAGTCATTTTCATTCAGCGATTCTTTAAGGCGTAACGATGATTTTTTGGTGTTTCTTATTTGACTGAAGTATCCGGCCTGAAATATATAAAGCATTTCAACTGTAAATTTTATTCATTCTAAAATAAACACAAATACGCGGGCTCAATTTAGTGTTCAATTCGTTGGTATAAACAACCTAATAGCCAGACGGGACCTACATCTTAACATGGGATCCTAACCACACGAGCTGCAGATGGTAAAATGTTTTATAGGCTTGTTCTTTTTACTCCTCGGTGGTCACGAACGTCAATGGGCTGCCCAACTGACGGCGTTTGAGCCTTCCGGTTCAGATCACTGAGCGTTAACAACATGACTGATGATACCTGCCTCACTCATACGGAGGAGTGGTGCCTTGATAGTCAGCCCATCATGATCCGAGCAGTCTCCTCTAACAGCGAACATGGCAGTTTATCAGTCAAGGAGAACACTTGGTCCTCAAAGGGCATCTTCAGAGATTCGTCCCGTCCATAACGAGGAGTGGTGCCTTCATCATGAGCATTTCATTATCTGAGCGGCCGCCCGTCAATGACAACTGCCTTCTTTTTCCAGCGGGCCCACTCTTTGAGAGTTTGCCAATGTTTTTAAGTAAGCGGCACTTTAAAATAAAAGTATACTAAGCTGCCAGGGTCCAAATTCGAGACTTTGGGCACTACATAATATAATTATATACAAATACATAATAAAAACAATGCCAAATAGATCGAACGGCTCTCGAAGTAAATAGTATAAAGTAATAATATACAAAGTATAAAGCTGTACCTCTGCTTTTAATAATTCGCCACCGCCCATAGCATTTAACTGATCCATTGTAGAGTCCTCGTTAGGTTCAACACCGGCCATTTTTGATACAATCTCTTTTAAAATTAACAAGTCCAAACTAAAAAAATAATTCAATTAAAATGACATTAATATATTTTCAGTCCATATAAGTTCTGAACTGCAAGAAAGAAGCTTTTGAAACCGCTACGTTAAAAATTATCAAATCATACAAAACATGAGGATTCAGCAAATAGCCTATAATTTTTTTGATGCTGTCCTTTCTTTCTTGAAATACTATTAATCTGTACTACAATTATTTTTTCATCACTTACCTCTTTTGAGCCTTCAGTTGGTTAGCTACATATTGCAGCAACCCCGACAGTTCTATGGAATATTTTTTTATATATAGCACCACAAAAACTCGACAAGCTCTGCAACCAAGTTGATATTGATGTACTGTCGTGCTTAACCCTAAAAGAAACAACAATTTTTTTAAAAAAAACAATATCTAAAAATAAACAAAGTTGTTGATCTAATTGTAAACAAGTCTCGTCACATAAGCGAAGCTCGAGTTGACAAAGAAAAAGCTAACAAACTGGTAATTACACTCTGTCAAGTAAGAACGTGTCCGGGATAATTCATTTTTGATAGCTGCGATTCAAAAAATCGGTAGAGGAAACCTTTGTCTACGACGCTTTTTAGTAAAAGTATCAGTCGAAATCACGTAAAATCCAAACTGATATGCGCGTCGATTAGAGGGAGTCTTTCTTTGTTCCCATCGAAAGAGGCCTAAAATGACATATTCCGCGGCCGCCAAATATATTAAAAAGTCGGTATCATTCGGTAGGCAAAGTCACTCCGAAAATCGACAAATGAATTGTGTCTTTGTTTTCACGGGACCCTAAATTGAGAAAATTAAGAAAATCAGGTTTGAATGTATCCCACGAGACCATTCAACAACATCATTCGTGCTTATCATGTCCAATTCGGAAGCACGTTAAAGAAGCCTTCGCTGGGCGAAAATCACGTCGTGAAGCGGCTCGCTTTGGCCCAAGATAAGATAGTAGAATGGAACTCACAATCGCCGACGCCAACTCTATTGAAAACGTTTAGTTTCTTGTAAAGAGAAAACTTATAGGAAAGACTCTGAGAATTTTGACTCGGTTGTTTCGCGAGATTCGAAAAAGTGCAGAAAATCTCGTCGACAACGTGCCTCGAAGATGCCAAGCGATTATTGATGCACAAAGCGATAGGACGCGATATTTTTGCAAGAATATGAGAGGTCACGTTCTTACTGGACAGACTGATAGAAATATTTCTTATTATATTGTAGTTAAAAATGCATATTTAAGAAAGTAAAATACTTACCTCTTTTTATCAGCACTAGACAAAGTTTCGACCAGACAGTAACCCAAAACATCGTAAGACAAATTAGTCAAATATTTTAGTGAATCGACCACTGGTGCAATCAAGTTATTATAAACCTGAATCTGCAGTAGGACATAATCGAACAAAAAACCTGGCGAGCAGTGCGTCAGTTTTCCGATCAGTCGTCCGACAGGCTTGACATTTTCTTTACTCACTCTTTTCATGATATTTTTAATTTGTTTTTCGGAATCGCCGCGTTTTTTCATCAGTTCCGGGTAAACGGAGTAGGTTTCGTTCTTCCATCTTGCATACAGACAATACCTAAAAGAAATATGAGATTTCAGAAACACACAAGAGAGAAAAATAAGGTTAAATTAAGGCAAAATTGTACAATTTGGTAAAATTAGTTTAAATTAATCTGACTTCCTTAAAACCGAAACGAACATCTTACCTAACTTGGTATGGATACAGTTTAATTAAATACCATATTTCCTCAGCTATACAACAATTACAGTCCAAATATGACAATGCAGGAAGCACAGTTGAGTCCAGGATGGAAATTATATCGTAATATAAAGTGCTGTCGGTAGGTAGTGTTGACTTCGCGCTTTCTACTCCGGATTCCTGTAGAGCTGCTTTTGCTAATCTTACAATTTTACCTAAAAGATTTGTTATTAAAGCGTTAAAACTCGCTTCAGGTTGAGTGCCAGTATTAGCCAATAATACTTTTTTCATGTTACTTTTAATTACTAGTTTTTGCACAATTAAATTATCTATCATCTGGATATAGCATTGACGGAAAACTAGAGACTCTAGGTTCAAATTCAGGCCCAGGTTAAGATCCGTAGACCTGCTTTCAATTTTTTATATCGAGATATGCCAAAGGCGTATCTGGATGATAAGTAAATTGGTCTTACAAAAACAGCAAACCGTGAACGTACAATCAGTCAAGTAAGAACGTATCGCCTCTAACTTGTAGTCGGTAAAAGAAATTCCTTTCTTTTTTTGATGTTATTGTTGGCACCGCTGCAAATAATGCTTCGTAGAAAGAGATTCATTTCTAAGCTTATTTGTAGTTAAATAGTACATGATCGAACATGAGTGCTGCATTCACTTCGCGCTTTGAGGCTGTGTTCCTATGAAATCATCCAAAAGGTCCGAAAATGAGGCTTATAGCGGCTACTAAGTATATGGACAAGTTGAGGGCATTCGTCAGCAAGTGGGTGAAATGATACCCTCAGTTAAAAAATGTTGATGATCTACCAGAACGTGGTTTGAGAAAAAAAGTGTCAGAGAAGGGCGAAAAAATCATTATTAACATGTTTTCCTGAAATCCTCAATTAACGAGAATAAAACACTAAATTTTTCATAAAATTTCCACTTTTATTGAATTTTATACTTGTCACGTGTTTCACTAAAACATTAGCTTTAACAAAAGTATGGGTATGGAATGAAATAAACATTTTTCGATGGTTTTATAAGTAAATATTGACAGGTAGGTTGTAACTAAAGTATAACAACTAAACTTAATAATTATATAAATTATCTATTCTATCATTTAACAGTGTGTTTGTATTCTTTCTTTTACTGATCTCGAGGGTCTCAAATAAATTTAATTTATGAGATTTGTTCTGAACGTGTAAAATATGGAAATTATTATCAAATACCTGATTCTCTTCTATTAAATGTTTGACATATGAAGAATCAGTTTAACTTTTTAAAAAACTTTTATTATGTTCTGAAATTCTTTGTTGGAATGTTCTCCCTGTTTGTCCTACTTATCTAATGTTTGGGTGGATATTATTTATAAATTCTAGGGTTGCATTAAGTTGTCTATTTGTTCTTATAAAACAAGGCAATATGTCGTCTACATATCTATGCTAATAAGTAAAGTTTTCAGAAAAAGTACTTTTAGGTATTTGATTTTCAATGTTTTCCAAAAAAATTGCCTGACTGTCAAACGGTGGCTTGCGATAAAAATGAGAAGTGGATTTTTCAATAGGATAACGACCCCAAACATCGGACTAAAACGTGTAGCCAGCGGAAACGGACATCCTGTAGCGTCACAGTAGATTGGCCATCTCAGTCGCCCGAAGCAAACCCAATCGAGAATTTGCAGTCATACATAAGCAGTAACTTCATAGTAAAAAAGTATATAAAGTGAAGCAGCTATCACGGCAAATTCGGGCAATTTGGAAATCTTTGCCCCAAGAATACGCGGAAAATCTCGTCGAAAGTATGCCCTGAAGATGGCAGGCAATCATCGACGCTGATGGGGACTGGACGAACTACTGAACCATTAGCATTTTAATAGCAATCCTTTACTGTCGAATGATGAAAAAAAACTTTTAAATAAACACATTTCTTAATGATTAATGAACAATGCCCGCAACCTTCTTACTTGACCGACTGTACTTCTTTTTTATATTGAAGGCATTTCTCCGGTTTCTAATTGCCAAAGGTTATAAGCCAATATACACTAACATAAAAATTGAAAAGTGTTACTAATTAGGAGATTCACAAATAGCTGATAGCTCAATGATAAAGAGAATGCTCCGGAAAGTCAGAGGTTCTCAGTTCAAATTCCGGTCAAGGTGCACATTTCTTAAATTCTTACAACATTTGTCTTAATGTCTTAAAAAAAAGTAAGTGGGGTATCTCTTAACGAGGCCATCGACTTACACTCAATGATGTGGTTTCTCGTCCCAGAGCTATAGTTTAATGTAAGTTCCAAATCACGGTAAACACAATAGCACGCCGCTTACTTAAACGGTCCACAACACAGTATACAAAAAAAAAACTCTGTCTTTTAAGTGAGACACACGTGTTTTCTTAAGAATTTTTTTATGCTGAATCCAAAAAAATCAAAAAAAGACATCCACCGTGAGGTTTTTTCGGAAAACACACTTAAAGTTGCCAAAAAATTATTAAATTGAAAAAACACATTTTAATAATGTAAAATTGTATAATCATTAAAAATTATGGAATAAAATTATTATAAAAACTTAAAATTATTAGGTTTTAGTGTTCATGTTTAACAAAAAACACGCATACACCACCTTTAATTTTGCTGTCGCAAAATTGGTTTAAAATAAATCTGTGCAACAGTTAAATTAATTTTTTTTTAATGCTTATTAATATTGAACGAAACTATTATTTCCTCTGTTTTTTGAAGTTTTAATCCCGACTTGATACCAAAAAATAGTTTTATGTTCAGTTTCAACAAAAAACTCGCTTTTTTAACACTTACAAGGGTGCTATGCTGTTGGTAAAATGCTTTTTTAAGTAAATAAATGCAACAGCTAAACAATCATTTCTAGTAGTTTTTAAGTGTCAAATTCGAATTTGACATCAAAACATGAGGAATAATGTTTAGTGTTGGAAAAAAATATCCGTTTACTAAAGGGTCTTCCATTTGGGACTTGACAACTTTGAAATTTCACTGTGAACGCACCCTTAAGCCAATCACCGAACTGTCAACGTCAAAACATTCAGTAAAGTCAACATTTTCATCATGGTGAAGTACACGAACGAACAACGTTTACAAATAATTAAAATTTACTACCAAAATTTGGAGTCGGTGACTGCAACTTTAAGAGCGTTAACGCCAATTTTTGGTCGTAATTCTCGTCCCAGTAGACAAGCAATTCATAGTCTAGTGAAAAAATTTGAGTTAACATATTCGCTGCTGGATGTTCCCGTGCCAGTGAGACAACGGGTTGGTCGAAGTGGCCAGAATATTGCTGCCGTTCAAGCGTCCATCTCAAACGAACCAAAACAGTCGATTTCACGGCGTTCTCAAGAATTGGGCATCGCTCAGACCACACTATGGCAAATTTTGCGAAAGGATCTTGGCCTGCACCCTTATAAGTTAAAGTTAACTCAAGAACTAAAGCCACTCGATCATATGAAGCGACGTACGTTCTCGAATTGGGCTCTAGAAATGTTGGAAGAAGATGACCAATTTCATCGCAATTTGGATAAACGGCTTCGTCAACAAACAGAATATGCGTTATTGGTCAGGTGAAAATCCTCATGTGCTTGAAGAAACATCACTTCATCCACAAAAAATTACTGTTTGGTGCGGTTTTCATGCCGGTGGTGTCATTGGGCCGTTCTTTTTCGTTGATGAAAATAACCGTCACGTTACAGTCAATGGAGATCGCTACAGAGGCATGTTGCAACGTTTATTTCTTTGATCAATTGCATGGGCTAGACATTAATGATATGTGGTTTCAACAAGACGGCGCCACAAGCCACACAGCGGGTGTAACAATCGACTTACTGCAATCTAAATTCGGTGAACGTGTTATGTCGAGAAATGGTCCCGTCGAATGGCCGCCTAGATCGTGTGATTTAACACCTCTAGACTTCTTTTTATGGGGGTACGTTAAATCATTGGTCTATGTTAACAAGCCTGCGTCGTTAGAGGAGCTCAGAGCCAATATTGAAAGAGAGATAGCGGCCGTTTCCGTCGAAATGTGTGGCCGAGTCATCGAAAATTGGGTTCAACGAATCGACCGCTGCAAACGTGCCCGTGGTGGACATATGAATGAAGTCGAATTCCATACATAAATGTTTTGATTGTACTTCAAGCCGATAGTAAAATTTTCGAAATGTCTCAAATGGGTTGAGTTTTTATTTCAAAAAAAAGTTGTCAAGTCCTTAATGGAAGACCCGATATTTAGGAACAAAAGGTTGCAAAATACAGTCTAATGTATATCCCTTGACAATTTCAGAAGTCAATTTTGTGGATAGATTGATTGAGTAAATATGGGGGAATGTGAGTGGGTGAGTAAGATAGTGAGTGAGCCAGTGAGTGAGCGAGCGAATGCGCGAGTGAGTAAGTGAGTATGGGGGTATGAGAATAAGTGCGTGAGTGACTGAGCAAGCGAGTGAGTGCGTGCTTTGCTCAATATTAATTAAAAACAAGTTTTTAATTTAGCGGTTGCACATATTTATTTTAAACAGCATTTTGCTACGTAGCTTAATTAAAGGTGGTGTATGCGTGTTTTTTGTTAAACATAAACACTAAAACAATAAATTTACTTAATTACTTTGTTAACTGACACTAAATATATTTTTTGTAAAGACTTAGAAATGTATTATCGCGATTTCGTATTACAACTACATTTTCAAACGCTTAGCTAAGACTAAAACAGATTTCTATATAATGAAAAAATGTGGGTATATTAGGAGCTATAAAAGTTGGTAAAGGACGGAATTTCCGACGTCTAATTGACTATTTAGTAAATTTATATTATGGTTCTTTGAATGTCTGTAAATTTCTATAGATTCTAAGAAATTAGGTTTTGACCTTTTAGGTGCCGTATGGAGTATTGATAAACAATTAATATTGGGAAATGGATGGCCTGTGTCTAAAAAAAATGTTTAGCAAAGTGTGATTTTTCATTTTTTAACCTATAAAATGCATTATGTTCTGCGAATCTTATTTTGAAATTCCGCCCCGTTCGGCCTACGTACGAGATATTGTACTCTTGAAAATTAAATTTATAAACTCCTTATTTATTATGTTTATTAGTTTTATCTTTGACATTGAAAAATATATTAGATAATTTTTGAGCAGATTTTAAAGCTATTCTTGTTTTTTCGGCTGTGAGAACTTTTTATCCGAGATGGGACCAAAATATGTCATAGGTATGAATGTTTTTCTTTCTTGGTATTCTTTTACGGGGTAAATTAAGCTAAAAGTGATTTGCTTTTGTTTACGGCTTATTAGGCTATTAATTATTTTAGGTTGGGAGCCGTTATTGAGTGCTTCCAACCTCAAATAAGCCGTAAACAACAGCAAATCACTTTCAGCTTAATTTACCCCGTAAAAGAATACCAAGAAAGAAAAACATTCATACCTCTGACATATTTTGATCCTATCTCGAATACTCAAGTTCTCAAGCCGAAAAAAACAAGAATAGTTTTAGAACCCGCTCAAAAAATATTCAATATCAAAGATAAAACTAATAAACATAATAAAGCAGTAGTTTATAAACTTAATTGTCAAGAGTGCAATATCTGTTACGTAGACCAAACGGGACGGAATTTCAAAATAACATTCGCAGAACATAATGCATCTTATAGGTTAAAAAATGAAAAATCGCATTTTGCTAAGCATTTTTTAGAAACAGGCCACCCATTTCCAATATTAATTGTTTATCAAAATTCCACACGGCACCTAAAGGATCAAAACTTAATTTCTTAGAATCTATAGAAACGTACAGACATTCAAAGAACCATAATATAAATTTACTAAATAGTCGTCGGAAATTCCGTCCTTTACCAACTTTTATAGCACCTAAAATACCCACATTTTTTCATTATATAAACATAAATACCAAAAATCTGTTTTAGTCTTAGTTAAGCGTTTGAAAATGTAGTTGTACTGCGAAATCGCCATAACGTATTTGCAAATCTTTAAAAAAAATATGTTTAGTATCAGTTAAAGTAATTAAGTAAATTTATTGTTAAAATGTACTGTCACAAAGTAACGGACCAATCAATCAACTCTATAAACACTAAAACCTAATATTCTTAAGTTTCTACATATGATAAATGTAGATTCAGAACATTTAAACATGTTGGAAATAATAATTTTATTCCATATTTTTAATGATTATACAGTTTTACATTATTTATTAACATTATTTTTTTCAATTTAATAGTTTTTGGTAACTTTAAGTGTGTTTTCTGAAAAAACCTCACAGTGGATGTTTTTTTTTGACTCAGCATAAAAAAATACTTAAGAAAACACCGTCTCATTTAAAAGACAGAATTTTTTTGTATACCTGTGTAATATAACCGTTTCATTCTACGTCTTATACAATTTTTAGCTAAATAAAATGTTCGTGAAATAGCAACATTTGTATTCTCGTTTTACTTACTCAGTAACACTGGATCATAATGCAAAGATGAGCCTAGAGTCAGTAACGTAGGTATAACAACTTCTTTGAGATCAGCAAAAGTTTGAGCTGCTTTTGGAGATAACGGATTTTCATTCGGCGGTGCAGGTTTACGTTGAATCTTAGGTGCCAGAAGGCAGTACCTGTTTAACAAAATAAATACATATTTTAATTCGTTACAGATAAAAGCAAGCAGTCTGTCTCCTGTAATTTTGCGTATTCATTGCATTTTTGGCATATTTTTGAAATGTTACCTAATTTTAACTAGAAAAGGAGAATGAATCAAAATATTTTGATAGATGATAGCTTAAAAATAGAGAGATCTACATAAAAAAGGCAGTAGTTCAAAAAAAAACCATAAACAAGGGAAGAACAGTAAGTGTTTTAAACTTCGAAATTATGGTTTACCAGGTGTACAAGTATGAAATGCGGATTTCAGACAACAGATGGTGCACCAATGCAGTTTGCGCTATAAAGATTTGACACTAGGCCATTTTGTTGTGTAATCAACAAGTGTGTGCATAGTGTTGTGTTGTTGTGTTCAATATGTCGAAATTTATACCGAACAAAGAGCATTCGCGGACAGCATTAACTTCATTTGAAGAAAACTGCTGTTGAATCATACCGATTACTTCGAGAAGCTTATGGTGAACATGCTCCATCGCAAGATACGTGTGAACGATGGTTTCGGCGTTTCAAAAGTGGTGGCTTCGATGTTGCAGACAAGGAACGTGGAAAACCGCTAAAAAAATACGAAGATGTGGAATTGCAAGCATTGTTGGACGAAGATGATTCGCAAACACAAAAACAACTCGCCGAGCAATTGGGCGTTAGTCAACAAGCTGTTTCCAATCGGCTACGAGAGATGGGAAAGATTCAGAAGCGCAAAAATACGTGTGACATTTTGCTCGCTCGGTACAAAAGGAAGTCGTTTTTGCATCGTATAGTTACAGGGGATGAAAAGTGGATTTATTTTGAGAATCCCAAGCGCCAAAAATAATGGGTAGACGTAGGCGCATCATCCACATCGACCGCAAGACCGAATCGCTTTGGTAGAAAGACAATGCTCTGTGTTTGATAGGACCAGAGGGGCGTGGACTATTATGAGCTGTTAAAACCTGGGGAAACGGTTAATACTACATGGTACCAACAACAATTGACCGATTTGAACCGTTCGCTGCTTGAAAAAAGGTCAGAATACCGAAAGAGACAACACAAATTCATTTTTCTTCATGACAATGCTCCATCACATACGGCAAAACCAGTTCGCGACACGTTGGCAGCACTCAGCTGGAAAGTTCTACCCCATGCGACTTACTCACCAGACTTGGCTGCTTCCGATTACCACTTGTTTGCAACGATGGGTCACGCACTTGCTGAGCAGTGCTTTAGTTCGTACGAAGATGTGAAAAAAATGGCTCGATGAATGGTTCACAGCAAAAGGGGAAGATTTTTACTGGCGTGGTATTCACAAATTGCCCGAAAAATACGAAAAATGTATAACAAGCGATGGAGCATACT
The DNA here is from genome assembly GCA_019049505.1 of Pachyrhynchus sulphureomaculatus. Classification (NCBI taxonomy): domain Eukaryota; kingdom Metazoa; phylum Arthropoda; class Insecta; order Coleoptera; family Curculionidae; genus Pachyrhynchus; species Pachyrhynchus sulphureomaculatus. The sequence continues at coordinate 18,899,320 of CM032449.1, read as the reverse complement.
TTGAATAAAGCACTTTTTGTCATTCTTCCGAATTTAACATGCTTCTTTAGAAAAAAAAATCCGCATTTCATACTTGTACACCTGGTAAAAGAATTTTATATAAAAATAGTGGTAAAATTGTTTCGCTAGCAGATAAAAATTGTACGTAAAATAAATATACATCGTCTGTCCAAAAAGTTGCCGGACTAATTTTCTCTCCGGCCTTTAAGAGAACATTACACTTTCTCGGGTGGGAAAAATCGACTTTTTAGAAAGTATCCTATTGGAAAGTATTATATTTCAATTCTCTGAAAATTTCAGAGGAAAATTTCAAATATTTCCGAAGTTATAGACGATTATAGCGCCAAGAGTAAGTCAGGCCAAATCGACCGCGCGGCGTGCCAACTTACCGTTCGGCCATTTACAAAGATTTTGCTCTGCCTGCGGGTAACATCTGCTGCTACCTTTATGATTCTAAGAAAGATATATCTTTTCAGTTTGAGGCAAAACTGTCCCTCCAAAGCAAACGGTACACTGGCCTGCTCAGTTCGAAAATATCGCTCGCAAGGCTCACATTACTCAGTAAACGTCTCGACTAATTTTGTGCAAAATAAACAAAAAATACGGTTCGAAGCGAGTGTGCAGACCACAATAAAGACAGTTACAGATTACCATAAGTAATCGATTTTCAAATGAAAGTAATTCTAATTTTGCCAGTACATCTGCAGAAAAAATTATAAAAAACTTCTGATTTGAGTCCAAGCACTAATCCGACTTTTAGTTATTGTATAGTACAATTTTTAGTTTTTACAACTTTACAACAAAAGTTGAAGTGCAAAGTTTGTGATGGATATGTAAAATTTTTCAAACGAGACGAAAGAGGAGTAGGTTTTAAGCTTTGTGTTGGGTGTGAATGCGGCGATACACTCATTGACTATAGCCCCAAAATTGGGAAATTTTATGAAATTAATAGACGTTTCATTTCTGTAATGAGATTACTCGGCTGTGGAATCGCTGGAGTGAACAATTTTTGCGGCCTGATGAATTTAGGAACGGGCTTTTATGAAACAACTTATTATAAAGTCATCAAAAATATTAAAATTGCAGTTGGGGCTGTATTCAGAGTTATTATAAATATGCTGCCAGAGAGACCAAAATCGCACGGAGAAACGAAAGAATATTGAGACCGAGGCGTATGAGGAGTAGGAAGGAATTTTGTATGCAGCAAGCATGGCTGGTTGAACATACGTAGATATGTGAAAATTCGTTTTTCAAAATTTCAAATGCGTTTTTCTCAAAACAATGTTTTTGTAATCGGCGTGCACGATAACTTAAAAACTATTTAACCGATCGGTCGGAAATTTTAATATGTTCTTCTACACAACAATAGCCCCAGTATAAACTAGATCAAAAAATGTTTTTTTTATTTATTTATCAGTCCCATAAAAATTATTAAAAAAAAGTATAATGTTCCCTTAAGCAGCGCCATCTCGTAAACCTAACCACTAAACGCTTGAATTCACATCTGTAAACAACATATTAGCATTCAACCAGCCAGTTAGGATCAGTCAGTGCTGAGTAGTAGACGTGTGAACTGTATGTATTGCGAGAAGGCTCAGCTTTTTACAAAGAAACCAGAAAGATCCTTCTAGCCAACACCGAAAATTTTGTCCTTCAACCGTCATAATCATCACTATCATCGCCAAACCTCCAGGACCTAATTGTAAAAGTCAGGCTATCACCATACGCTAGGGTGCCGATCTCTTGCCTCTGAAGCACTGCTGCTCTGAAGACTTCGTACGCAGCCCTTCACATTTGCAGATGAAGTGAATTTGTGTCACCTCCTCCTCCAAACAGCCTGGACATGTCGGGACGTCCTCCAACCTAATAGTGCTAAACTCTTTCTCAACCTACAATTGCTTGTGAGAATCCCCATAAGGGGATTCAGGAAACGTCTGCTTTTCTTGAACACCATCGCTAACTCAAGCACCCGTCGGCCCACTCCTTGAGGGCTGCTCCCAGATGTCACTTGGATATACCTAAAGCTGGTTCGGGTCCTCGGAAAGAAGTTATGGCTCCGAGTCTAGTAAGTTCGTTCTAGAAAATTCATCCCGGGTATGCCTGCACTCTCGGATTAGTTCAGAGTTCGTCTAGGGTTTAGCAATTATTTCACGTGCCGTCTGATAGTCAGAACACATGTATACAACTTGTTCTCGAGATTTGCTTGCCATTAGGATGGCAAAACTTTTGGTTGACTATAAATAATTGGATTAAACTTTGTTCGTTTTCTGAACTAAAAACCAGGAAGAACTATATTATTAATGAAACTATAAAATACATCGACTTATTTCACTCTTTTCCTCTAAAGCCATACTTCTCAAAAATTACAAGTTCCTTCGTTCCTTACTTTAAGTACTATACATGTACCAAATTTGAAATCTATTGTTCATTTCGTTCGGAAATTATCGCGGCAATACATCGGCGGAAATGTAAAGATCGAGACTTAAAGAAGGGAAAAAACTTACTTGCTGTAAACAGGTTCGATCAGACTGTGTAGTAACTTGCAAAGGGCCAACGCTATTGGTTGAAATCCTAATGCGTAGTGGTCAGGCAACCTTTTGATTAAAACTTTTGCGTTTTCCCAATCTCCAATTAAAAGCAGAGCCTCACATAGACCTAAAAATTCAATTTATTACTGAAAATAACCGGCCAAGTGCAAGTCGGACTTGCGCAATTAATGATATGTACGTTGATTGCTTTTAAAATAAAAATTTTTGTTATGGAGATATAAAATGAACAATGTCTTCACAAAACAAACCCCATATAAGTTTTAAATAAGTTTGTTTCCAATCTTGGTTGAAAACTGATGACCTTGAAATTTTTGTTTTTTATATACTAAATAAATTATTAATGCACTCTAATAATATTCGTTCAATCTACACCCTGTGGAAAATATTCCAGAATTTTTTCAAAATTTTTTGATCAGTACTTTTCGAGATAGATAAGGGGGCAGCGATTTTTCGCAATTTTTTAAAGATATTACTAAGAAAAATGTGTGCAAGCATTACGTTATATATATTTTTGAACTCGGGTTTTCATTTGACACCCCACTCGATGAAGCAAGTAAAGAAATTTTTTTTTTCACTTCCGATTTCACCCCTCAAAACTAACCCTTTAAGTCAAAATTTAACTTCCAAAACTACACGGCTCTGATGGGGCCATCAATTTCTATATTAGTGCCCAATTTCAACTTTCTATGTCAAATAGTTTCGGGAGAAAACCGGGTGTGACAGACGGACGGACAGACACCGAAGTGATCTTATGAGTATTCCGTACGGAACACTAAAAAATGACTGTTAAATCCCTTTAATAACTTATTCGTTAAGTTGTTCATATCTCTTTAAGAAGAACAGTGTATAGGCGCCAAAACGCCTTAAAAGTGAAAAACCTTCGTTCCATATTACATACTAGCCGTGCCCGCGGCTCCGCTCGCGTAGACTTGATTCACTACTATCGTCACTGCTTATTCCTTATGTTACCTAACGTAATAAACTATCTTCCATTAGTTCCCATTATTTCTCCTTATCTCCATATAATTTCCATTATATAGGCTTATCTCTGCTCATCTCCCATTATTTCTCCTTATGTCCCATTATATATATTATAGATATCCTTTGGTACATGATATTGTTCCATATGTAGTGGTTTAGGCAGTGTATTGCAAGAGAATGCGCTAGCGGCAAACTGTTTTCCGACTTGATTCACTATTATCGTCACTGCTTATTCCTTATATTACCTAACGTGATAAAATATAGCCCTTAACATGGCCAGAGAACATATGTATGTTTTAAAAAAAAAGCACGTAAATAGGATAAGTGGTTCTCCAGTGATAAGCGCATTAACGGACAGACAGACAGACGTTGCATTTTATATACATATTATAGATATAGATTATTATTATTATTATATAACCTGGACAAAGAATATATGTATGAATTTAAAAAAAGACACGTAAATCGGATAAGTGGTTCTCGCGTGTTAACGCACTAATGGACAAACAGACAGACAGAGAGACATTGCATTGTATATATAATATAGATTATAGATATTCTCTGCTACATGATATTGTTCCATATTTAATGGTTTAGGCAGTGTATTGCAAGAGAACGCGCTAGCGGCAAACTTTTTTCCGACTTCATTCACTATTATCGTCACTGCTCATTCCTTATGCTACCTATCGTAATAAAATATAGCTTATAACCTGGCCAGAGAACATATGTATGTTTAAAAAAAAAAAGTACGTAAATCGGATAAGTGGTTCTCCAGTGATAAGCGCACTAACGGACAGACAGACAGAGAGACGTTGCATTTTATATATATTATAGATTTCAGACCATAAACGTAAATCGAAATAATTAGTTAACACTGACACTAACCTAACTTCTGATTTCCTACGTAACTATCCTCAGCAGTTTCCGGTTCTTCCTTTTCATCTTCCTTGTCCTTATTGCTGATCGAGATAATTTGCAATTTGCGAACGTACTCTCTCGCATCTCGTAGTGCTCTTTCGCAGTCTTTTTGGATACTTTTGTCATCTGGCGTTAACTAAAAATTTGTAACAATTACAACAGTCGACTCAACGTGTTGACTAACACATCAACAACATCATGTCTTATAAAGACTTACCCGACAATAGATATTGTCCAATATAATGAGTGAATGCTGTAAAAGGTATGCAATCAAAATGTAAAAAGACTGAGGTATATCTTCCGACGAATTTTTCAAAAATGCAAGTTTAGTACATAAAACTTCGCTGATAATATTCGGATCTTTTATGTATGATTGGATTAAGGGTACAAAAATATGAGCATCCTTGGTCTTGTTCTCAAAACTTTCCAAGATTATATCTAGGACTCTGTTTGGATCGAGGTTGAAACATCCTACAAACAAAATTTCCATTTATTACAAGGTCTTATGATTCTAATGTAGTCTCTCTCCCTCTCTATTTGAGGACTCCACAATTTTTTTTTTTTTTTTTTTTTAATGGGATAAACAAATATTGTTCATTGAAACAGCAAAAGAAATGAACACTTGTCTTTAGACTTGACATACCTATAAGGGAATGAACAACGTCAATAAGTTCAGCTGGATTTGTATTTGCATTAAATTCCTTATTTAATTCAGTCTGTAGTTTCGCAAAACCTTCACATTCCTCTCTAAATAGGTTAAACTTTCTTTGTTTGTAGCTAAAAAAGAAAACGTTAGTTATTTACATATAGACCAAGAGGGCGACCCGAAATTTTGACCTGTCGACTAAGCGTCTGCCTAGTTGTTCAGTCTATCAAACGAGTCGAATAAAAGCCTTGAACGTTGATTTTGCGGCCTCCGTGCCCTGGAATGTCCAGATAAGGCCCAAAATGCTACATGCAAAAATGGACGGTCATTTAGCCACCTGAATCACAACTTTAGATGAACTTGATCTGACTAAAGCCTATTACCCTCTAGCATATGTAAAAAAATGCATCAGATTTTGAACAAAAATGAAGATACTATGTGTTAATAGATACAATTATTCTAGATTTCTCCTGTGTCTATTGAAAAGGTGATGCTGCCAGCTTCTACAGAGCTTAGTTCAAAAACTGACTTCTTCAGAATTTAGCATGAAACTGATTTAATTTCGCTTGCACACGCCGTTTTTTATTAGTAGAGCGGAGAGAGCACCTCACGGATCATGTGTTCCCAGATTGGTGAGAGGTGAAGAACAGTGTCACGATTAAGGTTGTCGTGCTATTTAAAGATTTTGATAGACTCCCGAATTTTACTAGGACAGAAAAAGAAAATTGTCGCAAGGATCTTTGACTGGTCAAAGACAACCTGGGATGCGATTCTGTAAGCACACTTTTTGACATTTCTTTTCCTTATCTCTTTCGAGAGAGTGAGAAACTTATGGCATTTAACAGAAGCAACAAAGACAAAAGATTCCTATTTTAACAATCTCTTTCTCTATTTGTTTACAGACTCTCAGTCCTGGTGCCGCGTTTCATGCTGGTGTTCTGCAAGTGCTAAAATGCAAATGTTACGAAGACGTACAGGGTGAGTCAACGATAGAGTAAAGTTCATTTCAAATCAAATCAAATAAAGCTTTATTGAAAAAAAAGATTGTTCCTTTGTCTACAAAGCTATCTATATTATATATATATATATATATATATATATATATATATATATATATATATATATATATATATATATATATATATATATATTATTTCTAAAGGTTAAAATTGATTTATGAACAGTAACATGTACAAAAGTTCACATTTTCTTAATAAATAAACTGTCCAATTTATTGTAAAACTAATTTAAAACTTTTATCTTTTAAGTTACACCTAAATTTGGATTGGTAATAAAAAAATGGCATCTACAAATCTAGTTAGCAATTTTTTTTTTTAAGTTTTAAATTCAGATAGAGATAGTGAATCACAAAATTGTATGGAAATGGAATTTCATAGTCAATTTTCAACTGATGAAAATTCACTAGATGGCCTTTGTATGGGAGGTGTTTACATTCCAGAAGAAATAATTTTAAATATAATTCTATATTCAAAACCCAAGGATATTCTCAATTGTTCCTTGGTATGTAAAAGATGGTGCAATATTGCAAAATCAAATATTTTATGGCAAAACATTTACAACATTAAAGAATATCCAATGAAAGCTAAAAATTTGCCATGGTATGCTTTCTACTGCTATTATACTACAGATGATTTTAAAAATCTTTTAAAAAATGGCAATGGACAAGAGCAGTTTAAATATTGGAATATTATTTCTAATGGTGGTGACCAATTTAAAATTGAAGATCCACCCGTTGGAAGTGATCTATTACCAGAAGGTGTTCTAGATTTTAAAAGAAAAAGACATATACACCTACACGCCACATACACACTCGGCAATCAAAGAGTGTTATCAAAAAACTCCTTAACTGAATAGTAGGCCCTCCCAATTAAGAGCTTCCGAATCTCCCTTCTAAATCGGTTATTATTTAAAATTTTCCTGACGTCCCTTGTTAAAGCTGAAGAGGGAGTGGGTAGTGAGGCCACATAAGATGAACGCGTCGTGGACGCACAAGAAGCCCCTATCTCTCCCTCAAACTTACTATGTATAAGGCAGGCTGTTTCAATAATAAATATACAAGGCAATGTTAGAATTCTCGTAGTAATAAACACACTCCTGCAGGATTGCCGAGAACTTAATTGGAACATATAACGCAGTGCTCGCTTTTGTAGCATAAAGACCTTATTCAATAATTGGTTAGAGCAGGAACCCCAGAAACATACCCCATAACGGAGGTGCGATTCAATCAGAGCAAAGTATACATTTCTCGCGATAGAAAACATCTAATTCCCGAGACACTACTCTCAAGGCAAAACATCCCTTGGCAATCCTCTTACAAAGCTGCAAAATGTGAGTAGAGAATCTCAATTTAGTGTCTATAAACAAACCCAAAAATTTGTTATAAGTCAAGCCTTCAATAATTTGCGAATCAAGTGAGATAGCGTTCAATTGACATTTAAATGAAACAATGTTAGTTTTAGAAATATTCAGGGTTAGATAATTTGAATGACACCAATCTACGATTTTCAGTATATCCCCACTGATGTCGCATTCCAACTGTACCACGTCTCTATTGTGCCACATCACAGTTGTGTCATCGTCAAACATCGTAAATACCCTTTTAACATTAAGTTTTCAAAGGTCATTAATATAAAGTAGAAGTAACAGAGGACCTAAAACAGAGCCTTGTGGAACTCCACAAGTGACACTCAATTCACGCGACTCATTACCGTTAAAAAAAGAAAGATTGAGAGCGCGATGATAAGTAAGATGCCAACCAGGCCAACGCCACCCCTCTGAATCCGTAAATTTCAAGCTTACTCAGCAATATCCTATGATTCACACATTTACAGTAGCGCATTGTTTCTGAAGGGTACGAGCGTTCTATAGAGATGAACGCATAAATTTATTTTGAACACCCTGTAGCATCTGGCAATTTGTTTACAAAACTGAAAACTAGTATTTAAAAAAAAAAAAATTGAAATATTAGAAAAACTACTAGGCTTAAGTACATAATATTATTAATAAAAAAGTTATAAAGTTTTACGCGGAATATACAAAATTAATTAGAAAATAGGACGTTCCACATACGTTATATGGGCCACACTTTTTTGAAGTACCCTGTATACTCAAAAATAATTTTAAACTGTGCACCTTGACATTCCCTAAAACTATTGTATTTAACATTTTTTCGTCATTCCCGAAACAAATGAGATAATGAACTTTACTCTATCGTTAACTCACCCTGTACATTCTGTTGGCCGAAGAGGTCTTGATGTGGTGGGATATTTTCAGAAAATTGGTGACGATATTCTAAAACTGCTCTGTACACTCAACTTTTTTACTCATCATATAAGAAAATTTCAGCAGTTTACTAATTTGAAGCAAATATCTACGTATCTGCATTTTGACTTGATATCCTCTCTATACAGGCAGATTAACAATGCGCAAGAGGAAATAAATCAGTCTCGGGTTAGATTCTGAAACAGTCAGTTCTCAGAACAAGCTCTGAAGAAGTCGGCAGGATGCTCGGCGAAACATCAGGAGAAATCCAAAAGAATTGTACCTACTGCATGGGGTGAGAAATCCCAAAACTTTTGAAGAAAAAAACAATGTTTTTTGCCAAAAATCGATTTTATTCTTAGACATAGTTTCCTTCAAGAGCGATACACTCGTTCCAGTGATCATCCAACACTTGGATACCTTTCACTTCTTTTTTACGCCAAATCTCTTTCCCTGGAGCCACTTTTTCAGGTTTGAAAAGAGGTTATAATCGCTGGGGGCTAGATCTGGAGAATACGGCCGATGAGGAAGCAATTAATAGCCGAATTGGTCTAATTTCATCATCGATTTTATGGACTTGTGAGCTGGTGCATTACCTTGGTGAAACAAAACTTTTTCTTCGCTAAATGCGGCCTTTTTTCTTGATATCACAATTCAAATGATCCAACAAACTAACGCAATAGTCTCAGGTGATTGTTCGCCTCTTCTTAAAATAGTCGATCAGTATTATTCCGTGCGCATTCCAAAAAATTTTTTGTGTTTTTTTGGAGTGACTGCCTCATCTGGACCTCCGGAACGTGGTGCATCATCGGTGCTTGTACGACAGAATTTAAGTTCACTAAACCATCGTCATATAGTTGCTTTTGACGAAGCAGATGTGCCATATCACTTCTCAAGCCATTCTTGTGATCTGGGTATATTTTTTCCCGTAAAAAAGCAATAATTAATCAACACACGAAATTTTTTTGCCCCATCATTTCGTAAAAATGAAAAGTAGAGTCACTGAAAGTGCTGTCGCTCGCAACCAATAGACAAAATATTATGAATATTTTATAAGAACCTAATGTGTTTTTTTTTTGTTTGCACCGGTTCCGTTACTGGGGTATAAGTAGCGTAAATGTCAATATTTTGGTCGGAAAAAATTTGTGTATATTTGTACACAAATAATAAATATGTACTGCACTGACTTAGCCGTTACTTGATGGAGATCCATAATAACTAGGAATAAAAATTTAAATAAATGTTTAAGATCACCACTTATGTTTATTATTGCTGACAATTGTTTCGACACACTGGACCACGATGTAAATTAACTAGCATAGTTTACCCAATTTCAAGTACTAAATTCATTAACAATAATTTACCTTAATACCCAGAACAAGTTCAATAAAGGAGACCCTCCCCCATCTAACTGATCGTTGAGTAATCGACCTGAGGATTTTTTCTGATTAATTTCTACCTGTTTCTAAACAATTCAGTAATTTTCCTTTCTTTCCGTTATGCAAAATTTTGAAATCTTCATTGAATGTATGATTTTCCTCTGTTAAATGTTTAACGTAATGAGATTTGTTATTTTTCATTCTAAAGCTTTGTTTATGTTCGTTTATTCTTTTATAAAAAGGTCTGCCTGTTTGTCCTATATACGTTTTATTGCAAGTGCCACAGCATAATTCGTAAACCCCCGATTTATTTTCTTTTTTTGTTTTACTTTTATTATTTTTAATATGTGTAGATAATGTGTTATTTGTACGGAAAGTGATATTTACATGATTTCTATGGAACAAATTTTGAATTTTATTAGTTAATTTTCCGGTGTAAGTGAGTGTATAAAATTTTTCTTTGTTTAGTTGTTTGTACGGGTACACCAGTCCTATTGCTTTTTTAAATTGTTTGTTCATTAAAATATTATCTACGAAATCGCTCCTGTATCCATTGTTTATACTAATTTGTTATTATGGAAGATTTCAAAATCGTGTTTATTCATTTTGTTTGATATTTTTAAATCTAGGAAATTAATCGATGTTTCTATTTCTGTTGTAAAAGTAATATTATTATGAAGTTGGTTAATATAATCTAGAAAAAGTTTTAATTGTCGATCTGTGCCTATAAAGCAAGTCAATATATCATCTACATACCGGTACCAATAAAAGAAATTTTTAAAAAGATGAGAATTACTGATTTGTTCTTCTAAATGGTCCATGAAAATTTCAGATAAAATTGGACTTAGAGGGTTTCCCATTATTAAACCTTTCTTACTTATATAAATGTTATCGTTAAATTCGAAATAATTCTGGTCTAAGCACAATGTTAAGATATCTAATATTTCTTGTTTAATTATTGGGTTAACATTATTTTTATTGAGTAATCTTTGGACCAAATTTATAGCGTCTGATGGTGGTATACTAGGAAAAAGATTTTGTACATCAAACGATATAAATCTGGAGTTACTTGGTATAATTAACGGATTAATTTTTGCTATCAATTCATTACTATTTTAAATACTATATTTAGGTGTGAATTTACAATATTTTGTCAATCAATTTATTTGATAAAGAAAAAGCTGGCGCTGTTATGTATGAAACTACCGGACGAATTGGTGAGTTATTTTTATGTAATTTAATAAAAGAATATAGTTTTGGAACTTGAGGGTTCATCGAGACAAGTCTGAATTTTTCATTCTCTGTGAAAATGCTTATGTCTTTTAGCACATCTTTAATTAATTTTTGAAAAGTTATTGTTGGATCAAAGTTAATGGAATTGAATACATCTGGTTTTAGGAAATCTATTGTTTTTTTCAAAGTAAATTTGTTTCTTTATAGCTATTACAGTTTTTCCTTTATCTGCTCTCGTAAAAATTATATTATGTTCATTACTTTTGTTTTTTATTTGGTTAGCGATCTTATGTTCATTATGGAATTTACCTGGGAAAAATTCAAACTTTTCTGTGCATAGTAATTATATGTTTATTCGTAACATCTAGTGAATTACTACTACAGGCTATTCACATTCTGCACCTAAATATTTTCTAGTTTTAGTACAATGTTTGACTGGTAAATTATACTGGAAACCTTTTTCCTAATAACTGGATTTCTTGAAACATACTTTGTTAGTTAATTTACATCGTGCTCCAGAAGAAGACACAGTGTGTCGAAACAATTGTCAGCAATAATAAACATAAGTGGTGATCTTAAACATTTGTTTAAATTTTTATTCCTAGTTAATAAATATGTCCCCAACATTTTAAAACATCTGATGCTTTAAAAAATATTCTAGAAAAATATCCTTAATTTTAAGTAGTTGCACTAGTATAGCCCCTTAAAGATGCTGAGTGTTTTCTTTTATCAGTAACAATATATCTACGTCATTTTTTTTTATAACATGCTGTAAGCTAACTGTAAAACTCCATTTGGAAACTTGAAAAATGAAGCGGTCTACAAAGCTAAATTATATAAGCACTTTATTTTGAAATTCTACTAGAACCTTACAAAATCTAATAGTTTTCTTAGACCTAAAGTGCCTATCAATAATGAATCAATCAATATGAAAATTAACAATAAACAATAATTTGTAACGAAAATTACTTTTAGAAATTTTTTTTATATTGTATATACACTCCTGGACAAAATTAACGCAACAATATATTAAATCATACAAATCTCTATAATGAATTAATTTTAATAATTTTTTATGAACATTGGTTACACTAAAAGTTAGAAAATACTTATTCGGATACTTTAAAAGTGAATTAGCTACCAAATTTCTCTATAAGATTCGAATTAAAATTATTCTTAAGACCTAATAACAAAATCGTTGAAATTATGTAATAATGAAAAAAATAAACTGGGACACTAGTAGCAAAATTAATGGTGTAACTGGGACACTAGTAGCGAGTGTTGCCTCCTCTACTTCGGATGACAGCGTTTATGCGCCTAGGCATGCTTCTAATTAAATTTTGGATAAAATCTTGAGGAATTTGCTCCCATTCTGTGATAACTGCATTTTCAAGTTCCCTCAGGTTTCTAGGTGCAGGTATATGACGTTTCACATTTTTTTTAAGGTGATCCCATACATGTTCTATCGGATTCAGATCCGGGCTTTTTGGTGGCCACTGCATAATCGGTATATCAACTTGATTAAGATAATCGAGTACCTCCCTAGCCACGTGAGGTCGAGCGTTGTCTTGCATAAACAGGAAACTGGGCCCCACAAAATGACCGAAAGGCATCACATGTTCTATTACAATATTCTCAAGATAGTAGTCAGCATTCATGGATCTCGTACGGACAGGAACTAACTCTGTGCGAGCATCAAAGCAGATGCCACCCCAGAACATAACAGAGCCACCGCCGAATGGAATCCTTGCAGAGATATTGCAAGGAGCAAACCTCTCTCCTGGTCTTCGCCATACTCGCTCACGACCATCTGGATGTTTTAGACTAACCCTAGTTTCATCTGTGAAGAAAACTTGTTTCCAATCATCCACAGACCAGATTTCGAGCAAAACGTAACCTGGCAACTCTGTTCTCTCTAGTAAGCAAGGGCGCAGTGGCTGGTCTCCTACTGTTTAATCCAGCTTCATTTAATCGTCTTCTAACTGTTTTAGAAGAAATTGTGACATTGCGAACAGCTTCGAGTTCGTTTCTTATTATAGAACTAGTGACAGTCCTGTTTCTTAAAGCATATTGTCTTATAAAACGTTCATAACATACATTAAACAAAATGTGAGGCTATCCACTACCCATGGAAATCTGCACAATTATCCAACTAGAGGTAACCAAAATCTAATTCCTAGCTTCCACAGAATAGCTCGGACTCGCAGAGGCACCGACTACTATGGGGTCAGTTTCTTTAATGCCTTACCGGTGGCTGTTAGGGAGCTGGCGGACGAGAGCTTTGTCAGGAAGGTGAAATCCTACCTGATTGCAAGATCATTTTACTCACTTGATGAGTTTTTTGAATCATAATTTTAATGACTTTGAACTATGTAATTAATATGTCTTATCTTTATTTTGTTCTTCTGATATGTTTTAATTGTTCATTGATTTGTAGTTACATGTGTTTGATATATTAATATTTTAACAATTCTTTTGACTTGTGACGTGTAAAAGCACATTGTGTACTTATTACTAATAAATATTTGATTTGATTTGACATCTAGGTCGCTAGTGCATCGTTTTCGCCCTTGCCCTAGCCTTCTAGAATAAGTTCCTACTTCATTCAAGCGTCTTACCATACGACTTATTGTGGAACGATGTTTGGCTAACAAATTGGCAACATAACTCTGACAATATCCCTCGTCCAATGAAAAAACTGAGGCTCGCACTACCTCGTGTTCAGTTAAATTCCCTGTTCGATTCATTTTTCTAATTCTTCGGGGTCAAAAATAACAGTCTACCACAAAAACGTATTATTTTGAAAAAGGGAACAATTTATAAGCTTACTTTTAAAGAAAATCTATCGCATTATTACAGAAAATTGTTTATCTTCTAAAAAATTCTTTAAAACTGTAAATCTAAACGAATTGTTTTGATTTCTGTCATGAACAACAAAACAAAATATGCATAGCCTACTATTCAGATACTCGATAAACTTTAAAATTGACATAAGAAAAAGATAAATTAATTTTCAGATTGTTGCGTTAATTCTGTCCAGGAGTTTATATATTTTGTTCCAACACAGGATGCTAAAGGACCAATAAAAAAATCTCTTCACATGATCAACAATATTCAATAAAAAAGGGTTTATACTTACTAAAGTTTTGTCTTAATCTTAATAAACTTTGAGTAAAAAGTTCTGTTTTTCAAAATACCAACTTCTTGTAAAGTTTCAATTTCTAGCCTTTCCTTTAAGAGTTTATCAGATACGAACTAAAAAAAAATAATAAAAAGTAGGATTTTGCAAACAGTATTAGTGGTAAATATTTTGAAACTTGGCAGTTTACCCAGTAACGTTAAAAATAATGACTTGTAAAATCAATACATTTTTTTTCTGAGGTAATTTATAATGGCATTCCTTTACATACTTTTTTTTTGGTAGAATTAGAAACAATAAAAAAAAAATAGTTTCAAATATCTCAACTCAAAAATCCTGAAAATGATGAACAAGACAATATATTCGAAGCAATCCGTCTTATCCCTTACCACACCCCCTAACCTCTTATATTGAAACTATACAAGACTCTCTCATCTTTTTTCACCCTCTTCCCCTATATAAAAATCGAATTTTTCATTTCATTTTCGATTTTGTAGACTTTAGCGTACACGCAGCAAACTTTTTTTTTAATCGTATTCTATGTCCAAAAAACTAGTTATATGCCAAAACGCAGCCTGTTAACATTTAATAAGAGTTTTTCGCCAAAATTTGCCTTTGATCACTGGGCTAAGCAGCAAACTTGCCGTAACGATTTAAAAAATATTTCTGGTAGAATTACACTATTTAACACGTAGGCTGAAAAGTTTCTGGTCTAGCTATTTAAAACACATTTTTTTTTGCAAAATTCGATTTTATTCATCCATATAATCTCCTTCAAGAGTGATACAAGTCCAACGCTTTTCTAACATTTCTATACCTTTCTTGTAGAAGGCTTTGTCTTTGCCTTCAAAATAGGCCTCAGTTTCGGCGACGATTTCTTCATTGGAGCCAAATGTATTTCCCCGCGAGCATTTTTTGAGGTCTGCGAATAGATAATAGTCGCTGGGGGCCAAATCTGGAGAATATGGTGGATGAGGAAGCAATTCAAACTTCAATTCATGCAGTTTTGTCATCGTAACCATTGACTGCATGTCTTGATAAAAGAGCACTTTTTTCTTGTTCATTTGGGGCCATTTCTTTGCAATTTCTGCCTTCAAACGCACCAATAACTTATTATATATAATATTCGCTATTGATGGTTTTTCCCTTCTCAGCATAGTCGATGAAAATTATTCCGTGCGCATCCCAAAATACACAGGCCAAAACCTTCCCAGCCGACTGTTGTGTCTTTTGGTCGCTTCGGGCGGCTTTCACCGGCTGCTGTCTACTCAGCTGACCGACGATTTGATTCCGGTGTGTAGTGGTGGATCCATGTTTCATCCATTGTCACATATCGCATGAAAAAATCCTTTTTATTACGCTTAAACAGGTCCAAACAGCGCTCAGAATAATCAACACGTTGTTGTTTTTGGTCCACTGTGAGCAAACGTGGAACCCATTACCAGGTAAATAAGTATGAAATGCGGATTTTTTTTCTAAAAAAAACATGTTAAATTCGGAAGAATGATAAAATGTGCTTTATTCAAAGTACGCTCCATCCCTTGTTATACATTTTAACCATCTTTCGGGCAATTTGTGAATACCACGCCAGTAAAAATCTTTCCCTTTTCCTGCGAACCATTCATCGAGCCATTTTTTCACATCTTCGTATGAACCAAAGCGCAGCTCAGCAAGTGCGTGACCCATCGATGCAAACAAGTGGTAATCGGAAGGAGTCAAGTCTGACGAGTAAGCCGCATGGGGTAGAACTTCCCAGCTGAGTGCTTCCAACCTGTCGCGAACTGGTTTTGCCGTATGGGATGGAGCATCGTCATGAAGAAAAATGACTTTGTGTTGCCTTTTTCGGTATTCTGGCCTTTTTTCAAGCAGCGAACAGTTCAAATCGATCAATTGTTGTTGGTAACATTTACTATTAACCATTTCCCCAGGTTTTAACAGCTCATAATAGACCACGCCCCTCTGATCCCACCAAACACAGAGCATCATCTTTCTGCCAAAGCGATTCGGTCTTGCGGTCGATGTGGATGGTGCGCCTGGGTCTACCCATGATTTTTTGCGCTTGGATTCTCAAAATAAATCCACTTTTCATCCCCTGTAACTATACGATGCAAAAACGACTTCCTTTTGTACCGAGCGAGCAAAATGTCACACGTGTTTTTGCGCTTTCCATTTGCCTGGCGTTCAACTCATGTGGTACCCATCTACCGGTCTTCTGAATCTTTCCCATCTCTCGTAGCCGATTAGAAACAGCTTGTTGACTAACGCTCAATTGTTTGGCGAGTTGTTTTTGTGTTTGCGAATCATCTTTGTCCAACAATGCTTGTAATTCCACTCTTCGTATTTTTTTGGCGGTTTTCCACGTTCCTTGTCTGCAACATCGAAGTCACCACTTTTGAAACGCCGAAACCATCGTTCACACGTATCTTGTGATGGAGCATGTTCATCATAAGCTTCTCGAAGTAATCGGTATGATTTAACAGCAGTTTTCTCTCTCAAATGAAAACAAAAAATTAATGCTGTCCGCAAATGCTCTTTGTTCGGTATAAATTTCGACATATTGAACACAACAACACAACACTAAGCACACACTTTTCCAATTTAACACTCGTGCGCGTTGATGACACAACAAAATGGCGCAGTGTCAAATCTTTATAGCACAAACTGCATTGGTGCACCATCTGTTGTCTGAAATCCGCATTTCATACTTGTACACCTGGTATAACAGAGCTTTCTCATACTCAAATGTTCATGCAAAATATGACGAACACGTTATTTTGATCTCTTGAGGGTGTCAGCTATCTCACGCAATTTCACTTTACGGTCATCCAATACAATTTTGTGGATATTTTTGTATTTTCCGGTGTAACCACCAAATTTGGGCGTCCAGAGCGTTCAGCATCATTTGTGTCTGTATGACCGCGCATACTAGTAACTGACGAGTTATTTTCCAAAGGCAAAGTCTCCGTAACACTTATCAAGCTACTGCTTTGTTTGAACGGTATTTTTTTCCCATCAAAGTGATTAATCAACACACGAAATTCGATTTTTTCGATTATTTTGAAAATATCAAAAGTAGCGTCACTAAAACTACTGAAACTTGTAAACTAATCGTCAAAACGTCGTGAAATTTTGACACGTATCGTTTGGAGGTTGGTACTTCCTAAAAATCATATGGATTTTTTGAAAAGGGCAACAGCTATGAGTCAAACCAAAAACTTTTCAGCCTATGTATCATTTAGTATGATGAAAAATAATAAAACACAAAATACCTTTTCGCATTCTTTGACAATATAGCAAAAATTGATTCGATCCCTCAAATCTTCTCCCTCGACTTGCGAGGTAATGGCATCAGCTACATTCAGTACATCGCATACAATTGAAGCAACATCACTGTGGGTTGTCTAAAACACAATATATAAATAAGAAATCGAGTATATATAGAGTAAAATTAATTTAACAAAATAAAAATAGACACGCTCAAGTGCTTCCAAGAGTTAAAAAACTCAATTCTGTCATAAACCATTCAAAAACGTACCAAGAAGAAATAAAAAACAGAGAAAATATCCCCTATGGTATACAACAGATACTCAAATAATAATCTCAAAGAAAAATAAGGCATAATCAAAAATTTAAGGTTACAAAATCACTGGACGATTATACACAAAACTCCAAGCTGCGTAGGGAGTCAAAACATTTTATTCAGCTTAGCTACCTTTTGTATGTTACTAACACGGAACAAATAATTCCTAAGAACATCAAATTCTTTTGGGCCTTTGTTAATTCATTAAAAAAGGATTCCGGTATCCCCACTACCATGGAGTTAAATAAGAATATCAAACAAACACCCAAAGATATTGCCAACGCTTTCGCAGATCACTTTGAAAGAGCTGCTACTCGTCGGATAGGGGGATTGACTTGTCTGCTGTACCGAAAATGATGTGGGAGTCTTGCACGACATTCCTTTGGCCGAGATGACGTATGGAAAAAACTCCACAGCTTGGACACCACCAAGAGTACAGGACCAGTGGATTACCAGCATTGTTGCTTAAACAAGTATTGTGTTTCCTTGGCACTTCCTCTGAGCCTTATTTATCAATCTTCGTTTGAACATGGTTCATTCCCAAGGCTGTGGAAGCATTGATGGGTTGTTCCGATAATCAAGTCTGGTTCGAGGAAGGATATTAAGAACCATAGAGGGATTTCGTTACTGCCCATATTATCTAAGATTTTTGAATCCCTAATAGGGAATGAGCCGTTTGAAGCTTTCAAATCCCACATAGCGGTCGACCAACGTGGTTTTTTTAAAGGAATATCTACCGGTACAAATCAGTGTTTCAGGGCTACGTTGTAACCGCCATCGAGCATGGTTCTTAGGTCGATGCCAACTACACAGACCTGACCAAGGTCTTCGATAGGGTATTCCACCGATTACTTATCAAAAGACTGTCTAGGCTGGGTGTGTGCATATATTCAATGGATTCAGTCCTATTTAACAAAACGGCAACAGCGTGTTAAAGTTGGTAGTATCGTATCCCGTGAAATAAATGTGTTGTCGGGTGTACCACAGGAATCTTACCTAGGCCCGGTCTTTTTTTTAATATTTATTAATGGTGTTATCTCTGTCTTTTCCAAAATGTAAATATTTACTGTACGCCGATGATCTTAAACTTTTCTGTGCGGTTGATTCTCCAAAAGACTGTGTAGACATACAAACTGATTTGAACAAGCTAGTCAAATGGTGTTCCTTAAATAACTTAGAAATTAATACCTCAAAATGCAAGATTCTTAATTTTATAAACGCAAAGATCTTCTTATTAATTTTAATTATTGTTTACATGGCAAGCCTTTACAATGCTGTTGACAGTTTTAATGATTTGGGTGTGATTTTTAGCAGTGACTTGAGTTTTAATAGTCACATTGATAATATATTACTGAAAGCATCTCGTGTGTTAGGTTTTCTATGCCGTACCTGTTATGATATCTGTGATACTGGAGCTATTAAGTCTATGTATAATTGTCTTGTTAGGAGTGTTTTGGAGTGTAATAGTGTCATATTGGGTCCAGTTTATAACTGTCATATTAATCGTCTGGAGTCTGTTCAAAATAAGTTTCGCAAAATTCATTTTATACAAACTAAAGTTTCCCTACAGCAATGTACCGTACTTGACTCGTACTCAATTAGTAGGTATAGAAACATTTGAAACATGTAGATGCAATGCTTTAGTTTTATTTTGTACCAATTACTTAACGGTCAGATAAACTGTCATACTTTGCTGTCCCATGTTGATTTTCGGATTCCAAACGGGACCACTAGATCTCAACAACTGTTTCATATCACTTTTCATCGTACTATGTACGGAACACAAAGTTTTTCTAATAAACTGTTAAGTAATTATAATGCAAATTTTAGTGATTTAGATCTGTTTAGATATAGTATGTCAACATTTAAAAACAAAATAAGGTATAGGCGTATTAATACAGTAACTCTAAAGCAACAACAGTACAATTTAACTGTTATCTTTGTTTTTACTTCCTTTTGTAAATTATATGTGCATTCTTTTTTTTTTTTGTAACTATGATTATTGTTTCACTATTTGGAGTTGTTGCTCTGTAAGTATTCATTGTATAAATAAATAATTCTTTGGAAATGTATAAATTGCGAAAAAAGTATCAAAATAGGAAGTAAATTCCAAAATAGACCTGCCGACTGCCAAAAGGGAGTTTGTCGATAAAAATGAAGAGTGGCTTCTTCATGAGGATAACGACCTCAAACATCGGAGTAGAACGTGTAGTCAGTGGAAAGGAGAATTCAGTATAGTCACACTAGATTGGCCATTCCAGTCGCCCGATGCAAACCCAACCGAGAACTTGTGGTCATACATCAAGCAGAAGCTTCGTAGTGAAAAGGTGTACACGGTGAAGCAGTTGTCACGCCAAATTCGGAAAAATTGAAAATATTTGCCCCAAGAATACAGCAAAATCTCGTTGAAAGTATGCCCCGAAGAAGCCAGGTGATCATTGAATCAGCATTTTAAAGACAATCCTTTACTGTTGAACTTTTAAATAAATATATTTTTAATGAACAATGCGCAACACGTTCTTACTTGACCGACTATATGTTTATATTGTATGTCTGTTTTTCTTCTATTACTAGTTATAGCTACATCAAAATTCAACTCTTTATGTCAAGCAGTCTGTATGTAATAATGTATTACCATCTATCTAATGACGATCAGCCGTCCGAAAACCCACACTTTGGATACCTGAATTCACTGAATTCATCGAACCGTTGAAGGGTAGTCTGATCATGTGGAAAGGGTTAAACACCCTCTGTGAGGTACGGCTGCGCATAAATTTACTAACGGAGACCATCATCATACAGACCCAAATACAGAATCCTTTGCATAGAGTTTCTTGAAAACTAAAAATGAACCATAGAAAGTCGAAAAGAGAGGTGAAGAACTAGAAGTATTAAACTCCTTTCAGCTGTGTCCGTCTATTTTAGATAACACTCGAATAACATTTTCTTCTAAGAGTTGTATAGATAATATATTTACAAATATTCCAGAATGTAACAGGAAAAGTTTTATTTTAAACACAGTTATATCAGATCATACAGCGCAAAAGATAATTTTAAGTGTAGGGAAGAAAACTCCGAGCAATTTTGAACCTACTTATCAAAGACTTTTTAGGGAGGAGAACAAAAAAAATTTTATTCAGACACTAAAGGAACAAGATTGGTCGGAAGTTTATTCAAGTGAGAAATCGAATGTTGACGGTCAGTGGTCAACATTTACCAGATCATTTACAAATATTTTTTGTCATCATTTTAAACGTAAAACTGTAAGTAAAAAACATAGGAAAGATCCATTTTTTAAGAATAATGAAGAGGTCAAAATTTTGAATCCTCTTGACGATGAAAAATGTGAATAATATATATAAAGAGGAAAGCAAAAATACTACTCAGTATATATCACCACTACACCAAACACTTTATTTTTGCACTCGACGCGCGTTTCGCTAACCATGTTAGCTTCATCAGGAGCGATGATTGACTAAAGCTAAACTACAAATCTACCCTATATATACTTAGCCTAACCCTTGTATTACTCAAGCGGAACTAATGACATAGGCAAGGCCATCAGTTCCGGTCAAGTAACCAGTAGAGGGGACTATAAGGAATAGGCCCTCTGTCTTTATTTAAACTACTTTTACATTTTATGATTTCCATACTTTCGTATGCGTTCAACGATCTCCTATCAGATACATTTTTAATTAATCTTAGATTATCTAATGTTACAGTATGATCAGCTTCAAGGGCATGTTCGGCAATGCTAGACTTTTCTGTTCTAGTGTATTTTAAGTGTGCTAAGTGTTCTTTAAATCTTGTTTTAATTGACCTTTTAGTTTGCCCAACATACTTTTTGTCACAATCATTACAACTAATTTCATAAATTCCACTTTTCTCACAATTAGGAATCTTATCTTTGGGATTTCCTAAGATATTCCTCAGATTGTCTGATGACTTATAGACTAAGGTGAGGCCTACCTTATTAAATACCTTATTGAGTCCCTTGCTATATTTCAGATTATATGGTATGGAGACATACTTGGTGTTATTTTCTTCGCGTGTAAAAAAGGTGGAAATTCTGAATATTAAACCTAAACTTATGTCTATTTATTAGCTTATTTAGTAAGTTATCGTCATAACCATTAACTCTAGTTATATTTCTAATACGATTCTTTTCTTTATTAAAGTTTACTCTATTCAGAGGGAAAGTGACCAAACGATGAACTAAAAAATGTGATGAGGCTAATTTATGTTGTTTGCAATGAAATGAATCATTAGGAATATATCCATCTGTTACTGTGTCCTTCCTATAGATATCAAATTCTAATCTATTATTATTTTTAATAATTAAAATATCTGGAAAAGGCAATTGTCCTTTGTTCTCAACTTCGTAAGTGAATTTAATGGAATCATACCGGCTATTTAATTTAGAAATAAAATCATCAATATTTGCTTTCTTTGTATCAAAAATCGCGAAAATATCATCCACACACCTATACCATACCCTTGGGAAATATTCGAATTATTGACTGGCTTCGATTTCAAACTTACTCATGAATAAATTGGCTATGAAAGGTGATAAGGAATTACCCATAGCTGTTCCTTCTTTCTGAACATAAAATTGATTGTTTATATTGGAAATAATTTTGTTCCATACAAAGTTTAGATAATGTTAAGTATTCACGAATAATTTCGTCTTCAAAGTCATTCATTCTAAGTAATTCTTCGAGATATTGTAAGGTTTGTGGAATTGGCACACTTGGGAACAAAGAACTAACATCAAAAGAAATTAAGACTTCACCTTCATTAAGAACTAGATTTTTTGTTTTATTAATAAATTCTAACGAATTCTTCACTGCGAAAGTATTTAACGGTAACTTCTCAAGTTCTTTTGATAACCATTTGGATATTAAATATGTGGGTGATCCGACCGATGAAACAATGGGTCGCATTGCTTTTCCAGGTTTGTGAATTTTGGGTAAGCTTTGAAGACGAAATTATTCGTGAATACTTAACATTATCTAAACTTTGTATGGAACAAAATTATTTCCAATATAACAATCAATTTTATGTTCAGAAAGAAGGAACAGGTATGGGTAATTGCTGATCACCTTTCATAGCCAATTTATTCATGAGTAAGTTTGAAATCGAAGCCAGTCAAGAATTCGAATATTTCCCAAGGGTATGGTATAGGTATGTGGATGATATTTTCGCGATTTTTGATACAAAGAAAGCAAATATTGATGATTTTATTTCTAAATTAAATAGCCGGTATGATTCCATTAAATTCACTTACGAAGTTGAGAACAAAGGACAACTGCCTTTTCTAGATATTTTAATTATTAAAAATAATAATAGATTAGAATTTGATATCTATAGGAAGGACACAGTAACAGATAGATATATTCCTAATGATTCATTTCATTGCAAACAACATAAATTAGCCTCATTACATTTTTTAATTCATCGTTTGGTCACTTTCCCTCTGAATAGAGTAAACTTTAATAAAGAAAAGAATCGTATTAGAAATATAACTAGAGTTAATGGTTATGATGATGACTTAGTAAATAAGCTAATAAATAGTCATAAGTTTAGGTTTAATATTCAGAATTCCACCTTTTTTACACGCGAAGAAAATAACACCAAGTATGTCTCCATACCATATAATCCGAAATATAGCAAGGGACTCAATAAGGTATTTAATAAGGTAGGCCTCACCTTAGTCTATAAGTCATCAGACAATCTGAGGAATATCTTAGGAAATCCCAAAGATAAGATTCCTAATTGTGAGAAAAGTGGAATTTATGAAATTAGTTGTAATGATTGTGACAAAAAGTATGTTGGGCAAACTAAAAGGTCAATTAAAACAAGATTTAAAGAACACTTAGCACATTTCAAATAAAATAGAACAGAAAAGTCTAGCATTGCCGAATATGCTCTTGAAGCTGATCATACTGTAACATTAGATAATCTAAGATTAATAAAAAATGTATCTGATAGGAGATTGTTGAACGCATACGAAAGTATGGAAATCATAAAATGTAAAAGTAGTTTAAATAAAGACAGAGGGCCTATTCCTTATAGTCCCCTCTACTGGTTACTTGACCGGAACTGATGGCCTTGTCTATGTCATTAGTTCCGCTTGAGTAATTCAAGGGTTAGGCTGAGTATAAATAGGGTAGATTTGTAGTTTAGCTTTAGTCAATCATCGCTCCTGATGAAGCTAACATGGTTAGCAAAACGCGCGTCGAGGGCAAAAATAAAGTGTTTGGTGTAGTGGTGATATATACTGAGTAGTATCATTGTGTCAAAGATTCCACATTCCCAACCTAGGAATACAAAAATGTCAAGAGAAATTATGACGATCTACTGATCAAAATAAGATCTCAGAAATATCAGGATAAAATTAACATGTCAGACAATAAGAATAAATGTATGTGGTCTATATATAATGAAATTACTGGTAAAGCAAACAATTTTGTGATAACAGGAAATCCGGACGTACTCTCAAATAAATACAATGATTTTTTATTTATCTGAACTAGTACAGAACGTGAAGAAAGTTAAATGGGATACTCAAATTCAGCCCTAATCTCAAACCGGTCACTATCAAAGAAATTCTGCAATTGTCAACAAAAATAAAAAACAAACATAGTAGTGGAGACGATGAGATTCCTACAAGTTTAGTTAAGCTCAGTATTTCTGCTATCACAAAAGTTCTTCGCTATACAATTAATAATTCTATGCGAGAAGGTATTTTTCCCAGCCAATTAAAATTAGCTGTAATTAAACCACTCTATAAATAAGGGGACCCAGATGTATTGGATAATTATAGACCGATTAGTCTTTTACCGGGATTCTCGAAGCTGTTTGAATTGGTCATGCGTGATCGATTAGTTGGTTTTTTGAGAGAGTGTGATCTGCTAACAGATACACAACATGGATATATAGAAAAAAGATCAACACAGACAGTAGCATTCCAGTTTGTGCAGGCTGTCTTGGGATAACTTAAACAGAGAGTTACTCTTGAGAAAACTGGACTTGTATGGAATAAGAGGAAATGCTCTCAATGGTTCAGCACATATGTAAAGAACAGAATACAGAGAGTAGTGATACAAAATAAAGAGTCATGTTTTAAATCAGAGACACTTCAAAATGAAGTGGGAATTCCTCAAGGGAGTATTTTGCGCCCTCTCTTATTCATAATTTTCACAAATGATCTGAACTTAGAAGTGAACTTTAATAGTATACAGTATAATGGAATTATATTTTATGCTGATGACACAAACTTGCTTGTGGCAGGAAGGGAAATTCCTGAAGTCATTACAAAGGCAGAAGATTTTTTCTTGAAAACAAGCAATTGATTTGAAAAAAATAAGTTAATAATAAATAAAGAAAAGACTAACATGATCCTTTTTAGAACCAAATTAAATAAAAAAGAAAAACCTGAAGCTGTCAGCATAGACAATAATCAGTACCCATGCCAAAGCAACGCAAAATTCTTAGGCCTGAAAATAGATGAATTCCTAGATTGGTCAGCACATATTGAATATCTTAGTAATAAATTAAATAAAATTTGTTTCTGTCTTGGGTTTGTATCTAAATATCTGTCTGAGCCTGCAAAGAGAATATTGTATTTTGCAAATTCTGAATCAACAATGAGGTTTGGTATAATATTTTGAGCGTCAAGCCTAAAAGCCCAAAGTATTTTCGTCATTCAAAAGCGGCTTTTACGAATTTTAGATGGAATGCCTTATTTGCAGTCTTGCAGGGGTGTGTTCAAGTCAAGGGGTATATTAACTGTGTCTGCTTTATACATACTAGACGTTCTTATGTTTTTTTTTTCCGTTTCAAGGAAAGCTTGGGAATGCGGAGAGAGCACAATTATAATACCAGAACAACAAATATAAATTGTCCAGTCCATCGTTTGGCTTTATTTAAACAGAGCGTTTATTATATGGAGGTTAAACTGTATAATAAATTAGATGACAGAATCAAAAATGCGCCAGCTGAAAAAAATGTTTAAAAAAATGGTGAAAAAATGACTGTTAGATTTAGAACCATATAGTAATAATGATTATTTGAACATGTAAAGTATGTAACTGTTTATGTAAATTGTGTTTTCACGCGTGTGTAAATGCATGTAATTTGAAATATAGTAAATAAAATAAAAATAAAAATAAAACTACGTAGAGAGGGAATAATACTACTACCGAAGGTAAAAATAGATCACTGATTACGTAAGATCACTGGTGACGCATACAACAGAAAGAGAACCTACACATTTAAGACACCAACCCACGAAATATAATCATGGCAGGGATGTCCAGTTACCCGTCAATTTTCTCCAGGTACCAAAACATACATTTGTATTTCACGACACTTTTGTAGACAACGCGGTAATGCCGCCACGAACGTCATTGTATTTTTACGACTACTACCTACCGTATCACTAACTACTACTAGATATTTACTACACTAATGGAATAAGGTTGTTTCAAATAAAAACAGGAAAAAGCTGTATTAACCAGGCAGACAGAGAGACCGACAGTTATTTCATAAGTGTCCTATACTAATATGGCACATTAAAAAATAAACGTAAAACTATACTTACGACCAACTCTTGTAAGACTGATATGACAGCTTCTCTCTTTATTGCTCCCTTTATGCCTTTGTCGATTAATTGATTTATGTTATTAATAACTGGTGACACTTTTCCAGTTTTTTCAAAGATGGGGCTAGTAGTTTCATCTTTAAGTAAACTGATACATGCTTTGATGCTAAAAAAATCCAAATAGAAAATTAATTAAAATAATAATATTCTTTTTAGAAATAAAGTATACGGGGTGACCGTGTCCGATTTTATTCAAAAACAACTAAAACAAAAGGGGTGGGCAATAATCTCTTAATGTTTAAAATTTTTAAAATTTATTAACCATCAAGAAATTGTCGCAATTCCAAAAAACTGGTGGTGTTGGATAGAAAACTTAAATACCTGTCATATCAGTGGGTCATTTAGGGGAGGGATGGACGATATGATTTTTTTTTTTCGGTCTAGCACACGTGCTGCAGGGAAATCCCTAAAGCTCTATAGGAGCGACACGTGTGCGGAAAATGCGATTCACGTTGGTTTTGAATCGCTGTAAATTGTACTAAGACGGAAACATAGTCCTGTAAAAGTAAAATTGAAGGTACTATGGACGCTGTTATGTACAGAAATATTCTATCAGAACACATGCTTCCTTATGGACATCGAAATATGCCACGAGGATAGATTTCTCAATAAGATAATGATCCGAAACATCGATCCGAGCTTTTGCAAGAATTTTTTAGAAAGAAAAAATCTTCGAGTTTTAGAACAGCCAGGTCAATCCCCGGACTTGGACCCCATAGAACATTTGTGCGAAGAGTTGAAAATGAAAGTGGGAACTCAGAATTGTTCCAATAAAGGTGCTCTCTGGAAAAAAGTCCAAGAAGAGTGGGGTCAATATCACCAAAGACAGAATTCTTAAATTAATTGAATCGATGCCTCAATGATGTGCTACCGTATTAGCTTCGAAGGGTATAGCTACAAAGAACTGATAAGAATGTATCTTTTACTACCACGTCTTTCTGAGTTGTAGTGACTTTTGCTTTGTTATATAATATTATATACCTTTTTACTGTGCGATTTGAAGTTGGCCCAATACTTACAAACAGCCGAAAAATGTTATTTTTGTTATAAATGATTGTTATTTATAGTAAAGGATTTTGATTTGTATATGTTGTTAATGTAATTAAAATAGTTTACGATGGTGTATTTGGTTTTTTTCTCTTCTCCCTTTATAACCTAATCACAAAAATATTGTTGGCCCAAAACTTTTGCAAGCATCTGTACTTGCTTTCGACGAAGCAGAACATTTCTCGAGCCATTCTTGTATTCTGGCTGTATTTTTTCCCATCAAAAAGCAAAGCAAAACAAAATTCTATTTTTTTTTTAAACAGCAGTAACTCGTAAACTAATAGACAAAATATCATGAACATTTTACACGAGTCTTCTGAGAGTTGATACTAACTAGAAATCACATAGTGTTTTGTTTGTGCAGTCATCTCTCGGAAAGTCTCCACACTTTTCACTCCATGTAAATAAGTAAATTTTATTAAATCCGTTGGACAGTACAAAATCTGTATGAATCAGGTCAGTGTACAAAGCTTTTATAATACTATAAATAAATAGATATATTTCTACCCTAATTATAAATTAAATTATAAAGGTAAACTTAAAGCAACTAAAAAATAGAAAAGAAAACACTCATTTATTATAAGCGTAAATTAATGAATTATAATATGTGAAAAGATAAAGTTTGGAGATGTCCAATCAATTTAACAGTTCAAATATTCATCCAAGCTATAAAAGCTGTTATACATTAGAAATGTCCTAATGATGTTCTTAAATTTTTTCTCATTGGAGATATATCTTAAATCTAACTTAGTGTAAATCTTGGTACCAACATAATATACATTGTTTTCAGTAATGCTTAGTGAATGAATCTGATACACCATATTGTTATAGCCCCTAGTATTGTAATTATGATATTAAAAATGTTTGAACTTATGAATATCCTTTCCCACAAATAGGATTACTTCAAATATATAGAGCAAGGGTAATGTCATGATTCTCCATTTTTAGTGTTCCGTACGGAACACTTATAAGATCACTTTGGTGTCTGTCTGTCCGTCTGTCCGTCTGTCACACCCGATTTTTTCCGAAACTATTTGCCATAGAAAGTTGAAATTTGGTAATAATATAGCAATTGATGGCCTCATCAGAGCCATGTAGTTTTGAAAGTTAAATTTTGAATTAAGGTGTTAGTTTTGGGGGGTGAAATCGGAAGTGAAAAAAAAATTTTTTACTAGGTAATCGAGTGTGGTGTCAAATGACAGCTTGTGAAAACACGAGTAATATATATATATATATATATATATATATATATATATATATATATATATACATATATATATATATATATATATATATATATATATATATATATATATACATATATATATATATATATATATATATATATATATATATATATATATATATATATATATACATATATATATATATATATATATATATATATATATATATATATATATATATATATATATATATATAATGTAATACTTGCGCGCACTTTTCTTTGTATTATTTTTAAAAAATCGCTAAAAATCGCTGTCCACCCGCCTTATCTCGAAAAGGATTCATCAAAAAATTTTGAAAAAATTCTGGAATATTCTCCACGGGGTGTAAATTGAACGAAAATTATCACGAGTGCATTATCTGTAATAATTTATCTGGTATATAAAAAAGCAGAAATTTCAAGGTCATAAATTTTCAGTAAAGACTGGGAAATAAATTTTGTTGAAAATTCATTTGGGGTGTGTTTTGTGAAGTCACTGATCATTTTATACTTCCGTTACAAAATTTTTTATTTTAAAAGCAATCAACGTACGGAACACTAGTTGCGCAAGTTCAACTTGCACTTGACCGGTTTTTTTAAAAATAGGTCAGCATGAAGGCAACCTACGTTCCCCAGAAATCATTCTAATTATACGCTTTTGTATTTCAAATACTCTATTTAAATATCTTGTATTACTCCAGAAAATTGATCCATATTTTACAGGACTAAAAAAATTAGCGTAGTAGTACAAAAACAGAACTTCAATATTGCTTACTTGTTTTAACGTAAATATGTAGTGACTTTTTTGTCAGTGTCATCATATATAAAGCTTATTTTCAACTTGACAATAAATATTTGTTCTGGCTAAAATAAAAATATTTCAAATGTCTAAATTTTAGTTATAAATGAATCCCCTAAAAATAAGTTTTCACTTCACCTAAAATATTTATGACTGAGATTAATATTTATCTATTTTATTTTTATTACTTTATTTTCCGAAATTCTTAGAAAGAATATATATGGAATATTATTTGGAAAGCAAATATACTTTTATCTTAAAATTTATATATTTTCACACACAAAAAAAAATATAATGCTAGAAGAGTAAACAAGTACTTAGATAACTTCTAAAGATACATATTAAAATATCACATTATCAGAAAAACAATGATGATCGAGATTGAAGCGATAATAATATTATTTAGGCTTACACATTAGATACAAAAATAAATGATATGACGGACATTAAAAGAAAATATTTTTAAAAAATTGTAACAATAGAAAACATATGTTGGCATTCAAACAGTCTCGAGGTTACAGTGAATCTCCTTGAATATACAGTCTGTCAAGTAAGAACGTGACCGCTCGTATTAGAAAAATGTGTTTCCAGGACATTTTTTGATATCAATGTATTCTTTGGTGAGCTAACAACGGGGCAATTACCTTAGTAAGTCGTCCAATCGCCTCCTGTATTATTAATCGCCTGGCATCTTCGAGGCACGCTGTCGACGAGATTTTCTGCATACTCTTGCGGCAATGATTTCCAAATTTTTCAAATCTCGCGAGACAACTGACTTAAAGTCCCCAGAGGCTTTCCTCTGAGCTTTCTCTTTACAAGGGATCAAACATTTTCAATAGGCTTGGCGTCCGGCGATTGTGAGGATCACTCTAGTATATCATCGTGGGCTCAAGCGAGCCGCTTTGTGATGTGATTTTCGCCCAGCAAAGGTTTCTGCAACATGCTTCGAAATGAAGATGTCGAATAATCTCATGGGAAACATTCAAACTCGATTTTCTTAATTTCGCCGCTCTTTGACGTAGAGTCAATTTCGAGTCCCGTGAAAACAAAAACACGATTCGTTTTTCGACTTTCGGAATGACTTTCCCTACCAAGCCACCTTTTGGCAGGTCTTCGACATTTTTCGTCTCGTTAAACCGATACCGACTTTTTAAGATATTTAGCGGCCACAGAATGTGTCATTTTAGACCCCCTTGGATGGGAACAAAGAAAGACTGCCTCGAACCGACCCGCAAATAAGTGACTCATTTTGGATTTTACATGATTTCGACTGATATTTTTACTAAAATGCGTCGTAGACAAAGATTCCCTCTACCGATTTTTTGTTGAACCGCTAGGATTGCATTTACCAATAACCGGTCAAGTGCAAGTTGAACTTGCGCAATTAGTGTTCCGTACGTTGATTGCTTTTGAAATAAAAAAATTTGTTACAGAGGTATAAAATGATCAGTGACTTCACAAAACACACCCCAAATGAGTTTTCAACAAAGTTTGTTTCCAATCTTTACTGAAATCTGATGACCTTGAAATTTTTGTTTTTTTTTTTAAATACCAGATAAATTATTAGAGATAATGCACTCGTGATAATTTTCGTTCAATCTACACCCCGTGGAGAATATTCCAGAATTTTTTCAAAATTTTTTGATAAGTACTTTTCGAGATAAGCGAGACAGCGATTTTTCGCGATTTTTTAAAAATAATACAAAGAAAATTGTACGCAAGTATTACATTATATATATATATATATATATATATATATATATATATATATATATATATATATATATATATATATATATATATTTTACTCGTGTTTTCACAAGTTTTCATTTGACACCACAGTCGATGACCTAGTATAAAAAAAATTTTTTTTCACTTCCGATTTCACACCCCAAAACTAACCCCTTAAGTGAAAATTTAACTCTCAAAACTACATGGCTCTGATGAGGCCATCAATTCCTATATTATTACCAAATTTCAACTTTCTATGTCAAATAGTTTCGGAGAAAATCGGGTGTGACAGACAGACAGACAGACACCGAAGTGATCGTATAAGTGTTCCGTACGGAACACTAAAAATATCATGAAATTTTTACACGAATCTTTTGAGAGTTGACACTAACTGAAAATCACATGGTTTTTTCTTGTTTGGGCTGCCACCTCTAGGAAAGTATGGGGACTTTTCACACCATGTAATAGCATCCTAAGAGATTTACTTTTTATAGAAAATAAAAAATTATGGTTAAATTATTAATGGCCACTTTATACTACAGAAATTAAGTAATTGTGGGGAGGTGTAACGCCTAGAAAGAGAAAAACAGAGAGATTCTTTTGCCAACCAACATCATTGCGAAACCTCCTGGACTTGACCATGAAAATTAAGACATCACCCCACGCCAGGATGCCGGCTTCCTCTTTCTGAAGTACCGCCACTCCGATAACCTCGTATCCGAGTTGTTCCACCGCCTGACATGCGCAAATAAAGTGACGCAATGTCTCGTTATCCTCCAGACAGCTCGGGCATCTCGGGTCTTTCTTCACACCCAAGAGTTCTAAATGCCTTCTTGACCTACAACGTCTCGTAACAACCGTCTCTTTAAGCAAAAAAAGACTAAAGGTGGAACTACTTATAGAATAGGCGGTGCGTCAATCGACAAATAGGGGGTGCAACAGACAAGCAGGAAGTGAAACTTCCTAATTAAAAAAAGGCCCTCTTGCACCGCAACTCTAAAAACTTTAATCCCTTTACACACTAAACTAAAGATTGATGAAGGAGAGATTTTCTCACAAAAAAGAGCACCTTTACACACAAAAATCAAAGACCCATTTCTCCCAAATCTGAACGGCCCCCATCAGAAGCTATGCCACAGATTATATCATCTGATACACCCGACGTACCTAAACTAGTAAGTAAGTAGTAATGCATACTCTTCACTACATTACAATTTTTTTTAGTTTAGTTTTACAAAAATGTAGTTTCAACATATATTTCAACAATAATTTTTGGTAAATCGTTAGAACCTTTATAAAATAGAGATAACAGAGTATGTAGTAGTATCTTGGTCTTCAAAAATAGAAATTCGGAACCGCTATGTGAAAACATGTTTACAAGTGATCAATCAACCCCATTTTAGAGTCAAAAATCTTGGGTTTAACTGTTGATTTAAACCTTAAATTTGAAACACACCTGAGAGAGCTTAAATTAAAACTTAATGCAATATGCTTCTCTATACGTGTTCTGAGAAATGTAGTGACTCTCAAGGTTTTGAAACTAGTTTACTATGGATATTTTCATTCAAGGATGGTTTATGGAGTTCAGTTCTGGGGGAATGAGCCTGGAAGTCTGGGCATTTTTCATGCTCAAAAGAGGTGTGTGAGAGCAATTAATAATGTATTAAACCTAGAGATTCATGTAAAGAATATTTTAAAAAAGATCGCATTATGACATTACCGTCTTGTTACATCTAAGTTGGGAATGTGGAATCTTTGGCACAATGATACTACTCAGTATATATCACCACTACACCAAACACTTTATTTTTGCACTCGACGCGCGTTTCGCTAACCATGTTAGCTTCATCAGGAGCGATCATCGCGATGATAGCGAAACGCGCGTCGAGTGCAAAAATAAAGTGTTTGGTGTAGTGGTGATATATACTGAGTAGTGTCTTGTTACATGTATAAGAGCCTATTAACAATGCACAAAATGAAGAACAAATATATTTCTGGCTCTAGGATTGTGGCATACCCCCTTAGAAGAGACCTCATTTGCTCGGTCCTGCCAAATACAGCCAAATACTATAATAGTACATTTTACCAAAGTATTGTACTGTATAAACTATTACCTGTGTCTATGAAAAACCTGGGCATTAACCGATTTAAAAAGAGACTAAAGAATATTTTATTGAAGAGGCATTTTACAATGTACAAGAATTTAAGGATTATCTTGGTCGCCTCTGAAACGAAAAACTTTTAATTAATTCAGTATGTGTATTGTGTATCATGTAATTATTTGCAGTTATTGTTGTTTATCTGACTTATGCTTGTTTTATGTAATTAACTGATAATTTTATATATGTATGTAGTTTAGGACTAAATTTAAGTCCTAATCCTGTCTAAAGCTATTGCAAAATGGACAATAAAGATTATTATTATTATTATTATGTATTTATTAATACTTTTTGTAAAGTATGAATGCATTTCGCCTTGGATGTTAATGAATTCATTAAAATATATTGGGAGCATCGCCATACTTAACATAAAAATAGTGAATATTTCTGCATGGTACAGCCAGTTTAACCGAAAACTATCCTAGAGTACTACGCCAATGCTTCAGACTCTTAGTGGTTCATCAGGGGCTTGAACAAGGCTTTATGGACGAGAACATCAAAGATCTCAAGCAGACATAACTCTAAATCTTTGCTGAAGTTAAGTAGAAAAGATCTAATGATGGTGACAGAAATCCTGACATGACACTGACACCTAAGTGAGCATTACACTCACATTGCAGTTAAAAACATTCAAGACTGTAAGTGGTGCTTTCAGGAGGATGAAATATCTCATCACCTAATTATATTAAAACTTCCTTAGTACTAGTTTGAAATGCAAAACTATGAACATAAGAAAGTAAAATGTAAATATCATGTTCCTAGAAGTTTTTGAGTTAGTTGTTAATTTTTGGAAGTATAAATCAACCATTTAAGAAAAGATCTATTTGACAATTAAATAATCTCCCATTAATATTGGAAAAATGAGGCTACAATTGCAAACTATTTTGCACAATTTATCTTTACTCAAGAAGCCTTAATAAGAAATTTATTTTTATATATATATATATATATATATATATATATATATATATATATATATATAAATATATATATATATATATATATATATATATATATATATATATATATAAATATATATATATATATATATATAAATATATATATATATATATATATATATATATATATATATATATATATATATATATATATAAATATATATATATATAATATATATATATATATATATATATATATATATATATATATAATATATATATATATATATATATATATATATATATATATATATAAATATATATATATATATATATATATATATATATATATATATATATATATATATATATATATATATATATATATATATATATATATATATATATATATATATATATATATATATATATATATATATATATACATATATATATATATATATACATATATATATATATATATATATATATATATATATATATATATATATATATATATATATATATATACAGGGTTACAGAGAAAGTCGTCCTAGATAATTAAGGACGTTATAGTTTAGGTCGTTTCTGACCGATTTGACTCTATGACATGATGTCCTAAACTTAACCGTTTTCGAGATATTGAAATTTAAAGATTTTCTAAAAAAAAACATGTTTTTTTTTGCTTTTATATCGATTTTTTTTTTTATTAGAGGTTCTCGAGTGCGATTTTTTTGGTTATTTTTAGTTAGTCTGTATGTCAAGTATCAAAAATCATCAAAAAAATTTGAACTAGTTACTAACAGTTTCAAATGGCGGCTTGTTAATGTTTCTAAATTACGAATTTTTACCAAGTGTTTCCTACTTTAAATCAATAAAGAGAAAAAAAAAATGTATGGAAGTTATTCTGCAAATTATTTTTAAAAACTTTTACGTCTTTTTAGCTATCAAAAAAGGTATAATACTAGGAGTTTAAGAGGAAAACTGTACACAGAATGACACCTAAAGCGGGCTCGGGTAGCAAAAGGTAAATTTTTAGTTCTAGGTGAAAATACGAAAAATACACAAATAAAACAAAAAACCTCGCAATTTAATATTTTTTTATTAATTATAATTCATGTTCTATATGGTCGCCCCTATTTCTAACACAAATTCTCATTCTTTTTCTTAAATCACTTTTCACACCACTGGTTGTGAGGTGCCGCCTCATTTCGTCAGCCGCATCAATTATTTTTTGTCTTAGGACATCCACGTTTTCGATAGGAGTCATCTGGTCGTATACGAGACTTTTCATGTGACCCCACACATAAAAATCCATCGGTGTTAGGTCTGGGCTTCTCGCCGGCCAAGGTATGGTTCCGCCTCTACCAATCCATTTGTTGGGATAATTGTCATTGAGCCATGCACGAACACTTCCTCTGTAGTGAGCTGGGCAGCCATCATGTTGAAAGTACATGTTTTGTCTCAAACCAATAGATAGGTCTTCCATCAAATTAGGTAAATCGTTCCGCAAAAAATTGTCGTATTCCTCGCCATTCAAATTATCTGGCAGGAAGAATGGCCCAACCAAATAATTTGAAATTATACCCATCCACACATTTAAGCTGAATCTTGTTTGTGATCCTTTCGTTCTTTGTTTGTTTGGGTTGCCTTCCTCTTTAGAAGCCCAATAGTGGGCATTGTGGTAGTTTGTAAGACCGTCTTTGTCGAATTTCGACTCGTCAGTCCATAGTATTTTCTTAAAAAAAGATGCATCTTCGACATCGGTACTGAGCATAAATCTGCAGAATTCTAATCGTCGCAACGGATCCCCTTCTTCAATGACTTGCACGGGCGTATAGTGGTAAGGGTATTGCCCAACAGTATGCATTACAAACCATACCAAGCTGCTGTGCGACAACATTTGTAGATGTGGTTGGGTCCACCTCAAAGAGACGTCGTATTTCGTTTTCTTCGTCTTCGTCAAAGTTACGTGGTCATCCTATGTCAGTCCGCCGTCTTTGTACGGAACCAGTTTCTCGTAGTCTTCGATAAGTTCCATCAAATACGCTAACATCAGGTACCCGACGAGTAGGATAGCGGAGTATGTATTCATCACGTGCACGCGACGACACTCCTTTGCAAAATCCGTAACACATTAGGATGTCAGCATATTCCTCATTGGTATACGTTACCATATTCACAAGCAGAGATCAAAATCCAGTTACGAGCCAATTCACACAATCAGAAGATGAAACACAGATATTTTTGAAAAGCACGGTATAACACATCTACCACGGACGAATCGCATGAGCAGACTAAAAATCATTCAATAATGTTTAGTGGACAGAAAATGTCACTCGCACAGAGAGTACCCCGACCGGAAAAAATGCTTACCCAACCCTTTTTATTGTTTGAAGGTGCAGGTAGTAAACCGGTAATTGGTAGCATCTAAATTCTATTATTATGTTACTCTACATTTGGGCCTATAGAAATCTCATTTTCTTAGAATTTTCAATAGATCCAGTAGATATTATACCCTTTTAGATAGCTAAAAAGACGTAAAAGTTTTTAAAATAATTTGCAGAATAACTTCCATACATTTTTTTTTCTCTTTATTGATTTAAAATAGGAAACACTTGGTAAAAATTCATAATTTTAGAAACATTAACAAGCCGCCATTTGAAACTGTTAGTAACTAGTTCAAATTTTTTTGATGATTTTTGATACTTGACATACAGACTAACTAAAAATAACCAAAAAATCGCACTCGAGAACCTCTAATAAAAAAAATTGATATAAAAGCAAAAAAAAACAAGTTTTTTTTAGGAAATCTTTAAACTTTAATATCTCGAAAACGGTTAAGTTTAGGACATCATGTCATAGAGTCAAATTGGTCAGAAACATCTTTAATTATCTAGGATGACTTCCCTGTAACCCTGTATACGTATACATATATATATATATATATATATATATATATATATATATATATATATATATATATATATGTATATATATATATATATATATATATATATATATATATATATATATATATATATATATATATATATGTATATATATATATATATATATATATATATATATATATATATGTATATGTATATATATATATATATATATATGTATATGTATATATATATATATATATATATATATATATATATATATATATATATATATATATATAATTTTGCTGTCAGCATTTACTGTATGGAAAAACCCCTGTTCCTGGCCTGGTGAAAACCAAGGAATTTTCAAAATAGCTGAATGATGTAACATAAGAAGTAGAATATAGATTATTAATTGCTTTCAGGCAGGCCGGGTTGTTCATAGTCTTTTTTTATTATGAGTCTAGCACACGTGCTACAGGGAAATACCTAAAGTGCTACAGTAGCGACACGTGTGCGGAAAAACAATTCACGTTGGTCTTGAATCGCTGTAAACTGTACTCGGTGGGAAAGATAGTACCTATATTAAATTATATTATACTTGAGTCTGTTTATTTACTGTATCGAATGATGGAACCATTGAGTTTACTTTATGTTATTGATATATGGCCATATATTACTTAGAATGATGTTTATGTAACAAATATTTTTGGTAGGCACTATTTTTGTTCAGAGAGCCAGAAGACCTCCAGCTTTGTTAGATGTCGGATTGCAAATTGTTAATAAAAGTGACTGATTTCAAAATAACCCAAAAAAAAGTTTGATTTGATTGTTAATTAATATAACCAATAAGGCACTCTGTGTACACCCTAATATTCTTTGGTACCAAAATACCAAAAATCAGTTGGTAAACACATGGTGTCTAACAATTATAACAAATCAAGCTAAATGCAGCATTATGAAGATATAAGTTTTACAATTAAAAATACGCATTTAAAATCTTCATGAGTTTTTCATGTAGATAAATAAGTACTTGGCGCTTTTTCTGTTTACAATCCGCTACAAGTAGCGTCATTTGAATACCCCCATTAACGACAGCGAAACAAAATAAGATGCAATATTTAACGGAAATACAAAACTATTATTTTACAGTTCTGTTTTACAATTACTTACAATTCTTGTCTTCCAGCTTTTTCCCAATTTTTCCAAATATCTTGAGAAAAACTAACAGCCATTTTAGGATCGGCGAAGAAACGTAACTGTGACATGTCAATCATGTCACTGGTTACGATAGAGAGCTTCAAATAATCAACAGCAATATTGTCGTAACGATAAAAATACTAAATGTCCGAAACTGCTAATGTAGTTTCAAAAATAAGTTTTTTTTCTCTTACGGTAA
Organism: Pachyrhynchus sulphureomaculatus; assembly: GCA_019049505.1. NCBI lineage: Eukaryota > Metazoa > Arthropoda > Insecta > Coleoptera > Curculionidae > Pachyrhynchus > Pachyrhynchus sulphureomaculatus. Next base: position 18,860,792 of record CM032449.1, on the reverse strand, counting down.
TTGCGATTAGAAGAAGATGTAGCATAACGCAGAGCGTCTTCGATTGTGAGGTCTGGTTTGCATTGACTTTATTTACATTCTATGTTGTGTCAGATTATTGAGAGGGAATATAAATACATTCAGTGCCCGCTGGTTGCATATATGGTATACGTAAATAAACTGTATTTTAATTTCTGGTCGACAATTGTAAAAGTTTGACGTCCATCTAATCTATATCGTATTCGCGTTTTTTAAGCTTTTATTTTTTGAACAAAAATGACCCCCTGTCGAGTAAAGGTTCGATCTCACAAACTTTCGATAGATACACCGACTCCTTAACTATCGTGCAACAGATATCAGCTAAATTTTTATTTATTTGGCTGCAATTATTCTACTTTATCTTTAGTTTTTGACCGATTCCTTGAGGAAACATGTTTTGAAAAATTATCACGATAACAGTAACGTATGTAGCCTGCTGAATATCTCTATTTTATTTTCTTCTGTAAATATTTTAGTCGAACCGATACTAGTGGGCCGTGAAATTTATAGAACATGTACATCAATGTTTTAAAAATATTTGTTTTCGGTAAGCGGGTCTTGCTATCTTTGTCAAGGAAAATACAAAGAAAAAGATGTGCGATAATCAATGTCTGTTTATATTACTACCAAATTCCTCTAACTGTTGAAATTGGATAAAAACTACTTAACAACAACGAAGAAGAATGTTGAACGTAACCTTATAATATTTTCTTATAGAGCGGAAAATTTGAACAAATATTTTTCTTACAGAATTTGAATTTCTAACGAAATTTTTCTTAGTCTCATTTGTCCAAAAATCAATATATTTAACCGATAAATTTAGGCTTCGTTTGTACTCTAGTGAGAACTATAAAGTAGGTATAACAAATGACTTAATTGAGGATTAACCTATAGAAGTTATTTTTTCTTTATGGTTTAAGCTTTTTAGAGAATCTAATTTTAATATTTTGAATAAATCTTAATATATTTACTGTCTTAAGCTGTTATTCAAAATAAATTACATACTTAAACCACCCATAAAACAACGCTAATATATGTATTAACATTCTTTATTTGAGTAACTTGTGTAATGTAATGGTTAAGGTGACATTTTCTAACATTTTTACATTATTATATTTTATAGATGCCAGTTGAGAACATTCAATATTCTGAGAAGTATTGTGATGAACATTATGAATATAGGCATGTTATATTACCTCCAGATTTAGCAAAATTGGTACCACGTCCACATTTAATGACTGAAACTGAATGGAGAAATTTGGGTACATTTCTTATTTGTTAGATCAACTAAAAACAATTTTAATGATTTTTTCTTAGATTTTTGTTGGCTGCATTGATTACTGCCAGGCAAAACAAATTATAAACATTGTTAATATTGTTTTAGGTGTTCAGCAGAGTCCAAATTGGGTCCATTATATGCTACATAGTCCTGAACCTCATGTTTTGCTTTTTAGGAGGCCATTAGAAGGCGTTGACCCAGGCTACCAACGGTAACAGGAACAAATTGTAAATTAGAAAATATATTTTGAAATTGTGATAAGAAATAATTTAATAATAGGTATCTAATGAGAAAAAAAAGTTCTTTGATGGTTTTAGAGACCATCTCAACATGAACAAATATATAATTTGATTTTACTCACATTATTTTAATCGGTGTCTATGAATGATGAATATTAACAGCTAATTTGAAGACTGAATTTATAGACAATTTTAATGTACTGATGTATCAACTGACTAAACTTCTTTAGTGTATTAATTTTGCAAGGTACATAAAGCTTGAAACAGAAAGTATAGTTTGGTTTTAAGTACAATTAAAAATTTACTAATTACTTATTAATTATTTAAATACTTCCAATTTTTTTTTTTAAACCATTTGTCACCTTTAGACGGTCATAAATATATAAAGTGTTATTAAATATTTTTGAAATATGTTTTGAACAAATTTTAATATACTTTGCAATATACTGTTACAGATTTTTACTCTTGAAGAGTAAGACATTATTCTAGGATCATACTGTATTACCATTATTTTTACTTATCAGTACCAGATAATTTATAGTTTTAAAAAATAATTGTAATTGATCTCGGAAATTATTTATTTATGTTAAGTGTATCGTCAAAGCTCAAAATATGCCGTGCCTTTTGTTGGAGTTAAGACTAGTAAAATTAAGTAATAAAATGTCAAAGAAACTTTATTATTTAAATTTTTTTATGTGGATATTAATTTGTTTGTTAGCTTGAAGCCTGTTTCACGTAATAAAGAAAAGTTAACTGTGGGTTCTTATTGGTCAATTTAGATCTTACTGAAACTTACTGAAAATTCCTATTTCTCAATTAGATTTTCGAGTTTATATGATACAAGCTTTAGGAGGATCTTTTTGTACTACTCAATGTTGTATTTTTGAAGTGTAAACTAGTATTAAAGTAAATTGAGGAAAATACCATCACTAAAATCAAATGGGATAAGTAATTATCATAGCTGTGTAAAGTGGATTTTCCCAATTTTATTCAATTTTGGTATAACAATTAGAGTGTTTAAATTACAGAGAAGAACAGTAATTTACCAGTTAATTTCCAAATTCTTTTCAAGTGTTGCTCGATGAAAAGATAAGGGTAGCTGCATACTTCCAGTTTATCTATTTTTTTTTTCTACATATATCGACACTAGCACAATTTGGTGGTATTTTATTTGCGCAATTCTCAGATTTTTATCAAGAATAATATGTAAAAACAGAACAAATGCAATTTAGAAAAGAAGAATAAGTGAAAACACACCCATAAAATGTGAATTCTCAATTTTAATTAAATTTTAAGCCGAGGATAATTTTGACTCTAATTTTACCAGTAATTTATCAGAATTTTACAGATAATTACCACTTTAAAAGATCTTATACTATGTGGGGTGAAAAGTCTCGAGACTTTTGAAGAAAAAAAAACAATGTTTCGGCCAAATTATTCTTCAACATAGTCTTCTTCAAGAGCAATACATTCAATCCAGCGAACTTTGGTATCTTTTATATTGTACGATTTGTCGAGTTTTCGTCACTTGAGCCAAATCTTTCTCTGGAGATAACTTTTCCAATTTGAAAAGAGGTAATAGTCGCTGGGGGCCAGATCTGGTGAATACGATGCCCCAAGCCATTTTTGGGTTCTGACTGTATTTTTTTCCATCAAAAAGCAATAATGACTGAACACACGAAATTCTTTTTGTTCCATCGTTTTGCAAAAATCAAAAGTAGCGTCATTCAAACAGCTGTAACTCGCAAACTAATAGACAAAATGGCATGATAATTTTAAACGAATCTTCTGAGAGTTGGCACTAACTGGAAATTGTAGGGTTTTTTAGTTGTGCTGCCATCCCTCGGAAAGTCTTGGGATTTTTCAGCCTATATAAGGCTATTTATTGTACTCTATTGAATAAGGGAATGGGACATACTTACTTTTTTAATCTTTATAGAAACATTTTTTATTTTAGGACCTCTGGGATAAAGTTAGATAAACAAAATATTTAAACGTTTTTAAGTGTTTTTTATTTTGCCATTTGACATTCACTAGTTAAAAACTATTTAAAAATTAAGTAACAACAATAGGTTTTTTTCGAATACAGAAGAATGTTCTGCAGGTTAGAACAGTTATTTTAACAAGTTGTAGTTCTCAATAAATCAGTTAATTTTAGCAAATATTTTCTATAAATATATAAATTATGTGAGGAGAGATAAGGCCTCCTTCACATGGAGTTTACTATACGTTGATATGCACTTCCTCTTTAAAGTTTTGGTTACAATTCTTTTTTTATAAAAAATACTTCGATACGGCAGATATCTAGGCGCCAAGATGCTAATTGTGAAAAATATGATTTTTTGAAGTATTTGCTCTGAGGCTGCATTGGGTACAATTTAAAAAAAGTTTTTTTTTAACGCTCTTATATAGTATAAGCTATATTTGATGGAAAGGTTTCTTTTAGTGAGTAATATAACCTGTTAAAAGTACTTTGAATCGCATAAACGATTATTGCAAAACTTTACTTTAAATTACTGTTGCATTGTATACGAATTATATAAAATTAGGCTTTTAAGGTATTTCTTACAAGTAACTGTTAAAAGTAATTTTGCTTGACATTTTGAGAAATAATAGATTTCACTGTTTTAATATAAAAATGGTTTATGATGCCGTATTGCCTTAATGAATTGTAAAAGTTTCAGATATTCACCATGTAAAAGATAGGAATCCATACTTTTTCTTCGATCAAAAACGTGCGTTTTTTACAATACACTACTGTCGGAAAGTATTTGTCCACCTAGAAATTTTAATGTAACTTCCAAAATTTAATACCTAATTAAACCCTTTTATTATATTAGGTAAACTTAATTGTTCTTAACAAGTGTCCGTTATAAAATTGTTTAGATAAGCCTTTTTGGTGAAATCATAAATTAAAAACCAATTAGAACAAATTTCCAAGTTTTGCATGATAATCGTTTTGAGGCGATTTCTGAGAATTCCAGTTGAAGTAAGAACTCGTTTCAAGTTTCTAGGGATTATAGAAATTCGTAGTGACATTTTATGACAAAAATTAAGCTATAAATACCATTGCCCTTTTGGAAATTAACCATTCGTCAACAGTACTTTGTCACTGATACAGGCTCAATTGTTTTGTGCCAAAAACGAAAGAAGTTTCCGTTGAAAATCGGGCTCTGATAATTGCGAATACATCAAAATGGTCACTCGAGTCAACAAATCGCGAGTGATATGCGGATGCCAAGGAGAACGGTCATAAAAAAATTTTCTGCGAGACATGGAATTCCCAACCAAAAACGTTCAGGGCAGGCCTCCAAAAACGACTCCCGCTGAAAACAGAACTATAACAATGTTCAGCAGACGTAATCGCCGCCTAACCGCATCAGAAATCACGGCTCAAGTAAACCTGGAGCGGCCCATCCCCATCAGCGTGACAACTGTGAAGAACTGGTTAGCAGCTGGAGAGAGGATGTTGGAAGCCTGCCAGTTGCCTACAGTAAAACATGGTGGAGGTTCAGTAATGGTTTGGGGTTGTTTTGGCAACGGTAAAGTTGGAAAAATCTTTAGGATAGAAGGAATCATGCGAAAAGAACAGTATCAAGAAATTTTTTTTGCTAACTCAAATGCTTCCTTCTAGAAGAGATATTTTTCAGGGGAAATTTATTTTTCAGCATGACAACGACATTCTGCTAAACAAATTAGAGAAAAATTTTGGACCAATGGAAATCCTATGACGTCCTGGAAGTGATGACGGCCTCCACACAATCACCCGACTTGAACCCCATTTGCTATGGGACCATTCGAAACTCAATCCAACACGAGAAAATCATTTGTGGGAACTTTTACAAGCAGAATGGGTTAAAATAACCGAAGAAATTACTGGACAGAATGCGGAAACTCTGTAACGCGGTAATTAAAAACAAAGGAGGTCACATAGATGAGAAAAATCCTGGAAAATCATGAATATTTTTCTGATTTTCTAGACTGTAAATAATGTGAAAATAAATAATAATTCATTAAAATTAAAAAAAAAAAATTATATACATATACACACATATATATATATATATATATATATATATATATATATATATATATGTATATATATATGTATATATATATATATATATATATATATATATATATATATATATATATATATAGTATATATATATATATATTATATATATATATATATATATATATATATATATATATATATATATATATATATATATATATATATATATATATATATATATATATATATATATATATATATATATATATATATATATATATATATATATATATATATATATATATATATATTATCTGGGTTTTTGTTGTCTTGGGACTGAAATAACTAGGTGGGCAAAATCCTTTCTGACGGTAGTGTATGTGCGTTAAAAAACAAAAAAGCATAAAAAATATATATATATATATATATATATATATATATATATATATATATATATATATATATACATAATAAAAAAATTAGTTTGCTTTCATTTGTTAAAATATGAAGGCACTTCATTCATTCATATATTTCAAGAACTGAATTTTCATTAAAGGGCAACGTAGCTTGAAGAAGACTGCGCGCGCGGACGTGGGTGTTCTTTCAAACTTTGAATCACATAATGCATTGCACTGATCGGACTTTCTTTTAAAAGATACTAGATAAACGCGTGCCTTTATTCAGTTATCAATACTTAATAATTGATATATTTTTAATAAATAATCCAAAGTATCATTTTAATTAGTTATGCATAATTTTTATTGTATATCATGTAAAAGTATCAACGTTATTATAAATAACACGTGATTGCGTGCGGCGAGAAGCAAGAGAAGTTACATTGCCACATTCATTATACTTTGAAAACCAAATTATTTCGCGTCTTTCTCTAACATAATGCTCTTTCTGTCTTCTCGTAAGAAATACCTTAAACATTATATACATATCGACGGGTAAAAGGCAAAAAGGAATAAGCTATTATTAAGCAACTTCACAGAAAAACAAGAAAAAAAAATTATTCACAAAATGTAGATCTCTTTTGAACTTGCTATTTTCAAATCCGGCAAACGGTCAAGAAAATATAACTTATATCACTGGCTGATACAAGTCTAATTTTTAGGCATAACTGCCCTCTGTCGGGGGTTGTTTACGGCCAGAGACAGAGAGAGGATTTGTTTAGCGAGTTACTAACAATTACCGCTAGACAGTTTGATTGTTACGGTTTTACCATACGTCTATAAAAATCAATATCAACTACCAAATTTCACTAGCTGTTCTACCATCTCTTAATCCATTATTGGTCATAATACGACAAAACGCGTTCCGACTTGTACCGACAGATAAGAGAGCAGCAAATAACTACTCAAACATGGACTTTATTCAATTTAACGACGTGGCATTTGAAATTGTTGAGAAGATCTTATACTACATACATACTTCTATTTCTCTGTATAAATAAAACGATACAAAGTGTAACATTACCTTAAAAAATGTTTTATAATAAATAATATCCGCTTATTTGCTGTAGGAGTGCAAAATGTTTTACAAAAAATCACATCCTCTCATTTACTTACACAACTATAATGTAAGAATACATTTGTTGCTCTTGTAGCAAATTAAATGCCCTAAAGTGATGAAATAGTTGATTTCATGCCAAAAAAAAAAATTTGGAAGGCCAAATATTTCACCAAAAATATTGTTTACTCCTTTCTACCTTTCAAGTAAAAATTATCAATAATAAGTGCTTTCTTATTCGATAATTATTTTTGGACACCTTATTTAGAATAAGGTAAATAGTTTTGTATAGTAACAAAAATTTAAATTTTCAAATTATAGGTGTCTCCAAAATAACGTGGAACATTTTTATGGCCTAAAGAAAACTTTTAACGACGAAAGACCTATTATTGAAAAATAGAAATGTTATACTGGCCCAGAAATCGTAATAGATGGAGTGGAAAAAGCAATAACTCAAATGAAAGATAACAAAGTAGCGGGCCCCCTAATGGAGTTCACTCTGAACTCCTGAAACTCTGATCGGAATGGATTGATATTTTTTACATCTTTACTTAATGAAATATACAACTCTGGTAATATTCTTCAACAATGGCTACGTTCCACCTTCATAATTATACCAAGCAATTCGGCTAAATGAAAAGAAAACGGAATATATGGTAATTAGCAAGAGCTCTAGTGTTAATGATCAGTGGGACTACTCTATAGAAATTAAAGCCCATATAGAAAAAACAAAAACAGCTTTCAACAGATTATTATTAAAGATAAAAATGAGCCTCTTTCCTTGTTACGTGTTCACAGTATTACTATACAAGGTAGAAAGTTGGACAACAACTCAAGCAGCCAGCAAGAGGATTAATGCTTTTGAGATGTAGACATATAGATGAGTATCGCGGATATCTTGGGTAGATCATGTCACAAATGAACAAGTAATACAAAGGAGAGAGGAGTGTCGGCAGAAGGAGAATTTCATGCCTTTAAAATTTTATAACTTGACTTTCTACATCAACACCAGGTCTGTTTCAGGCAGCAGTGGACAGAGTGAAAATAGTGCCGGTGATTGCCAACATCCGGCACGGATAGGCACTCGAAGATTGTACGTTAATAAAAAAAATACACGTAAAAATTTTCCGAAAAATGCTTTCTAACATGGTTAGAACCCCCATGTTTTTTTTTTAGACTGTAGAATAAGCCATAATAGAAAAATAACAATGTGATTTTGGGACACCCTCAATCAATATAAGGAAGGGCCCTGTCTCCATCTCCTCCATCGAACAATGTTGACTGAAGTTAAATCAAGACATTTTGAGTTCTTAATAAAGACGTATTTAGGGACAGGGACACATTAAAAAGATATTTTCCATTTCGATAATTTCATAAGTCAATATAAGAATTGTAAATGTAATGTGACGTGAAAAGTAAATTAGCCTTTATTTACCTTTTATTACGTTATATAATTATGACACAATTACCGTAGAACTTGAAATTGCTTAATAAGTTGGAAGGCACAGTAAAATCGTTTACTTATCTCCCCTTTAGAAATATTCCTTTCAGAAGTTAACAACATAAGCAAAACAGCGCGGCGCAGCGTTTTAACGGAGCCGTTTGGTGTTAAAATCAAGCTGATAATCGTGACGTCTTTCAGGAAGGCAAAATATTCTTTTGGGAGAGTGAGATACACAAAATAGAAATAGAGAATGACAGAATAGGGTTTGTTTTCAATAGTCCTGTTGACTTTTTCGCGTGTAATTATGGTTATGATGGACTGAAAAAGAGAAAGATTTATTTACAGTGTACAAATTCATTGAATACAACCTCCTGGTTAATAAGTTGAAAGACGCAGTAAAATCGTTTACTTATTCCCATCTTTATAAATATTCCTTTCAGAAGTTAACAACATAAGCAAAACAGCGTGCCGCAACGTTTTAACGGAGCCGTTTGGTGTTAAAATCAAGCTGATAATCGTGACGTCTTGCAGGAAGGCAAAATATTTGGGAGAGTGAGATATACAAAATAGAAATAGAGAATGACAGAATACGGTTTGTTTTCAATAGTCCTGTTGACTTTTTCGCGTGTATTATTATGGTTATAATGGGCTGAAAGAGATAGATTTATTTACGGTGTATAAATTCATTGAATACAACCTCCTGCTTAATAAGTTGAAAGACACAGTACACGGTAAAATCGTTTACTTATTCCCATCTTTTTAAATATTCCTTTCAGAAGTTAACAACATAAGCAAAACAGCACGGCGCAGCCTTTTAACGGAGCCGTTTGGTGTTAAAATCAAGCTGATAATCGTGACGTCTTGCAGGAAGGTAAAATATTTGGGAGAGTGAGATATACAAAATAGAAATAGAGAATGACAGAATAGGGTTTATTTTCAATAGTCCTGTTGACTTTTTCGCGTGTAATTATGGTTATAATGGGCTGAAAAAAAGATAGATTTATTTACAGTGTATAAATTCATTGAATACAACCTCCTGCTTAATAAGTTGAAAGACACAGTAAAATCGTTTAGTTATTCCCATCTTTATAAATATTCCTTTCAGAAGTTAACAACATAAACAAAACAGCGCGGTGCAGCGTTTTAACAGGGACGTTTGGTGTTAAAATCAAGCTGATAATTGTCACGTCTTACAGGAAGGCAAAATATACTTTTTGGGGAGTGAGATATACAAAATAGAAATAGAGAATGACAAAATAGGGCTTGTTTTCAATAGTCCGGTTGACTTTTTCGCGTGTAATTATGGTTATAATGGACTGAAAAGGAGAAAGATTTATTTACAGTGTACAAATTCATTGAATACAACTACAACTATCCTCTTTAAGAAAAATTGAAATAAGCTCGAAATTAAAATCGCGTCTCTTTTGTATTTTGAATTTTTAAAGTATAATACAAAATAGCAAGGTGTCTGTTTTAAAAGTCTAAATTTAAGGCCATAGACGAATAAACCGATATAGACCTGAAACTCAAATGACCGCTACTCAACAGGTATTAAAAATCTTAGAATCCCTAAGAAATTCAAAAGTCCCTATTTTATCAGCACAGCTTCTGACGAAAGTTGCATCCTGCTTCGGTCGTTACTTCCCACCTAGAGAACATAGGAACAATAGAAGTTGGCAAAAAAATTTACGTGAATATTACCAGGTCAATTCTTTAGTCTGTACTAATAAGTTTTTATGCCAAATTTCAAAAATGTTAACTTATAGCCTGTGTTCTATGGAGGTGTTGCTTTAATACTTTCGGGCTTACATTGAATCGGAACAAAAAAGGAATATAAGTCAAGAATAATAAGAATCGTACACCAGTTCAATTTGCTAATTTTAGCAAAAATATGTTTTTTTTTTATAAACGAAGAAAAAAAACAAAATAACGAAAATTCAGAGCCGTGTTAAGGGCGTCGAGAAAATTTTAGTTACGGTATAAAGTTTCAACGTTTAAGTTTATTTTATTAATGTTAAGTTCACACAAACTTATATCTTATTATTCTAATATTTTAATTCATAGTTTTGGCGTAACCAAGAATTTTTAGGGTCATAATTTTAATGGTAATATTACCGGTATGATTTCAGTAAATTACCAGTAAAAATTAGTCTAAATATTTTTCCCCTCTTTTGATACCTAGACTGTCTGAAAAGTTCTCGGCCAAGCCTCGAAGATGCGGAGGTCGTCCAAAAACTGCTACAACACAAATCATTCAACAAGTCCATATGGTGTTAGATGATCGACGAGTGAAAGTGCCTGAAATAACTGACGCTATAGGCATCTCAAAAGAAGAAATTGGAAATATTTTGTATGAAGAATTATATATGAAAAAGTTTTGTGCAAGATGGGTACCGCATTTGCTGATAATTGACCAAAAACGATCATTTTAAGCAAAATAAAATGAATTTCAGCATCGTTTCATAACCGTTGATGAAACTTGGATTCACCACTATACACCAGAGCAAAAGAACAGTCGAAATAAGGGATTGAAGGCGGTGCAAGGGCACAAAAGAAGGCAAAGAGACGGTTCCATCAGTAGGGAAGGTTATGGCAACAGTATTTTGGGATTACAAAGATGTTTTGTTGATCGATTATCTTCAGAAAGGTAAAACAATTAATTATTGTAACCTTTTGGATTAGTTAGATGCAAAAATTCGTGAGAAAAAAACCTGCTTTAAAGAATCACTTTTCAAGACAAACATGCACAGTGTTTTGACAATGCCAAAATTCAACGATTTAAAGTACGAATTGCTTGAACATCCAGCGTATTCACCAGATTTGGCTTCTTTTGACTATTATCTATTTCTAAACATGAAAAAATTCCTGGCTGGAAAGTGTTTTATACCAAATGACAAAGCTATTGCAGTTGTGAATGGATATTTTGCAAACCTTTCGGAATCACATTTTAATAATGTTATTGAATTATTGGAAAAACGTTGGCATAAATGTATTGAAGTTTCAGGAGATTATATTGAAAAATAAAACATATTTCACGTCAAAAAACATTTTTTTTCATTATTAGCATGAGAACTTTTCAGACGGCCCACGTAACTTACCGAAAAAATTTGAAATTTACCTGTAATCTTCACACCCCCAGCGATATGCGTATAAGATTTTGGCACAAATTATGAAAAAAAGGACGCAGTGTTTAAGATGTTAATTTTACCGGTAACGTTACCGACAAGATCCCAGTAAATTACCGGTAAAAATTAGTCTAAATGTTTAACCTGTTTTGTGACTTACCTGTAAAATGGAATCTTACCTGTAATCTTGAACACCTACTGATACGCTTATAAGATTTTGATTTAACCAGAAATTCTCAAAAATATGAAAGCGGTTTTTATGCCAAAATTTTACTGGTAATATTACCGATAGGATTCAAGTAAACTTTAAAAATTAGAGTAAAAATATTTTTTCCTTGTTTTTAGGTAATTTACGCGGTCCTAACGAAATATCCCTTAAGCAACATATCTTCCTGTTTAGGAGTTGTAACCATAGCGTAAGAGGGGGGACGCAATTTTCCCTTCACCCGACCCCGCCAAAAATCTCTCCGGTATATTTACTTAATTTTACATTAAATAATTATATTTAATGTTATTTACTAACTATGAAACGCTTGATGTTTCATTAATTCCCTAAAAGCACCGTTTTCCATCTTCAACAATTGTTGATAGTTGCCTTGTTCTACTATTTGTCCGTCTTGTAGAACGGCTATCGTGTCTGCATTTTGAATTGTCGATAATCTGTGTGCTATCGTAAGTACCGTCCGTCCTTTCATTATTCTTTCTAAGGCTTCCTGAACTAGTCTTTCCGATTGGGCATCTAAGGCACTAAAATAAAAGATTAAAAGTATTACTTTATATTTTCCAGGGTATGTCCAATATATAAAAAAGATGACCCCGATGAAAAAAATAACTATAGGCCCATATCGCTGGTTCCAATTCTATCAAAACTAATAGGAATGGCTTTTGCACGTAGATTGATAAACTCTCTTGATAATAATCATCTTCTGAATCGAATGCAGTTTAGATACAGGAAAAATCTTTCTATGACTAATGCTTTGATCGAGTTTGTGACGGATATAGTTGGGGCCTTTGAGGCAGGCGAAATGGTAATCGCCGCTTTCTGCGATCTTTCAAAGGCCTTTGACTGTGTATGTCACAATATTCTACTGGCCAAACTTGGGTATTATGGAGTGAGAGGAAATGTTTATGATTTTCTAAGATCATACTTAGAAAACAGGAGAGAGCTAGTGGACTGTGATGGTGCATGGTCATCAAGCCTACCAATATTAGCAGGGATGCCACAAGGCTCAATATTGGGACCAATCCTGTTTGTGATATATGTCAATGATTTGCCTCCCTACTTAGAGGACATTAACATTATACAATATGCACATGACACCACCCTATACTCTGCTCATAAAAATAAGCAGACATTTGAAAATACAATAAATGTTAATTTAAATAAAGCAGAAAAATGGATCCAAGCAAACACACAAGCTCTTAACCTAGGCAAGACTGCCATACTAAACATGTCACTAGGTAAAAATTCAGAAGATAATCCTGTTAAGTTTTTGGGGCTTTATATTGATTCAGGGTTCTCCTTTAGATGCCATATTGCAAAACTCAGCTCAGGCCTATCAAAGGTAATTTATTTCATCCGAAAAATAAAACATTACTCAACAATAGAAACTATGAAACGCCTATATGGGCCTTTTCCATAGTCGACTAAATTATGCAATTTTATTATGGGGAAATACGGTTTTATTGGCCAGTTATCTTTAAGCAGCAAAAGAGGGCTATAAGAGTTATCGTAAATGTGTCACAAAGGCAATCTTGCGGAGAATACTTTGGGCAATTAAAGATTCTGACAGTGCCAGCCATGTATATTTACCAATGCCTGTCTTTTGTTAAAAATAATCTGGATTCCTTAACAACACATGATGATATCCACGATTATGAAACAAGAAATAAAAATAAGATCATCATTCCTCGGCACAGGCCGACTGCAACTCGTAAGAGTTTTATTGTCTCTGCTGTAAAATTTTACAACCACCTTCCAGATGGTTTCAAACACACGTAAATTTAAACGTGAAAAAAACTATTAATATCAATATGCCCGTACAATTACAGCGAGTACTTTGGGGCAATTTGAATATGTATATTGTCTTTCATTATTGTCTATTTTGGTTATCGATTCTATTATTTTTTTAATTCACTTACATATATAATTATTTTATTTTCACCTGTATTTGACGATGCAAAGACGATGTGCAGGTTAGGTTTGCTTAACATGATTTGTACAAGTTATTATGCAAATAAAGTATTATTATTATTATTACAAAAAGTTCTTCTTTCTCACATTTGATCAATCTGGTTCCATGTTTGGCTGACGGGCCAAAACCAAGTCAGCACAAACGCTATTACCATTCCGTATTAAGGAATGACCTGACAATGTTACATGTTTTCAAAATCACTGACTTCTGAATGTTTCTGTGTATGTCTGTGTTGAGTCCCAATTGCACTAAATGTGGTGTGAATGTTATTGGTGTAAGGCCTGTGGCTGATATAATGAGGGGGACAATGATGACTTTTTCCTGTCTCCATAGCCTTTTTATTTCCGTTGCAAGGTCTGTGTATTTGGAAATTTTTTCTGTGTATTTCGCTTGGATGTTTGTGTCATTGGGGACAGCTATGTCAATCAGATAGGTGACTTTTCCTTTTTTGCACTGAAAAGTAATATCGGGTCTATTGGCGGAGACTGTTTTATCTGTATGGATACCGATATCCCAGTAGAGCTTGTAATCTTCATTTTCAAGTATGGATGTTGGCGTGTATTTGTAGTAGGGATCTGCGTTTTCTATGAGTCTGTATGTTGTGGCTAGTGCTTGGTGAACCACTTTGGCAGCTGAATCATGCCTGGCTGTGTACTCCGTTCCGGCCAATATTTTACATCCGCTCGTTATGTGTTCGATCGTTTCTTTCTGCTGGTGGCATTTCCTACATCTGTCCTCTGCAATAGTCGGGTCTTTGATGATATGCTTTTGGTAGTTTCTGGTTAATATGACTTTATCCTGGATGGCAAGTAAGAAGCCTTCAGTCTCAGGGAATAGCTGCCCATCCTGTAACCAGGTGTATGATTGTTTTTTATTTACGTGGTCTTGTTCTATGTGGTATCTGTGTTTTCCGTGGAGTGTTTTCTCTGACCACGTTTTCAACTTTTCCTGTTGTAATTGGGTGTGACTGTGTGTGTCTGCTAAGTGGTCTGCCCGGGCTAAGTCCAGAGGTGTGTAGTTTTTGTCTGCTTTCACTGTCGCTGTGTGGAGGCTGGTTTGCTTGCTGTGAAAGAATTTCCTAAGTGTTTGTATTTGTTTTGTGTGTAATGATCTGATGTCTATAATTCCTCTTCCTCCTGCCTTCCTCTCGATGGTAAGTCTTTCTTTGCATGCGTTGGGGTGTAATTTCCTGTATTTGGTGAATTGAGATTGTATAAGGATGTGAATATTTTCTATGTCTGTTTGTGACCATTTGATGATACCAAATGAATGTGAGTATAGGTATAGCGAACGTGTTGATGGCTTTAGTGAGATTCTTAGAGTTGAGTTTTGTTTGCAAAAGTTTCGTCAGTCTGTTTTTGAATTCGGTTCTGAGCTCTGTTTTGATGTGAGTGTGGTTGAGTTTGGTGCTTTGTTGGAAGCCTAGATATTTGTATGTTTCTTTATCGAACATGTTATCGAGCGTTTCATTGTTGATGGTTTCTGTTTCATGGTGGCACTTCCATTGGCCTTTGTTGATGTGGAGCACTTTGCATTTACTTATACCAAATTCCATATTGACATTTAAGGTGAATATTTCTGTGATTTTCAGGAGTTCTTTCAGCTGTGTTTGTGTGGCAGCGTAGAGTTTTATGTCGTCCATATATAGGAGGTGGTTTATTTTATGTTGATTCACTTTTTGGTGTCTGATATTGAAGCCATGCTCTGTTCTGTTTAGTATATTTGAGAGTGGATTGAGACAGAGGCAAAACCATAGAGCACTGCGCGAGTCTCCCTGAAATATACCCCGTCTGATGTACAGCTCTTCTGTTTGGATCCGTTCGGTTTGTGTTTCTAGGCGTATTTTGGTTTTCCATGTTTTCATAATTTGCGCGAGAAACTGCCTGAGGTGTTGGTTGATTTTATAGATTTCTAGGGCCCTGATTAACCAGCTGTGGGGTATGGAGTCGAAGGCTTTTTTATAGTCTATGTAACCGATGTGAAGGTTTCTGTGTTCTTTTCTGGTTTGTCCCATAATCACGCTATCTATAATCAGCTGCTCTTTGCATCCTCGACTATTTTTCCTGCATCCCTTCTGCTCTTCTGTGAGGATATTGTTGTCTGTTAGGTGTTGTTCTATTTTCTTCGAAATTGTGGCTGTGATGATCTTGTATAGGGTTGGAAGACAGGTGATAGGTCGGTAGTTTGACGGGTTTGTGGTGTCTGAGCTTTTGGGTTTAACGTATGTTATTCCTTGTGTGAGGAAAGTGGGAAATGTGTGTGGTTGTAGAATGGCTTTGTTGATTTGGTGTGTGAGTGCTTCGTGTGTGGTGGTAAACTGTTTGTACCAGAAGTTTTGTATATTGTCTATTCCAGGACATTTCCAGTTGTGTGTGTGTTTGATAGTTTCTGTAATTTCTTGTGTATTAAATGTGGTATTTTCTTGTTCTGTCACATGTTTATGTTTGTCTTCTTCGGCTTTGATCCAGGGAGTGTTATTATTGTGTAGTTTGGGTTCTGACCAGATACTTTTCCAATAATCTGTGAGTTCTTGTTTGTTTGGTGGTTCAGTCACTGCTATCTGTTTGTTGTACATAGTTTTCCGGTAGAACTGTTTTTCGCTTCTTCGGAAGAGGTTGTTGGTGTCTTTCCTCTCATTTGATTCTTTGTATCTACGGAGTCTTGCGGCATATACAGATAGTTTTTGTTTCAGGGTATCGAGGATTTCTGGCAGTGTTCTGTTGGGAGACTTAGATTTGATCTTGTTTGCCCCCTGTGTGACACGTTTGGACGCGTTCCCGCTTATAAACTGGGTAAGATGTCCTAGATCTCTCCTGATGTTGTTGATTTTGTTTTCTATTCTTATTTGCCATTTGAATTTTGGTTTTGTCCTGTTGGTGTTTCCTTGTCGTTGAGGGAGTTTTTGATTATTTTGTGTTAGAGTGGTGATTGCTGCTGCGTATATTATTGTGTGAATGTCTTCGATTGTGCTTAAGTCTTATTATTATTATGATCGTTCTCGTTTTTCTTTCTCACATTTGGTCAATGTGGTTCCATGTTTGGCTGACGGGCGCAAACCAAGTCAGCACAAACGCATTACTATTGTGTATTAAGGAATGACCTGACAATATTACATGTTTTCAAAATCACTGACTTCTGAATGTTTTTGTGTATGTTTGTGTTGAGTCCTAATTGTACTAAGTGTAGTGTGAATGTTGTTGGTGTAAGGCCTGTGGCTGATATAATGAGGGGGACAATGATGACTTTTTCTTGTTTCCATAGCCTTTTTATTTCCGTTGCAAGATCTGTGTATTTGGAAATTTTCTCTGTGTATTTCGTTTGGATGTTTGTGTCGTTGGGGACAGCTATGTCAATTAGATAGGTGACTTTTTCTTTTTTTGCACTGAAAAGTAATATCGGGTCTATTGGCGGAAACTGTTTTATCTGTATGGATACCGATGTCCCAGTAGAGCTTGTAATCTTCATTTTCAAGTATGGATGTTGGCGTGTATTTGTAGTAGGGATCTGTGTTTTCTATGAGTTTGTATGTTGTGGCCAGTGCTTGGTGAACTACTTTGGCAGCTGAATCATGCCTGGCTGTGTACTCTGTTCCGGCCAATATTTTACATCCGCTCGTTATGTGTTCGATCGTTTCTTTCTGCTGGTGGCATTTCCTACATCTGTCCTCTGCAATAGTCGGGTCTTTGATGATATGCTTTTGGTAGTTTCTGGTTAATATGACTTTATCCTGGATGGCAAGTAAGAAGCCTTCAGTCTCAGGGAATAGCTGCCCATCCTGTAACCAGGTGTATGATTGTTTTTTATTTACGTGGTCTTGTTCTATGTGGTATCTGTGTTTTCCGTGGAGTGTTTTCTCTGACCACGTTTTTATCTTTTCCTGTTGTAATTGGGTGTGACGTGTGTGTCTGCTGAGTGGTCTGCCCGGGCTAAGTCGAGAGGTGTGTAGTTTTTGTCTGCTTTCACTGTCGCTGTGTGGAGGCTGGTTTGCTTGCTGTGAAAGAATTTCCTAAGTGTTTGTATTTGTTTTGTGTGTAATGATCTGATGTCTATAATTCCTCTTCCTCCTGCCTTCCTCTCGATGGTAAGTCTTTCTTTGCATGCGTTGGGGTGTAATTTCCTGTATTTGGTGAATTGAGATCGTATAAGGATGTGAATATTTTCTATGTCTGTTTGTGACCATTTGATGATACCAAATGAATATGTGAGTATAGGTATAGCGAACGTGTTGATGGCTTTAGTGAGATTCTTAGAGTTGAGTTTTGTTTGCAAAAATTTCGTCAGTCTGTTTTTGAATTCGGTTCTGAGCTCTGTTTTGATGTGAGTGTGGTTGAGTTTGGTGCTTTGTGGGAAGCCTAGATATTTGTATGTTTCTTTGTCGAACATGTTATCGAGTGTTTCATTGTTAATGGTTTCTCTCTCATGGTGGCACTTCCATTGGCCTTTGTTGATGTGGAGCACTTTGCATTTACTTATACCAAATTCCATATTGACATCTAAGGTGAATATTTCTGTGATTTTGAGGAGTTCTTTCAGCTGTGTTTGTGTGGCAGCGTAGAGTTTTATGTCGTCCATATATAGGAGGTGGTTTATTTTATGTTGATTCACTTTTTGGTGTCTGATATCCATGTTTTCATAATTTGCGCGAGCAAAACTGGCTGAGCGGTGTTGGTTGATTTTATAGATTTCTAGGGCCCTGATTAACCAGCTGTGGGGTATGGAGTCGAAGGCTTTTTATAGTCTATGTAACCGATGTGAAGGTTTCTGTGTTCTTTTCTGGTTTGTCCCATAATCACGCTATCAATGATCAGCTGCTCTTTGCATCCTCGACTATTTTTCCTGCACCCCTTCTGCTCTTCTGTGATAATATTGTTGTCTGTTAGGTGTTGTTCTATTTTCTTGGAAATTGCGGCTGTGATGATCTTGTATAGGGTTGGAAGACAGGTGATAGGTCGGTAGTTTGACGGGTTTGTGGTGTCTGAGCTTTTGGGTTTAACGTATGTTATTCCTTGTGTAAGGAAAGTGGGAAGTGTGTGTGGTTGTAGAATGGCTTTGTTGATTTGGTGTGTGAGTGCTTCGTGTGTGGTGATAAACTGTTTGTACCAGAAGTTTTGTATATTGTCTATTCCAGGACATTTCCAGTTGTGTGCGTATTTGATTGTTTCTGTAATTTCTTCTGTAGTTAGTGTGGAATTTTCTTGTTCTGTCACACGTTTGTGTTTATCTTCTTCGGCTTTGATCCAGGGGGTGTTATTATTATGTAGTTTGGGTTCTGACCAGACAGTTTTCCAATAATCTCCGATTTCTTGTTTGTTTGGTGGTTTAGTTACTACTGTCTGCTTGTTGTACATAGTTTTTCGGTAGAACTGTTTTTCGCTTCTTCGGAAGAGGTTGTTGGTGTCTTTCCTCTCGTTTGATTCTTTGTATCTACGGAGTCTTGCAGCATATACGGATAGTTTTTGTTTCAAAGTATCAACGATTTCTGGCAGTGTTCGCTTGAGAGATTTAGATTTGATCTTGTCTACACCCTGTGTGACACGTTTGGACGCGTTCCCGTTCATAAACTGGGTAAGGTGTCCCAGATATCTTCTGATGTTGTTGATTTTGTTTTCTAGTCTTATTTGCCATTTAAATTTAGGTTTTCTGCTGTTGGGGTCTCTTTGTCGTTGCGGGAGTTTTTGATTATTTGTGTGTTATAGTGGTGACTGCTGCTGCATATATTATTGTGTGAATGTCTTCGATCGTGCTTAAGTCTGTTATGTACTGTGGTATTATGTGCTTGTTTATTGTGTTGAGGATTATTTGTGTGCTCTGTTTGAAAATTAAACGAGGGATGGGATTTCTTGTTGTAGGATCGGTGCCTGACCATCGAGCTAGATGTGACTGCATTTCTGCTTTGAGTGTTTGTATGAGAGGTGATTCGGAGTGATGTTGTGTAGATGTTGTTGAGGGTGGTGAGTCATTCATTTTGTCGTCTGTGATATGGTGTCGTGTGGTGCTTGCTATTTGCTTTGAAATATTATTTTGAGTTATGCTCCTGCTGGGTGGTGGGTCTTGTTGTTTTTCGACTGGGTGGTTGTGTGTGTGAGATTGGTTCGGTATCTGCTCTACTGTTTCTATTGTTTGGTTGGTCTGTGTTCAGTTCAGCAGCTACTTGGTCTGTGTTCAGTTCAGCAGCTACTGTGTCTTTGATGGTCTGCAATTCGAAAGGTGTGAGGCGATTGTTCTTGGTAATAACTCTTTTTTGGTCTATTACTCTCTGTTCTGTAACAAGTAATTGCAGATGTTATTATTATTATTATTATTATTATTATAAAATTCCGAAACAGCAAGATATAAGGAGATTAGGAGAATAACAAAGTAATCATGTTAAAGCATGTCCGTCGTAAATAAACATGTATGGTCATTTTAAAAATCGGCCTTGAAGAAAAAGCACCATGTTTAGCGGCTATGTTGGCTTGTAATTTTAGGGTGGCAGCAACAATTTATCAATATTTCCATCTTTTATTACCTGGAGTAATAATAAAGAACAAAATTACCCCAAAGTTAGAGAGCGATCTCTCTTACTAACGACAGGAGGCTTTGGAGGCTTGAAACTTTGATGTTATGTTGTTAGAAATAACGACTCAGCAAGCCACAAGGTTTATCTGCTGCAATCATTTAGAGAATAATTATCCGAGTGCCGAAATTGCCAACCTAAGCGACTTTAATGTCCACAACATCAACTTTTAATAAGTATTCAAATATGATAGACGAATAAGGTCTTGAAGCTGAATCATTCTCAATCAGTTGTGGTTTTACTCATCGATGAACCAACACGGACCCCTGATCGAGACGGAGAGTTCGCTAGTCTTCTTGATCTGTTTTTTAACCACCAATCCAGAGACTTACACTGTCCCCGTAAATCTGGCATTAAGACCATAAACTGCTTTCGACATCGAGCATCCTACTAAACAGTGACAGAGAGGCGCCTAAACCGCGCAAGATTTGGCACTACAAATTTGCTAAATGGGAGGAACTCATGGGATATTTTTGAACTTTCCCTTGGGTTTTTTTTTTATGGGTTACCACACGGGCTGCAACGAAGTCCCTAAAGCGCTACAGGAGCGACACGTGTGCGGAGAAAGCGATTCACGTTGTTCTTGAATCGTTGTAAATTGTACTCGGTGGGAAACACAGTCCTGGGCAAATTATTCCAAAGGGATGATGTTCTCTATATAAACGACTGTTTGAAAAGCGTTGTAC
The DNA here is from genome assembly GCA_019049505.1 of Pachyrhynchus sulphureomaculatus. Lineage (NCBI taxonomy): Eukaryota > Metazoa > Arthropoda > Insecta > Coleoptera > Curculionidae > Pachyrhynchus > Pachyrhynchus sulphureomaculatus. Next base: position 18,839,720 of record CM032449.1, on the reverse strand, counting down.
GAGGAGTAACAAGCTGAACCTCATAAGGATGTGAAGTATTAGCGCGACGTGTACTTCTAATATACACCGCTCTGGGAGGAATTAAGCGGGCCACATCCTTCGAACACTTTCCATGAAAATACTTGTAGAATAGGCTGAAGTCGCCAACCGTTCGTCGATGTTCCAGCGAATCAAAGCCGCCGGTCAGTTCCGAGTCTCCAATCAGACGAACAGCTCTTCTCTGAATAAAATCCAACAAATGCAGTGTATGTTTGGGAGCGGAGCCCCAGACATAGGAGCAGTATTCCATAGTTGGTCGAATTTGAGCTTTGTAAAGAATTAACAGTTGTTGTGGAGTGTAAAGCTTTCTGGTTCGAAATAATATTCCCAACTTTTGAGAAGCTCTCCTTACTATGCCTGCAACATGTTCATACGAGGACATATTTGCTCCCAAATTAACGCCCAACAAATTGAATGACGATGTTAGAGGAATGGAGTGCCCTGACGTAACTATGTCGGGTTCAGCAACGTTAAAATTTTTTAGAAAAAACTGCCGCCTGGGTTTTTGCAGCGTTAAATTCCACTTGGTTACTGTCACCCCAAGACAGAATTTCTTCCAGGTCTTTGTTAAGTTGAATGACTTCCTGCTGTCTGCGGATATTCGTCTGAGTAGCCGATGTCTGAGCGTTCAAAGTGAATGAAGAGATAAGCGTACTGTCAACTGCAAAGCTGTAGATTGGATTCTCGGTCTTTTCCAGCAGATCATTAATGTAAATGAGAAAGAGAGTAGAAGACAGTATGGGGCCTTGAGGTACACCGGCGTTGATAGTGAAGGTGTTAGAAAGAAATTCGTCGACTGCCACTCGTAAAGAACGCTCTCTGAGGAAATATGAGAGCCACAAACAGAACTTTTCAGACATACCATAAGAGCGTAGCTTAGCCAACAGCCCATCGTGCCAAATACGGTCTAATGCCTTGGATATGTCAAGAGCAACCGCTCGAGATTCTCCAAAGTGTTCAATTGCGTTATTCCAAACGGGTGTTACATAAGTCAGAAGATCTGTTGATCTATTTTTACGGAAGCCATATTGGTGATCGCTAATAATGTTGAATCCTTCAAGATATTTTAGAAGATGCTGATTGATAGCCTTTTCCATGACTTTAGATATTATTGAAAGCAGTGCGATTCGTCGGTAGTTATTTGGGAAGGTCTTCTTGCCTGGTGTCTAGCTTCATTAAAATACGTTTTATGATACGCTGTCTGAAGACAATATCGGACATCCTTGAGTGCACTATGGGAATATTAGGTGGTGTTTTTCCTTAGAAATCGATAGTAGAATGTGAAGCAAAGAGTTCAGCCAACAAGTTCGCTTTCTCAACAGGTGTCGTTGCAATAGAATTATCTGGCCGTGTGAGTGGTGGTATGGTAGATTTGGTGACTGACCAAAAGGACCTGGAATTGTTGGGACAAGCGAGGACCCATCTGACTGTGCTAAGGAGGAGTTTCCGATGTCATTTTGGCTGGTATGGAAGCTAACATCCCTTTTTTAAAGAAATTCCGTTCTAACGGCAAGCCTTGGTTCGACCAAAAATGCTATGCCCTTAAAAAAAAAAAAATTAAAAAAAATAACCAGGTAAGAAACTGGTGAATTTTTAAAGGCGTCTATAGAGGAATTAATCAATCGTCAATCGCGTGAAGCAGACACTTTTCTCGTATTACCAACTTACCTGGTAGCTTCATCTAACAACAAAATCTTAGGATCCTTAATCAGTGCTCTCGCGATTGCGACCCTCTGCTTTTGTCCTCCACTTAGCATTACTCCTCTTTCTCCTACTACGGTATCAAAACCGGCAGGCAACTGCTGAACGAATTCGTACACGTTTGCTTGTTTTGCCACTCTAACGAGTTCTTCTTCGGAGACTTTTTCTGGGTTATCAGCCCCATATAAGATGTTGTCTCTAATGGAACTGAAATTAAAAGAGATAATTTGAAAAATGATATTTGTTCCTAATAATGTCTTTCCAAGCTTTTTATAATAGTTTCTTCTTTCTTTTAATTAATGATATTCTACTACTACTATATTGGCCCTAGATCCGTGGTAGAGTGTCGGCATACGGTATCGAGGGTCTCAGGTAATCCCCATCAGGTCAGTGTACTTATTTATTAATTTGTTTAAGTATTGGCTTGGTCACATACATACATAGTAGTTGTTGCGGAAATACAATAATGCCCGTGGCAGTTTCTTTTTTATCAGTCGTGTCCCCGCTTGAGAAGGGATTTTTCCCTTTTTCATATTTTGAGGATACCGGCGGGGATGTGGTAAGACCCGTCAACGTTGTTCAAGTGCCGAGACACATTTTTGTATTTCACGGTACTTTTTAGACAACGCGGTAGTACTGCCATGGATGTTATTGCATTTCTGCAAACAACTATCATCTATATTCATGGCCAGGCCCTATATTCTTAAATAAGTATACCAACCTGCCGGGATTGGAACCCGAGACCTTCTGCACCGCAAGCAAGTACTACGTCACTGCCACTGTAATACCGTGTTGTCTGAAAGGTAACGCAAAATACCATTGTATGTTTCGGCATTTGGGCAACGTTTACGGATATTACGACATCCTCGTCGAGATATCGATGTGATATAGAAAAGGCGCTAAATCCCTATTCAGGCGAGGAGGAGTGAACAATAAAAAAACTTATTAAATAAATTATTAATTATTAACATAACAAATGCAAAAGGTTTATTAAAAATCAGTATCATACCACAACTAGACGTTTGAACAGACGTAGTACTGACATTAATAATACATTAAAGTTTTCTATGCAATACGAGGCTGGTTTGAAAAGTCCGTGCAAAAATAAAAAACTACTTATGTGTTTGGGGTAAACCTTTTTTATTTTTGGACATAGTCTCCTTTTAGGCTTATACACTTCGTCCAACGATGTTCTAGTTTGTTGATCCCTTCCGAATAATAGGATTTGTCCAAGTCTGCAAAATATCCATTAGTGTCTGCAATCACCTCCTCGTTTGAATAAAATCTTTGTCCCGCCAGCCATTTCTTCAAATTGGGGAACAAATAGTAGTCCGAGGGAACCAAGTCTGGAAAATACGGGGGATGTGAAACGAGTTGGAATTTCCATTAATTTTGCGGCCACAACTGCTGAGGTGTGTGCTGGTCGTGATGGAAAAGGACTTTCTTGTGGGCCAATCGCGGGCGTTTTTCTTGCAGCTCGGTTTTCAAACGGTCCAATAACGACGAATAATATTCACCTGTAATAGTTTTTTTTACCCTTTTCCAGATAGTCGATGAGGATTATTCCTTGCGAATCCCAAAAGACAGTCGCCATAACCTTTCCGGCCGAAGGAACGGTCTTCGCCTTTTTTGGTGCAGATTCCTCCTTGGTAACCCATTGTTTAGATTGTTGTTTGGTCTCAGGAGTATAGTAATGTATCCATGTTTCATCCACAGTGACGAAACGACGCTTAAAGTCCTCCGGATTCTTCTGGAACAGCTGCAAACCATCCTTGCAACACTTCACACGATTCCGTTTTTGGTCAAGCGTGAGCAATTGCGACACCCATCTTGCGGATAGCTTTCTCATGTCCAAATGTTTATGCAAAATATTATGTACCCGTTCAGTCGAGATGCCCACAGCACTAGCAATCTCACGCACCTTAACTCTTCTGTCATCCATCACCATATCATGGATTTGATCAATGATTTCTGGAGTCGTAACCTCCACAGACCGTCCAGAACGTTCAGCGTCACTTGTGCCCATATGGCCAGTCCGAAAATTTTGAAACCACTTATAAACTGTTCTAATCGAAGGTGCAGAGTCACCATAATGTTTATCAAGCTTCTCTTTAGTCTCCTGAGGCGTTTTGCCTTTCATAAAGTAATGTTTAATCACCACACGAAATTCTTTTTCGTCCATTTCTTAAAAATCACTCGACTTCTTTGATTCACACGAATGCCAAACACAAAGAAATAGACCAATATGGCTGAAACTTGGTGTGCGTTCATTCAAGAGATGCTACTAACTAAACATGACCTCGATACGCGCCGGTGGTGCCATCTCTCGGACTTTGCACGGACTTTTCAAACCAGCCTCGTATTTATAAAAAGTCTGATCTAAAACAAAATTCTGAATTTGTATTCCTTAAGAGGTAGATGATGTTATTGGGTAATTTATTAAACATGTAGTGACAGCTCAGCCTTTAGATCTATAAAAATAAGAAAGAAGGTCTATAAAAGAAAGTACGGAAAGAACCAGATAATATGTGGATCGTCTATCGTTGTAAACAGAAAAAAAGCTACATTATTAGCGTCGACTAGTATAGTTCTCGGAATCTCCTCACTTATGTCATACATATTTTTAACGTGCCACTGAACATTATGGAGGAAGTCGAGCGTTTACTTTTGATATAACCAAGACGTCACGGACCGTTGGCTAAGCTTCGCTCTTGTCACAGTAAACCCAATACAATAGCGAAAGTGAGCTCCAAGTTGGTGACGAGATTTAGACGGCGCGTGCGTCGACGGGTACCTCTTTCAAAATGGTTGTTCAATGTTTACATCTGCTCTCGGAATGTGTCTTTTGAAATGTATTATCGATCTTTTCTTGACTACAGTTTATATGAATTTAAAGATAGAAGGCAGAAAGTGTTTGTCTAAAAAGAGAATTAAAAATGAGGAGAATCGAAAAGTTTGACAAACAATTTATATAATCATGGGAAAAGGAGGTTATTGTTGTGCCGCTGACAATTGTAAAAACAATTCAAAAAGTACGCCGGGAGTAAGTTTATTCTTTTTTCCCAAAGATATTGAAAGGTAACTGATTTTTAATTAGAGAATATATCAATTGCGTAAGAAATCTTACGCGGATAAATTGGAGAATTCTGAGAAGCTATTTTGATTATAGAGCAAAGATTTGGTTTGCAGCAACCAAACGCGTCATGAATTGTCCAACTGAAAATTTGTGCAAAAATTATAAAATATGCGCCTCACATTTTTCTCAGAAAATGTTTAAAAATGATTTGAAAAATCGTTTATTTCAGCATCGTATCCAGATGTTAATTTCATCAGGCTAATAACAGAGGTAAAGACCCTTATAAGAGTAGGATTTTATTGTAGTTACAATGAGGCCCAATCAGGCCCAAAATCATTGAATTTGTATTCGGACATAAAATTCCTTGCTGAAGTCAAATAAGTATTTAAAAGTTTGGGTTGCAGTTTAAGTTTTCACTTTTGGGCCTTATAGAGTCCTAACAAAGCGTTGGGCCCAAAATCTGATATGCTTATTCAATTTCCTGGAGAAAATACGAAAACTTTTGTCTGCAACATTTTTTTTGAAAATGCCTTTAAGTCAAGTTTTCCACTTATATTCATCTCTTTTCTAACAAAGCGCTCCATTCTTTTTGTTTTTTTTTTTATATTAGTCACGCTGCATTTACTTGACATTTTATTATATCAAAAATTTTCAAACATTTGTATAATATCTATGATTTTGATTGATAAAACTTTACACAGTAACATTATTTATATTTATAATCTCTCGCTGGTCCCCTTTTTAACATGGCGGACTGCCACGTGCCCTCTTGAAAAATGAAACCTGATTTTCCTATACGGTTACCCCTGAGTTTCCCTACTACTGTATTGGGTTTATTGTGCTCTTGTAGTATGTCTATAAAATTCCCTTTACTATCGACGCCGACATACACTGGGTCTCTATATTGGTTGTTTGCCTTTTTCTTCTGTACAATCTGCTGAAAAAGAACAAATATTCATTCTATTAGTTTGATGACAATACGTTTGTTCCTTTATTTACCTTGTATGCTCCAATACAAGTAATAATGGGTAGGGAGGCTAGCTAAGCAAACAAGCTAGAGATCTTTTTTGCCACATCCATACTAATTTCTGGATAGTGTCAGCCAGACGGGAGCTACTAACCACATAATCTGTAGATTGTACTCTCTCAGCCCGTTGTTTTTACAGTCTTGTTCTCTTTATTCCCCGCTCGCCATGAACCTCGACTGGCTGCCAATTTTTTAATACCTTTTGGAACGTCACCATGGAAGTGCGCCGAAGTAAGTTTGTTGAGGACAGCGTTCGAACCGTCTAGATCTACTCCAGACCTGCGTCTCATTCGAGAAAGCGCTATCTACTTCATCCACCTCTCAAGTCGCCGTGCGTCAACAACATGCCGTCGGCGGTTTTGTCCGAGTAGGTTCCCAGTTTTCGAAATCCAACTTAAGGCATCCGCCCCACCCTGTACGGAGGGGCGGTGCCTTTATCGTCAAGCTTTCATGCTTGAACACAAACTAACAATGCAACTACCTACACAATAGCAGCAAATTCCGACATCTATTTTGCTCCATAATTATAAATATTTCTAATAAAATTTAAATTCAAAGTGTACAAGTAAAAACAATTTTAAAAATTATATACCTCGAAAATAACACAGGTTCTTGACTAACAGTCCCTATGTGCTTTCTCAACCAAGCGGGATCCAAATCCCTCACATTTTGTCCATCCAAATATACAGCCCCATCTAGAGGATCATACAGTCTAAGCAATAAAGCAGCTAACGTACTTTTTCCTAAAAAAAGAAAAAACTTACAACTACATTAAAATCCATCCAGTAATTTCTGCAATTAGCCTATCAGGCAGTTTACATTTTGCATCTATACAGGGTATTATGAAAATAGGGTAATATATGGAAATCGAGCTTGAATAAAGAGCAATTGCAGAAAAAAAATGATATAACTTTTTAATCCTGAATATTATGGTTTTTTTTAGTGTTTTTAATGGACCCCCCGGAACGTATCAATGTTGCTAGACTTGAAATCAAAAGTTTCTTATTTTACGTTGTAAAAAAATAAAAGTTTCGGTTTAAAATATCATCTGAAGCCAGGATAGGAATTATATTTGCAATAGAGTGTTTTAAAAACTAAGCTATTTATTATAGTTCTAAAGGACGTAGTTCGCTAACTAGATTGGGCAAAGAAGGGTCTAACGATAGATGGTGTGTATCTGAGTCATTTAAGGTTCGCAGATGATATAGATAGATAGATACATATTTATTAATGCTAAATTACCAAAAATGCCTTACACACGTCAATAAATCATACAATAAAAAATGCAGCTACTATTCTACCATACTACACAAATGTTAATACATAAAACATCCATTTCTATGCCATTTACACTTAAGAAAGAGACATTAAGACTGGGAACAAACTGATCAAAAAATGTATGTAATTTTATGTAAAACAAGATGGCAGGGTGATATACCGACGGTTGCGAGCATTGGGTGGATGACAACAGCTGCAAATAGATTGAGATGGAAATTCAAGGCCTACATTCAGCATTGGATAGAACTAGGCTTATAGCAATACTGAGCTTTAAAAACAATTATTTAATAAAGAAAATAACATTCACTAGCTATCCAACGTTTACACTTGAAATAATCGCTACATTTTTAAACATTGTTTAATTAACTGTAATATAAAATATTCCTTCCAATGATTTAAACGTTTTCGTGTCGCTTTTATATGTTTTCCTTGCAATTCGCGAATGCTTACCGATTTAGTGTGCGTGATATCCAAAACACTGCCACTAGTTTACCTAACTTTGATGTATATTAGTAAACTCAATCTTAATTAACAAAATTAAGCCAAACATGCACCAAAAGAATTTTATTTAAAATACAACCCTTTTCATATGAAATATTTACAGCACCCACAAGAAGATATATTTTGTCTCATTTAACAATCGTTTTTTTGTTGCTAATGACTTGAAAATGCGGTTATTTTTTAGAGAAAGTATTTTTAACGAATATTACCGCAGAAACATGAACATTTGACAACATTGATGAACTAGGTGAATGGGATATTTACAAAATTTTAAAAATGTCCCAATTGAGAAAAAAGTAGTGAAATTTACTTGGCCCAAAGAATCACAAATTTCAATCATAATGAATGGTTGTTATAACACCCTGTATATTCGGAGTCGATCACGAGAACCACTAAACGTAATTTTATGCTATTTTCGGCCTTCTAAAGCAATTTCAGTAGGAAAATTTAAATACAGTCATATAAAAACATCTACCTGAACCACTGGGTCCTACAACAGCTACCATCTTCCCTGGGGCAATATTTAACTCTAAATTACTAAATATTTCGTGTTCTTGTCTAGAAGGATAACTAAATTTAATCTGCTTATATTCTATGTGCCCTTCGGGGTCTGTCATCGGAGTAAAGCCACCTAAAATAAAGAAATATTGTATGATTTTTCTGAATAATTCTCCCCATGTGATCGATTTTGACCACTTTGCGGTTCTGTTAATGTACTTAACTATAAGGTGATCAAAACCAGTTTACAAATATGAAATATGCAATAGTAATTATTTTTATAAAATAAGAGAGATAATATTAATGATCATATTTATACCTGACAACGGAATAGCTGGACTCCTATCCATAATATCCCATATCCTCTGGGCAGCACCAACGGATTTATTTAATTCGGAATAGAAACTGGATAAACCTCCAACTGAAATACCAATGTAAGCGGCGTATAAGAGGAAGGAAGATAGATTGCCTACTGTGATTTCGTGTGACGATACCATAACACCACCATAGTACAGGACCGATATTATGATCACCTGCCCGCTGAAGCCTGTCTACAAAAAATGTCTGCTTAAATGAATAACATTTAGGAAGGGGACACATAAAAAACCATACGTTTAATAAAAAAAAAACATTAAGTCTATAGTATTTTTCAAAATCTAAGAAAGTGATTTGACAATTTGATGCAATAAAAACATTAAACGACCGTTAGGATCTTCGTACGTACTTGGCCGTAACAGGGTCGTAATTGATATATAAACTTCCCTTTCAATTTAAGATTTTATTGGCTACTTCGTGTTTATAAATGTAAAGAATATTCTTCATTTTATCTGCAGTATTATACTGAAATAGTGTGTATTACAAAGTTCAATAGTGTCTTAAAATGTCCGAAGTCCTTTCCATCAGCAGCCGCAAATGTTTGCCCGTTGAGGCAAAAGTGATATTTAAAAGTGTTTATTTAAAGTTAGTGGGCGAGGCCACTTTAACAAGCATCTCTGAAAGTACAGTTTGGAAAATTGTAAATAATTCGATAGCGCCTAAAAAAACAAAAAAAGACAAAGGTGTGTCGAAATGTATTGATTTCTGTTAAGAAGACTTAATCCGCCGCAAAATTTATGAAATGTATGCAGAACAAACAGCTTACGTTATGGTCTCTTTCACGGAGGCTGTCCGAGGATAGTTGTGACATAAAATGTTCCACAACAACTTTATGGCGTATTTAAGTCGTTTGGGATTTTTGTTCAAAAAAATAAACAAAAGGCAAGTTATAATAGAATCATGGCGCTTACAACAACTCAGAATATCTTAAAAAATAAATACAGCTAGATCGGAAAATCGAACGATAATCTACCTAGATGAGACTTGGTATGACACCCACGACACACCCAGTAAAGGATGGATTGATAAATCCAAAAAATGCCACACCAAAGCTCCATCAAATAAAGGTAAAAGAATAACTATTTTACATGCGGGGTGAGAAGAAAGCTGGATACTAGAATGTCTATTTCTAGCAGCCAAGAATATTTCAGATTCCAGCTTGGAATATCATAGTGATACAACCGCTAAAGTTTTTGAAGATTGGCTTCAAAACAAATTAATGCCGAATATACCACCGAATAGCTGTATTGTGATGGATAATGCATCCTATCATAGTCGCCAAATGAATACGGTACCAAGTTGAATCAGTGGAAAAAGGGAAATACAAGCCTTTTTGTGCGAACGTGACATATATTTCCATAAAAGTTATACAGTTAAACAATTGTTAGAAGTTTTAAAAAGTTACAATTTTTCAAATGAATACGTGTGTGATAAAATTGCAAAGGAAGCAGGACACGAAATAATTCGACTTCCATCATATTATTGTATCTTTAAAGCGATCAAGTTGATATGGCATAAAATAAAGTCTAATAAACGTGCTCACAATAATACACTTACTTTAAACAGTAGTGTGATTGATTTGATATAGGCAGATGTAAAAAATGTAACCGTTAAAAACTGGAGAAACTGTATTCAACACGTCAAAAAAATTGAAAACTCATATAAATGTATGTACCTAAATATAAATAGTTTAAAACCTGTAAAAAAACTTATTATTATATATATTAATTAATAACTAAAATTGTAACAAATGTAGGCGAGGACATTGCACACTGTTTTAATATATTTGTGTAATTACTATATTGGGTATTATTCAGTACATAAAACATTAAAATTCAACTGTCTTATCACAATAAAATTTTAACCCCAACAATTATACAATCTTGTTGAATTTTGAATGGGTATAGGTAGCTAAGTCACTTTCTGAGATCGTAAAAAATACTATACAGTACAGTAATGTAGAATTGAAACATTAAGAAATATTGACAATAAACTGGAAAAAATAAGGTTAAAATAACGAAAAGGGACCGAGTTATTAGGGAGATTTTGCAAAGCTTGCTTCACATGCCTTGATCCTTATCGTTATCTCAAGCATGCGCAGTATTAACGCGAAGGAATTGCGAGGTTAATTAGTATTCATCTTCTGAAAACTTAGGGTATTTTTTTTCATTTATTTCATGGTTAAGCGCATCGGCTATTAGTATTTGATTGGTCAAGACAAGTTTCTAAATTAAAATTCTGCCTACCAGGTTTCTATCACTTTCTTCAACATTTCCAAGGTAATACGAATGTGCGATAAATAAAATTTCATTCGAAATTAGCACTACACACACTATAACGCCGTTGTGCCAAAGATGGCAAAATCCCAACATAATCTGCACACTAATTAACTGTTGTCAGTGTGGTTTGCAATAAAAGATTATTACTTCAGTTTTACTGTTATTTTCTTAGTGGTTTGTATACCTAAGTAGGAAAAGAAAACAGGCCCTACCGTAATAGCGATAAAAATAACGAACTTCAAATAACCTTTCTTATAAGTTCCTAAATAAGGGAAATCGTTCTCTTATTTTGTTTCAATGCTGTGCAAGCTCAAAATGATGGGTGCACGCTACAAATAATGATAACAGCTGAGTCCTTATATTTAATTTTTTCCCTTTACTACTGAGCAAGCTCCAAACTGTGGGCGCACCCTTCAAATAAAGATAAAGACAGTGACCTACCAAAATCAGCGTTGCAAAATCTCTCTATCTATCCCAAACTCGCGAATTATGATACCCTGTTGTTAATACACAGGATACTGTATCATATGTCAAAACATACCATTCCATAAAAAACGGCTCTTGCTTTTGCTTCCAGATAACCTAAACTTAACACGTTTTTAATTGAATGTTCATATCTTTCCATTTCTCTGGGTTCCTGTGCAAATGCCTTGACAGTTCTCATGTTAGAGATTTTCTCTTCTGCCACCTAAAAACAATTCAAATATGTTTTTCTTCCAATATTTCAACAATACTGCTAAAACATTTATATATTTTTCATTTTTAACTTACTTCAGAAAAGAAGGTTCTGAATTGAATATGTGTATGTTCCAATGTAATATCTATATATATATATATATATATATCTATATATATATATATATATTTATTTTATATTATAATAGTTTACAAAATATATACAACATATATAAATATATATGTATATGCACCTATATGAATACCTGTATGTGTTAGATATATTAAAAAGAAAAAAAATATAAAATATAAATCATTGAATCATATATGCAAAAATTAAAGAGTACCCACAATATATATATATATATATATATATATATATATATATATATATATATATATATATATATATATATATATATATATATATATATATATATATATATATATATATATATACATATATATATATATATATATATATATATATATATATATATATATATATATATATATATATATATATATATATAAATATATATATATATATATATATATATATATATATATATATATATATATATATATATATATATATATATGTATATATATATATATATATATATATATATATATATATATATATATATATATATATATAAATATATATATATATATATATATATATATATATATATATATATATATATATATAAATATATATATATATATAACACATGGGCTGAAAAATATATATGTATATATATATATATATATATATATATATATATATATATATATATATATATATATATATATATATATATATATATATATATATATGATCATTATATATATATATATATATATATATATAATATAAATATATAAAATATATATATATATATATAAATATTATATATATATATATATATGTATATATATAAATATATATATATATATATATATATATTATTCACAAAATGATTCTATAACCAAGCTAAATAACCAAGCTAAATTTTTACAAATCAATAACATGCACTGTTAAACATATACAGTCTTGTAACAGACCTAATTTCAATAGGGAACAGGTTTTATGTCCCGACAGCCAAATAGGAAAAAGATCTAAGTTTCTTTGATGTTTTATTTATAGGCATTTCTAAGTATCTACTGACTATACATCTGGTACCATGATTCACAAATTCTTTTAATTTATTAGTTTTATGAATATAGGAGCACATTGTGAGACAGTACAAAGTACGCACATCTAAAACATCCTTAGAGTATAATAGGTCGGTAGGAAAACGTTGATTTTTTCGAAATATTATCTTGGCAAGGCAATTTTGTGCCATCATCAAGGAATATATGGAATTCTGATAAATATCACACCACACAACCATACCGTATCTCAACAGAGATACACACTGCTAGAAGCTTGGATGTAAAACCTATGAATCAACCCCTTTATGTTCCTCACAAGTCTGAGAACATGACGATCCCACTTAAGGTTATTATCTATAATTACTCCTAAATATTTTATACAATTCACTTCCAGAATATCATCTTCGAGATTACTGACATGAATACTACGAAAGTTTGGTCGTTTAGCACAAGTGATGGAAAATGCTATATATATATATGTATTTAAGGTCAATTTGAATATATATATATATATATATATATATATATATATATATATATATATAGTAATTTTAAAATTTTTGGGTAAGCGGTTATGGGAATAGGGTTAAAAGGTTTTTAACACCTTTTTAGTTACGCCAAGCTTTCGAAAATATTTTATTTTCTTCTTCAGGGCTACAAATACAGTGGTCTGTCAGTATTCTAAGGTTTACAACAGAAACCAATCAAAATTATTAAATTTTGGAACAGAAGCAACCAAAATTTAATAATTTTGGTTGCTTTCTGTTGTAAACCTTAGAATACTGACCACTGTATTTGTAGCCCTGAAGAAGAAAATAAAATATTTTCGAAAGCTTGGCGTAGCTAAAAAGGTGTTAAAAACCTTTTTAGCCCTATTCCCATAACCGCTTACCCAAAAATTTTAAAATTACTATATATATAAAGGGTGATTCATTTAGAGGTACTTTTTGTGATGGGGATTTAATTGCAGATTGCGCATGCGTCGTGTCAACTGAAGTGGCATTCCTGTTCAGTAGTGTTTGACAATTCATAATGGAAAGACTTAGCCCGGCACAGCGTCTACAAATTATTCAACTTTATTACGAAAATGGGCGTTCTACGAGGAATGTGTATCGGGCGCTTAGAGCAACTTATGGTCCACATAATCGGCCTACCGAACGCACAATTCGCTCTACCATCAATAAGTTTGAGACCCAATTTTCATTATTGGATAATGCTCGACCGAATAGACCACATCCAGCACGTAGTGAAGAAAATATAGGGGCGGTAGCGGAGAGTGTACGCGAAGACCGTGAAGTGTCGATTCGTCGCCGTTCTCAACAGCTTGGCCTGTCATATTCAACAACTTGGCGTATTTTACGTAAGGATCTTTCTTTAAAAGCATACAAAATTCAACTAGTGCAACAACTGAAGCCGACCGACCTTCCGAATCGTTTCCGTTTTAGTCGTTGGGCTCTTGACAAGCTTGCAGAAGATCCACTGTTTTCGAGAAAAATTTTGTTCACCGATGAGGCCCATTTTTGGCTTAATGGGTTCGTGAATAAACAAAATGCCCGTATTTGGGGTGATGAACAACCTGAAGAGGTTCAAGAGCTGCCATTAAATCCAGAAAAAAAAAGCTGTTTGGTGTGGTTTATGGGCCGGTGGAATAATCGGTCCATATTTTTTCAAAACAGAGGCCGGCCGGAATGTTACTGTGAACCGTTATCGCGCCATGATAACAGACTATTTGATGCCAGAAATTGAAGCCCGTGGTCTCGACGAAATTTGGTTCCAACAAGATGGCGCCACTTGCCATACAGCCCGTGAAACCATGGCTTTACTGCGAGAGCAATTCGGCGAACAGATCATTTCACGCTTTGGACCAGTGAATTGGCCGGCTAGATCATGTGACATCACACCTCTTGACTTTTTCCTTTGGGGCTATGTAAAGTCCAAAGTCTACATGGATAAGCCAGCTACAATTGAGGCCAATATTACTCGAGTCATTGGCCAAAAACCACTCGAAATACTCACACGCGTCATTGAAAATTGGAACTTCAGAATGGACGTTGTTAACCGTAGTCGCGGACAACATTTGAAAGAAATTATCTTTAAGAAATAATTGTAAAGAATGGTTCTTTTATATGATAATAAAGATTATAAAATAAAATTGTTTTTATTCATTTTTTTTTATTTAAAAAAAAGTACCTCTAAATGAATCACCCTTTATATGTATATATATATATATATATATATATATATATATATATATATATATATATATATATATATATATATATATATATATATATATATATATATATATATATATATAGATATATATAGATATATATAGATATATATATATATATATATATATATATATATATATATATATATATATATATATATATATATATATATATATATATATATATACATCAAAATATATATATGCTTTTTAATCAACATCAAAAATTTACTTACTGCTAGATGGTGCTTTTTAGGATAATTTCTGTTTCAACAAATATTAGTATTTATTAGGTCAAAAAGCATGAGGTTTAAAAAAATTTCGACAAAATTACTTTTAAGAATATAAAAATAGTTTACTAAATTTTGTTATGTATGATACTAGCAACTGTGCGCGTCTAAGGTGATTTTATTTAAAATTTTTTATATGTTTTATAGTTCTGTTGTTAAGATATGATGTATATGTATGATACTCAAAAAAAATCCGTAAAAACATATGAACACTCAAAATTCTAGGATCCGTGTTAAATGAAGTCAAATAGTTTGAGTCGATTTTTTTGCTCACCAATATTTTATACAGGGCTGTATGTTTAAAAACATGGTTTAAGAAATCCAAAAACAAACAATTACTATCGTATGACAGACAGACAGACAGACAGACAGACAGACAGACAGACAGACAGACAGACAGACAGACAGTATAGAATTAAAAAATAAATACATTTGGTAGTTTATTTTTATATTTACCTTTGCAGCATCCGCTAATGAATCTTGCAATCTTCTTGAGATACTTCTTACATATCGTCCATAGAATACTGCGACAACAGCGACTGGAGGTACTATAGCCAAACCCACTAAGGCCAATTTGGGAGACATGTAAAACTAAAACAAAAAAGATTAAAATTTTTGCATAAATTCATAGGAAAAAAAAATGTAATATTAAGTTAAGGACAAAATTTTTAGAAAAATGTTTGTCCTCTGTTGAATTTATCACAGAGATGCATTTCCACATCAGTTAAAATAATAGTATAGTTTTGCTTGGTCACAAAAACAATTACGATAATTATCGAGGAACAGCAGCTACTGCATCCATCAGTAAAATCTATGGCAAGGTTTTTAAGAATAAAATGTGAAGGAATATCAAAATCTCAAAGCAGAAGAACAAGCAGACTTTTCCACGAGACGATCCACAAGAGAACACATTTTCTCTTTAACTGAAATGATCGAACAAAAGATGGCACGAAACCAAGAAGTTTACCTGCTGTTCGTTGACTTCAGAAAAGCATATGACAGTATTTTTCTGCAGAAATTGCGTCAATTCATGGAAAGTACAAATATTAACACAGAATTAATTAGATATATCTGGAAAGCGTACTAAAGAGATCAAAGCACGAATGCAGACCAATGGAGATACCATTAATAAATCGCGGATGACCAAGGGGTAATAGCTCAACACTGCGACGACCTGAACTACATGACGAATACAAAAACTGAGGTTTAGGTGCCAATATAGAGAAAACGGAATATCTACGTATTGGAGCACAACAAAAAGATCTTGTATTGGCCGATCGAACCACGTTAAAACACGGCTGCGACTACAAGTAAGTGGGTATAAGAATTTCAGAGGATGAAAAACTGGACAAGGCAAAAGAGAAAGAAATACAACAGGAAGAAAGGCCGTTAAACCGCTAAACAGCATTCTATGGGATAAGTCTACCAATAAAACCAACAAAAAAGAGGAATTTAAGAAATCATAGTGACAAGCATCGCATTATACACCTGTGAAGTATGGCTTCTGAACAGAAGAGCATTAGCCACGCTGAGAGCAATGGAAATGGACTTCTGGAGAAGAGGATCAGTTAGATCCAGAAGCGAGAGTCACCACCGAACGTATTAAAGAAATCATGAATGGTGAATTAAACACCATATTACACATTACATTCTTAGCAAACAACCAACTAAAAGGCAAGAAAAGGGGGAGGTAGACAAAAATAGACAATTTTTTTTTTATGGGTCTCGTACACATGCTGCAGGGAAGTCCCTAAAGCGCTCCGGGAGTGGCATGTGTGCGGAAAAAGCGATTCACGTTGTTCTTGAATCGCTGTAAATTGTACTCGGTGGGAAACACAGCGCTGGGCAAATTATTCCAAAGGGATAATGTTCTCCACATAAAAGACTGCTTGAAAAGCGTTGTACGCGAAGTAACAAGCTGAACCTCATATGGATGTAAAGCACCAGCGCGACGTGTATTTCTAACGTGCACCGCTTTGGAAGGAATTAAGCGGGCTACATCCTTCGAACACTTTCCATGAAAATTCTTGTAGAACAGACTCAAATCGCCAACCGTTCTTTGATGTTCCAGCAAATCAAGGCCGCCGGTCAGTTCCGGGTCTCCAATTAGACGAACAGCTCTTCTCTGAACAGAATCCAACAAATGCAGTGTATGTTTAGGAGCAGAGCCCCAAATATGGGAGCAGTATTCCATAGTTGGTCGAATTTGAGCTTTGTAAAGAATTAACAGTTGTTGTGGAGTGTAAAGCTTTCTGGTTCGAAATAATATTCCCAACTTTTGAGAAGCTCTCCTTGCTATGCCTGCAACATGTTCATGCCAGGACATATTTGCTCCCAAACTAACGCCCAACAAACTGAGCGACGATGCTAGGGGAATGGAGTGCCCCGACATAATTATGTCGGGTTCAGCAACGTTAACTTTTTTAGAAAAAAATTCCCCCCCTCCCCCTTATTTGTTTGTCAGGACTTGTGATTTTATTATAGTAACGCATGGTGTGTTCGTTATTCCTATAGTGTAACTCATGCTTGATTTTCCCGCCTTGGTGGGTGTCGGCTTACTCGGCGGCACAACACCTTTGGCAGGTCCATTTTCAGTTGCCCGGTCTTCATCATTTTGGTCGAGCTGCCATTTCCCGCGCGACGTCGCTCACCCGATGCTTCTTTTATTGGTACACTGTTGTTTGGGATGTTTTTAGTGTTTTGTGGTGTCAGAAGCTCAAAGTGTCCCGACATTGGGTTGCCTGTTAGTAGAAGGTAAATAGTTTCGGTGTGTTTTCTTTTGTTTATTATTGTTGGTCTGTTCCTAAAAGTTATTTTTGTATCTCTTGTTCTTCGTTATTTTGAGAAGATATGAAAATTGCTATTCTGGGTTTCCGAGAGGGCAAGTATCTCTAGGCTTGTTCCATAGGTGCCATTTTTCTTCATATAGTTATAGTAGTTATTAAAGTCTTTCATATCGTCGTCCCCAATTAATAAAAATGTGTGAAGTTCCGACCAGTTTTGTTGTATATATCTTAGAGCAACTTCTCGGAATCTTTCATGATCGTTTTGGTCGCCAAATAAGTGTAAGCTAACTGCACGGAAAAGGCAATTTCCATCACCTATAATGTCGGATCTGGTAAAACTATCGGGAGTAGTTTCGGCTGAGGCGGTTGTTTGGATCGTCGGTGGTTGTTGTTGTTGTGGTGGTGCTGTAGCTGTTTGTAAGACAGGGGTCCGCCTCCTCAACACCCTGCCATTATTACTATTATAATTATTATTATTCGACATAGTGTTCCCACGAGTATTCTAGGAAAGAAGGGTCGACTGCGGCAGAGCCTGGATGCCACAGCAAGGCTACTTACTCCCGGAGGGCGCCCGGTATCCGAGAGAACCGTTTGCGACTCATAAACGCTGAGCCATTCATCTTCTCGGCACGGTAAACACCTTAAGATTGCGTTTTTGTTACACATAATCTGGACAACACAAGACAACACAACATGACCTCTGGATCGTCAATGCCCGTACTAGGAGAATCCTGGGATTCCCCTAGCCCCTGAGAGGGGGAGGAGAATTGCGTCAAAAATTCAATATTCCTACAATTTATGTAAACAAAAGATTGCAGAATCAATTGAAACATGCAAACACACTATAAACAATAATAATGATAAGTGTTATGGTTTGTATTAGACGTGGCAACTGATTATTAAACTGGGTCATGATCCTATTAGCACCAGCCAGGTATAAATTATTGATTGGCATACTAAATGTTCTAGCTCGAAGTAACCCGATCCCTGAGGATGCTTCGTGCAATTGTAAGCAAAAAAATGACTTCTCATGTGAAAATTTCAATGTTAATAATGGGCGTTTTTTCCACCGCGATATGTTTCCCAGGGGAAACAACGCCAGATGGTGTCCTAACATCACCTAACACAATATATTATTGAAAACTTACCATCATACCTGTACCAGCAAACACCATGAACGTAGACCTCAACCCATCTGAAATATTCTGTGATAGAGCTTGGCCAACTACTTGAGTATCCGCTGATAACCTGTTTATAAGTTCGCCGGTGGCCCTTTGGTCAAACCAGCCCTGTTCTTGTTTAATTATCGAATTAAATACGTTGGTTCTTAGAGCCTGAGTCATGCGGTACCCTTAAAATAATCCAAGATGTTTTTTTATGTCATATCTTTATATACTGCGTAAATACCAGGTATACAAGTACGAAATGCGGATTTTTTTTTTCTAAAAAAAACATGTTAAAATTCGGAAGAATGATAAAAAGTGCTTTATTCAAAGTATGCTCCATCGCTTGTTATACATTTTTTCCCATCTTTCGGACAATTTGTGAATATCACGCCAGTAAAAATCTTCCCCTTTTGCTGCGAACCATTCATCGAGCCATTTTTTCACATCTTCGTACGAACCAAAGCGCTACTCAGCAAGTGCGTGACCCATCGATGCAAACAGGTTGTTAAGGGGAAGGAGCCAAGTCTGGTGAGTAAGCCGCATGGGGTAGAACTTCCCAGCTGAGTGCTTCCTACGTGTCGCGAACTGGTTTGTTGCTAACGTAACTTTTTTTTTTTTTTTTTTTTTTATTGGTCTAGCACACGTGCTGCAGGGAAGTCCCTAAAGCGCTCCAGGAGCGGCACGAGTGCGTAAAAAGCGATTCACGTTGTTCTTGAATCGCTGTAAATTGTACTCGGTGGGAAACACAGCGCTGGACAAATTATTCCAAAGGGATGACGTTCTCCATATAAAAGATTGCTTGAAAAGCGTCGTACGCGGAGTAACAAGCTGAACCTCATACGGATGCGAAGCACCAGCGCGACGTGTATTTCTAACATGCACCGCTTTGGGAGGAATTAAGCGGGCTACATCCTTCGAACACTTTCCATGAAAATACTTGTAGAACAGACTTAAGTCGCCAACCGTTCTTCGATGTTCCAGCGAATCAAGGCCGCCGGTCAATTCCGGGTCCCCAATCAGACGGACCGCTCTTCTCTGAACAGAATCCAACAAATGCAGTGTATGTTTGGGAGCGGAGCCCCAAACGTGGGAGCAGTATTCCATAGTTGGTCGAATTTGGGCTTTGTAAAGAATTAACAGTTGCTGTGGGGTGTAAAGCTTTCTGGTTCTAAATAATATTCCCAATTTTTTGAGAAGCTCTCCTTGCTATGCCTGCAACATGTTCATGCCAAGACATATTTGCTCCCAAACTAACGCCCAACAAATTGAGCGACGATGCTAGGGGAATGGAGTGCCCCGACATAACTATGTCGGGTTCAGCAACGTTAACTTTTTTAGAAAAAACTGCCGCTTGGGTTTTTGTAGCGTTAAATTCCACTTGGTTACTGTCACCCCAAGATAGAATTTCTTCCAGGTCTTTGTTAAGTTGAACGACCTCCTGCTGTCTGCGGATATTCGCCTGAGCAGCCGATGTCCGAGCGTTCAAGGTGAATGAAGAGACAAGCGTACTGTCATCTGCAAAGCTATAGACTGGATTCCCGGTCTTTTCCAGCAGATCGTTAATGTAAATGAGAAAGAGAGTAGGAGACAGTATGGAGCCCTGGGGCACACCGGCGTTGATAGTGAGGGTGTTAGAAAGAAATCCGTCGACCGCCACTCGTAAAGAACGCTCTCTGAGGAAACATGAGAGCCACAAACAGAACCTTTCAGACATACCATAAGAGCGCAACTTAGCCAACAGTCCATCGTGCCAAACACGGTCGAATGCCTTGGATATGTCAAGAGCAACCGCTCGAGATTCTCCAAAGTGTTCAATTGCGTTGTTCCAAACATGTGTTACATAAGTCAGAAGATCTCCTGTTGATCTATGTTTACGAAAACCATATTGGTGATCGCTAATAATATTGAATCGTTCAAGATATTTTAGAAGATGCTCATTGATAACCTTTTCCATGACTTTCGATGTTATTGAAAGCAGTGCAACTGGTCGGTAGTTATTTGGCAAGGTCTTCTTACCTTTTTTAGGTATCGGCTGAACCGTGGCACATTTCCAGCAGGACGGAAATATTCCCTTTCTGTAGGATAGGTTAAAAAGTCTACAGAAAACTGGTGTTAGTTCCCTTGCACAGTTTTTGAGAACTATGGCAGGTATTCCGTCAGCGCCAGAAGCCTTCTTGGTGTCTAGCTTCATTAAAATACGCTTTATGATGCGCTGTCTGAAGACAACATCGGGCATCCTTGACTGCAATATGGGAATAGTAGGTGGTGTTTTTTTCCTTGGAAATCGACAGTAGAATGTGAAGCAAAGAGTTCAGCCAACAAGTTCGCTCTCTCAACAGGTGTGGTTGCAATGGAATTATCTGGCCGTGTGAGTGGTGGTATCGTGGATTTGGTAAAGTTTTGACTAACTGCCTTAGCGACTGCCCAAAAGGACCTGGAATTGTTGGGACAAGCGAGAAGTTTGTTTCTAATTCGTTGATTCTGTGCCTCCTTGGTTTCGTCGATAATTCCCTTGCATCTGTTCCGGGCATGAACAAAGATGTTTCGATTTAAGGTGTTAGGATTTTCACGCCATTGTCGGTAAGCAATATGTTTAGAAGCAACAGCTTCTTTGCATTTTCGGTCGAACCAAGGCTTGCCGTTGGAGGAGCATTAAGCTTCCATACCAGCCAAAATAAACAGGGACCTCCCTGGCGCAGTCAGATGGGTTATCGGATCGAAAACAAACGTCCATCCAAGGGAAAGTTCGAAAGTATTCCATGAGATCTTCCCATTTAGCAGATTTGTAGTGCCAAATCTTGCGCGGCCTAGGCGCCTCTCTGTCACTGATTGGCAGGATACTCGATGTCGAAAGCAGTTTATGGTCGGAAGAACCTAACGGCGGATTTACGGTGATCGTGTAAATCTCCGGATTGGTGGTTAAAAACAGATCAAGAAGACTAGCGAACTCCCCGTCTCGATCAGGGATCCGTGTTGGTTCGTCAATAAGCTGAGTTAAGCCATAACTGATTGAGAATGATTCAGCTTCACGACCTTGTTCGTCGGTAGTATTTGAATATTTGAGCCAGTTGATATTGTGGACATTAAAGTCGCCCAGGATGGCAATTTCGGCACTTGGATAGTTTCCCATTTCCCCAGATTTTAACAGCTCATAATAGACCACGCCCCTCTGGTCCCACCAAACACAGAGCATCGTCTTTCTGCCAAAGCGATTCGGTCTTGCGGTCGATGTGGATGGTGCGCCTGGGTCTAACCATGATTTTTTGCGCTTAGGATTCTCAAAATAAATCCACTCCTGTAAGTATACGATGCAAAAACGACTTCCTTTTGTACCGAGCGACCAAATGTCACACGTATTTTTACGCTTTTCCATTTGCATATCGTTCAACTCATGTGGTACCCATCTACCGGTCTTCTGAATCTTTCCCATCTCTCATAGCCGATTGGAAACAGCTTGTTGACTAACGCCCAACTGCTCGGCGAGTTATTTTTGTGTTTGCGAAACATCTTCGTCCAACAATGCTTGCAATTCCACATCTTCGAATTTTTTTGGCGGTTTTCCACGTTCCTTGTCTGCAACATCGAAGTTGCTACTTTTGAAACGCCGAAACCATCGTTCACACGTATCTTGCGATGGAGCATGTTCACCATAAGCTTCTCGAAGTAATTGGTATGATTCAACAGCAGTTTTCTTCAAATGAAAACAAAAAATTAATTCTGTCCGCGAATGATCTTTGTTTGGTATAAATTTCGACATATTGAACACAACACTATACACACACTTTTCCAATTTATCACTCGTGCACGTCTGACACTTGTTGATGACACAACAAAATGGCGCAGCGACAAATCTTTATAGCACAAACTGCATTGATGCACCATCTGCTGTCTGAAATCCGCATTTCATACTTGTACAACTGGTAGACATAGTAATATTTTAAGAGGTCATAAATGTAAGAGGAGATGCCCTATTAACATAAGTTGAAAAATGCATGGTTTTCGAGACCCAATGCGAAATAACCATGCCAGATTACAAAGAGTATTTTCAAAGGTAGAATTAATAGGACCGATGAAATATAATTTAGTTCTGGTTTTACATAGTTTTAAGCCGCGATACACGTAAAAAATATTAGTCGAATCTTCACTGATCAATGATATACAATTTTTTAGATAATTGATTGACATTTGATTGGAGAACAAATCTGCGTATCTTCAGCAATAGCCACGAGGCGCGTTTTTCAAGTAAGTACTGTTTTGAAATAAGGCCGTTGTAGAGACCTGGTCGCCGTTCCGCGCACGCGCGCTGTGTACCTGCATCTATTGGCTAGCTACAGACGACATTATGGAAGCATTCGTCAGCGTTTACGTTTGTCTGTGCGTGTTTAAAACGCCCTAGACCGATAAAAATCCCGTGGATTGTGAAATACGTGCTGTAACCAGTTTTTAAGCTAAATTGTCACTGGCGACGATACTTCAGTTGCTTACGTTACACCTAAATCAAAACAACACTCCATGGAATAGAGAGAGGCATTCAACATCACTCAAGAAAGTGAAATTCAAGCAAACAATTTCAGCCCGAAAAGTGATGTGTGCTGTGTATTAGGATAGGCAGAAGATGTTGCTTGTGGATTTTTTGCCTCGGCGGGACACAGTAAATGCTGAGACATATTGTGAGACTTTAAATAAACTGCGTCGTACAATCCAATGTTCGTCCACACGTGCCTCATCGAACCCAAGATCGCATCGCGTCATATGGCTGGGAATAACTTGATAACCCTCCGTATCAAATCAAAATCATTTGTTCCTGCTATTAAAGAAGCACCTTGGGGGTCAGAGCTATGACACGACGACGACCCCAAAACGACCGTTCTGCACTTTTGTAGACAGATGAAAGTCAAGATAAATAAGAAGAGGCCATGAACAGATCCTTGTGAAATACGTTTTAATATTGGTAGAGAAACTGATATATCAACTACATAATTGTTTGAAATTTGGGTAATTTGATATATGTTAAATAATTAGCAAACTTCTAACAAGTCAAATAATTGGCATGCTTATTAATTATACAATTTCGGTTCCAAGTTTCTTAATTTTAGATTATATTTATTATGATGATCGAATAGACAGTAAAAAGTACTGGAATGTCGACATACTAACCTGCTATAGACATAAAATAAACTCTTCCAAAATTGCATATTCCGCCCAATACAAACACACACAGAAGGATACCACATACTCTGTTCAATCTTGCTTTTGCTCCTTCATAGTCATCGGTGTCGGCTGTATAAATAATGTCGAGAACTTTACCTAAACTAAACGGCACAGCCATTGTCACTGTACTTGAAACCACTAAGAAACATAATGCACCTAAAAGAAAATCTTAATTTTTATGATGTTGTAACATTCATTTTTTCCTAGATTTTAAGACCATGTAATGTTACTGATTTTTCTCTTAATAATGTACTTCTTTTCATTTTTGTATCGAGCGGTATATTAATCAGAAATTCTTAGCCGCTCGTTATATAGTGTGCTGTGCGGGTTTGCGACCGAATCTATCGATACGCCGGGATTGGTCAAATGTTTGTATCCGGAGTTTTGGTTCCGGCGTCGCCATATTACAGACAGAGTGCCCACGGCTTATTTAAGGGTCCGGAGAACATGCATCTTGGCTAATTTCCACCGAGCCGCCGCCAAGGCTGAGTACCATCGAGCCGCCGCCAGGCTTAGAACACCGAGCCGCCGCCAGGCAGTAACATCAAGCCGCCGCCAGGCTTAGTACCATCAAGCCGCAGCCAGGCTAATTTCCACCGAGCCGCAGTAGAGGCTTACGACAATATCTACGAGAGCCAAGTTAAGCACGAGTTTTTTTATCATAAAGCCGTAGTGGGCGTTGTGTATTTTCTAAATGGAGTAGCTAAAGTAGGCTCTTCTCAAAAGTGTGAAATCGGTATTGTGTTGCATTGAAGGCCTAGAAGCCATAGGAAAACCGTAAGTTACCAGAACAATACATCAATAAATATATTCCCCGCAAATAAGTGTTTTTAACAGCAATTTGAACTGAAAGATCGCGAAGTGAAAATCACGACTCTTCGATTTCGGGTGTAGTCAAGATTTAGAAGTAAAATCTCTGATTTAGGGACTCTAATTTATAAAAACTACTTTTAGGCTAGAATTTTCTTGGTATTCCTTAAAACTGCAAAGGTTGGAACTTTTATTTTAAATCATGAATAAATTTTTTTTGTTGATTAAAGCTAGTGTCTCACTGAATACCTATTTTTCTTTTCAGGATAAGAAAAGTTGTAATAGAATAATTCTTTTTAGCAATAACCATAAAACACTTCAGTATTTTTTCATTTTTTTAACTGAAGTTAGATCCTTTCTATTTTAAAATGAATGGTGCCCAAAAATTTGTACAACTGATAGAAAATAATTCCAAAAAGACGTATAACAATTATCTCTTACCCATATTTCTCTACCAAGGAAAACTGAGCTAGTGTTTGTTTAATTTCTTTAGTTCTTTTAAAATCAGTATTCACTCAATTCATTCTAAGAAATTAAAAAGAGGTTGCAAGAAAATTGTGCCCAAGCGTGGGAAAAACAATTTTCACAGGGTACGAAAAGACGCCGCAAAAAGCGACCAATTAATATACACGGTACAAAATAACGCCTCAAAGTGCGGGCAATTTCACACGTAACAATGTTTCAATCAATGATTTAAAAAAAAATTTAATAATTATTTGTCGCTTGAACAATTTGTATTACAAAATATTGCTGAATAATTTTGATTTTCTTATTTAAATTATTTGACTGAAAGTTATTTACACAATGTTGGTTAAAAAAATTCAAAATCAAACTTACCAAATATATATATATATATATATATATATATATATATATATATATATATATATATATATATATATATATATATATATATATTTGGTGAGACAACAAGAAGAATACAAGAATGGAAGCCATGGTTGAGGCAAAACTCCAGAGGAAGGCCCCAAACAAGATGGAAAGATGACCTGAAAAGACCGGCTGGTTTAAGATGAATCAGAAAGACGCAGAACTGGGAGGGATGGAGAAAGGAAGGGAAGGCCTAAATCCAACACTGCATGGTAGAAGGCTATATGAGGCGTCTTTTTTAAAGTTATATATTAAAAAAACACAAGGCCATCTTTTTAACAATTTGAAACGATCCTTTGGGTGAATGAATCGAAATTACAAATTTTTGGATCTAATAGAAGGATATTTGTGTACCGCTGGACTAACAGACAGGACTTCACAACTCTGCACTTACCAACTATTAAGCACGACGGTCGCAGCGTTATGGTTTGAAGATGTTTTAATGGCAGTAAGCCCGGAAGTTTGATGAAAATAGACAGAAAATTAAATAAAGAAGAGCAGGTCAAAATCGTATAAGACCAAGCCATGCCATCTCGGCTAAATATTATTAGTGGTAATTTTACCTTTCAACACGGCAAAGAACCTAAATATTCCTCAATGCTATTCTAAAGAAAAATAACCGACCAAGTGCAAGTCGGACTTCCGCAGTTAGTATTCCGTACGTTTTGATTGCTTTTAAAATAAAAAATTTTGTTACGGAGGTATAAAATGTACAATGACTTCACAAAACAGACCTCAAATGATTCTCAACAAAGCTTTTTTTTTCCCGATCCTTACTGAAAACTGATGACCTTGATTTTTTTATTTTTTTTATATACCAGATAAATTATGAAAGGTAATGCACTCGTGATAAGTTTCGTTCAATCTACACTCTGAGGAGAATATTTCAGAATTTTTTTAAAATTTTTTGATCAGTACTTTTCGAGATAAAAGGGGGGGACAACGATTTTTGGCAATTTTTTAAAAATAATACAAAGAAAAGTGTGCGCAAGTGTTACATTATATATATTTTTGAACTCGTGCTCTCATTTGACACTCCACTCGATGACCTAGTAAAAGAAAATTTTTTTCACTTCCGATTTCTCACCCTAAAATTAACCTCCTCGGTAAAAATTTAACTTTAAAAACTACACGGCTTCCATGAGGCCATCAATTCCTATATTAGTGCCAAATTTCAACTTTCTATGTCAAATAGTTTCGGAAAAATTGGGTGTGACAGAAGGACAGACAGATATCGAAGTGATCTTATAAGTGTTCCGTACAAAACATTAAAAATAGAGATACTACATGGGATTATAAGACCCGAAACTTTTGAAGGAAAAACAATGTTTTTGCCGAAAAGTGATTTTATTCTTTAACATGGTTTCGTTCACAAGCGGTACACTTATTCCAGCGGATACCTTTCATATAGCACGATTTGTCGAGCTGTCTAAAATAAGCCTCAGATTCCCATTCGACTTCTTCATTTGCGCCAAATCCCTTTCCCTGGAGCCATCTTTATTCGATCCGCTAACATGAATTGTAAAACACGTTTTTTTTACTCCAAATACACTGTTTATGGGGGAAATCTTTTTTATGGGCGGGGCCGCTGCAAAATTTATGGTGGTTCGTAGAGGGGACATCCTCCCCTACCAACTTCATCCTCCCCACCAATTTCATCCACCCCTCATCCCCTCCGGGAGTAGGGCTGTTTTCTTAACCGTTTGAATGTGCAGGAAAGTATCAATAGTCTGAATGGCGAAGAAAAGTGGACCAGGATCGGGGAAAGCATAGTAACTACTCAAAAGGAAGCTATCGGAGTGACCCGAATGCACAAAAAACAGAAATGGACGACCGAGGAAATTCTTGTATTAATGGATGAAAGACGAAGACCTCAGGGCAAGGATGAAAATGCATACAGGAGGATACAAAATTTAATAAGAACCAAAATACGATTAGCAAAGGAAGTCTGGATATCCAAAGAGTATACGAAAATTGAAGAACCACAAACAGATCAAATTTGGAAAGAGGTAATAATCGTTGGGGGCTAGATCTGGTGAATATGGCGGATGAGGAAGCAATTCTTGGCCAAATTGGGCCAATTTCACCCTCGATTTTATGGACTTGTGAGCTGGTGCAATATCTTTTCACTTTTTTCTTCGCTAAATGCGGCCTTTTTTTTTTGATTTCACATAAAAAACAGAAATGGATAGAAGAAATTTTTGTATTAATGGATGAAAGAATAAGACATAAGGGCAAGGACGAGAATGCATACAGGAGGATACAAAATTTAATAAGAACCAAAATAGGATTAGCAAAGGAAGTCTGGATAACCGAAGAGTGTAGGAAAATTAAAGAACTACAACAGATCAAATGGAAAGAGATAATAATAGTTGGAGGCTAGATTTGGTGAATATGGCGGATGAGGAAGTAATTCATAGCCCCAATTGACCCAATTTCACCCTTGATTTTGGGGACTTGTGAGCTGGTGCATTATCTTTTCACTTTTTTTTCCTCGCTAAATGCGGCCTTTTTTCTTGATTTCACATAAAAAACAGAAATGGATGACAGAAGAAATTCTTGTATTAATGGATGAAAGAAGAAGACATAAAGGCAAGGATGAGAATGCATACAGGAGGACACAATTTAATAAGAACCGAAATACGATTAGCAAAGGGAGTCTGGATATCCGAAGGGTGTACGAAAATTGAAGAACTATAACAGATTAAATTTGGAAAGAGGTAATAATCGTTGGGGGCTAGATCTGGTGAATATGGTGGATAAGGAAGCAATTCATAGTCCAATTGGGCCAATTTCACCATCGATTTTATGGACTTGTGAGCTGGTGCATTATCTTTTCACTTTTTTCTTCGCTAAATGAGGCCTTTTTTCTTGATTTCACATAAAAAACAGAAATGGATGACAGAAGAAATTCTTGTATTAATGGATGAAAGAAGAAGACATAAGGGCAAGGACGAGAAAGGAGGATACAAAATTTAATAAGAACCAAAATACGATTAGCAAAGGAAGTCTGGATAACCGAAGAGTGTACGAAAATTAAAGAACTACAATAGATCAAATTTGGAAAAAGCTAATAATAGTTGGAGGCTAGATTTGGCGAATATGGCAGTAATTCATAGCCCAATTGAGCCAATTTCACCCTCGATTTTAGGGACTTGTGAGCTGGTGCATATCTTTTCACTTTTTTCCTCGCTAAATGCGGCCTTTTTTCTTGATTTCACATAAAAAACAGAAATGGATGACAGAAGAAATTCTTGTATTAATGGATGAAAGAAGAAGACATAAGGGCAAGGATGAGAATGCATACAGGAGGATACAAAATTTAATAAGAACCAAAATACGATTAACAAAGGAAGTCTGGATATCCGAAGAGTGTACGAAAATTGAAGAACTAAAAACAGATTCAATTTAGAAAGAGGTAATAATCGTTGGAGGCTAGACCTGGTAAATATGGCGGATGAGGAAGCAATTCTTGGCCAAATTGGGCCAATTTCACCCTCGATTTTATGGACTTGTGAGCTGGTGCATTATCTTTTCACTTTTTTCTTCGCTAAATGCGGCCTTTTTTTCTTCATTTCACCATTCAAATGGCCCAATAAACAACTGTAATAGTCTCCGGTAAGATAGTCGATCAGTATTATTCCAGGTGCATTCCAAAAAATACTTGCCAAAATCTGTCCAGCTGATGTTTGTGTTTTTGAACCAAAGCGATCAGCAACACTTTATTGTAAGAGGAGATATTTATTATTAATTAATTCTGTTTTCGTTTTAATTAAAAACTTCTAAGTGCCTCTAAACTTCTGAATGGAAGTGTACATAAGGTTTTTACCGAAAATAGGTTTCAAGTTAAAAACACATAAAACATTACAATTTTACTGTGATAAATCAAATACCAAGTTATTAATCAAGATAATAACTCAATATTTATTTATATTTCAATTAGGTCATGTCACACACTTTATTTTGTTTTGTTTTATAATATTATCTGCTATGTCTATCATTACTGGGGTCATATAAAAGGCGAATGGACGATATTCTTGCTGACGTCAACATGTCTCAGGTAAATTTAAGATAAAAAAAAAAGTAAAAACAATTCAGGTGAATATGGTGGTAGTTGACGGTTAAAATGTTAAAATAGATAACAATAAAGCTTTCAAATCAATCAGTAAAATATTAAATCAGGTAAAACTTCGTTAGGCGGGCTTTTCAGAAAAAAAGGTCTTTTTAGTGTTCCGTACGGAACACTTATAAGATCACTTCGGTGTCTGTCTGTCTGTCACACCCGATTTTCTCCCAAACTATTTGACATAGAAAGGTGAAATTTGGTAATAATATAGGAATTGATGGCCTCATCAGAGCCATGTAGTTTTGAGAATTCAATTTTGACTTAAGGGGTTAGTTTTGGGGGGTGAAGTCGGAAGTAAAAAAAAAATTTTTTTTACTAGGTCATCGAGTGTGGTGTCAAATGAAAGCTTGTGAAAACACGAGTAAAAAATATATATATAATATTATACTTGCGCGCACTTTTCTTTGTATTATTTTTAAAAATTCGCGAAAAATCGCTGTCCCAGGCCTTATCTCGGAAAGTACTTATCAAAAAATTTCGAAAAAATTCTGGAATATTCTCCACGGGGTGTAGATTGAACGAAAATTATCACGAGTGCATTACCTTTAATAATTTATATGGTATATAAAAAAAAAAACAAAAATTTCAAGGTCATCAGATTTCAGTAAAGATTGGAAACAAACTTTGTTGAAAACTCATTTGGGGTGTATTTTGTGAAATCACTGATCATTTTATACCTCTGTGACAATTTTTTTTTTTATTTTAAAAGCAATCAACGTACGGAACACTAATTGCGCAAGTTCAACTTGCACTTGACCGGTTATTTTGGAATAGGCTTAAAATGGTCTAATTTTGAAAGACTTATGAGAAAATATCGGGGGGAAGCAGGTATTGAACTTTTTTTTTGGGTAAATAAAAATTAACCTATATCATTGACAACTGTTGATTCTTCAAGTCATTCTCACGCTGGGAAATCCGGCTGACAGGATCCCTGATGTTGTCACTCGAAAATTTACTAGTTGGACTCGATTCCAACGAGAGTTACAAAGTACTGGTCCAATTCCCAGGATCAATACCCCTCAAGAACTGGATACTGCGGTTGACAAGTTAACTGCAGATATTCAGCAGGCGTTTTCTGGTGCCACTGTCATTCGAACCTTCCCAGCACGAATGCAGGGCAAACTTCCTGCCCATATTAAAGAGTTAATTCGTGAGAAGAATCGTATCCGGCGGAGAGCTATAAGGACCGGTGATCCCAATATCAAAAGGCTCGCAAATCAACATGTTGAGATAGTCAGAGAGGCCCTCCATCAGTTTCATAATGATAGATGGAATACAAAATTAGAAGAATTGAATACTGAAGTCACGTCAGTATGGAAAATGGCGAGAGCCATCTCCAATGATGGTCCTAGTAAAATTCCCAGCTTGCGTCATGGGAATGATAGTGCTTCTTCTCCTCAGGAAAAGGCAGGTCTATTTGCGGAAATACTTGAGGATAGGTTTCAACCTAATCCTCATACCCATCCAAGGTTCGGCAGAGATGCGGTGGTGGCTGAAACCATTCGTATCTTTAATCAAGCGTCCCTTCCTCCAATGCAGATGTTCACAACTCCTGAAATTGTCAGGTCGATCATTCAGACTCGTTCGATTAGGAAAGCCCCAGGCCATGATAAAATTTCTGCAAAATCTCTGAAGGAGCTACCTGCTAAGCAGATCTCGGAGATTACCAATATCATTAATGCTATTTTTCGTTTGAGTTATTTTCCCATTTCCTGGAAGAAAGCCGAAATTGTGATGATTCGGAAGCCTGGCTCTCCTTCCCAAGACGCTGACAGTTACCGGCCGATTAGCCTAATATCAACGTTGAGCAAGTTGGCGGAAAAGGTCATCCTCGAGGAAATCAGAGACAAAAGCACCGAGCTCAACGTCATCCCTGACGAACAGTTTGGCTTTCAACCAAATCATGGCACTAATCATCATGCCACTAAATTGGCCCAGTTCATTTCCAGTAGTTTCAACCGCAAGCACCGGGTTGGTGCTGTTTTCCTCGATATTTCAAAAGCATTCGATAAAGTGTGGCACGAAGGTTTAATTCTTAAGCTTATTCGTTTTGGTTACCCTTCTCATCTAATCACCCTGATTCAGTCATTTCTCTCCGATAGGACCTTCCAAGTCCGAGTTGAGCAGTCTCTGTCTGAGGTAAAGAGAATAAGGGCCGGAGTTCCACAAGGCTCCGCCCTATCTCCGCACCTTTTCAATATTTTCTCGTCTGATATTCCTAAAGATCAATATACTAATCTTCAATTGTATGCCGATGATACTGCTATTACTACCTCTGCTGCGAGGATCGATTATGTCACGACCCGACTTCAACGTCATCTTACGCGCGTTTCCGACTGGTTTGACAGATGGAGGATTAAAGTCAATCCAGCGAAGGCTCACGCCATAATCTTTGAAAAAGGTACTCGTATAGCCCCTCCTCAACTCTCCCTGAATGGAACTAGGCTCAGATGGGCCAACAGAATCAAGTACTTAGGCCTCCTATACGACAAGCGACTCGTATGGAAGGATCAAGTGCCAATGGTCGTGCGTAGGGCAAATCAGCTTCTTGGGAAGCTGTACCCGCTCCTGAACCATCGTAGTACATTGTCAACTGACAACAAGTTGTTGATCTACAAATCGATAATCAGGGCCGGGCTTACGTACGCCTGTCAGGCCTGGTGCCAGATGTCTAAAACCCATCAGGCCAAGGTCCAGACAGTTCAGAATAAAGCCCTTCGTATCATAGCAGGAGCTCCCTGGTTTGTACGCAACAATCAGTTGCATAGGGAATTCGACATACCGACAATAAAAGAGTTCACGCGTAATGTTCAACTCCGCTTCCTTGAGAAAGCAGTGGTTCATTCTAACACCGAGATAGCTAACACTTTCAGAGGCAATGTAAATGTCGGCAATCGATATTTACGACCAACAGACATTCTACTACAAGACTAGACGCAGACAAAGACTATCCTTGACTTAGTTAAGGTTAAGACCGTAGGTTTAGTTGAGCTACTCCTTCAGGAAAAGTGTAACAAAGCACATCATACATAATTATAACACGACACCCTCCCGGGAATGGGGGGCTTAGGTTAGGTTAGCGTTAAGATAGGTTAAGTTAGGTTAGATCTATTCATAGAAAATTAACTTAAGATTAAAACACATCCAAAGTCTAGTCATTAAGAAGTTCAGAAATTGTAAAAGGAGTAAAGGGTTTTCCCAGCTCACAAGGAGTTTTAGTGGGTATGCCAACCCTTCAGGTTGGAGAGCCCCACATATCTGAAGCATTTTGGGGCACCCTTATGGTGACGCAAACTGCTTCAGAATCCATAAGGCGGATCTCTCCCTGTAAAAAAAAAAAAAAAAAAAAAAAAAAAAAAAAAAAAAAACAACTGTTGATAACCACTGATCGAAACTGTCAGTTGTTTTCGGAGGAATAGGTTCCGCAGAGGTCAGCCTAATCTTTTTAAAAAATTTTTAAATAATTTTTAAATTTGTGGTAAAAGTTCGGTACGTGGGCTTTTCAGAAAAAGGGAGGTTTCTTTTTTGGAATATGCCTAAAATGGTCTAATTTTGAAAGACTTACGAGAAAATATCGGAGGAAGCCGTTTTTGCACTTTTTTTGGTAAATAAAAATTAACCTGTATCACTGACAACTGTTGATAACCACTCATCGAAACTGTCAGTTGTTTTCGGAAGAATAGGTTTCGTAGAGGTCAGCCTAATCTTTTTAAAAAAATTTTAAATTTTTGGTAAAAGTTCGGTACGCGGGCTTTTCAGAAAAAGGGAGGTTTCTTTTTTGGAATATGCCTAAAATGGTCTAATTTTGAAAGACTTACGAGAAAATATCGGAGAAAGCCGTTTTTTTTTGCACCTTTTTTGGTAAATAAAAATTAACCTGGATCACTGACAACTGTTGATAACCACTGATCGAAACTGTCAGTTGTTTTCGGAAGAATAGGTTCCGTAGAGGTCAGCCCAATCTTTTCAAAAAATTTTTAAATTTTTGGTAAAAATTCGGTACGCGGGCTTCTCAGAAAAAGGGAGGTTTCTTTTCTGGAATATGCCTAAAATGGTCTAATTTTGAAAGACTTACGAGAAAATATCGGGAGAAGCCGTTTTTGCACTTTTTTTGGTAAATAAAAATTAACCTATATCACAGACAATTGTTGATAACCACTGATAGAAACTGTCAGTTGTTTTCGGAAGAATAGGCTCTGGAGAGGTCAGCCTAATCTTTTCAAAAAATTATTGAATTTTTGGTAAAAGTTCGGTACGCGGGCTTTTCAGAAAAAGGGAGGTTTCTTTTCTGGAATATGCCTAAAATGGTCTAATTTTGAAAGACTTACGAGAAAATATCGGGAGAAGCCGTTTTTGAACTTTTTTTGGTTAATAAAAATTAACCTGTATCACTGACAACTGTTAATAACCACTGATCGGAACTGTCAGTTGTTTTCGGAAGAATAGGCTCCGTAGAGGTCAACCTAATCTTTTCAAAAATTATTAAATTTTTGGTAAAAGTTCGGTATGCGGGCTTTTCAGAAAAAGGGAGGTTTCTTTTCTGGAATATGCCTAAAATGGTCTAACTTTCAAAGACTTACGAGAAAATATAGGGGGAAACCGTTTTTGAACTTTTTTTGGTAAATAAAAAATACCCTGTATCACTGACAACTGTTGATAACCACTGATTGAAACTGGCAGTTATTTTCCGAAGAATAGGTTCCGGAGAGGTCGCCTAATCTTTTCAATAAATTATTAATTTCTGGTAAAAGTTCGGTACGCGGGCTTTTCAGAAAAAGAGAGGTTTCTTTTTTGGGAATATGCCTAAAATGGCCTAATTTTGAAAGATTTACGAGAAAATATCGGGGGAAGTCGTTTTTGCACTTGTTTTGGTAAATAAAAATTAACCTGTATCACTGACAACTGTTGATAACCACTGATCAGAACTGTCAGTTGTTTTCGGAAGAATAGGCTCCGTAGAGGTCAGCCTAATCTTTTCAAAAAATTATTAAATTTTTGGTAAAAGTTCGGTACGCGGGCTTTTCAGAAAAAGGGAGGTTTCTTTTTTGGAATACGCCTAAAATGGCCTAATTTTGAAAGATTTACGAGAAAAAATCGAGGGAGGCCATTTTTGTTGACCCGAACTAACCTCAACTAACTTGGTCTCCAGTCACTAATATAGCACGTACATCATTTTTGCACATTAAGGTAGGACATTTTTTAAAATGATTTAATGTATTTTCTACTTACTGATTATTTAGTTCGGGTTAGTTCAGGTTAGCAAAAACGGCCTCCCCCCCGATTTCTTCTCGTAAATCTTTTAAAATTGGGTCATTTTAGGCCTATTCCAAAAAAAAACCTCCCTTTTTTTGAGAGCCCGCGTACCAAATTTTTTTCAGTTATAATCTAATCTTATCACAAAATTGCCTACTATCATTTTTTTTTTTGGTAAAATTTTGGTACGCGGGCTTTTCAGAAAAAAGAAGATTTTTTTTTAATATGCTTAAAATAGCCTAAAATTGAAAAATTTATGAGAAAAAATCGGGATGTAACCATTTTTGTTAACCTGAATTAACTGCAACTAACCTGAATTAAATAATCAGCAATTACAAAATACATTAAAAAACCTTGTAATTTGTTCTTTTCGTGTTGTTTTCGGCAAAGAAAATTTCATAGCAAAGTTCCTTATTGGTTGGAATTTTACTGACTGTAAATAATCATCTCGGTGCATGCGCATAAACGAACTGAGTTCACCCGAGCAGTTTTAATCAGCGGTTGTCAATAGCACAGTAGACTTTCGTACGCTTACGTATCAATGTTTATATGCAAAAAAAACGTGCAAAAACGACCTCACCCCGATATTTTCTAGTAAGTCTTTCAAAATTAGACCGTTTCGAGGCTATTCCAAAAAAAACCTCTTTTTCTGAAAAGTTTTACCTTAAATCAATCAGTAGAAGTTAAAATTGAGCTGGAACGATCCGAAATCATTAAAATAACCCAAGGTATACGACTGGGATGCATCCTTTCACCACTTTTGCTTAATCTTATTCTGATGCTGTGTTTAGTGAAGTCATATATGAATCCATTGAAGGCATAATAGTTAATGGGAATACACTGAACAACATACGGTATGCTGATGATACCGCTCTATTAGCAAACAATATCAAAAATCAAGGCACTGTTGTTTGTAATATATTTAAATGATATTAATTACATTGAGGGTTTGAAGTTCATCAATTCGTTTGCTGATGACACCTTAATTTCATGTACTGGAGACAACTTGGGAGATCTGGTTTTGGAGATCAATCGGTTGCTTGGAGGAATTGAACAGTTTTTTTTTCTATCAATAAGCTCAAATTAAATGCCAACAAAACTAAAACAATGATAATAGGAACCCATTACAAAATTAATAATATCGATGGATCATTGTATAAATTCCGTCTAGATAATGACTACACAGAATGGGTCAATCAAATAAAATATCTTGGTTTTATGTTGGGCAAAACATTGACTATGAAAAGGCATCGTGAATATATCCAGAAAATAATTAGAAGGAAACTGTTCTTCTTTTCTAGAGTGGCAAAAAGTTTGACTTTGTTTTCTAGAATAACTATTATTCAACCACACTTTGATTGTTGTGCAACCTTGTTGTTTCTCCTTGATAGTGGATCGATACAATCACTACAAGTTTTATTTTACAGCGGTATGAGAACGATTTTGAGGTGCAACCGATACACTCCACTAAACCTAATGTTTAGTATTCTGGGGTGGTTTTCGGTTGAACAAAAACTATACTATCTTGCAATGATATTCATTTTTAAGCTGAGTAGGGGACTGCTATGAATGCTAATGAATTTGTTGAATTACGAAGGGAAATACACTCCTATTTTATAACAAGCATTAATGATTTTCATATCGTAAGAACGAAACATTCATCCGCAATGATTTCCTTTTTCTACAAGAGATTTAACGCCTATAATGCTTTGCCGACAAATATTAGGAGTGTTGAAACGGTAAATGTTTTTCAGGCAAGACTAAGAGAGTTTATAATCTAGTCAGGAGTGTGTTTCTGCCTCAGTTTGGGTTAATTTCTGTATGTGGTTATGTTTAGTGTGATATGCAGTTTTTCATTATTAATGGTTGTATCTATATATTTTTTTTCTTTTTATTGTTAGTAGGTAAATGATGAAGCGGAAATAAAAAGACGTTTGGCAATGGCTAGAAACTCGACCATCAAACTCACTAAGGTATGGAAAGATCCAGCTGTCACAAAAAATATAAAGTTAAGATTGCTATCCTGCCTTATATTCCCCATAGCAACTTACGTATCGGAAATATGGACCACTAAACAAGCTGACAAAAGACGAATCAATACGCTTGAGATGTGGGCATAGCGAAGAGTCCTCATAGTATCATGTACTTAATCCCATACTAATGTATCTATTCTTGAAGAGTTTGGTATAAATGATCTACTTTCAAATAGAATTAATAGACAGTACCTGAAATATTTTGGTAAGATTATGAGGAAAGGGGCCGGTCTCCGACAAGATGGTCCAACCAAGTAAGATCTTTCCTTGGGATGGGTATGCACGAGTCAAGTCAAGTCGCGCAGGATCGAGATGCCTGGAGATTGACTGTCGAGTCAGCAACTGCATAGTGTCACCGATACTCTTACTGGGGTGAAAGGATTGAGAGGGAGAGAGATGTATCTATCTATTTATCAATAAATTTCATTTCATAAACTGATCGATTGAGTCGTATCAGCTAGCACAAGATCTGGATTAACCATGAATATAAGAAAAACCAAGTAGATGGTAATAACAAAGAAGAGTCTACCACTAGAATCCTTTGTAATCAAGGTGAGCACCGTAGAACAGGTTTCCACATTTGAATATAATGAACTAATATAAATGGGATCCAAGAAAGGAGGTATATGTCAGAATTGAACAAGCCCGAGTGACATACACGAATATGAATAAATTTTTCCAACGAACAAGTCCCAGTCTCGAACTCCGAATGAGAATGGTGAGAGCATATATATTCTCCTAGCTATTGTATGGATGTGAGTACTGGACCCTTGACCCTCACTCAGAAAAACGACGGAAGCATTTGAAATGCACATTCATAAACGCCTTTTTCGCATCTTCTGGGCACAGAAAATGAAAAACACAGGAGTACTAGTAAGAATAAATAAAGCAAAAGAATTACTAACAACCATAAAAATAAGAAAAACTCAATACTTCGGACATTTAATGAGGGGCCCAAAATACGAATTATTACATTTAATTATTGAAGGCAAAATAAAGGGCAAGTGATCGATCGGAATACGACAAAATTCTTCAGGACATGAGAAGGTGGTTTGGATGTGCTTCAAGTGATATTTTTCGAGCAGCAATTTCTAAAGTTCTTTTAGCTACATGGATCGCCAATCTTCGTGAGGAGACGGCGTAGTAAGAAGAAGTAAAATAGGTTTCTGCCTTCTT
This sequence comes from Pachyrhynchus sulphureomaculatus, assembly GCA_019049505.1. NCBI lineage: Eukaryota > Metazoa > Arthropoda > Insecta > Coleoptera > Curculionidae > Pachyrhynchus > Pachyrhynchus sulphureomaculatus. Next base: position 18,801,138 of record CM032449.1, on the reverse strand, counting down.
AATACACTTTTTTTTAAGCCAGGAACTTTTTGCCCTTTGTGGCTACTTTTTTACTTGTCACCGTATATCACAAAAATCCTACTTATAGGTACGCATGTAATAAAAGTTAAAATTAACATGATTAATATTTTTTCCACACTTTACTAATTACCAACGTACATTGATTTGGCTTGTTGCCCTTTTTAAAATAAATCCAATGAATAAAGATATTTCGCCAATACATTTGTTTGTTTGTATGTTTTGGTCTATTTTATACTACTCAGTATATATCACCACTACACCAAACACTTTATTTTTGCACTCGACGCGCGTTTCGCTAACCATGTTAGCTTCATCAGGAGCGATGATTGACTAAAGCTAAACTACCAAATCTACCCTATTTATACTTAGCCTAACCCTTGAATTACTCAAGCGGAACTAATGACATAGGCAAGGCTATCAGTTCCGGTCAAGTAACCAGTAGAGGGGACTATAAGGAATAGGCCCTCTGTCTTTGTTTAAACTACTTTTACATTTTATGATTTCCATACTTTCGTATGCGTTTAACAATCTCCTATCAGATACATTTTTTATTAATCTTAGATTATCTAATGTTACAGTATGATCAGCTTCAAGAGCATGTTCGGCAATGCTAGACTTTTCTGTTCTGTTGTATTTTAAGTGTGCTAAATGTTCTTTAAATCGTGTTCTAATTGACCTTTTAGTTTGCCCAACATACTTTTTGTCACAATCATTACAACTAATTTCATAAATTCCACTTTTCTCACAATTAGGAATCTTATCTTTGGGATTTCCTAAGATATTCCTCAGATTGTCTGATGACTTATAGACTAAGGTGAGGCCTACCTTATTAAATACCTTATTGAGTCCCTTGCTATATTTCGGATTATATGGTATGGAGACATACTTGGTGTTATTTTCTTCGCGTGTAAAAAAAGGTGGAATTCTGAATATTAAACCTAAACTTATGCCTATTGATTAGCTTATTTACTAAGTCATCGTCATAACCATTAACTCTAGTTATATTTCTAATACGATTCCTTTCTTTATTAAAGTTTACTCTATTCAGAGGAAATGGGACCAAACGATGAACTAAAAAATGTAATGAGGCTAATTTATGTTGTTTGCAATGAAATGAATCACTAGGAATATATCTATCTGTTACTGTGTCCTTCCTATAGATATCAAATTCTAATCTATTATTATTATTAATAATTAAAATATCTAGAAAAGGCAATTGTCCTTTGTTCTCAACTTCGTAAGTGAATTTAATGGAATCATACCGGCTATTTAATTTGGAAACAAAATCATCAATATTTGCTTTCTTTGTATCAAAAATCGCGAAAATATCATCCACATACCTATACCATACCCTTGGTATAGGTATGTGGATGATATTTTCGCGATTTTTGATACAAAGAAAGCAAATATTGATGATTTTGTTTCCAAATTAAATAGCCGGTATGATTCCATTAAATTCACTTACGAAGTTGAGAACAAAGGACAATGCCTTTTCTAGATATTTTAATTATTATTAATAATAATAATAGATTAGAATTTGATATCTATAGGAAGGACACAGTAACAGATAGATATATTCCTAATGATTCATTTCATTGCAAACAACATAAATTAGCCTCATTACATTTTTTAGTTCATCGTTTGGTCACATTTCCTCTGAATAGAGTAAACTTTAATAAAGAAAGGAATCGTATTAGAAATATAACTAGAGTTAATGGTTATGACGATGACTTAGTAAATAAGCTAATCAATAGGCATAAGTTTAGGTTTAATATTCAGAATTCCACCTTTTTTACACGCGAAGAAAATAACACCAAGTATGTCTCCATACCATATAATCCGAAATATAGCAAGGGACTCAATAAGGTATTTAATAAGGTAGGCCTCACCTTAGTCTATAAGTCATCAGACAATCTGAGGAATATCTTAGGAAATCCCAAAGATAAGATTCCTAATTGTGAGAAAAGTGGAATTTATGAAATTAGTTGTAATGATTGTGACAAAAAGTATGTTGGGCAAACTAAAAGGTCAATTAGAACACGATTTAAAGAACATTTAGCACACTTAAAATACAACAGAACAGAAAAGTCTAGCATTGCCGAACATGCTCTTGAAGCTGATCATACTGTAACATTAGATAATCTAAGATTAATAAAAAATGTATCTGATAGGAGATTGTTAAACGCATACGAAAGTATGGAAATCATAAAATGTAAAAGTAGTTTAAACAAAGACAGAGGGCCTATTCCTTATAGTCCCCTCTACTGGTTACTTGACCGGAACTGATAGCCTTGCCTATGTCATTAGTTCCGCTTGAGTAATTCAAGGGTTAGGCTAAGTATAAATAGGGTAGATTTGGTAGTTTAGCTTTAGTCAATCATCGCTCCTGATGAAGCTAACATGGTTAGCGAAACGCGCGTCGAGTGCAAAAATAAAGTGTTTGGTGTAGTGGTGATATATACTGAGAAGTATCATTGTGCCAAAGATTCCACATTCCCAACTTAGTCTATTTTATAGACAAACCGATAGTCTATTTTTGAAATGCTATTTATATTAGGAAATGTACGAATAAAATATTTAACATCTTATAAAAAAAACCTTACTTAACTTATCTCAGAATGTCGTTAAAAAACAAGGATTTTTTAGGTTATTTACCTACCTATGAAGCAGAGCTTAAGAAATATATATTGTCTACTCTACACTAATACACCTAAATCAGCTTTTCTCGAGAGCGGCAAAATCTGAAAAAAATTTTTGGCTCCTGATTTTCTTCGATTGTTTGAACAAAAAGTAGCCTGGCGCTTTAGAGTGGAAGAGCTCTTATGAGCCCATTGCATTGACTCCTGCCTCATAGGAGGACCTCAATTGAACAGCCAAATCTCGTTGCCTGTCACATTTTGTGAAAAATAACTTTCATCCTCTTCTAAAGCAGCCAAATGTCCTTAAGAAACTTCTATCCTAACCAGTTTCTGCTCTAGTATTAGTAGATTGGGGTTCCAACGTGTAGAAACATTTTTCATACCCAAATCTTTGTGCACAATCTTGAAAACTAGTTTAGTGGCACGCCAGCTTCTTTAGCAAACCCTGAAATCCTCATTCATCGATCTGACAGCAGCAAATCCTCACCAAGCCCTTAATTCTTGCCTTAACCAGTCTGCCTGATAAGTGGTTATTCTGGAGTGAGTCTCGCCAGGCAAAACTGCATTTTGCCAATTCATTTACAAAATTAACTCGCTCGTGAAAGGCCTACACTGAAAAGAAATTACGCTTAAGAACAGCTGGGTCATTGTCCCTTAACAGCTGATGTTATAAGTAGAGGAGAATAGGTCCAATCGACCCTCAGCTTGAAAAAATATTTAACATTGATGAATGTGGACTTTTCCATCGTCCAGAAAAAAGCAAACAATTTTAGGATTAAAATGGAAGAAAAAGTAGCTGGACAGTTCTGTCACCAATATTTCTATTCAGAAGAATGAAACAAAATCTTGAATTGGGGAATGGTACACCTTCTGAAGGTGTTGTCACCATTCCAGACACTAGCTATATTAATTCAAACTTAGTGTTGAACATAGCAAGGACTAATGGGATAATAATCTTACAACTGCCAGGCCTTATTACTCACCTGCTTCAGCCACAGGACGTCTCTTTTTTTAAAACTATGAGCAGTTATTTTATTCAACCAACAGAAAAGATAGACCATCATTTCTGTACACTAGGAACATTCTTTCATGAATAACTTTTGATCCATTTCCATTTTTAGTAAGAAACTTCACCACTCTTTGATGCGCCAAATTATTTTCACTCATTTTTTAGAAAACAAAAAATTTTAAAAACTACAAAACGCAACTAATTTTTTTCAAAATATTTAAAATAGCACTGGTAATTCGACAACCAAGCTCTTATTTTATTATTTTCATAGGTAGGTAGATACATAACTTTAAAAACAACCCTTATATATTTGTTTATTACTATAAAATAATGCTTATTATAAGTAAGGGGGAGCAGAGCGCGTAGATGTTTATACCATAGCAACCATTGGCGGGATGAATTCTCTGTTTTAATTGGTATAGTTAATGCCACAAAATTCTGGTTGCTATAAATGTCATCCCAGTGCTCTTTTATTTACAGTGTTGGAAAATGGTGTTTCTCTTAATTACCAAATGTCTATACACTACCTTCAGAAAGTATTTGCCCACCTAGAAATTTCAATGTAACTGCCAAAATTTAATACCTAATTAAACTAGGTAAATTTAATTGTTCTTAACAAGTGTCTATCATAAAATTGTTTAGATAAGCTTTTTGGTGAAAGCACGAATTAAAAACCAATTAGAACAAATTTCCAAGTTTCACATGTTTAGAATGGGCCCGAGAACATGAAAATTGGACATCAGAACAATGGAATTCCGTCCTTTGGAGCGACGAATCTAAATACGAAATTTTCGGTTCAAATCGAAGAGTTTACGTGCGGCGGTCAGCTGGAGAGAGGAAGTTGGAAGCCTGTTCAGTTGCCTACAATAAAACATGGTGGAGATTCAGTAATAGTTTGGGGTTGTTTTGGCAACGGTAAAGTTGGAAAAATCTCTAGGAAAGAAGGAATCATGCGAAAAGAACAGTATCAAGAAATTTTGCTAACTCAAATGCTTCCTACTGGAAGAGATATTTTTCAGGGGAAATTTATTTTTCAGCATGACAACGACCCTAAACATTCTGTTAAACAAATTAGAGAACTTTTGGACCAATGGAAATTCGATGACGTCCTGGAAGTGATGACTTGGCGTACTCAATCACCCGACTTAAACCCCATCGAATTGCTGTGGGACCATTTGGACAGGTGTGTTCAAAAACTCAATCCAACATCAGAAAATCAGTTGTGGGAACTTTTACAAGCAGAATGGGTTAAAATAACCGAAGAAACTCTGAAGAAACTATTGGACAAAATGCCAAAACTCTGTCGGTAATTAAAAAAAAAGGAAGTCATATAGATGAGAAAAATCCTGGAAAATCATGAATATTTTTCTGATTTTCTAGACTGTAAATAATGTGAAAATAAATAAAAATTCATTAAAATTAAAAAAAAAAATATATATTATCTGGGTTTTTGTTGTCTTGGGACTGAAATAACTAGGTAGGCAAATACTTTCTGACAATAGTGTATATTGTATTTAAGGTATTACTTTTATTAGTGTTACGCACCAAAATTGAAAAACAGAACACCTATGGAATCACTTTGGTGTCTGTCTGTCACAGCTGATTTTTTATTATTTGAGATTTTTCAATTTAAAATAGTCGAAATGCATAAATTTATTTTGAACACCCTCTAGCACTAACTCAAATTTCTATACATATATCTTTTTTTTCATATTTATAGAACGCTCATACCAATTATGAGTATTCCACCTTCAGAAACAATGGAGCTACTGGCAATTTTTTACAAAACTGAAAACTAGGATTATTTTTTAAAAAATTGAAATATTAGAAAAACTACTAGGTTTAGGTATATAATATTATTAATAAAAAATTTTCACGCAGAATTTAAAAATAAATTAGAAAATAGAATGTTCCATTTAAAAAAACATATGTTATATCGGCCACACTTTTTTGAAGTACTCTGTAGACTCAAAAATAATTGTAAACTGTGCACCTTAACATTCCCTAAAACTATTGTATTTGCAATTTCAATTGGCCGTTTTGTATTTATAAAGTTAATTGGAGGTTATATTTGTCTCAAGACGCTCAGTAATAAACTATCTTTTTATCCAGACCTAACCAATCTTTGTAGCTTTGGAATAATATGCTTTGAGAATTGGGCCTTAATAACTTAACAGAACTTACACAAGAAAAGTGTACTTTGTCTTTATAGATAATCATTTAAGATATAAACTTTGCTTTTGGGGGATTCGAATCAATATTTGCTAAACATGATTTTGTTTGACAAACATCTGTGGTGTAAAGGTCAGGTTATCGAAATTAAAGCCCGAGTTGAGCAGGCAAGATGAACTTTCATCAAGTTGCGTAAATTCCTCTGTAACCAAAACCTCAGCCTACAGCTCAGATACTGGATGGTTAAGTGCTATGTTTGGTTCATTCTATTGTATGATGTTGAAACATGGATCTTGGGAATCTCATCTGTTAACAAACTAGAGGCATCTGAAATGTGGATGCTGAAAAAAATGTTAAGAATATTTTGTGTTGACATAGTAAGAAATGAAAAGATATTCGAAAGAACCAATCTACAAGACTGTCAATTATTTGAAAACAATTTTTTACTTGGGTCACATTGTTCATTGTGAACGATATAGCTTTCAACACCTCATTCTACATGATAAGAGTCAAGGCAAAAGGAGAATAGGTTGAAAAAGACTGTTACTGCTACGCAATATCTGCCAGTGGTCTCATCTGATGAAAGAAGTTTGGTATGGATGCCTACATAACAACCTGCATGGTACTTTAACAAGAAGAAGAAAGGTCAGAGAATTATATAAGCCCTTGTTCTTGTTAATTAAGATACTGACTCTAATATCAATTCATATTTTAGAAAGTGTAAGTCAAATGTTTGTCAAATTTAATAATAACGTGGACATGTTACACCATGCAAATATTCATATTATAAGTAAGATACTACCAAATTTACTCAATCTGAATCCTGGTTACTACTTAAAACCTCATATTCCCAACTTTAAGTATTCTCTTTCTTCTATATATCTTTAAAAAATTAAATTAAAGAAAAATTGTTTTTTTTTTAAATTACTTATAAAATAATTTGTTTCAGTTTACGTGTCAGCATAAGGATTATCATTTATCATATACATGTATTAAAATGTGTCTATGTTTAATACATTATCATTATAAACATAATACAGGGGGATTTAAACATGTAAAGTATAGTCCATTATTTTAAACAACAAATTGTTATCACTTATGATATTTACATTTGTACTATATTACACTACAGATTATCAAAAATTGATAGGTTTCTTGTTAAGAACAGATAATCTCACATTTGTGTATGACTTTTTTAAGCAACTTTTTGAAAAACAAACAATTTTATCACAACAAGGGATGCCGAAAAAAATTCCCATATTTATCTTATGAAAGTCATATGCCAATTCATGACTTTATTCTTAACCATAAGTTTTCATAAACTTTATGTCTTTACAATAGTCAAGAAATGACCTCTTAAAACTTGACAATACCTATCTTCAACAATTTTTCTAATATACATCTTTGAAAAACAGGTCAATAATTCAAAAATACCCTAAATGTCACTATACATGCATAATTTTTTAAGGGGTTACATACACCTTGAATTTTCAAAAATTCGATTTTTTTTTTTATGGATTTTTATTCTCTATACTTCTAACAATTATTAAAAAAAGAAAATTTAAGAGAATTCCATTCCATTACAAAAGTATAGCATTAAATGTGACCTAGTATCAGATTGGGACAGCTACCTGTTTCAGACACTTACTTTTTCTACAAAATGTTGAGAGGTTTTTTAAATTTTTTCTAATAGAAAATTTTTTATATAATTAAACATAAATTTTTTGGTTGAAAATTACATACTTAACATCGAAATACCTTAGTTTTTTTATTTTTGAGAAAAAAAAAGTCTTCGCTAGTTTTTAACTGCTACATTATTTCACAAGATTAATTTTTACTTTTGAAGAATAGATTATTTTTTTGTGAAGTTATCCTGCAGACGAGGAGGCGCTAGTTTTCATCAGTAGTCCATTTAACCTGATAAAAAAATAATGTTAACATTTAAAACATAATTAAAAAAAAAAAATTTTTCTTGTAATTTAAAGTACAATAAAAATATATAATTGCCATTCTTTTGTATTATTCACTTAATAACCTTTAAAATATTTTCTAAATATACATACTTTTTGCAGCGCCCAGGTGTATGTAACCCCTTAATGACTTAGTCTAACTAGTTAATAAATAAAATACAAAATATTTGTAGAACTTTACCTTACCTAGAATTCTCCATTTTTCAGGTCTAGCTAAAGCAAACAGCCTTTGTAGGTCAGCTTTACTAACTCTAGGCTCTTTTGGGGTGATGGGCACTTCCACCTTTGCTTTACTACTATCCTTAGAAGCTTGTCTGCGAAACAACCTCAAAATTTTACTACCATTGCCACCACCTTTGTCTGTTCCATTCACATTCACAGCTATATACGTCTTATTTTGGCTCACTTTTTCAGACATACTTCTAAAATGCCGAATTATACTCTTTTTTGAACCTAAACTAACATTGAAATGTTTTAGATGTTTAAGGATGGTTGGACAACTATTTTTAGATATCAGTAAAGAGTAAATAATCATTGTTTTTGTATTTAGGGCAATAAATAATATACTAAAGCAATTATTTAAATAATAGATAAAAAAAAGATTGTGTAAAACTATAGTCATTACTGAGGTTAAATTATTGATCTTCTTCTTTTTCATCTTGTTGCTACTGTTTCGATCAATCGGAAGTACTATTATGTTATCGTGAATTAAGGATCTCGCTTAGAAAAAGATTTAAGAAGTGGGGGAAACAACCTGGAAATTTAAGGATATGTTTGCAGCGTATTAACAAATTTTATTTTATCTTATCTTATTATGAAGAATAATAAAATATGTTAAATTCATACAAGATGCAAATTATCGACCAAAACAACACGATTTAACGTTGTTGGGTTCAAGACACCATATTCAGTCACTGTAATTTAAATAATAGTTATTTTATACAATTTAAGAAGATAAGGTTAAGTAATTTCTCTTCTTTTTTATTCAGGGATTAAAGCATATACATTCGGGTCAGTTTGATTAATAAATCAAAGATACAGATTTTTGCATCTTTGATTGCTGTAAACATATTTCTCAAGATATAATGATAAGTACTTTGCTTTCTTCTCTGTTGATCCTAGCTTGGCTGATGTGTCCTGATAAGATGATACATTGACATATCATCGATTCTAGTAACTGATATTGATTTTCATGGATTAAAGGTTTCCATTTACGAAAAGATTAGAGAAGTGAGAGAACGATCTTGAAATTTAAGGTTGAGGTGAAGGTGTACAGAATTGTTAAAACATGTTAAATTTTTAAAAAATGCTAATTATCGACTAAAACATATAATTTAACCTTCTTGGATGCAAGATATAATCATTGTAAACGGTTTAAAATAATAGAAAACTGATTTCGCGAAACTATAGTGACTAATGAGATTAAATTCATAATCTTATTCTTCATTGTGTTGCTACTCTTCCAAATACTCAGAAGAATAATTAGTTGTTTTTGCCGATTAAGGGCTCTCGTTCAAAAAAAGATGAAAGACACGACTTCGAAATTTAAAAGTTTTTATGGTCGTTTGCAAGATTGTGATATTCCCATTTGTAATTAAAGAGACTCCATTTTACAATACTGTCGGCGGGGGTAACAATACGGAAAATTCATCTCTCGAAATTTTGGTTGCTATTCCCGTCTGCACTGTTAATCCTGGCAAATTCTTTTTACAATGAATATCTTCCTTGCGCTCTTTCGTCTAGTATTGTAAAATGGTGAAATTATAAAAGGGGAAAAATCTAATTTAATGGAAGCTTATAATTAAAACAAACGTCATTTTACAACACTATAAACAAAAGAGTGCAGAGATGTTTATTATGACCAGAATTAGGCTGGAGTAACAATATAGAAAATGAATCCCTCGGAATTTTGGTTGCCACTTCCGTTTGTAATTAAGGGGACCATAATTTTACAATACTGTAAGCAAGAGAGTGCAGAGAAGATTTTTATGAGCATCTGTAATTAAAGAAACGCTATTTTATAACATTGTAAAGAAAGAAGCGAGGGGATGATGTTTATAGCAACGAGAATTTGGCGGGATTAACAATATCAATTAAAATAGCTCCTTAATGTTAAGAATGAACTGTTCCTTCGTCACATCATCCTACCATCAAAGCCAACCAGCTTCGCGGCAAGCTATATCCTCTTCTAAATAAGTCCAGTAAATTGTCAACACGCATCAAGTTGACAATTTACGAAATGATCATCAGAGCCAGTCTCATCTATTCCAGTCCAGTATGGTGTCAAATGTCACGCATCTACAGATCTGTGCTCCAGTCCGTTCAAAACAAGGCTCTCTGAATCATTGCTAAAGCCCTATGGTTCATCCGTAACACCCAAATTCATCGAGACCTTTAAATGCTCACAATCTGGGAATTCACGAGCATGGCTCAGCTCGAATTCCTGAATAAAGCCACTCATCACCGCAACCCGACACACAGTGTGTCGACTAGTACAAGTTAGCTGGACAAAATTATTTTTTCACTTATTTCAATTGTTTATGTATATTCTAGGCATATTAAGTTATTTTAAGAAAAAATTCATAGCGTTGGTTTTTTTTATGGGCGTGGCTAATTTTTCTCCCTAAATTAGTCAGCTACGCAGACATATTTAACGATAACTCGGGAACAACTTGTCAGATTTTTATAAATAAAACATTAAAAAATGCGTAACAAAATTTTATTAAAGTTGATTGAATATTATTTTATTCTATCTTTTATCGTTTTGGAGTTATTTAGAAATTAATGGAGAGAAAAAATTTTTTTTCGTGTAAAATTCATTATTTTTTTCGGTAAAAAAGCGCAATAACAAAAGAAAAACAAAATATTATACATTTTTCTGACAGCTGCGTATCTGGCAAATAAAATAAGGTATTAATCATGAAAATCGGTTAATAAATGTGGGTTTTATTCACAATTTACCGCAGGTACTCATTATCGATAAAATTTGTGTAATACACCCTTGCATATCGCGGTAGGATTGCATCAGCTTAGCAGGTAGATAACGGAACTAAAGGGCAAGGGTATTTTGTATGGTTATTAGAATTAAAAATTATAATACAGTGTCTTTCATTTAGCTGCATTTCGCTTACCTGTATTTTTTGTCCAGCTGCACAAAACATTGTATAACAAAAACAAAATATTCGGCGTATGTGCACGAATTTTTCTACAAACTTGAATGTGCAACTAAATGAAAGACACTGTATTATTATTTTTAATAATAACCAGGTGAAAAATCATTTATTGCATTTGTCAATTAAAAATAAAACAATTAATCCATATTACTTAGTTTTATTGACACAAAAAGGGTAAACTCAAATAATACCTGCCTTTCAGGTAGGTAACTTGTGCATTATACATACATAAGTAGTTGGTATTTTAAAATGTTTTTGATTTTTTTTTAAGGTAAATATTTCAAACGGTTAAAAAAAAATTGTTTTTGAAAATTCCAGTCAAAAATTGTTTTTGTTTAATTTTAAAATAAATGTTATAAATGCTCTGTAATAAATTTAGCATAATGACACTGACTGTAATTATATGTAAAATAAAAATACTCATTTATTGATAAAGAAAAATTTACAAGTCAAGGTTTACATGCTTAGTACAAGCACTACATAACTAAAAATAGTAGCTGAACCTAGTAATCATCATCAGAGCCTTCTGATGAGTCGTTTACTGTATAATCGTCATCATTTTGTGGCATTGTGCGACAATATGACGATTCCAATCTTGACTCTTCTATGCTAGGGCTTACAATTAACTTTAATACATCTGTACATATTTTTTTCCGGCTTTTTTTTTGGGAATCTCTCGAAGGCTATTGATCAAAGGATCAGATGTTATAATTAACATTCACAGTAAGTCTCTATTCGTGGCAACACGCGAGCACTTGCGGGTGTTGTACTTTCTAAATCTGCGGCAATCTTTGTTCCGTGCTTCTTGAGCCTCTTCGGAAAGCTGCCCAATTGGAAGCAATGCCGCTTTGATGACTTCTGTGCTGTGAATTAATATTTTATGCACAGTAGCAGGCATACAGTACCACGAATAGAGACTAAGATAATGTTGTCTGGTTTCAAGACAAAATTTTTTGAATTCAACTAAGTTTATCTCGAATCCAGAAGACAATGTTCTCAAAATAACATCAAACTTTTTTATAATTGTAACATCCAACCCTGTGATCTGAGCACTCATCTCAGCATTCTTAAAAAAGCGACGGGCTGTATTTCCATCATTTGAAGAACCAAATCCTGGCTTTGGTTTACCTACAATGAGTCCCATCTCGTTCTTAAATTTCAATTTGATTTCCTCGGAACGAACCTTGATATCTGCTTTGTCTTCGTTGCTTCTAGCCTGCCATTTCTTAATATTCAACTTGTAACTGATATATAAAAGATATTCGAAGCAACGAATCCAAGCATGAAGTGTAGATAAATCAAAGCCAAAATGTTCTTGATTGCTGTTAAACATCGCGGGGTTATCGTTCATCGTCTTGGGGGTGGCGCCACAGATGAAACATTTTTGGGATGAACTAGTTTCCATTAAGGCGTTACACACCTTTCCGTCTGTCATTGTCAGCAAAAGTTCGTGTTTTACAGAGATTTGAGAATCACCAAAGTTGATAAGTGTTGGAAGAAGAGCATTAACTTCTTCCCACAATCTATTTGTCTCCACTAACGTGAAGTCGTTCGTTTCTTTGGCAAATATAAATTTGATTGGGCGACAATACAAAGTTGATGAAGGCCCATGGACCCATCATATAACTTAAGGGGAACTAAAGAAAATGCGAAAAGAAACTCGTCCGTATATTCAGTGTTCTCAAATCTCTGTTTGTATGTGCTGTGCCCAGAACTTCCATCACATCCCCATTTACTAACAAGTGTAAACGATGAACTTGTTGGGAGCACACTGCTGATAACTTCATTCTGTGCTAATACTAGACGTTCCACTGTTTTATTTAATAAGGCTTGCAAATTTATTTCAGCACGAGTTTCTGTTTTAGCAATGTGCTCCTCTGCAGGGTAACAGGCCTGTTTGGACTTTTTTAAACTAAAATATGACGGAAACACATTATGCCCCGCCTTCATGGACCACTTCCTAGTTTGTTTGTAAGAATGCGTTGTTGACTTAGAATCTATATAGTAAGCTAAGGCTTCGTCACTACTTAATTGCCTAGGATTAACGGAACCGGTATTTTTAGACTTAATAATATTATCTGGGCTCTCGCTAATGTCTCTAATCACATTGGCAATTTTCCTTTGCCCTGCTGAACGCACAGCAATTTCGGCAGCAGTCACCAATTCACTGACACTTCGGGATTCTACGAGATCCACGACGCGACGTTTCTTCGTCTTAAACGACGATTCCTCGAAATCTTTGCGAGGTCTTCCTGCAGGAGTCACATTCTCACTTGATGTTGAAGGTTGTGGCGCAAAAGAACTCGCAGTAAATTGTATGTCTGCTTCATCCAACCAATTCTTATTTTTAATTAAAAAAAACGCTCCTTCGACTTTCCTGAAGCCAACCATTTGGCACCAAACTTATTAGACAAGTTGGATATCTTCAACTTTATTTCTTTTTGGCTGCTTTCAGTAATGTCACCAAAGTGAAATTTTGAAGAAAGAAAGTCATATACACGCGAGTTTTTTTTCATTCTTCGTGTGTTTCAACCACTCCTCAAAAAAGGCTACCCTTGAAATAGAGTAAACGTGTTCTGGAAAAAAAAAAAAAAAAAAAAAAAACATGTTGTACTGAAGTGTGCTAAACAATATGTGTATTTTTACGAAGAATAAAGTTTAGTTCTGTGTAATATCTAAAAACTAGCCCGGATAGAGGTGAATGTCTGTATATTCTGAACTTTCAAAGTTTTTTTTTTTAAAAAACACGCTAAAATATATAGGCTATTTAAAAAAAATACTAAAAAATTCAAATTAATAGATTCTGAATAAAAAATACATTAAAAAAAATAGTACTTACCCTCAGTATTAATATTCATCACAAAAACTTTCACAATATTACAATAGGTCACTATAAGATGTGCACGAAAGTGTCGCTAAAATTGCAACTGATTAATTGAAAGAGCTGCATTAAACTCATTACCTGACTTCTGACGCTTATGACTCGCCACTTGCAAATTTGATAAACAACCTTTTCTCGGAATTCGGGGTTTGGTGGTGTTGTTTACGTTTTGCAAATAAGATTTCCTGGAAATCATAACATGAATTTTGTCCACCTAGCATGTTCTACGCGACACACTGTGCGACAGTCAGAAATACCTATGGACCTCTACCTAACGCCAAATGTCACTACCCAAGGATTAGCTTTAAGTTAATTTTAAGTTTATACTCATGAACTATCTCAAGTTCTAATACCATATTTATATAAAACCCATTACCTAGGCAACATCCATAAACTGGGAAAATATGGGGCTTAACATTGACCGGTAAAAGTTAGATCACTTTTGTTTTGCCGACGACATTGTCTTAATAACAGACAATATGCAAGAAGCACAAACTATGCTGCACATGATTCAAGAAGCTTCAGAAAGGGTTGGTTTATTCAAGACTCTGTTTATAACAAACCTTGTACATTGATATAAATATCCAGGACGTGAAATCAGCATAGGACGAGACAACCAAACACATAAAATTCAACAGATGTTAGGTCTCTCCTGAACGGCATATGGCAAATTGCGCTATATATTTAAATCTAATAGACCAAGAGGGCGTCGCGAAATTTTGACCTGTCGACTAACCGTCTGCCTAGTTGTTTTATCTGTCGGGCGAGTCGAATCAAAGTCTTTAACGTTGATTTTGCGGCCCTCGTGCCCTTGAATGATCGGATAAGGCCCAAAAGGCTACATCCAAAAATGGGCTGTCATTTAACCACTTGAATCAAGTACCATAACATTTGTTGACACTAAAAAAGTCGAGCGCCCCAAAGAGCATACGACGCCGAGACCGGACCCAGCTTTAGGGCCCAAAAAACGTCGATCTAAAAATAGCGTGCCATTTAACCATATATAATCAATAAATTTAGTTTGTTCTTGATAAAATAACGATACGATAACGAAACCTGCAGATGCCACTAATACCGGAGGACGAAGCTGGACCCGCTCAAAGACGCGAGAAACGACCGTTTGGTATTGGCGACATCTGCCTTTTGCAGGTTCCCTCTTATTTTATCAAGAATAAACTAAATTTATTGATTTTATATGATTAAATAAGAGTCCATTTTTGGATCAACGTTTTTTGGGCCCTAATGCTGGGTTCGATCTCGGCGGCGTCTACTGTTTGGGGCGCTCGACTTTTTTAATGTCAACAAATGTTATTGTACTTGATTCAACTGGTTAAACGATAGACCATTTTTGGAAGTAGCTTTTTGGGTCTTATCTGGGCATTCTAGGGCACGGGGGCCGCAAAATCAACGTTACCGGTTTTTATTCGACTCATCCGATAGAATGAACAACTAGGCAGACGGTTAGTCAGACAGGTCAAAATTTCGGGTTGTCCACTTAGTCTATAATCTTCTAAAGTGTTTAAAAAGAAAAGTTTTTGACAGATATGTATTACCCGCTCTTACATACGGAGCCGATACTCTCACATTGACGAAGAAAAATATCAACAAAATATGTCATGCAAAGAAAAGTAGAGATGTCAATCTTAGGTGTTACTCTTGGAGATCACATCCCTAATCATATTTTTAAAAAAGAACGAAGGCAATGCGTCTTAAATGGAACTGGGTTGGGCATGTTGCTAGGTTTAAGGATGGACAATGGACAAAAAACATTATAGAGTGGCGACCAAGATCCGAAGCCTATCAAAGTAGAGGTAGTCTGGAAATTGGGTACAAGTGGTCTAGAAATGAAAAAGATGGCAAGACTTGAGGGAAACTTTCGTCCAGCAGTGGACAGTATAAACTCATAATGACGATGATGATGACTACCTGGCTAAGATAATTAGGTTACTATCATGTATATATCTGAAGACACAAATGCATAATGATGGTTAGTTCACCTCATTGTATAATGGTTATAAGTTTAATCTCTCTAATTATCGAAATTAAAAAACGAGCTGTTGTTCAGATTTTCACTATATTTTATTTATCAAAGTGAAATAAATAAAATAATAACTTAATTCAGCCGTAACATGTTTCGGTACACAATACCTTTCTCAAACGGTATTTGAACTTCTACTATTTTGTCTAATAACTAATTTAGGTACAATTATTTAAACCCTACCTTAATTATACGGAATTTCGTAAAAGTGTTGTAAAATAAATTGACTAGCAAAGTCTCGAAACATTTAGAAAATATAGAATTAAAGGTACCTTTCAAAACAAACAATTCAAACAACACTAAAACTAAAAAACATAATAAATCTGGGGTTTATAAATTAAAATGGCGCTCCTGCCCCAAAGTTTACATAGGTCAAACGGGTAGAACATTCAAACAAAGAATAAAAGAACATAAGGAAGCATTTGAGAATAAGACTGAAGCTTCACATTATGCCTCTCATTTATTTTCTGAAAATCATAGTTTTGATGAAGACTTCGATATATTACATATTAATAACAAATATAAAAAGTTGAATTTGCTTGAGTCGTTCGAAATTAACAAATTAAAAAAGCGAATTTCGTTTGTTGATTAAACACTATTTTTTGATGGGAAAAAATACTGTTCAAGAGAAGCTATGGCTTGATAAGTGTTACGGAGATCCTGCCCCTGGAAACTCACTGATCATTTATTGGTATGCTGAATTTAAACGCGATCGTACAGATACAAATGATGCTAAACGCTCTGAGCGCCCAAATGAGGTGGTTCCACCGGAAAATATCAAAAAAATCCACAAAATTGTTTTGGATGACCGTAAAGTGAAATAGCGTGAGATAGCTGACATTCTAAAGATATCAAAAAAACGTGTTGGTCATATTTTGCATGATCATTTGGGTATGAGAAAGCTCTGTTCGAAATGGGTACCGCGTTTGTTCACAGTGGACTAAAAACAACAACGTCTTGATGATTCTGAGCGCTGTTTGGACCTGTTTAAGTACAATAAAAAGGATTTTTTCATGCGATATGTGACAATGGTTGAAACATGGATCCACCACTATACACCGGAATCAAATCAGCAGTCAGCTCAGTGCACAGTAGCCGGTGAAAGCCGCCCGAAGCGACCAAAGAGACAACAGTCGGCTGGAAAGGTTTTGGCCTCTATATTTTGGGATGCGCATGGAATAATTTTCATCGACTATGCTGAGAAGGGAAAAACCATCAATAGCGAATATTATATAAAGTTGTTAATGCGTTTGAAGGCAGAAATCGCAAA
Source organism: Pachyrhynchus sulphureomaculatus (assembly GCA_019049505.1). Lineage (NCBI taxonomy): Eukaryota > Metazoa > Arthropoda > Insecta > Coleoptera > Curculionidae > Pachyrhynchus > Pachyrhynchus sulphureomaculatus. The sequence goes on along the minus strand of CM032449.1, from coordinate 18,783,965 downwards.
GAAACGGCCCCAAATGAACAAGAAAAAGTGCTCTTTTATCAAGACAATGCGCCGTGTCACAAGTCAATGGTTACGATGGCAAAATTGCATGAATTGAAGTTCGAATTGCTTCCTCATCCACCGTATTCTCCAGATTTGGCCCTCAGCGACTATTATCTATTCGTAAACCTCAAAAAAATGATCACGGGAAGGAGATTTGGCTCCAATGAAGCAAATCGCCGAAACTGAGGCCTATTTTGAAAGCAAAGGCAAATCCTTCTACAAGAAAGGTATAGAAATGCTAACAAAGCGTTTGACTGATTGTATCGCTCTTGGAGGAGCCCATATTGAGGAATACAGGCAAATTTTGCAAAAAAAAATGTGTGCCTACGTGTTAATCAATTAGATTTATATAACACTCGTTTGTTAAATCTTAAGTTCAGGTAATTATTTTGCTATTGTACTAAGTTAAATCCCTTCAAAAAAAAATTACATAATTTTGTTAGCTATCAATTTAGTTACAACACTTTTAGGAAATTCCGTATAATTAAGGTAGGGTTTAAATAATTGTATCTAAGTTGGTTATTAGACAAAATAGTAGAAGTTCAACTACCGTTTGAGAAAGGTACTGTGTACCGAAACATGACACGGCTGAGTTAAGTTATTATTTTATTTATTTCACTTCGATAAATAAAATATAGTGAAAATCTGAACGACAGTTCGTCTTTTAACTTCGTAAAAATGGATTTTCATCGAGGAAGCGCCAAATCTATCCAATTCTCTAATTGTGAGTAAAAGATTCTAGATTCACATCATCAATAATTACTTGCTGGAACTAATAAGAAGTAATGTTATTGTTAGTATGTATTTTTTTTTTATATTAGAATAGAAACGAAATTGGGTAAAAGATAAATATTTTATCGAAAATACATACAAATAAAGATTTTGTTGTTGTATTAATGAAAAGTGTCGTTAAGTACAAAAAAATGACTCGGAGGGTTTCAGAAAATCCATAGGTTTAGCCTATTAGAAAAAACTATGTAAGTAGTGAATTTAATTACTTACGTTATATTTTTAACCTATGGTAAACTCAAAGCGTTTCATCATATGTGCAACGATATTTAAATTAATGCTTTATCTGCTTAGTACTAAAGGTATTAATATAATAGACCTATTAAAAAGAAAATCTACGACCGGAGAAAACAATTAAAAATTAAGTAGTGATAAAAAGGTTAATATTTAAACAAACATTACATACAATACAATCACCTCAATAGAACATAGTATTATCCGGAACTTTGGTACTTCAGAAAGTAATTTTATGTAGTATATAGGGTGTCTCAAAATCGATACTCATCACTGAGAAGTTACCAACAGTAGCAGATGGAGACAATTAATTAGAAGGCAAAGCTTGGTGTATCCACGTAACACAAGAAGCAGCAAAAAAGAGTCGAATAGATAAACAGGAAAAAATATCAGCAATATGGTAATCTTCTCATGATGTATAATTTTTTTCCAACAGGAAATAACCTGATTGTGAACCAGTAATATAACCTTAAACGATAAGGCCGAGGAACCTCACCATAAACAAACCTTTTCTTACTATAGAAGAGAAGAGGTTTAGTCTACAATTCGTCAAACTAAATACGGTCAAAAGCTTTAGATACATGAAGAGTTACGGAGACTTTTGTATTTGGCCGCTCTCGGGCAAAACACCCGTAGTATTATGCTTAGTAAAGCACTTTGACCGTTCGGAACCGGCATTAAACTGTGGGTCCCTTTTGTCTGTGGAACACTTAAAAAGGCACCAACCACAGGTAAAGGCGAGAGGTCGCCTACATTCGTATCGGATATGGCACTTCAAGAAGAAGATTTTTTGATTCCGAGCTAGTGTCGAGTCGACGAATATGGCACTAACGAGTATCGCGTCTATTGAATTATAGAAACTTTCTCACTATTAGCCTATTGTTTGTTTATAGCTTCCTGTCTCTGCATTTTATTAATATAATGACATTAGTACAGAAAATATATACACTTAGGCCGAAACGTTTTTGGTCTAGCTACTTAAAATGCTTTTCTAACATTTCTATAGCCTTCTTGTAGAAGGATTTGTCTTTGCCTTCAAAATAGGCCTCATTATCGACGATAACTTCTTCATTGGAGCCAAATCTCTTTCCCGCGAGCATTTTTTTTGAGGTCTGCGAATAGATAATAGTTGCTGGGAGCCAAATCTGGCAAATACGGTGGATGAGGAAGTAATTCGAACTTCAGTTCATGTAATTTTGCCATCGTAACCATTGACTTGTGACACGGTGTCATTGTCTTGATGAAAGGGCTTTTCTCTTGTTCATTTGGAACCGTTTTTTTTTGCGATTTCTGCCTTCAAACGCACCAATAACTATAGGTTTCTCAATAATATCGAAAGTCATGGAAAAGGCTATCAATCAGCATCTTATAAAATATCTTGAAGGATTCAACATTATTAGTGATCACCAATATGGCTTTCGTAAAAATAGATCAACAGGAGATCTTCTGACTTATGTAACACATGTTTGGAACAACGCAATTGAACACTTTGGAGAATCTCGAGCGGTTGCTCTTGACATATCCAAGGCATTTGACCGTGTTTGGCACGATGGGCTGTTGGCTAAGCTACGTTCTTATGGTATGTCTGAAAAGTTCTGTTTGTGGCTCTCATGTTTCCTCAGAGAGCGTTCTTTACGAGTGGCAGTCGACGGATTTCTTTCTAACACCTTCACTATCAACGCCGGTGTGCCCCAAGGTTCCATACTGTCTCCCCTACTCTCTTCCTCATTTATATTAACGATCTGCTGGAAAAGACCGAGAATCCAATCTACAGCTTTGCAGATGACAGTACACTTATCTCTTCATTCACTTTGAACGCTCGGACATCGACTACTCAGACGAATATCCGCAGACAGCAGGAAGTCATTCAACTTAACAAAGACCTGGAAGAAATTCTATCTTGGGGTGACAGTAACCAAGTGGAATTTAACGCTACAAAAACCCAGGCGGCAGTTTTTTTCTAAAAAAGTTAACGTTGCTGAACCCGACATAGTTATGTCAGGGCACTCCATCCCTCTAACATTGTCACTCAATCTGTTAGGCGTTAATTTGGGAGTAAATATGTCCTGGCATGAACATGTTGCAGGCATAGCAAGGAGAGCTTCTCAAAAGTTGGGAATATTGTTTCGAACCAGAAAGCTTTACACTCCACAACAACTGTTAATTCTGTGCAAAGCTCAAATTCGACCAACTATGGAATACTGCTCCCATGTTTGGAGCTCCGCTCCCAAACATACACTGCAATTGTTGGATTATATCCAGAGAAAGAGCAATTCGTCTGATTGGACACCCGGAACTGACCGACGGCCTTGATTCGCTGGAACATCGAAGAACGGTTGGCGACTTGAGCCTATTCTACAAGTACTTTCATGGAAAGTGTTCAAAAGATGTGGCCCGTTTAATTTCTCCCAGAGCGGTGCATATTAGAAGTTCACATCCGTATGAGGTTCAGCTTGTTTACTCCTCGTACAACGCTTTTCAAGCAGTCTTTTATATGGAGAACATCATACCTTTGGAATAGTTTGCCCAGGACTGTGTTTCCCATCGAGTACAATCTACAGCGATTCAAGAACAACGTGAATCGCTTTCTCCGCACACGTGTCGCTCCTGTAGCGCTTTAGGGACTTCCCTGTAGCACGTGTGCTAGACCCATAAAAAAAAAAAAAAAGGTCCCTTTTGTCCGTGGAACACTTAAAAAGGCACCGACCACTGGCAAAGGCGAGGGGATCGCCTACGTTCGTATCACTTCAAGAAGAAGATTTTAATTCCAAACTAGTGTCGAGTCGACGAATATGGTACAAACGAGTATCGCGTCTATTAAATTATAGAAACTTTCCCACTATTAACCTATTGTTTGTTTATAGTTTCCTGTCTCTACATTTTATTGATATACTGACATTAGTACAGAAAATATAGCTGTCGCTACAGAAAGACAAACAGGTGGAACAAAATGTCGCCGCAAACGAAGATGACTATCACCGGCTCGTTAAAATGTACCTTGTCGAGTTTCTCAGAGATGCCGTGCAAGTCTAACTCAACAACTCGACAAGGTACATTTTAACGAGCCGGTCCTCTTCGTTTGCGGCTGAAAAGTTTTTGATCTAGCTACTTAAAATACATTTTTTTTTTTGCTAAATTCGACTTTATTCCTCAATATAGACTCCTTCAAGAGTGATACAATCAGTCCAACGCTTTTTTTTTTCTTTCTTGTAGAAGGATTTGTCTTTGCCTTTAAAATAGGCCTCAGTATCGGCGATAACTTCTTCATTGGAGCCAAATCTCTTTCCCGCGAGCATTTTTTTGAGGTTTGCGAATAGATAATAGACGCTGGGAGCCAAATCTGGAAAATACAGTGGATGAGGAAGCAATCCGAACTTCAATTCATGCAATTTTTCCATCGTAACCATTGACTTGTAACATGGTGTATATATCTTGATAAAAGAGCACTTTCTTCTTGTTCATTTGGAGCCGTTTCTTTGCGATTTCTGTCTTCAAACGCACCAATAACTTTATATAATATTCGCTATTGATTGTTTTTTTTCCTTTCTCAACATAGTCGATGAAAATTATTCCATGCGCATCTCAAAATACAGAAGCCAAAACCTTCTCAGCTGACTGCTCTGTCTTGGGTCGCTTCGGCTTTCACCGGTTGCTGTCCATTCAGCTGACTGCCGATCTGATTCCGGTGTGTAGTGGTGGATTCATGTTTCATCCATTGTCACATATCGCAGGAAAAAGTCCTTTTTATTGCGCTTAAACAGGTCCAAACAGCGCTCAGAATCATCAACACATTGTTGTTTTTGGTCCACTGTCGAATAAAGCTTTCTCATACCCAAATGTTCATGCAAAATATGACCAACACGTTATTTTGATATCTTCAGGGTGTCAGCTATCTCATGCAATTTAACTCACACGGTCATCCAAACAATTTTGTGGATTTTTTTGATTTTTTTCCGGTGTACTCGTAAGTACCTCATTTGGGCGTCCAACGTTCAGCATTATTTGTTGTTGTACGACCGTTTAAATTCGGCATACCAGTAAATGATGAGTGATTTTCCAGGGGCAGAGTTCCCGTAACACTTATCAAGCCATTGCTTTACTTCAACGGTATTTTTTTCTCATCAAAAAACAGTTTTTATTCAATACAGGAAATTCGATTTTTTCCATTATTTTGAAAATATCAAAAGTAGCGCCACTAAAACCACTGTAACTTGTAAACTAATCGTCGAAATGTCATGAAATCTTGACACGTATCGTTTGAAGGTTGGTACTTCCTAAAAATCATGTGGATTTTTTGAAAAGGGTGACATCTACGTGTCAGACCAAACACTTTTCAGCCTACGTGTTATATATATATACATATATATATATATATATATATATATATATATATATATATATATATATATATATATATATAATATTTAAATATATATATATATATATATATATATATATATATATATATATATATATATATATGCATACATATATATATATATATATATATATATATATATATATATATATATATATTTAAATATTACGGAGAGAACTGATTTTAACCACTAATTCAGAAAATTAGACTGTTACCGTCGATTAGCAGTAGGATTCTTTGGAACATTTTGAGTATTTTACCAATCTGTGATAAAGAGGCACCTAAAACGAGAATGACATGACACTACAAATCTATTAAATTGGAATATTTTCGAACTTTCCCTTGGTTAGGCATTTGCTTCAGAGCCGACGACCCATCTGGCTGCGGTAGGGAAGTTTTTGATGTCATTTTTGCTGGCCGGAGGCTTACATCTCTTCGAAGGGCAATCCTTCGTTCAATTGAAAATGCGAAGAAGCTGTTGCTTCTAAACCTCTTGCCTACCGACAATAACGCACGGACCCCAACGTCACATATCTTTGTTAGTGACCGAAACAGATAATCGTCAAAACCAAAGAATTAAATACAAACTTCTTGCTTGTCCGAATAATTTCAGGTCTTTTTGGTCGGTTGCTAAAGCCATTAGTAAAAATTTTGTTAAATCCACTTCCAACATGGCAAACAATACTATTACAGTAACACTTGTTAAGGAAGCCAACTTGTTAGCTGAACTCTTTGCTAGACACTAGCGCTGATATAGTAGAATGCGTGCCATAATACTTCTCACTTATCCTATCGGAATGGAATATTTCCTTCGTGCAGCCAATGTACTAGAGTTCAACCTATACCAAAAAATGGCAACCAAGTAGAATTTAACGCTATAAAAACCCAAGTGGTAGTTTTTTCTAAAAAAGTTAACGTTGTAGAACCCGACCTAGTTATGTAGGGATACTCCATCGCACTAGCATCGTAGCTAACTTGTGACTAAATATGTCTTGGAATGATCATATTGCATGCATAGCAAACAAAGCTTATCGAAAGCTGGAAATTACATTTCGTACTAGAAAGCTTTACATTCCACAACTTTTAATCCTGTACAAACTCGAATTCCATCAATAATGAAATTCAGCTCCCGTATTTGGGGATTTGTTCGTAAATGTTGCATTTGTTAGATTTTATTCAGGAGGCAGCTATTTGCCTCATCGGAGACCCAAAACCTACCAGCACCATGATTCTTTAAAGCATCGAACAACGGTTGGTGATTCGAGCCTATTCTATAAATATTTTTAAGTGAGTGTTAAATGAATGTAGCCAACCTCATCCTTTTACTGCTTTGTCCAGGACTGAGTTTTTTCTCAAGTATAATTTACAAAAAAAAGGACAAAATAAAGACATGGGAGCAATACATAGAACAACTTTTCTGTATACATAGTTACAGCTAAACAGGAATAATGAGATGGGGCCAGAAATAACAAGAAGAGAAGTTATTCATGTTATACAACCACAGAAATATGGAAAAGCAGTTAATCTAGATGAGATAAATCCTCAAAATATTTTCGGATGAAAGTCGATTTATTAATCGACTTGTAATCTTGTTTAAAAAGATCTATAAAACTCAACAAATCCTTCTTGACTGGCTAAAGTCAGCTTTTATTCCAATTCCTAAAAAGTTAAAATCAATGAAATGTCACAATTATCGGTTAATAAGCCATTTCCAATGTTCTCGGGTGTAATGCGAAGGCTTTAAGTTCAAAAAAAGTTTCCTTAGTAGTTAGCGACATTGGGTTTGAACAGGTTTATAGGAAAGAACATTCTTTACCATCTGTTGTAATAGACAATCGACAGCAATGTTCCGTTTTTGAAGAGAAATGTTTAAATTTTTTATTTATTGGCACATTTCAATGTTTTCGGGTGTAAAGCGAAGGCTTTAAGTCCAAAAAAGCGACATGGAATTTGAACAGGGTTATAAAAAAGAACATTCTTTACCATGTGTTATAATAGACAATATGCAAGGAAAGTTCGTTTTTTAATAGAAATATTGCAATTTTTTATTTACTGTAATATGTCAATGTTCTCGGGTGTAATGCGAAGGCTTTAAGTTAAAAAAAAATTCCTTAGCAGTTAGCGACATTGGGTTTGAACAGGTTTATAAGAAAGAACATTCTTTAACAAGTGTTGTAATAGACAATCGGCTGCAATGTTCCGTTTTTGAATAGAAATGTCTTGTCTTGTCTTACGTTCTCAACATATTCCTGAGAATCATCCATACCAGAATATAAAGAAAAGGTGAAGCAGAAATAGATAACACATAATTCGGATTCCGAAAATGCATGGGTACACGGGAAGCTTTATTCTCATTAAATGTACTGGTCTGGTGTTGTAGAGATATGAATGTAGATGTATATGCATGTTTTATAGATATGTGTAAAAATCTGTACTGGAATCAATCAGGGGAAGATAAAATTGGGCTGGAAAAGTCCGAAAGCATAAAAAAAAACCCAAGGTGTAGGGCAGGAATGCATTCTCTCACCACTTTTGTTCAATCTTTATTCTGATGTTGTGTTTAATGAGGCCATCTAGGAATCGATGGAAGGAATAATAGTTAATGAGAGTACACTGAACAAGATACGGTATGCTGATGATACTGTTCTATTAGCAAATAATATCAAAGATCTCCAGCAGCTGATCAATCGAAGTGAAAGATTTGGATTAACTATGAATATAAGAAAAACCAAGTGGATGGTAATAACAAAGAACAATTTTCCATCAGAATCCCTCGAAATCAGGGATAACACCGTAGAACAGGTCTCCACATTTAAGTATTTGAGAACCAATATATAAATGACAAGTTTATTTTTTATTTAGACCTAAAAATAAACTTCATCAAAACCAAATATTTGAAAAACGAAAGTGAAGATAACAGCCAGGAACTATTATTAGAAGGTGAAAGAATAGAAAAGATACAAACATGTAACACATGGGCTGAAAAGTCCCGGGCCTAACAAAGAAAACACGGTTTTTTTTGGTTCAAAATTAGCTTTATTCATCAACGTAATCTCCATCAAGAGCAACGCAATCATTCCAGCGCCGCTCTAACATTTCAATACCACTTTTGTAGAACGATTTATCTTTTGCCTCAAAATAGGCCTCAGTTTCAGCGATAACCTCTTCATTCGTGCGAAATTTCTTACCGGCGAGCATTTTTTTCAGGTCTGCGAACAGCCAGTAGTCGCTGGGAGCCAAATCTGGCGAATACGGTGGATGTGGGAGCAATTCGAAGTTCAATTCATGTAGTTTTTGCCATTGTTTTGATTGACTTGTGACACGGTGCGTTGTCTTGATGAAACAAAATTTTTTTCTTTGCCATATGCGGTCGTTTCTTTGCAATTTCGGCCTTTCAAACGCTCCAATAACGCTATATAATATTCACTGTTGATGGTATTTCCTTTCTCAAGATAGTCGATGAATATTACACCACGCACATCCCAAAATACCGAGGCCATAACCTTTCCAGCCGATTGTTGTGCTTTCGGGCGCTTTGGACGAGGTTCACCAGTTGCTGTCCACTCAGATGACGATCGTTTTGATTCCGGAGTGAAGTGATGGATCCATGTTTCATCCATTGTCACATATCGACAAAATTCCGGTTTGTTACGTTTAAACATGGCCAAACACTGCTCAGAATCATCAACACGTTCTTGTTTTTGATCAACAGTGAGCAAACGCGGCACCCATTTTGAACAGAGCTTTCTCATAGTCAAATGCTCATGCAATATAAAGCCAACACGTTCTTTTGATATCTTTACGATGTCAGCTAACTCACGCAACTTCACTTTTCGATCATTCAAAACGATTTTATGGATTTTTTTGATGTTTTCTGGTGTTACCGCCTCATTTGGACGTCCACTGCGTTCTGCATCATCGGTGTCTCTACGACCACGTTTGAAGTCAGCAAACCAACGTTTTATTGTTGTTTCTGATGGAGCGGAGTCCCCATAACACTTTTCAAGCCATTGCTTCGCTTGAACGGTATTTTTTCCCATCAAGAAGCAGTGTAAAATTAAAACACGAAATTGTTTTTGATCCATTGTTTTGAAAATAACAAAAGTAGCGTCACTCTTAGCACAATAACTCACAAACTAATGAATAGAATATCATGAAATTTTAACAGCTGTCTTTTGAAGGTTAGTATTAACTGAAAAAAAGGTGACTGCAATAAAACTAGCGCCATCTATGTGTTAGGCCCGGGACTTTTCAGCCCATGTGTTATATATTTAGGACACAAAATCGAAATATCAAAAAATAATTTAAAGGCTGACTTGGATAGAATAGTCTCCTTAGCATGGGCTGCGTTCGGAAAGTTACATTCTACATCTAAATTAGACATCCCAAATACAATAAAAACCAGAGTAGTAATAAAAACAACAATAAAACAACTAATAAATGGAAAATCTTCTGATTCAGGTAAAATAAAAACAGAACTACTGAAGTGTGGGACAGATAAATTATACAAATCGCCAGCATACATGTTTACTAAATGAATTAATGGAGAAGACATACCCGAAGATTGGAAAACAGCTTATATCACCTCCATACATAAAAAAGGAAACAAATTGAACTGCAAAAACTATCGCGGTATCATTGACTAGCTCAATAAGTAGAGTATACGGAAGAATTTGAAGAGATCTGATTGAAGCAGAATATATAAACTATGAAGAGGAAGAATAATGCGGCTTCCGTGCAGGCAGATTACGCACAGATAATATGTTCTGTATGCGATCAGTATGTACTGCCGGTATTAACATATGGCACTAAGGCTATAAATAAAAGTTTAATAAGTAAACTTCAGGTAACCTAAAGAGTAATGGAGAGGAGAATGCTAAATAATCCACGATCGTATTCCTAACATCGAAATACGAAGAAGCTCAAAACTGACAGATGTAGTGTGAATATGTATATTAAGGTGTATAGCCGTAACTAACACTAAGAGTCGAATTTACGGGAAAGTCCTCAAACAACTAATAGAGGAAGAATATGCGCCATATGAACTAGAACAGCAAGCAGGTTTTATAACGGGCAGATCGTGTGTAGACCATATTTTCACAATTACTCAGCTGCACGAAAAAAGGGTAGCAACAAACAGGGAATCACACCTTCTCTTTGTTGATCTATTCAAAGCATATGATACGATTCCTCTAAATAGACTATGGCAAGTACTAGAAGGTACAGAATAAATATTACAATAATAAAAGCCATCCAGCAGCTATACAGAGATCAAAGAGCAAAAATAAAACTAAAAGACCAGTTGTCAGAAAGCTTTCCAGTTAACAAAGGACTACGACAAGGATGTTGCCTCTAGCCTACATTATTTAATATTTACATAGACAAAGCGTTGAAAGAATGGAGGAGATCATGCAAAGGAATGGGTATCGAGTTTAATGACGATATCACGCTGTATACGCTACACTTCGCAGACGATCAGGTGGTGCTCGCACAAGATAAAGAGGACCTGGAATTAATGACAAGGAAACTGCTAAAAGAATACGAAACATGGGGCCTGATAGTAAACCAGGAAAGGACAAAGTACCTGTGTGTAGGAAAGGAGGAAACATCGGTTCTCCAGATAGAAGACCACGTTCAAATCGGACCATACACAAAATATACATATTTAGGTACAAAAATTACAAGCAACGGACGGACTGAACCAGAAATTGAACACCGTATTGTACAGGGGAAGAAGGTCATTGGGTGTCTAAACTCGATTCTGTGGGGAAAACATATATCAAAACAAAACAAAAAAACTCTTGTATAACACTATTCTAAGGAGTGTAGTACTCTACGGCAGTGAAGCATGGCAAATGAGTCAAACTACACAGCGGAAACTACAAGTATTGGAGATGGACTAATGGCGCAGATCGGCAGGAAAAATCACGCCGTGACAAAGTCCCAAACAAAACGATCCTAGAAATAATGGAAGTGGAGGAAGATATAATACAAGAAATTGAAAGGAAACAACTAGAATGGTATGGTCACCTGGAGAGAATGGGCGACGAAAGACTCTCGAAGCTCATCAAAAACTGGTTACCACGGGAAAAGAGAAAAGAGGGCGCCCAAAAACAACATGGATAGAAGGAATAGAAAGAAGTATGTCAGCGAGGAATCTAAGCCGCGGAGACTGGGAAAATAGAGAGGACTGGAGAAAAGGGACCAAAAGGCGTACAACACTATAAAGAATGGATGATGATAAAGGATGAGTTGGGCGGGGCATGTCGCAAGGCTGAATCATAACAGATGGACACACCATATAGTTGAATAGAATCCTAGAACACACAAAAGATGCAAAGGTAGACCACAGACAAGATGGGCGGACGACATAAAAAGATTAGCAGGACACGATTGGATGCAAAAAGCAAACAACTAAGCTCACTGGAGACAAACTGGGGATGTTTACATCCGACTATGGATCGAATAAGCTAACGATGATGATGATGATGATAAATGACAAGCGGGACCCAAGACAGAAAATATATTACCGAATTAAACAGGCCCGAGTAACGTACATGAATACGAACAAATTTTTCCATCGCACAAGTCTCAGTCTCGAACTCTGAATGAGAATGGTAAGAGCGTATGTATTCTCCGTGCTATTGTATGGATGGAGTTCTGGACCCTTGACCCTGGCTCAGAGAAATGACTGGAATCTTCTGAAATATACATTTATAGACGCCTTTTTCGCATCTCCTGCGTACAGAAAATAAAAAACACGGAAGTACTGGAAAGAATGAACAAAATGAAGAAATTACTAACGACCATAAAAATAAGAAAAACTCAATACTTTTGACATAAAATGAAGGGCCCAAAGTACGAATTGCTACGTCTAATTATTGAAGGCAAAATAAAGGGCAAACGATCGATCGAAAGACGACAGAATTCTTGGCTGAAGGACATGAGAAGGTGGTTTGGATGTGCTTCGAGTGATATTTTTTGAGAAGCAGTTTCTAAAGTTCGTTTAGCTATATGCATCGCCAACTTTCGTGCGGAGACGACGTCCTAAGAAGAAGAAGATAATTTACAACGGTTCAAGACACACGTGATTCGCTTTTTTCGCACACGCATTACTCCTGTGGCGCTTTCTAAATTTCCTTGCAACACGTGAATCATGCCCACAAAAAAGTGAACTCTGCATAAAAGTGTGCGTATCATTCTTTGTTTCATGTGGTTAATTTTATCAATTTCCTCTTCGCCGCTTAGGTTGGATCTTCTAACAACAACAATAAAATATAGTCGTCCACGTGCAATAATAATTAATAAACACGCTTTTTAATTTTCCACCTACCCCTGTGTTTATTACACAAAACACGTATGTAGCTATACGTGTGTATATGATAGTACCGATAGTACGATATACATATGTATTTAATTCCTAATCTAACGTAAACAATTTTTAAGCTCTTTATTTGGTATGCATTAGATCTGACACTAAAATTGCGTTATCAAAGAAACCATGTCAGATTACAACTAATAACTTTTTTTATCAATTAGTTTGGTATATACCTTGTTGGAATTATTGATGTCGTAAATATAACAATGTTTTTGTACAAATAAAAGAACTACAAGTAATATTATCGTGGTATCGGACTGTATTTGACAAGTAAGTGTTTTAAATATTTATATTTACCTAATTTATTATTTTATATTTATTTTAAATGACAAAACACGTTAAAAAACAATGTTTCCGATACTATTTCGAGTTGCAAATTAACTAATATGGGTGTATCCGTTCCCAAAAAAAACTAATAATAAGACTTTGGAATCTTTGGCACAATGCCACTATACAACTACTATCACCATTACACCATACACTTTATTTTTGCACTCGACGCGCGTTTCGCTAGCGATGTTGGCGTCAACAGGAGCGATAATTGACCAAATCTTAGATTAAAAAAAACCACTCAAGTGCAAGTCGGACTTGCGCAATTAGTGTTCCGTACCGTGATTGCTTTTGAAATAAAAGCTGTGTTACGGAGTAATAAAATGATCAGTGGCTTCATAAAACACGCTCCAAATGAGTTTTCAACAAAGTTTTTTTCCGACCTTTACTGAAAACTGATGACCTTGAAATTTTTGTTTTTTTTAATCTACCAGATAAATTATCAAAAATATTGCACTCGTGATAATTTTCGTTCAATCTACACCCTGTAGAGAATATTCCAGAATTTTTTCAAAATTTCAAAATAAGAGGGAGAGACAGCGATTTTTCGCAATTTTTTAAAAATAATATAAAGAAAAGTGTGCGCAAGTATTATATTACATATAGTTTTGAACTCGTGTTTTTATAAGCTTTCATTTCACGCCCCACTCGATGACCTGGTAATTTTTTTTTTCACTTCCGATCTCACCTGCCCAAAACTAACCCCTAAAGTCAAAATTTAACTTTCAAAACTACACGGCTCTGATGAGGCCATCAATTCCTATATTAGTACCAAATTTCAACTTTCTACATCAAATAGTTTCGAAGAAAATCCGGTGTGACAGACAGATAGACGGACAGGCGGACGGACAAACACTGACGTGATCTTATAAGTGTTCCGTATGGAACACTAAAAACAATTTTTCCGATACTATTTCTAGTTGCAAATTAACTAATAAGGATGTATCCGTTTCAAAAAAGAAACTAACCATAGGACTTTGGAATCCTTGGTACAATGACACTACACAACAACTATCACCACTACTCCATACACTTTATTTTTGCCCTCGTTTCGCTAACCATGTTTAGCCAGCATCAATAGGCAGACGCCGCCAATACCGGAGGACGAAACTGGACCCGCTTTTTCCAGCCAAAAATGATCGTTTTTTTTTTTTTCGAGTTATTTTTGGAAAATTTTGTACCCGAATGAGCCAAGGCATAAATCGGAATTCTGATAGTATATACGCTATTATAGATTCTACATAAAATTTTAAAGTATTTACTTAAAATTTTATGTAGAAAGAAAGAAAAGAGGAATAAATTCTACACGTCCCTTTGGGCCTGTAGTGAAGCTCTGGGCAAAACTTGGGTTATGTATCCCAAGCTGGCACTGTAGACATACAGGGCGGTGCTATTGCCTAGATAAACGTACGCAGCAGTGATTTGGTGGCCCAGAGTGGGCATGGTGGAGTCAAAGAACCTACTGTGCAGCCTACTGGGGTACTACCTTAGGGCGGCATTGGGGGCTATGAGAACGACACCAACGGAGGCGCTAGAAGTAGCACTCTGTGTCCCAGCACTGAACCAGTTCATCAACTACACGGCGAGATTAACAGCGTACATACTGAAATGTCAAGGCGAATGGAGGAATGGGGACCGAGGACACTCAGGTCTGAAATTCCCCCACGAACGCCCATTTGCTTTAAAACGAGATAAAATCACGAAAACAAGACAAATGATTAAGTCTTTTTCTATCCATATCCCTGAGAAGAAGGACATGCAAAAGCTCCTGAACAGGCCGAATACCGACATTTGGTATACTGACGGTTCGGGAGTTAATGGCCGCTTTGGGGCGGGAATCTTTTGCCATAAATTAAACCACAGAGAAAATATATCCATGGGCAATATGGCTACGGTTTTTCAAGCTGAGGTGTTAGCCATCCTCAGATGTGTGAAAATACAAATCTCGAAAGGGACAAATAATATGAAAATTTTAACCTGCTGTGATAACAAAGCAGCTATACAAGCTCTTGTCAAATCCACCACGGACAGCTTGCTGATCAGGGAATGTGTACAAGAACTAAACACATTAAGAGGTCACAATGAAGTTATCCTAATGTGGGTACCAGGCCACCAAGGCATATCTGGAAATGAAATAGCGGACGAACTCGCCTTGGAGGCCCCACCTGAACAGGTTGTGGGAGTTCCATTCACTTTCGGTAAAAATAAAATCAGGGTATAAAGAACACCAATTCTCTTGAACTACAGGAGCGGGGTGTCGTCAAGCCAAACTCCTTATGAAACAAATTACGATAGGTAGAACAAAGGAACTCTTATCGATGTCAAAACAAAGATTACGTCTGAGTATAGGGCTCCTTACGGTACATGTGGCACTACAGGCCCCTCTATATAACCTCAAACTGGCTGAGCTGAAAACATGTCGGCTGTGCAAGGAAGAAAGCGAGGGCAGTATACACATGGGAATGTCCTGCACTAATCGTCAAGCGATATAGATACTGGGGTCAACTATTTTGTGAACCCAAAGATGTCTTTTGGCAGAAAATGCCGGACTAGGACTGCGACCCTGATTCGACTCGGTGTTGAGTCACAGAAAAACTTTTAGATCTAGGTGACACCAGGGACTCAAGGTACCACCCACACTCATTTTACTGTTACTACTACTACTACTTAAAATTAAGTATTTTCTAATTTTTTCAAGCGTTTACTCGAAATTTCAAACATTAATTTACTTGAATTTTTTTAAAATTTATACTAGAATTAAAAAGCATTTTATTTGAAATTTCTAATAAATGCTTCAAAAATTTATTAAATACTTAATTTTAAGTAAATTCTTTAAAATTCATCTAAAGTTTTTTTAACAGTGTAGCCTATTAATAATAATGTCAAATAGTTTTTGAGAAAATCGGCCGTGACCGACAGACGGCCACCGAAGTAATTCCATAATTGTTCCGTTTTTCAATTTTGGTACGAAACACTAAAAACTAGACAATTTATACTGAAATCGAATAACAGACAGAGGTTTAGTTCCTGTCGAGTCATCCGTCCTGATGATGCTAACGTGGCTAGCGAAATGCAGGTCGAGCTCAAAAATAAAGTATTTGATGTACTGATGATAATTATTTTGTAGTAATAATAGGCTGGTATGGAAACTTGGAGTCACTTTATTTTTTAAATATACATCAGATTAACACCTACCATACTTTTAATTAAAATGGTTGATTGATCGATTCCTCGGGACTTGATTTACACTATGTAAATGATATTAAAAGCTAAATTTTCGCTGCACAGTAGAAGTAGATTTCTTGTTTTTGCAAAACTTTCACACGCTGAAGGTATGCTCCCTCCACTCACAAAATGCAAAAGAATGCAAAAGATGTTTCTTCAAGAGGCGTCAATTTAAACAACTCGATGACCTGGGATGAAGGTTTTTTCACAAAACGAAACCCCTTCGCGAATCTCCGTTTTTATGGAGCGTATTTTCTACTTCCATGGAGGCAGGAGGGGCATATACCCGCCCTGTCCTTCCCACCTTTTGGCTACGCCACAGAACTCTTTAATCCCTATCTGTTTTACTGTTTGATATCACATTTTTATACAAATTTGTCCATTATCTTAACGTCAACATCACCCCCTTCCCTTATTCATATTGAAGGTAATGAAAAATAACTTAATTTTTGAAATTTTTCGTCTCCAGTAATACAACATACACGAAGCAATCCCTTTTAACTCCTCTCCCACTCCTTTAACCCCTCAAGAGTTATGATTCTATAAATAAATATGTATACAGGGCGAGTCAACGATAGAGTAATACTTACTACAACAAATTAAACTATTTTTAGTTGCTTAATAGACATGTCAAAATTTGACAAAGCCTACATTTTAGTTTTTGATTTGGCAACTATGATGTTATAGCGTAAGTGTATTAAAAAAACAAGGGTAAAAATTGAAAAATTCAAAATAAATCGAAAACTATTAGAAATAGGTATATGACATACTTAATAAAAGTTGGAAGGTTTTGTAAAATCTATCAGAAAAAATAAGAAAATACAGGGTGTGTGTGAGGATGAAATTTGAGATTTTTCAATTTAAAATAGTCGAAATGTATAAATTTATTTTGAGCACTCTGTAGCATCTAACACAAATTTCTTTACATATATCTTTTTTTCGTCTCTATAGAACGTTTTTACCAATTATGAGTATTCCACTTCCACCACCTATTGGCAATTTTTTACAAAACTAAAAACTAATATTTTTTTTAAAAAATGAAATATTAGAAAAACTACTAGGTTTAGGTATATAACATTATTAATAAAAAAGTTATAAAATTTTACGCAAAATTTAAAAAGAAACTAGGAAATAGGATGTTCCATTTAAAAAAAAACATATGTTATATCGGCCACACTTTTTTTAAGTTTCCTGTATACTCTTTTTTTGTGTGTTTCATGGCGTTAACGTATACCAATTAGCCAGCATCTCTCTTTATCCTTTTACAAACAACCCTGTATACTCAAAAATAATTTTAAACTGTGCACCTTAATATTCCCTAAAAACTATCGTATTTAACATTTTTTTTTCGTCATTCCCGAAACAAATTGGATAATGAACTTTACTCTATTGTTGACTCACCCTGTACAATATACCTATTATCTTATCAAAAAACAGTAAAAAGTTCCCTAATATTAACAAAATCATACAAAAATCAACATCCGTTCCTTTTTAGTGTTCCGTACGGAACACTTATAAGATCACTTCGGTGTCTGTCTGTCTGTCTGTCACACCCGATTTTCTCCTAAACTATTTGATATAGAAAGTTGAAATTTGGTACTAATATAGGAATTGATGGCCTCATCAGAGCCGTGTAGTTTTGAAAGTTAAATTTTGACTTATGAGGTTAGTTTTGAGGGGTGAAATCGGAAGTGAAAAAAATTTTTTTTTACTAGGTCATCGAGTGTGGTGTCAAATGAAAGCTTGTGAAAATACGAGTAATATATATATATATATATATATATATATATATATATAATGTAATATTTGCGCACACTTTTCTTTGTATTATTTTTAAAAAAATCGCGAAAAAATCGCTGTCTCCCTACCTTATCTCGAAAAGTACTGATCAAAAAATTTTGAAAAAATTCTGGAATATTTTCCACGGGGTATAGATTGAACGAAAATTATCACGAGTGCATTACCTTTAATAATTTTTCTGGTATTTAAAAAAAACAAAAATTTCAAGGTCATCAGATTTCAGTAAAGATTGGAAACAAACTTTGTTGAAAACTCATTTGGGGTGTGTTTTGTGAAGTCACTGATCATTTTATACATCTGTAACAAAATTTTTTATCTTAAAAGCAATCAACGTACGGAACACTAATTGCGCAAGTTCAACTTGCACTTGACCGGTTATTTTTTATCGTTCACCTCCCTGAGTAGGAATTTTACCCTTTTTCATATTCATACATTTTTGTATTTCACGGCACCTTTTAGATAACGCGGTAATGCTGACACGGACGCTATTGCGTTTCTGCAAACAACTACTAGCTATGTAAGTGGCCAGGCCATATATACTTAAATAAATAAGTATACCGACCTGCCGAGACCTTTTGCACCGCAAACAGGTACTACGCTACGGAGCCACGGGCCGCCACCTTTGACCCACTTCCCCTGAAATGCTTAAAAAATTATAACACGTAAGCTGAAAAGTTTTTGGCTAGCTACTTAGAACACATTTTTTTTTTTGCAAAATTAAAGTTTATTCATCAACATAGTCTCTTTCAAGAGCGATACAATCAGTCCAACGCTTTTCTTTTCATTTCTTGTAGAAAGATCTGTCTTTCCTTCAAAATAGGCATCAGTTTCGGCGATAACTTCTTCATTGGAGCCAAATCTCTTTCCCGCGAGCATTTTTTTGAGATCTGCGAATCGATAATAGTTGCTGGGGGGCAAATCTGGAGAATACGGTGGATGAGAAAGCAAATCGAACTTCAATTCATCCAATTTTGACATCGTAACCATTGACGTGTGACTCGGTGCATTGTTTTGATGAAAGAGCCATTTTTTCTTGTTTATTTGGAGCCGTTTCTTTGCGATTTCTGCCTTCAAACGCACCAATAACTATATAATATTCGCTATTGATGGTTTTTTCCTTCTCAGCATAGTCGATGAAAATTATTCCATGCGCATCCCAAAGTACAGAGGCCAAAACCTTCCCAGCCGACTGTTGTGTCTTTGGGCGCTTCGGGCTGCTTTCACCGGCTGCTGTCCACTTAGCTGACTGCCAATTTGATTCTGGTGTGTAGTGGTAGATTCATGTTTCATCCATTATTACATATCGCATGAAAAAATCTTTTTTATTGCGCTTAAACAGGTCCAAACAGCCCTCAGAATCATCAACACGTTGTTGTTTTTGATCCACTGTGAGCAAACGCGGTACATACTCATTTCGAACAGAGCTTTCTCATGCCCAAATGTTCATGCAAAATATGATGAACACGTTCTTTTGATATCTTTAGGGTGTCAGTTATCTGACGCAATTTCGCTTTACGGTCATCCAAAACAATTTTGTGGATTTTTTAATGATTTCGGTGTAACCACCTTCTTTGGGGGTCCAGAGTGTTCAGCATCATTTGTGTCTGTACGACCGTAGTTAAATTCAGCATACCAGTAAATGATGAGTGATTTTTCCAGGGGCAGAGTCCCCTTAACACCTATCAAGCCATTACTTTGTTTGAACGGTATTTTTTCTCATCAAAAAACAGTGTTTAATCAACGTACGAAATTCGATTTTTTCCATCGTTTTGAAAATATCAAAAGTAGCGTCACTAAAACCACTGTAACTTGTAAACTAATCGTCGAAATATCATGAAATTTTGACACGTATCGTTTGAAGCTTGGTACTTCCTAAAAATCATATGGATTTTTTGAAAAGGGCGACATTTATGTGTCAGACAGAAAACTTTTCAGTCTGCATGTTAAGTTTCATTCCTACTTTAAGTATTATATATATATATATATATATATATATATATATATATATATATATATATATATATATATATATATATATGTACCAAATTTGAAATTGTTATCTCAATTAGAGAGTTATCGTGCCAACAGATCGACAAACTGACCAACGAAAGTGGAAATCTATATTTATCGTGATTTAGGAGTCTTATAACACACAAATAAAAATCATTTTTTAGTGTTCCGTACGGAACACTTTATAACATCACTTCGGTGTCCGTCTGTCTGTCTGTCACACCCGATTTTTTTTTTTTCCGAAACTATTTGACATAGAAAGGTGAAATTTGGTAATAATATAGGCATTGATGGCCTCATCAGAGCCATGTAGTTTTGAGAATTAAATTTTGACTTAAGGGGTTAGTTTTGGAGGGTGAAGTCGGAAGTGAAAAAAATTTTTTTTACTAGGTCATCGAGTGTGGTGTCAAATGAAAGCTTGTGAAAACACGAGTAAAAAAATATACATATAATATTATACTTGCGCGCACTTTTCTTTGTATTATTTTTAAAAATTCGCGAAAAATCGCTGTCCCGGGCCTTATCTCGAAAAGTACTTATCAAAAAATTTCGAAAAAATTTTGGAATATTCTCCACGGGGTGTAGATTGAACGAAAATTATCATGAGTGCATTACCTTTAATAATTTATATGGTATATAAAAAAACAAAAATTTCAAGGTCATCAGATTTCAGTAAAGATTGAAAACAAACTTTGTTGAAAACTCATTTGGGGTGTGTTTTGTGAAGTCACTGATCATTTTATACCATCCTAACAAAAATGTTTTATTTTAAAAAACAATCAACGTACGGAACACTATTGTGCAAGTTCAACTTGCACTTGACCGGTTTTTTTCATTAGTACAATACTTTCCTTTAGTAAAAAAAGTATACGAACGAGTGAAAAAAGTGGTCAGTTATTTTCTAAACAGTGAACGTAAATTAATAATATATTAAAACAATTTCAGAAAGAATGGGTCACGGCCATTCCTCATCTCACAAGCGTCTCAAATCAGTCTCAACATCACGAGCTTGTGAGTGTACGGAAGTTGTAGATTTCGAATTTAGCGACGTGTTAACATGCTCAGAACCAGTTCAGAAGGCCCCCGAAAACGAAGCCAGAATCTCCAAAAATATTCGAACTACAACTCCGGTGAAAAATATGAATCAAGAATCAACAATCGAGGCATCAATGAAGACACAACAAGCTCAGGAACCAAGTATAATTATAGCGCAATCTCAATATCCCAAAGATCTTCTAGTAATAATAGATCATTTAAAAGAAATTGAAAATAGTATTACAAATATGTCGCATGACGATTTTTTTGTTTATTTTCCTACATTGAAAGATGATTTACACAATTGTTGGCAAAAGGTCTACAGTATTAGTGAAATTAATTTACAGACTAAGCAGAAGAAAATTGATGTTATCAATAATATAAGGAGTTTATTAAGGAAAATTAATGCTAGACTTTGACTGTGTTATTGTTAGATAGAAATTTGAGTCTCTCTGAAGAATTGTGAATAAGTTTTTGAATTTTATTTAAAAATCTCAAAATATTACTCTGGGTTATAGATAGGGGCTACATAGATCGATTTATTTTAGAGTAATAAAAGGAAGGTTTTTTAATTTCGAAATAGGAATGTTATAAAATGATCAACAGCAATTCACTATATTAGATTCATTTAAAAAAATATTATCAGTTGCATTCTGTAAAAATTGATAAAATGATTTACTTGTTACATCTTGGATTTTTTTTCTAAAAAACATGTTAAATTCGGAAGAATGATAAAAAGTGCTTTATTCAAAGTATGCTCCATCGCTTGTTATACATTTTTTCCCATCTTTCGAACAATTTGTGAATACCACGCCAGTAAAAATCTTCCCCTTTTGCTGTGAATCATTCATCGATCATTTTTTCACATCTTCGTACGAACCAAAGCGCTACTCAGCAAGTGTGTGACCCATCGATGCAAACGAGTGGTTATCGGAAGGAGCCAAGTCTGGTGAGTAAGCCGCATGAGGTAGAACTTCCCAGCTGAGTGCCTCCAACGTGTCGCGAACTGGTTTTGCCGTATGTGATGGAGCATTGTCATGAAGAAAAATGACTTTGTGTTGCCTCTTTCGATATCCTGGCCTTTTTTCAAGCAGCGAAGGGTTCAAGTCGGTCAATTGTTGTTGGTAACGTTTAGTATTAACGGTTTCCCCAGGTTTTAACAGCTCATAATAGACCACGCCCCTCTGGTCCCACCAAACACAGAGCGTCTTTCTGCCAAAGCGATTCGGTCGTGCGGTCGATGTGGATGGTGCGCCTGGGTCTACCCACGATTTTTTGCGCTTGGGATTCTCAAAATAAATCCACTTTTCATCCCCTATAACTATACGATGCAAAAACGACTTTCTTTTGCGAGCAAAATGTTACACGTGGTTTTGCGCCTTTCCATTTGCCTGTCGTTCAACTCATGTGGTACCCATCTACCGGTCTTCTGAATCTTTCCCATCTCTCGTAGCCGATTGGAAACAGCTTGTTGACTAACGTCCAATTGCTTGGCGAGTTGTTTTTGTGTTTGCAAATCATCTTTGTCCAACAATGCTTGCAATTCCACATTTTCGTATTTTTTTGGCGGTTTTCCGCGTTCCTTGTCTACAACATCGAAGTCACCACTTTTGAGAAGCCGAAACCATCGTTCACACGTATCTTGGGATGGAGCATGTTCACCATAAGCTTCTCGAAAAAATCGGTATGATTCAACAGTAGTTTTCTTCAAATGAAAACAAAAAATTAATGCCGCGAATGCTCTTTGTTCGGTATAAATTTCGACATATTGAACATAACAACACAACACTATGCACACATTTTTCCAATTTACCACTCGTGCGCGTCTGATACAGGTTGATGACACAACAAAATGGCGCAGTGTCAAATCTTTATAGCACAAACGGCATTGGTGCACCATCTGTTGTCTGAAATTCGCATTTGATACTTGTACGCCTGGTAAACACTATTACAGAAAAACACAAAATAGAAAAAAAAAGAAACCAAAACACAAACCTAAAACATCAAAATAGAAATTCAAATTCAAAAAATGTTATTTCCTTCTTTTTAGTGTTCCGTACGGAACACTTATAAGATCACTTCGGTGTCTGTCCGTCTGTCTGTCCGTCTGTCCGTCTGTTACACCCGATTTTCTCCGAAACTACTTGTCATAGAAAGTTGAAATTTGGTAATAACATAGGAATTGATGGCCTTATCAGAGCCATGTAGTTTTGAAAGTTAAATTTCGACTTAAGGGGTTAGTTTTGGGGGGTGAAATCGGAAGTGAAAAAAAAAATTTTTTACTAGGTAATCGAATGTGGTGTCAAATCCAAGCTTGTGAAAACACGAGTAAAAAATATATATATAATGTAATACTTGCGCGCACTTTTCTTTGTATTATTTTTAAAAAATCGCGAAAAATAGCTGTGCACCCGCCTTATCTAGAAAAGTACTTATCAAAAAATTTTGAAAAAATTCTGGAATATTCTCCACGGGGTGTAGATTGAACGAAAATTATCACGAGTGCATTACCTTTAATAATTTATCTGGTATATAAAAAAAAAACAAAAATTTCAAGGTCATCAGATTTCAGTAAAGACTGGAAACAAACTTTGTTGAAAACTCATTTGGGGTGTGTTTTGTGAAGTCACTGATCATTTTACACCTCTGCAATAAAAATTTTTATTTGAAAAGCAATCAACGTACGGAACACTAATTGCGCAAGTTCAACTTGCACTTGACCGGTTATTTTTTTCTTCTTCTTTCCCTTTAATTAACAAATTTAAACTTATAGGTTCTGGCGCGGTCAACATAACGGTACAATAATATATATAATATAAAGAAAAAGAAAGAAAGCGAGACAACTAAAAGCACAACACAACTTAAGAAATCCTATACAATGGCACTACCATACTTAATGATACCATCATAATACAAAACAAAGAAAAAATACATATATAATAGGCCATAGAACTCATAATCGACCGAGAATAAATTGTTTTAATTTAACCTTAAACTGTTTTCCATTTTTACTTTGTTTTATGACCTCAGGTAAATTATTGTATAATTTACAATCTTAATGAAAAATTGATTTATGGCCCATATTTGTCTTTATATGTGGTAGATATATATTGTTCTGTTAACGCGGTGAATGGCTATGTATATTTTTGACATGAGCAAGATTTATATTTAATTTCTTTTCCTTACCCTTTATATAGTGTACATACAACAATATCTTATACTCACAAATATCTGTTAACCTAAAGCCGGGTTTCCAGCAAACAGGCAGTTTAAAAAAACAGTTCTGTTTTTTCAAACAGTTTCTGTAGACTGTTCCAAAAGTTTTGTTGCTAGTGTTTGTTCTCTTTTTCCCATTAGGTTTAGTTCCGCAAAAATGTCCTCCGACGACGATTTTTTTATAATTAGCTGTGGTTTATTTTTAATTAATGGCCAAAACAGAAAAAACCAAGACATTGGGTCAGTTTACACAGCAGAATTATTGGCTGATTTAAGTACTGGCGATATTGGGTTAAATGGGGAATTGAGATCTTCCTTCCACAATTTTGCCAGAATGTTAAGTAGCGATTTTGATTGTTAATTAATTTATTAGGACTTAAAATTGCCAGTCAACTTTTTTAATCATCATTGTAACTAAATACATATATATATATATATATATATATATATATATATATATATATATATATATATATATATATATGTTATATATATATATATATATATATATATATATATATATATATATATATATATATATATATATATATATATATATTTGAATAAAAAGTTGATAACTAGTTGAAAGAGTAGAGTACAAATGTCGCAGAGAACAAAAACTACAACATTCAGGTGTTTCGACCAAACCGACTAAAAAACACGAACAAATTTGTTTTCCTTTGATATACCGACTCAAGATGGGAAAGTGTTTTATTTACTAAAAACACTGTTCCCCGACAAACATGTTTTCGGAACTGTTTATTTTTTACAAAACATGGCTCTTTTTGTTGAGAAAAACAGTTTTTGTTTGTGTTTCGTGCTATGTCCGTTTGGTGGAAACCCGGCTTAAGAAAGCCACTAGATGAATAGAGTTGATTAGTAGGATACCTCAGGAGCAACATGAAAAGGTTTTTTTAGAGCCCTATTTTGAAGAGTTATTAATGGTTTTAGTAATGAGGTGCTGGCAGTCCCCCAAAAATATATTAAGTACTGGAGGTGACTATAAATATGTGCATAGTAAAGCTGCTTAAGCAAATCTATGTTTTAACAAGTAACCAATTTTGTACAACACTCCCACAAATTGTGCAATTTTTTTCCTTACATATTCTATCTGTTGAGTACATAATAACTGACTGTCTATATAAAGCCCTAAATATTTAATTACAGATAGATTTTGTAACGGTTGATTCTCAAATAAAATCTGAGAATTATTTTTATTAAGATTTCTATGGCTTAAAAACATATATGAAGATTTGCCAATATTTGCACTCAATTTGTGAGATTTCAACCATAAGATTACAATTTTTAAGTCACTGGCAATTTCAGAATTTATTATATCAACATTTTTGTTAGAGAAGACTAATGTTGTGTCATCAGCGTATAGTTTCATTATGATTTTATCCTATCTAGGGTCACTAGGAGTATTGTCCTGAGTTTTGGATCACGAAAAACTTGTCTCTTTTGTTTGTAAATAGTTTAAGTTTTCAAAATGCGTTTTTTCGGCTTAAAATGTGAATAACTCCGGTTATATAATTCAGATCGAGACAAAAATAAAACCAAACTCTTCGTAATGAAATTTCCAACAAATCCTCGTTATTTTTAAGTCGCTCAAATGCGTACATGATCTACAAAATTGAAAAAAAACAGACAAAAAACTGTTTTTTTTTTTAAATCTTATTGTACAGGTCGACTAAGTGATTGATCGGCTTGAAACTTTCAGAAAATATGCCTTTTGTTATAGCCTGAAATTTTGATACAAAAATATTGAACCCAGTGTGCATAATTGAATTCGTTATTTAAAATTTGAATTGCTCGCCATTTTATGCCATGGGATCTTTTTTTTTTTTTAAATTTAGGTCTCGACGCCAGCTTTCCGACGCCATCAAAAAATTCTTTTTAGAATCATTTTGATCGTTTTTTTTTACATTTGTTTATTAATCAAACTAGACGTGCTCGCGGCTCCGCTCGCGTAGACTTGTTTCACTATTATCATCACTGCTTATTCCTTATGTATACATACATATCAATTTTAAAAAAAACACGTAAATCTAATAAGTGGTTCTCAAGTGATAAGCGCATTAACGGACAGACAGACAGAGAGACGTTGCATTTTAAATATATTTTATTCTTTGTTACATGATATTGTTCCATATTTAACAGTTTAGACAGCGTATTGCAAGAGAGTGCGCTAGCGGCAAACTTTTTTTCGATTTGATTCACTATTATCGTCACTGCTTATAACTTATATTACTTAACGTAATAAAATACGAGTATATCCTATAACCTGATCAGAGAACATATGTATTTTATAAAAAAGACACGTAAATCGGATAAGTGGTTCTTAAGTGCTAAGCGCACTAACGGACAAACAGACAGAGAGACCTTGCGTTTTATATATATTATAGATTTTTTTTTTTTGATAAATATTAAGTTAAGAATTAAAAAAAGACACGTAAATCGGATAAGTGGTTCTCGAATGATAAGCACACTAACGGACAGACAGAGAGACGTTGCGTTTTATATATATAATATAGATTATTATGATTATTATCTATCCTGACCAGAGAACATACGTATCAATTAAAAAAAGAACACGTTAATCGGATAAGTGGTTCTCAAGTGATAACCGCACTAACGGACAGACAGAGAGACGTTTGCATTTTATATATATTGTATTCTTTGTTACAAGATATTGTTTCCTATTTAACAGTTTAGGCAACGTATTGCAAGAGAGTGCGCTAGCGGCAACCTTTTTTCCGACTTAATTCACTATTATCGTTACTGCTTATTTCTTATACTACCTAACGTAATACAATATATCCTATAACCTGGCCAGAGAACATATGTATAAATCTAAAAAAAACAGGTAAATCGGATAAGTGGTTCTTGAATGATAGGCGCAATAACGAACACACAGACAGACACAAAGACGTTGCATTTTATATATTATATTCTTTGCTACATGATATTGTTCCATATTTAATGGTTTAGGCAGTGTATTGCAAGAGAACGCGCTAGTGGCAACCTTTTTTCCGACTTGATTCACTATTATCGTCACTGCTTATTTCTTATGTTACCTAACGTAATAAAATATATCCTATAACCTGGCCAGAGAACATAACATATGTATGTTTAAAAAATAAAGCACGTAAATCGGATAATTGGTTCTCGAGCGATAAGGGCACTAACGGACGGACAGACAGACAGACAGATAGGCCGACAGACTGGCAGATAAACAGGCAGAGAAACAGGCACACAGGCAGAGAGACGTTGCATTTTATATATATTATAGATTATTATTATTATATAACCTGGAAAGAGAACATATGTATGAATAAAAAAAAACGTAAATCGGATAAGTGGTTTTCGAGTGATAAGCGCACTAACGAACAGACAGACAGAGAGACGTTGCATTTTATATATATTATAGATAAAAACAAATGCTTTTTTTCGGTCACTTTCACGTTAACGAAAATGATTCTGATTCTCGCGATTCTCTACCAGATGTGATAAAAAATTTTCAATGTTTTTTTCAAAATGACCGAAAAAAAAACGCATTGTTATTTGAATAATAAACAAATGTAAAAAAAAAGATTAAAAATGATTCCAAAAAATTTTTTTTTAATGGCATCGGAAAACTTTTTTTTTATATAGGTCTAGCACACGTGCTGCATGGAAGGTCCTAAAGCGCTACAGAAGCGACACGTGTGCGGAAAAAGCGATTCACGTTGTTCTTGAATCGCTGTAAATTGTACTCTGTGGGAAACACAGTCCTGGGCAAAAAGCGTTGTACTTGATGATTAACGTAACGATGTAATTATTAACTTAAGGTTTCTGTATCCGCTAAATATTTTGAAATTGGCTATTAGGGGGTTTCTCGGGGTGCCGATTAAGAATCCGATTACAAATTTGAAAAATTCAAAATGGCGTATCGAATATGACGGCCAGAGACTACGTAATTCATTTAATTTAATATTTTAGAATCTTTGTGTTTTCAATAATATTGTACCCAGATGTTTAAATGAAATATAAATACTTTATACTTAAAGTTTAGACTTTGTTCTTTCATTTCTGTTCTTTAAATATATATTTTTTTTAATTTTAAGTTTAAGTTGTGTGATTAATAATTTATTTATTTATTTATTTACGGGACAGGCCCATTAACTCATAAAGACAAAATACAAAAGTTTACATCTATAAATGACACTTAAACTACTTAAAACTACTTAAAACTAAAGGCTAAATCTAAGAAATTGAGAAAAGAACCCCGATCTGCCTCTTAAAAAAAGACAAGCAGCTGGAGAACAAGTCCAGTTATTTACAATGCCCATAGATCTTGTCATGAAGGTATTAGCTCCGTAGGACAACGTAGATCTAGTATGTCTAGAGGGTGCATACAAATTAATCTGAGATAAAAGTTCTGGACAATTTACAATGGAATTTAAAATTTTAAAGAACATTACAAGATCGAGCTGAACTTTCAGATTAGACAGGGAATTCAAGTTTAATATAGATGTCAGTTTTGAATAACTAAAAGAATCATTGTTAAAGAATTTAAAATTAATATGACGTAGAAATTTACTCTGAACAAGCTCCAAGCTCCTAGCATGGCAAGCAAAAGGTGGATTCCACACACATGAGCAATATTCCAAGAGAGGCCTAACCAACAAGCAGTACAGCATTTTTATAGACGTAATGGATGAAAATTCTGATGAGCAATGCCTAATGAACCCAAGCATCCGCAGAGACCTAGACGTTACCTCGGTTATATGAGGAATAAAACTCAGTGCCGAATCAAACTTAATCCCCAGATCCCTAACATTAACCACGGACACGAGGGAAGTTCCATTTATGCTGTAATCAAAAAACAATGGATTGCGCGATCTCGAGAAAGACATAGAGAAGCATTTAGAAGTATTTAAAACCATACCATTTAGCTGACACCAGTCACTAAGTCTATCCAAATCACCCTACAATCACACACAATCCTCAATCGATCCAACCGCCGTATACAACTTCAAATCATCAGCAAAGAGCAAGAACCTGCAAGACCGAAAGCAGTCGGCACACATCATTTAAGAACAGGTTAAACAGCAGAGGCAAAAGCAAGAAATACGTTTATCATGAATACTTTTTAAGAGCAAAATTACAAAAAAAATTGTCCGATTTTTTTTTTACCATTTCGTACTGCTTTGAACGTAAAATTGCTGGCGGCGCACTACAGCAGGCAAATTTTCATATTTTAAAACTCAGTTTTTAAATAATATAGACAATGTGGGTATTTTCAATTATTCTTATATTGAAACTTAAGTTATAATAATGATATATTGGCAAGGATTTTTTTTTCAATATTATATTTCATTAAATATTTGTAATTTACTGTATGACCGTTAAAATCATGCAAACCAAAATTTCGTTTTAAGTTTTACAAATTAAAAAGCAACAAAAATAAAAACTATTAGTACCATCGGAAAGCTAAAAGCATCCTCTTCAAAA
Source organism: Pachyrhynchus sulphureomaculatus (assembly GCA_019049505.1). NCBI lineage: Eukaryota > Metazoa > Arthropoda > Insecta > Coleoptera > Curculionidae > Pachyrhynchus > Pachyrhynchus sulphureomaculatus. The sequence continues at coordinate 18,754,032 of CM032449.1, read as the reverse complement.
AGCTATCTTTTAATTTTTTTTTATACACTCTGAAAACAAATAATATCGATCGGTGCGCCTAGACTTTCAAATTAACCTGTTTGGCGTGCTACACTTTTGGATTCACCTATTCGAATTTTTAATCGATCTATTTACTATTTTTTTGAAAGATTTCCCGGTTTTTCACGTGGTGCTATTAGTTTTTCGATATTTTTTTTAGTTTTCGAGATATTACCAAAAAACCGAATTTTGGACACTAAGCCTAGAGTATATCAAACTTTAGCAAACTTTTTTTATCGTATTCTATGTTCAAAAAACTACCTGTGTGCCAAAATACAGCCTGTTAACATTTAACGAGAGCTCAAAACCCCTAATGACTGGGTTATAATTAAGAAACTGTAAACAAAAAAAGATGATAGAAACCAGAATTTGGTGGTATTACCAAAATCTATCAAAACAGTTAACTAATCCCGCCAAATTCTAGTTGCTTTAAACATCATCTATGCGCTCTCCTATTTGCCCTGTTGTTAAATTGATGATCTTAATAACAAAGGCACTTATGCGTTTATAATTAAAGAGAAACACTGTTAAAAAATAGGCGCAGGAATGATGCTTATAGCAACCAGAGTTTGACGGGATTATAAATACCAATTAAAAAAATAATCCTATCAAATTTTAGTTGCCTCTGCTATCTTCTCTGGGCTCTTTTGTTTACAGCGTTTTAAAATGGTGGTCCTCCTTGATAACAATCGCGAATAAGCGTTAGTAATTAAGAGAGCGGGGAAGATGTTCATCGGAACCAGAATTTGGTAGGATCAACAATACCAACCAAAACAGATAATTCATCCTTCCAAATTTAGCTAGCTTTGTTTATAATGTTGTAATTACAAACGGAATCACCTCCCTTAGAGCGGGAAGTAAAAATGCTTTTAGCATTATCAACGTCTACGGCTAATATGGAAACACCTACGGTGCATACTACAGTTTCTGTTTCCACTAACTGACCCATCTGATGGATAAATTTCAATTCGCTAATCCTTTTTTGTGCTTGTTTTATATCAGAATAATTTGATATAGCGCACTACAAAAATATGCTAATACTTATGAAATGAATGGCTAAATTCAACTCCTCGTTGTTTCAACCCTGGCAATTATCCTGCAAGGTTCGAAAACTTCATCGATTGCATTTTAGATGTCCCAACTGAAATCCAGTTATGGTCGTGAATTTCGGAAGATTTAAGTTAAGTTCCTATGTTACATTCTTTATCCAGTTCTCAGAATGAGACCTACAATCTAACCTTACTTCTAATTTTTTTTTATATTAGTTTTGGTGCTGTGGTAACTTTAAAAAGCATTTTTTTATTTATTATTTAATTTAATTTATTATGGAAAAGGAACTTCTCAAGAAATATACCGAAGAAGCTGAAGATGCTGTAAGTTCAACAATTTCAATAATTCTTGTTAATATTGCATCATTTTGTTGGAATATTATTTTAGGAGCGGCAAGTAGCTAACCTGAAAAAAACACCTTCATGATTTAAAAAGCGGCATAAAAAACAATTCATTTGAAAATTTAGATCCTGAACTGGCCAAATTGGTGACCGAAAATACCAAATTAAATCATCGTTTGGCAATTTTAAATCGGGTAAGTTCCTAGTGTCGGACTTGGGCTCGTTAGCTTAATTCCATATGGTTGGTATTATCTTATAATTTCCTTAAAAGTAGTTACACTAAAACTATAACTGTTATTAATCAAGGCAATCTAAAGAAAAATTTTTATTTGCATTTAAAACAGTGTGTTCTTGCTAATATTACTGTTCAGATCTATTGGTTGCACAGTGTTTTATTAAACCAATTTATTACTATGAGGAAATACAAAAAATAGTGCTAAAAATAAGCAAGGATCATTAAGAATAGCCTTAAATACTATATTTTTAAATAGATTTCTTACAGTTGGTCCAGTAAGAATGTATCATCTATAACTTGTAGTCGGTAAAAGAATTTTTTTTTGAGGTTATTGTTGGCACCCCTCCAAACAATGCTTTGTGGAGATTCATCAGCTAAGTATATGGGCAAGTCAAGGGCATTCATTAGAAATGATATTCCCCATTAAAAAAAGATGATTGACCAGAATGTGGTTCGAGAGGAAAAGTGTCAGACATTGATGGAAATATGGTTATTAACATGTTTTTCCGAAATTCTCAATTAACTTTGTGCCAAGAGGCGCAAAAACTAAAGCAGGACGGTTTGGATATATGATATTAAACAATTGGTATGCATCTCCAGGCTGTGGATTTGAAGGGGCGGATTACCATCAAGAAACCATTGCTGAGTGAGGGACACAGAGATAAACGACTGGAGTAAGCATAGGAAACATAAATTGAGACTGCAGCGATGTAATTTTTTCCTGTGACACTTCATTTTGGGGTTATGTTATTACCCCACGAGCCTGTTCAATTTCCATTAACTGATTGGTGCAGCGTATAGTGAAACACCCTGTAAAGATTCATGTATGGAGATGTCTTTCGACTTTGAACATCGGAGTAAAATGTGTAGCCAGTGGAAAGGGAAATCTGGTATAGCCATACTAGATTGGCTATCCCATCGCCCGAGGTAAACCCAATTGAAACATGTGGTCATACATCAAGTAATAGTAAAAAGGTGTACACAGTGAAGCAGCTGTCACGGCAGATTCGGGTAATTTGGAAATCTTTGTCCCAAGAATAAGGGGAAACTCTCATCGAAAGCATGCCTCAAAGATGCCAGACGATCAACGACTCTGATGGTGACTGTATGAACTACTGAATCATTAGCATTTTATTGGCAATCGTTTACTGTCAAATACGCGACACGTTCTTACTTGACCCACTGTAAAATTTACTCTAACTATTGGTGTTTTTTTCAGGCAATAATGGCAGAACAATCTAAACACCCTGCTAAAATAGAAGATGGTCCACAGAGTGTTCTAAATACTCTTCAGAATTTATTTTCAGTGGCTATTCGAGCTGCATGTCCTGATGTTGCTGATCCACCGATAGATATTGCTTTATCTGGGAATAATCCTAAATTTGGAGATTACCAGTGTAACTCTGCTATGCCGCTGGCCAATCTTTATAAACAACTGGGTAAATTATCATATATCTCTAAAAGAAGCTTATATTTTACTGCACTGCACGCACATTCTTTAAATATTTATTGTACTAAAAATCAAAGTAACTTGAGCATATACCTAAGGAAAACTATAACTGATAGATGCTTATACTGCACTCTGTCGGCGACTTACTAAGTTTATTCAAGCAGAGCGGCACAGCACGGCTGGCACTTATTGCAGAAATGCACCTTTCTCGAGCTTACTGCTCGAAGGCATAGATGGCAGCATTGGTACAACAACTAAATACGAGACGAAAAGAATCGCATTTTTAGAAGTTACCAAAGTGTTCTTTGTATTTGCTGAACCATCCCAAGACGCGTTTCGCCGTATCACGCCTCATCAGCTGGGCTAGGTTCAGCAAATATGAGAACACATTTTTAGTCCTTTATCCAAGTAACTAATGGAAAACTATAACAAATAGATGCTTATACTGCACTCTGTCGGCTACTTACTAAGTCTATTCAAGCAGAGCGGCACAGCACGGCTGGCACTTACTGCGAAAACGCACCTTTCTCGAGCTTACTGCTCGAAGGCGTATATGGCAGCATTGGTATAACAACTAAATACGAAACGAAAAGAATCGCATTTTTAGAAGTTACCAAAAGTGTTCTTCGTGTTTGCTGAACCATCCGAAGACGGGTTTCGCCGTCGCCGCTCTACTTGAATAGACGCCGACAGAGTGCATCTATTTGTTATAGTTCTCCGTTAGTTACTTGGATAAAGGACTAAAAATGTGTTCTCGTATTTGCTGAACCTAGCCCAGCTGATGAGCCGTGATACGGCGAAACGCGTCTTGGGATGGTTCAGCAAATACGAAGAACACTTTTGGTAACTTCTAAAAATGCGATTCTTTTCGTTTCGTATTTAGTTTTTATACCAATGCTGCCATCTATGCCTTCGAGCAGTAAGCTCGAGAAAGGTGCGTTTCTGCAATAAGTGCCAGCCGTGCTGTGTCGCTCTGCTTGAATAGACTTAGTAAGTCGCCGACAGAATGCAGTATAAGCATATATTTGTTAGAGTTTTCCGTTAGTTACTTGGATAAAGGACTAAAAATGTGTTCTCATATTTGCTAAACGTAGCCCAGCTGATGAGCCGTGATACGCTGAAACGCATCTTGGGATGGTTCAGCAAATACGAAGAACACTTTTGATTACTTCTAAAAATGCGATTCTTTTCGTTTCGTATTAGTTGTTATATCAATGCTGCCGTATATACTTAAGACTGTTTTACACAGCTATTATTTTTTATAATTATATATTTTACCTGATTTAGCAAACAAGCTGCATTTGATCCTAAAACTGGTTAAACTAGCTATAGTTTTAATCAATAAGAATGATTTTTGTTTGGTTCTTTTAGATGTCAAGTTAATTTTAACTTTTTTCAAACATTCCGCAAAATTTGATAGTTTTTGAAGTTTACCCTTTTAAAAAAATATATTTTTGACACTTTTTACCCAGTTAAAGTGGATATTTTTGAATTTCAAAGTTAGAAAATGAAGCTGTTTTCCTGAAAAACGTATATAAGATATTGGGTTTAAACGTCTATCAGTTTTGTTTGAAGCCTAACTTCAATGTTTTTCTGTCGTTTCATTCACCCTCCTTTAGTTCTCTAAAATTCATTAATCTCGAGATTCTTTCTTTCCAGGTATTTTCTGGTCTTTCAGGTTTCTTTCTGGTGGGTAGTACCCTTTTATAACTCCTTTAGGTAATCTTGTTTGCTCCATTTTCTATATATGAGTATACTACCCCAATTGTTTTGTTTCAATATTTGTCATTAGAGAACCATCCACTCCCACTGATTGTTGTGCATCTTCATTTTGAATATCCCTTCTAGATATTTCTAGTGTTTGTCCAAACATACTTATTTTTATTACCTCAACTTTTTTCTTGCTACTTTTGGCTACTCTTAGATTTTCACAAATAATATATCCAAGAGCGCTCAAAGCCGAGAAGACAGCAAATAAGAGTATCAGTGGTAGAAGCCCACCAGTCTTGGGAATTGGTATTACTCTTGTTTGAAAATTTACTGCTTTACCACTATTTCTTATTGACTTTAATCCAGTTCTAATACTATCTTTTAAACTTCTAAATTGTTTTCCTTTGATTCCTTTTCTAGCTCGTGTGAGTGCTTGAGAAAATGACATTCTATTGCTAGTACAATTCTTTCTTGCACATTTCCTTCTTTTTCTTACCCCCACAACTTTCATTGCACTACTTATTCCTAGAGCAGCTGTTTCTCCTAAAGTAGCGTCGTTAGCTTTCAATCTAGCCAGAGTTTTTCAAGTAATAATTTATCAGAAGCGTGTCTTCTTTTTATATCATTTGATTGTGAATAGGTAATTACATTACTGTTTTTAATAAGAGTTTCATATATATGATCTCCTGGCTCCAGAACATAAGAGCAAATAAATAATTCCAGTTTCTTAATAATTATAATATTTGTAAATAATTAATTTTATAAACTGTACTATGCATTTGATTCCACAGTTGACATAGCGTTATCCTATATATGGCTAGGCGCTTCTTACTCTTTACGCTCTCTCTCTCTCTATGCTTTTTACGACCACAGCTGCCAGGGCTATTCGGTCGGGTGGCGGTTTATATTCCAAAACCCTTATCTTCTCCTTTTATCTTAAATGATATCCGACAAGTTCCACCTTGCAGTGTGTCTGGAATGTCTCCATAACCTTCTCGGATTAGTTAATTATTATGAATGAACCTGGGTGAGTTTGAGTAGCGTCAATCAAGGTGGATGGCGATGAGGGTGTCTATAATTTGATTTTGCGGTAATTTAGGAAAGATATAATTATTTTAACCAGATATTCATGGGATTGTAAAGCGTCTGATAAGGTTATAGGGGACATGGTGTGGAAGTTGGAAATTGAATGATAAAGATTATTAGATTCAGCAGTAAAATTGGGGCATTCAAAAAGAAGGTGGTTAATATCACTTTCTTCTCCGCATGCACAGAGAGGGCTTTCCAAAACTTTTAATTTGTATAGGTGTTTAGGAGATGAACAGTGATTGCTTCTTAATCTACAAAAAGTAGAGATATATTTTCTACTAAGAGGAATATCTTTAAACCAGGGTCTCTTGTAAGGAGCCGAAATTAGGGATGCGTAAAAACGTCCCTTTGCTTCAGAGATAGTTTTCCATCTCTCTATCCAGATATTGCGGATTTTGCCTTTGAAAATGGATAAGAAGTCCCTATAATCCGTCTTCATATTTTCAGTGTTAGGTAATTCTCTCCCCATATTTGCTAGATGATCAGCTTTATCGTTTCCCGGTATCATCGTATGGCTGAGAATCCAAGCCAACTCAATATCATATCCGTCATTGATTAATTCACCTAACTTCTTTCTGATTTTAATAATTGTCGCTTCCTGTTTCGCATGACCTGCTTTTTGGATTTTTTTCAAGGAAACTAGGCTATCAGAGAGGATTAGAGATTTCTCGATTGTATGATGTTCAACCAATTCCAACGCCCTAAAAATAGCTTCCGCTTCTGCAGAGTTGATGGAAAAATAGGTAGGGAGGGCAGAGAATTTTTCTATATTGGGTTTGGGGCAGAACAACCCAATTCCAATTTTGTGATTGGTCCCTTTAGAGGCATCAGTATACACTTGGGTCCTTGATTTGAATTTATCTTCTATAATTAATTTAAAGTCAATTGCGTTATTCGTTCCCTTCTGCAGATTGAATTGGTGAAATCGAAACGTTTTGACGTCCATTTCCGTGAGGAAGAAGGGAATATGGCTGTATTTTTCGATATGTTCAATAACGGGAGTAACAAATCCATGGCCTCGACTATTGGTGAGGATTGGTACCTTTTCCAGAAATCGAAGCGAGCATTATAATTAATGTACATGCTTTGCGCCTGATTGAAAGAGGGATTGTTTGTTAAAGCTATTGCTTTAGTGAGGAATTTTATAGATAACCATATCCTGCGTAGATCCAGAGGCATTTTCCCCGCTTCAGACAGCAGAACATTAATAGGGGTTGATTTCATCATACCCATGCAACTTCTCAGAGCCTGGTATTGAATGGTATCTAGTTTTTGAAGAAGTCGTTTGACACATTTTTGTAAAACAAGGCTGCCATAGTCTAGGTGAGATCTGACAAAAGCATGGTAAAAGGTCAACAAGGTAGCCGGATGGGCTCCCCACCAGGTTCTACACAAAAATCTGATAATATTCACACCCTTGCTAGCCTTTTGAATCATTGAGTTGATTTTGTTTATCCCAAGTGACCTTAGAATCGAAGATCACCCCGAGGTAAAAAAGGTGGTCTTTCCAGGGAATGGTTTCGTTGTTAATAATGATGTCTCGAAGGTCTGGTCTGGTACTGCTTTTTTGAATAAACATGGCCGAAGACTTAGCTGGAGAAAACTCCAGGCTATCTATCGATATATACATACATATATATATATATATATATATATATATATATATATATATATATATATATATATATATATATGCTCTATCTCGAGAATGGTTAATTATATAAAATATCTCCTGAGACCACCTTTGTAGAGAATTTTATGCTCTATAAGTTTTGTAATAACTTCAAACATCATTCGAAGCAAAGATATTTGCAAAAAAACAATTTTTGCGACGTTTGACTTTGAATATCTCGACTCGCGGACACAAGATTCTGTGAGACTTGAGCTAACTTTGAGAATGTCAAAATAAAGATGTATGCGAATTTTCAGTTGTTTAACTTTGATTTCGAGGTTGAATCCCTATTTGACTGGACAATTGAGCAACACTGGAACATAAGCAGTTATGACACCATTAACGAACTATCAATCATCAAATAGTTTTAAACCATTTGGAGGGGTTGGATACGCAAAGCTCGATGTTTAGGTTTCACATGGCTTCACAGTGATAAATTTAATTTAGCTAACTTTCATCTGTGAAACATTGTTGAAACAAAACGTAATCGACCCATTCGTGAAACATAGCGTTATTGATGATGAAAAGTGAATCACGTACGACAATAATCTATGGAAAACATCGTGGTCGAAGCCGCGCAAATGGTGGCAAAGCCAGGATTAAAGTCAGGAAGGTGATGCTGTGTTTTTGGTGAAATTGGAAGGGAATAGTGAAGCGCTACAACCTGGTCAAATGGATGATTCTCATTTCTACAGTCAAGAAATAACCATATGACCGCGAGCAATTGAGACGAAGCGGTCGGAAGTTCTGCAGTGACAGGAAAATGGTTCTACTAGAAAAATGACAAAACGTCATCGATCAAAACAGCACATATGTCACGTAATGCTATATTATTTTAAAATATAAAAAAAATTGTTGGAATTTTGACTCCAAATGGCCCAATACTTCTTTTACAACCCAATATATATAATTGCTACTGCTGATTTTACAATATTAGAGTAAATTTTTTATTAAATTGCAGGTAAAAAAGTTGCTCCACGAGAAATAAGCAACAAAATCATTGAAAACCTACCAAAAGATGATCTTATAGTAAAAGTTGAGATAGCTGGACCTGGATTTATAAATATATTCCTTAATAAAGAATATGTATTAAAGGCTATTTCTTCCATATTTGAACGTGGTGTGAAACCACCAACTTTACAGAAAAAAATTAAAGTTTTGGTTGACTTCTCGTCTCCTAACATTGCCAAAGAAATGCATGTTGGGCATTTGAGATCTACTATTATTGGAGAAAGTATTGCTCGTCTTTTGGAATATCTTGGTAAGTTAATAATTTTCTATCTGTCATACTTTTCCTTATTGATTGATTGATTGAGTCAATCATCGCTCCTGATGAAGCTAGCATGGTTAGCGAAACGCGCGTCGAGTGCAAAAATAAAGTGTTTGGTGTAGTGGTGATATATACTGAGTAGCTTAAAAGTTTATCTTTGCTTTGTTTTCGTACCTTTTCAGCTTTAGTTCCAACAGGAAAAGCACACCGAAAAAAAAAACTGCCTTTATTAGGGAACGTTTAAGAATATTTTTCTATTAATGTTTCATTTAACCTTCACTGTTTCATTCTGCTCTCATACTCTCATGCATTCGTCATATATTTTATTTTTTTTAACAATGTTAGGCGAATTCACTATTGTCCGACATTCTTGTGGCGGCGCGAATCGAGCGCGCGAGTAATTTTCACCAGAAGCGACTGGCGCTTGCGCGCTCGCCTCGCGTCTATCATTGTTGACCGGGTCAACGTTTGTTTGTTTACGTTAGCCATCCCAAGTTTTGTTAGTGTACTGCGGCGTGTCTCTCCCTTGTTGCTCTAAGGTTCTGTGTGAGGACAGGGGCCTGAGTTTTGCATTCACAAAAATTTGTTCGATATTTCATAAATGTAATCTTTTATTTTCTGCATATTTTTTAACCTATATAGCTTTTTTATACTCGCATATTAAAATATAGTATGTTTGGGAAAGATTTTAAAACTAGCCAGATCTGATATAAACATAAACGATAGTAAATAAAAGTATTTCTTTCACAAAGTAAAGCTCTGGCGCTTTTCGTCTTCAAGTACTTGAAATGATTTTTATGAAAACAAAATTATGGCAACTTCTTCTTAAAGTGCCGGGTACATTCCTGCGTAGGTATCTGTATCAAACTTCTCTCTTCAGATGAGTCTGTTTAAAGTAGCATTTTGAAGTGCCTGAAAATCGTTTTACTCCTGTCCACTGGCGGATATTGTGTAGCCATGACAATCTTTTTCGTCCTATTCTCCTTTTGTCTTAGATTTTACCCTGTAGAATGAGGCGTTGAAAACTATAACGTTCACCACGAACAATGTGACACAATCTTCTAGCTCTTTTGATTTCCACTTCGTTTCTTACGCTATCAACCCAAGATATTCTGAACATTCTTCTTAGCATCCACATCTCAATGCCCCTAGTTTATTACCAGACTAGATTCTTATGGTCAATGTTTTAACACCATACAACAGAATGGATCAAACATAATACTTACCCATCCGGTATCTGAGTTGTAGGCTGAGGTTTTTTGTTACAAAGAAATTTGTGCAACTTGATGAAAGGTGACCTTGCCTGCTCAACTCAGGCTTTAATTTCCATATCCGGATGCTATTCATCATTTATAGGGCATTCCAGGTATCCAAACTTTCTAACCTGTTCTTTATTCTCGACATTTTCGCGGACGTCTTGATTGGGTTTCTACTAATAACCGTAAATTTTGTTTTGTTTATTTTAATGTTCACTCCAATTTTTTCTCCTGCTTTGTGTATAGCTTTCAGTAATGCCTGAAGTGCGTCTGCGCTTTCTGCTAGAATGGCAATGTCATCGGCATACCTGATGTTGTTTATCGGAACACCGTTCACTTTGATATCAAGGTCGCTCAACGACACTACCTCGATGAAGGTTCCTTCGAAATACAAAATAAAACAGCATGGGCGACAAAACACAAGCCTGTCTGTCTTCTTTATTTTTTTATTTTATTTTATGCCACCTGGTAGAGCTTACTGCACCAGCATATGAAGTGATGTATGAGAGGACAGAGTGAAACTGTTCTAGTGTAACTTCCACACATCAAACACCTTCTTCTTCTTCTAAAGGTGCCGTTTCGGATGTTGGCGGTCAAAAGAGCTATTCTGACTTTGTTGACAGTCGCACGAAAAAGGTCTGTGGTTGTTAGGGAAAACCACACTCTCAGATTCTGGAGCCAAGAATTTGGTCGTCGTCCTGGACCTCTCTTGCCATACACCTTTCCCTGGAGTATCAGTTGTTGTAGGCCATAGCGCTGTTCGTTCCTCATTATGTGGCCCAGCTATTCAAGTTTTCGCCTCTTTACACTAAAATATATTTCACATTGCTTGTCCATTCTTCTTAGAACTTCTACGTTTGTTACTCTGTCCACCCAGGGAATTGTCAGTATTTGACGATAACATCACATTTCGAAGGCCTCAAGTCTCCTCATGGTGGCGTCGGTCAAGGTCCAAGATTCAACTCCGTGCATGAGCACGGAGAAGACATAGCATCGAAGTAATCGAACCTTAGTATTAAGTAGTATGTCTCGACTCTTGAAGATTTTGTTCATCTTAATGAATGAAGTTCTGGCCATCTCGATGCGTCGCTTTATTTCGACTGAGTGATCCCACCGATCATTTAAGGTGGTGCCCAGATAAGTGAAGCCACTGACTCTTTCTATTGGTTGCTGCTCAACCACTAATTCTCGGGGTGGTACCTGGTTTTTACTAATAACCATGTACTAGTTTTCTTGATGTTAAACTCGAGACCAAGGAGTTGACTTTTTTCCGACAAACTTGAAACAACAGACTGCAAACCCTCTAGACTGTCTGCAAAGATAATCGTATCATCCGCATATCTTATATTATTTAGACGTTTTCCATTCACCAGAATTCCTTCATCAATCTCCTCCAATGCCGTTTTTATAATTTCTTTTGAATAAATATTGAAAAGGAGAGGTGACAGGATACAGCCCTGGCGTACTCCACGCTGAATTGCAACATCCTCTGTGTATTGTCCATCTATTTTAATGGTAGCTGTCTGATTATAGTAGATGTTATTTATAACTCTTATCTCTTTATCGTCGAAGTCAATAGACTTTAGTATTGAGAGCAGTTTGTCATGTTTAACTCTATCGAAAGCTTTCCGGTAGTCTATGAAGCAAACGTACACATCACAGTTAACATCTCTACAGCGTTAAAACATGACCTGAACAGCAAAAAGAGCATCTCGAATACCCCGCGCATTCCGGAAACCGAATTGAGTACGGGATATGTGGGTCTCACATTTTTTGTATATTCTGTTTGTGGATAATCTTAAGAAAAGTTTTAAGAAGGTGACTCATGAGACTAATGATTCTAAAATCCTCGCATTTCTTCGCGCCAGGTTTCTTTGGTAGAGTTATAAAAGTAGATTTTTGCCAGCTTCGAGGAATATTTCCAGATTCGTATATATCATTGAACAATGAAGTAAGCCATTCTATTCCTGCATCATTCATAAGTTTAAGAAATTCTGCATAGAACTTATCTGGACCAGTTGATTTTCCGTTTTTTTTTCAATCTCCAGATTGCAGCTCTCACTTCATCGGTTGTAATTCTAGGTCCTGCTTCTGTAATAGCAAAGGTTTGTCGGTCATCGCTGAAAGATTCTTCCACATATCTTAGCCAAACATTCCTTAATTCATCTGCATCTGTTATTGGATGGTTATGGTCATCAGTAAGCTGTCCAGTCATTTTAGGTTTGTGCA
>CM032449.1:18729191-18736691 GCA_019049505.1 Pachyrhynchus sulphureomaculatus | reverse complement strand
TAGTTTTTTTTCGTAATGAAAAATATATTTATAAATTAGTTGTAATTTCAAACAAACTAAAGCCAAATGTGGTCGTTACTACAATAAATAATCCAGAAAAAAATGCAAGTTTATAAAAAAACACGATCTGCCTATGTCAATTCACTGCTGGATGTAGGCTTTTCCCATTTCATGCCATTGTCATCTGTTCTATGCCCTTCTTATCCACTGAGTTCCTGCCCTTTTCCCGATGTCATCTCTCCATCTCGTATTTGGTTTTCCTGCACTTCTACGTTCAAGACTTGGTCTTCAATCCAAAATTTTTCTCGTCCATCTGTCATCTGTTCTACGGGCCACGTGTCCGGCCCATCTTCATTTTAAATCGGCCACTTTTTCCAATACGTGCGCGATCTTAGTTTGTTGTCGGATCCATTCGTTGCTTTTTCGGTCCGTTAATTTGATACCCAACATTCTCCGATCGTGTGCTCGCTTTGCGATGGCTAATTTTTGAGCATGTCTTTTGTGAAACTCCATGTCTCAGCTTCGTAGGTGAGTACTGGGAGAATACTCTGAACGCACAGTTTTCTTTTTAGAACATTGGGTATTTCTAATGTAAGGCTGTCATTTATGTTGCCAAAGGCTGTCTAAGATATTTTGAGTCGTCGCGAATTTTCCTCAGTCATGCGTCTTTAGTTGTGGTGATTTTCTATTCTAAGTATATACAATGTTCGACTTTTTCTAGAGCTTGGCCGATTAGCGTTATATGCATGTGTGTATTTGAGTTCGTCATGATCTTTGTTTTGTTGATATTGATTGTTAATCCCACCTATTTGGAGTGGTAGTCATCTCTTGTACTTCAGCAGGGTTACTACTTAGAAGAATATCGTCGGAGAATCGCAGATGGTTTAGATATTTCCCGTTGATGTTTATGTCTTTACCTGACCAATTTATTTCTCTAAATATGTTTTCAAGAGATCATATAAACAATTTGGGAGAGATCGTGTCGCCTTGCCTTACACCTGTTTTTATTAGAATTAGAGATGTTTTTTTTCCCACAGGAGGATACGCATTATTGTCTGCGAATAGGTGTTTTTTATTAATTATCTCTATCTACTGTCTATACGATATTTCGCCATTGAGTTTAGTACCGCCCACATCTCGATAGTGTCAAATTCCTTTTCATAGTCGGTAAAGGCCACGTGGAGGTTTATGTTGTATTCATTACAATTTTCTATTAGGTTGTTGAGTGTGTGTAAATGATTCATAGTACTGTAACCCGAGCGAAAGCCGTCTTGTTCACGAGGTTGTTGATATTGAGTATTTTCGTAAACAGTTTGTACATTTGAGACAGCAGTCTTATAGGCCTGTAGGCCAGAAGTTTAGTTATATCTCCTTTTTTGTGGATGAGAATGACTTCCACTTGTATCCAGGATTCTTTGATTGGTCCCATCTCTAGGCAGATGTCAAAAATCTCTTCGATCGATAAAAAAGTATATGTTTAATATGAAATAAACTTTTTTGTACCCAAATTAGAGATGTTTTTAATTTATATAATAATCAAAAATATACATAATTTACTTTGTAATTTTAACATCGTCTTTTTAATTTTAGGCGGCGGTCCCATACCACTAACCATTGTTAAATCTGATGGTGGTTTCACCTATGATACATCGGATATGGCGTGTATAAAACAACGTCTATATGAAGATAAAGCTGAGTGGATTATATATGTGACTGATGCTGGTCAAGCAACTCACTTTACTACATTGTTTGGCTGTGCTCAACGGGCTGGTATACTGGATGTTTACAAACACAGGTATTTTAACAAATACCAGTTTCTTCTCGGACTTCCATCGTGTTTATTTAGTTTCACCAATAACGCTTCGATCAGTTTGTCTCCCTGATCATTTTCAAGTATGTACTAATTGCCAAATTTAGGGCTACAAAATTATATTATATCTTGGATAGATGCAGTGATCTGCTAAGTCATCGCTCCAGTTGTGGTCCCTTTATTCATGTTAAGGCATAGTCCGAAATAGGGTTGGACGATAATTACCTATCGATATATTGATAGTAATGGTTAACTATCGATAGATATCAATATAACGATATATCGATAATTATCCATAATTATTATTCAAAAATTGATGACTGGTGTGGAGATTTCCAAAAAAAATAATTCTCACTTAATCACCTTCTAAAATTGGGGCGAGTGGAAATATGGGCAATGGCTAAGAGGTTAAGAGTTGTGCCTGTTACTTACATGCCGTCGAGACCGAAAGTACTACCGCTGATTGATTGTTGCTGCCGTCTCTGAGCCAACGTGGAAGTCCTCGGCGTTCTTCAGTGGGATGTTGAATGCTGATACGTTGGTCCCTTGTGTTATTACGCATTTCCATAATGCTTGGGGATTGAGGACATCATTTCAGGTATCATGTTTCTTAATTTTGGTGATTCACTTCATTTATTGAAAAAGGTGACTCATCAGGCCATGCAGAAGCACATTCAATACTTTTTTCAAATTCGAAATTTTTAAAAAATCTAAAAAAAGGGACATAACTCCTTTTTACCAAATATTTACAAAACCAACCGGCCCATGAAAGACCGACCTTGGTCTCGGTAAGGCGCCGAAACAACTAGATCATTCCCCCCTTAATAGCTGTTTTCAAGTAATCGTAAATAAAAATAAATTTTAGTCTGCAGACGTATCTAACATTGATGAAAGTGGATTTTCCACCGTTCAGAAAAAACATAAAATTAATTTTCAATTTTAAATATTCAAAAGAATGAAACAAAATGTTAAATTGGGGAATGGCACACCTTCTGAAAGTGTTGTCACCATTCCCGGTCCTGGCTATATTAACTCAAATTGTAAAATGTAACACTTGTAAAATGGATGAAATATTTTATAAGCATCGCAAGCCTTGAAAATAAAGTGTTCCTTCTGCTTGATGGAAACACAATGCGTTCGAAGAATCGGGAAGCGTCGAACATAGCAAAGGCTGTTACAGCTGCCAAGCATTACTACTCACCGGCGTCAGCCACTCGAAGTATTTTTTTTTAAAGCTATTATATTCAATCAACAGAAAAATGATGGAGGAAAAATCCAGGTCCTCAAGTAACACAATATCAAGTTGCAAGTTTATTTGTAGAAGCTTGCCAAAGAGCTGCTATCATTGGCATCATTGTGGACGGATTTCAAGTGGCTGGAGTTTGCCCCATGTACGAAAACGTTTTTTTTTCCGAATATTTATTTAAAGCAGCTGAAAATATAAATGCTCTCTCTCTCTCTCAAACAAAATCAAGTAATGAAAGCACATGGATCTTACAAGACGCTTATATTATTATCAATAATGAAATAGCCACATTTAAGTAATGAAACGTCTGTTTCGGAATTTAACGATAAAGCCTTAAAAAAGTATAAAATCATTATGTCCAATGCTACAAAAAATACTGTACAAAAAACTGTGAAAATTACATTAAGTCCTTACAAAAATATGTTGGAAGAATCGATAAACAAAAGACGTATAATATAATATACACGAGCCTCCCCTACAGCAGAAGCCCCCGACTGTTCACGATAATAAAACAATTTTTTGTTGATTTTGACAAAAATTCTTTCTAGTCTATAATAAATAAAGGGGAACGATCCATCCCAACATTTATTTTATTATCTTTTTACCAGGAAGCAAATACAATTTTGGTGAATTACCTGAAAATATAAATGTTCTCTCTCAAACAAACTCAAGTAATGAAAGCACATGGATCTTACAAGACGCTTATATTATTATCAATAATGAAATAGCCACATTTAAGTAATGAAACGTCTGTTTCGGAATTTAACGATAAAGCCTTAAAAAAGTATAAAATCATTATGTCCAATGATACAAAAAATACTGTACAAAAAACTGTGAAAATTACATTAAGTCCTTACAAAAATATGTTGGAAGAATCGATAAACAAAAGACGTATAATATAATATACACGAGCCTCCCCTACAGCAGAAGCCCCCGGCTGTTCACGATAATAAAACAATTTTTTGTTGATTTTGACAAAAATTCTTTCTAGTCTATAATAAATAAAGGGGAACGATCCATCCCAACATTTATTTTTATTATCTTTTTTACCAGGAGGCAAATAAAATTTTGGTGAATTACCTGTTAAAATTTTTACTTTATAATATGAAAAATAAAACGAGTGCAAATAATAAGTAATTATTTTAAAATATAACAATTTTTATATATAATTTTTTTATTGAATTCGTTTAGGGTCGATTTTTTCATTTATTATTGAGATCCGCTGTTTTAGTTAATAGCTGTTTGGGGGCAAAGTAAAAACAGAATTTCAAATAGATTTTTCTCTGAACTTTTTCAAGATAAATAACTAAATGGTAAACGATTTTTTTGATATACCTTAAATTGGTACCTTATTGGTTAGTTGGTAAACTTCATTTGGGCACTTTTTATTTAATTTCAAATATCCATACGAAATAAATAAACGTACCTTAAATGTGGAATGGATGATCTCCATATAAAATATCCTAAGTTGTCCGTGACAAATTTAAAACTGAACTAACTGTACCCATGACACAATCTATCTCACTTGCTGCTATATTTTACACGTTCTGCAAATTTCTTAATCACTATGTCAGTCTATCTCTCTTTAAAAAAACATTGACCTTTACGATACTTTACCTCCGCAATTTGTATACATCCACTGAAAAGAAAACACCGCAGTCGCGGCATAAACGCTTTAATCTTTGGAATGCTATTAACAAGGGAATCGTAAATCTTTCGGTTTTAGAATAGAAAAATATCTTAATATTTTTTTTATCAAATTTATTTGAGAGAAGCCGACTGACGAGAACGAGAAAAAAAAACGACCTTCTGTCTGATTTACATATTTTGATATTGTGGAGTTCAGCGTTCGTCAGTGGGGTGCGAAAAAAATATTCATGATATTATTTCTTTAAGGTCAATTTTTTCCTTTATTATTGAGATCCGCTATTTAAGGTGAATTTTCTGCAGTCGGTCTTGCTACAAAGATCCACCAGTTCCAGTATATGCAGCGAATTCCATAACACCTGTTATATATATATATATATATATATATATATATATATATATATATTCGTTTTATTTTTTGGGATGGGCATGATATTATTTCTTTAAGGTCAATTTTTTCCTTTATTATTGAGATCCGCTATTTAAGGTGAATTTTCTGCAGTCGGTCTTGCTACAAAGATCCACCAGTTCCAGTATATGCAGCGAATTCCATAACACCTGTTTATATATATATATATATATATATTCGTTTTATTTTTTGGGATGGGCATGATATTATTTCTTTAAGGTCAATTTTTTCCTTTATTATTGAGATCCGCTATTTAAGGTGAATTTTCTGCAGTCGGTCTTGCTACAAGGATCCACCAGTTCCAATATATGCAGCGAATTCCATAACACCCGTTATATAATATATATATATATATATATATATATATATATATATTATATATATATATATATATATATATATTATACATACATATATATATATATATATATATATATATATATATATATATATATATATATATATATATATACATACATACATACGTATATATATATATATATATATATATATATATATATATATATATATATATATATATATATATATATATATATATATACATACATACATATATATATATATATATATATATATATATATATATATATATATATATATATTCGTTTTATTTTTTGGGTATAAGTAAGATACAACAATGTGTATCTCTGATTAATATAAGCCTAGTTTTGAAACCAGACCTGCCCTCTCTCGGGGACTATCTAAAGCCACAGACCGATAGAAAATTATTTAGAGTTGCTAACAATTACCGCTAGGCAGTGCGGTTGTCAGGGTTCATCAGCCCTCGATAGAGGGCAGATATGTCTCAAAACTAGACTGACAGTAGCCTGAGGTACAAATTACTCTATCTTACTGATTCTTTCCGCTAATACTACGATAACTACTTTGAGTTTTATACTCTTCTCTGCCAATCTTAATACGATGGCAAAATAAACTTTCCAGGGTGCGATAAAATTTTCCTAGGAAAGCCTTCATGCAGATCCTTGCACATCATTAATGCCCCTAGACTTCATCAAAAAAATCAAAGACAGGTCTGGAAAAGAACCGTGACCTAATTTACAAATACACTCAAAATATTTACTTTTTTTACTAGGGTCGAGCACGTACCATTCGGCGTAGTCCTAGGAGAAGATAAGAAAAAATTCAAAACCCGATCCGGTGAAACTGTAAAAACTACTAGATCTTTTAGACGAGGGCCTAAAACGTTCCCTGGATAAACTAAAAGAAAAGGAAAGAGATAAGGTTTTAACGCCCCAAGAATTGAAACAAGCCCAGGAATCTGTCGCATACGGTTGCATCAAATACGCAGATCTGTCGCACAATAGGATTCACGAGTATGTGTTCTCCTTTGACAAAATGTTGGAGGACAAAGGTAATACAGCGGTTTATTTTATTATACGCTTATACTCGTATCAGATCTATAGCTCGTAACGCGAATTTCACACCGGACAAAATAAAGGAACTGGCTAAAACCGAACAAATTAGTCTAGATCACGAGAAAGAATGGAAACTGGCTAAAGTGCTGGTACGTTTTCCTGATGTTTTACTCAAAATAACCGGCGATCTTTGTATGCATCACTTATGCGAGTACGTCTACGAAATTGCCACTACTTTTACGGAATTTTACGATTCTTGTTACTGTATCGAAAGAGATTCATCTGGGGATGTTGTTAAAGTTAATATAGGAAGGATCTTGCTCGCCGAAGCAGCTGCCATGATTATGGAAAAGTGCTTCTATATTTTAGGACTTAAACCTGTTTCTAGGATGTAGGATTAATAAATCATCGTTTGAATTTGAATAGTTTATTTTTGAATATTCACTTACCTATCCTTTTTTCATTTCCTGTAACCACCACTCCGGTTATTTTCTGTGTATTTGTACTTTTAACTTGTTTTCTTGGTTCACATAGTATTTTTAGTGTTCCGTACGGAACACTTATAAGATCACTTCGGTGTCTGTCTGTCCGTCTGTCTGTCCGCCTGTCACGCCCGATTTTCTCCGAAACTATTTGTCATAGAAAGTCGAAATTTGGTAATAATATAGGAATTGATGGCCTCATCAGAACCATGTAGTTTTGAAAGTTAAATTTTGACTTAAGGGGTTAGTTTTGGGGGGTGAAATCGGAAGTGAAAAAAAAATTTTTTTACTAGGTAATCGAGTGTGGTGTCAAATGAAAGCTTGTGAAAACACGAGTAAAATACATATATATATATATATATATATATATATATATATAATATATATATATATATAATGTAATACTTGCGCGCGCACTTTTCTTTGTATTATTTTTAAAAAATCGCGAAATGTCCACCCACCTTATCTCGAAAAGTACTTAACAAAAAATTTTGAAAAAATCTGGAATA
>CM032449.1:18691881-18729091 GCA_019049505.1 Pachyrhynchus sulphureomaculatus | reverse complement strand
CCGTATTTGGGGATTTATTCGTAAACATATGTTGCATTTGTTAGATTTTATTCAGGAGGCAGCTATTTGCCTCATCGGAGACCCAAAACCTACCAGCACCATGATTCTTTAGAGCATCGAAGAACGGTTCGTGATTCGAGCCTGTTCTATAAATATTTTTAAATGAGTGTTAAATGAATGTAGCCAACCTCATCCTTTTACTGCTTTGCCCAGGACTGAGTTTTTTCTCAAGTATAATTTACAAAAAAAAAGGACAAAATAAAGACATGGGAGCAATACATAGAACAACTTTTCTGTATACATAGTTACAGCTAAACAGGAATAATGAGATGGGGCCAGAAATAACAAGAAGAGAAGTTATTCATGTTATACAACCACAGAAATATGGAAAAGCAGTTAGTCTAGATGAGATAAATCCTCAAAATATTTTCGGATGAAAGTCGATTTATTAATCGACTTGTAATCTTATTTAAAAAGATCTATAAAACTCAACAAATCCTTCTTGACTGGCTAAAGTCAGCTTTTATTCCAATTCCTAAAAAGTTTAAAATCAATGAAATGTCACAATTATCGGTTAATAAGCCATTTCCAATGTTCTCGGGTGTAATGCGAAGGCTTTAAGTTCAAAAAAAATTTCCTTAGTAGTTAGCGACATCGGGTTTGAACAGGTTTATAGGAAAGAACATTCTTTACCATCTGTTGTAATAGACAATCGACAGCAATGTTCCGTTTTTGAAGAGAAATGTTTAAATTTTTTATTTATTGGCACATTTCAATGTTTTCGGGTGTAAAGCGAAGGCTTTAAGTCCCAAAAAGCGACATGGAATTTGAACAGGGTTATAAAAAAGAACATTCTTTACCATGTGTTATAATAGACAATATGCAAGGAAAGTTCGTTTTTTAATAGAAATATTGCAATTTTTTATTTACTGTAATATGTCAATGTTCTCGGGTGTAATGCGAAGGCTTTAAGTTAAAAAAAATTCCTTAGCAGTTAGCGACATTGGGTTTGAACAGGTTTATAAGAAAGAACATTCTTTAACAAGTGTTGTAATAGACAATCGGCTGCAATGTTCCGTTTTTGAATAGAAATGTCTTGTCTTGTCTTACGTTCTCAACATATTCCTGAGAATCATCCATACCAGAATATAAAGAAAAGGTGAAGCAGAAATAGATAACACATAATTCGGATTCCGAAAATGCATGGGTACACGGAAGCTTTATTCTCATTAAATGTACTGGTCTGGTGTTGTAGAGATATGAATGTAGATGTATATGCATGTTTTATAGATATGTGTAAAAATCTGTACTGGAATCAATCAGGGGAAGATAAAATTGGGCTGAAAAAGTCCGAAAGCATAAAAAAAACCCAAGGTGTAGGGCAGGAATGCATTCTCTCACCACTTTTGTTCAATCTTTATTCTGATGTTGTGTTTAATGAGGCCATCTAGGAATCGATGGAAGGAATAATAGTTAATGAGAGTACACTGAACAAGATACGGTATGCTGATGATACTGTTCTATTAGCAAATAATATCAAAGATCTCCAGCAGCTGATTAATCGAAGTGAAAGATTTGGATTAACGATAAATATAAGAAAAACCAAGTGGATGGTAATAACAAAGAACAATTTTCCATCAGAATCCCTCGAAATCAGGGATAAACACCGTAGAACAGGTCGCCACATTTAAGTATTTGAGAACCAATATAAATGACAAGTTTTATTTTTTATTTAGACCTAAAAATAAACTTCATCAAAACCAAATATTTGAAAAACGAAAGTGAAGATAACAGCCAGGAACTATTATTAGAAGGTGAAAGAATAGAAAAGATACAAACATGTATATACAGTAATACCCCGCTTTACGCGAGGGATACGTTCCGAAAAAAATCGCGTTAACTGAAATTCGCGTATATCGAGGTTTATGATTAAACATAGTCAAAATTTAATACAAAAAAATACAAATCATTTTAATCAATCACTTTAATTCTAAGAACACTTTATGCAATACATACTCTTATTTTTTACGGAAAAATACATCTATTGTCTTTTGGGTAACGTTTTGTTTACGTTCTTGTAAAATACGTTCATAACACCCAACACTGTTTTTAATTGTTTGACACACGGTCAAGACACGGTCATCATTATTGTCTATACTCTGCAATATGTCCAAACCTGAATAAATTTTTGAAAGTGCATTTTGTATTTCCCCTGAAGATAAAACTTTCTCTTCTACTTGTTCTTCCTCATCGTAGATAGGATTATTCTGTAACTCGATCAGATCTTCATTGCTAATAGGATCGTCGTGCGTTGCTACAAGTTCTACGAGATCTTCTACCGTGACATCTTCAAGTTCAGACCCCTCAATCATTGCAGCAATGTCTTCAAGCACTTGTCTCTGCATCTGGACAATTCTTCTAGGTGCTTCCACTACATCTGGCCAAAGATTACGCCACACCCCATTCATACAACTCATTTTAACTTCCTTCCAAGCCTCTTCTATGTTGTGAATAGACTTCATAATGTTGTATGACTTCCACCACTCTCGCATAGACTGTCTTCCTTCCCCGTCAGTTTCATGAATTAGTTGGCTAAAAGTGCGGCGATGGTAATAAGCTTTGAAGTTTGCTATTGCTCCCTGGTCCATAGGTTGTAATATTGACGTAGTGTTTGGTGGAAGGAACTTTACGTACACTTTTAAGTCTCTGGGCGTATCAAGTGAGGTTGGATGTCCTGGGGCATTGTCTAAGAGTAATATAACTTTAGGTTCAAGCCCATTTCTGTCACAGTATGATTTGACTGATGGGCAAAAACTATTAGAATACCATTCTTGAAAAACTTCCCGTGTAACCCACGCCTTTCTGTTTGATCGCCACACAACTGGTAGACTTGTCTTGTCTGTGCCTCGCATTGCACGGGGTGTTTCTGAATGGTACACTAGTAAAGGTTTCAGTTTGAAATCACCAGTGGCATTACCACCCAGCAGAAGTGTTAGTCGATCTTTCGCAGCTTTGAAACCACTGGCTTGACGTTCTTCCTTAGAAATGAATGTTCGAGATGGCATTTTTTTCCAGTAAAGTGCGATCTCATCAACATTGAAGATGAGACAAGCAGGAATTTTCTCTCGTCTAACGAAGTCTTGAAACTTGTCTGGAAACTCAGCTGCAGCTTGAATGTCCGCGCTGGCCGCCTCGCCTGTTATGTGGATATTGTGAAGATTAGAACGCTGCTTGAACCGATGGAACCAGCCTCTGCTGGCAGCAAAAGTCGGAGTGGCACTCCCTTCTCCTTCTTTTGTTTTCAGCATCTCATACAAAGATTTTGCTTTTGTGCATATGAGATCTTGACTTAGTGGTGTGTTCTTCTTATTCAAATCTTCGATCCAGACTGACAGTAATTTCTCCATTCTTTCTAAGATAGATGATCTCGAACGAGAAAGTTTTGTTGCACTTATAGGTGTTGAACCTTCGCTGGAGATTTTAATTTTTTCCCGATTTTTATAAAATCGTTCTCACAGTCGATTCTGAGAGTCCAAAATCTCTCCCAACAATTGTTGCTTTGCCTCCATTTTCCATTCTTCTTAACACTTTCATCTTCAATTCCAAAGTGACGCTTTTACGCTCTTTTTTCTTTACAGGCGGCATTTTTAACGTAGGGTTAAATTATGTATGTATGTATCTCCAATAAATATTAAAACAAAACTGCCAGCCGACCGAACTAAACATTACGGAACAAATGAACACACGAAACGAACGAGGAAATCCCCATAGAACAAAGTCGAAGGACAGGGAATTCCCAATTCTTCAAAGAGAATATTCAGAGAAAGCGGGGATCCCCCGCGACCATAGAGAAGTTAATGACTACATGAGCGCGAAATTTGAAATTCGCGTTATAGTGAAACCGCGCGTAACGGGGTCGCGCTAAGCGGGGTATTACTGTATTTAGGACACAAAATCGAAATATCAAAAATAATTTAAAGGCTGACTTGGATAGAATAGTCTCCTTAGCATGGGCTGCGTTCGGAAAGTTACATTCTACATCTAAATTAGACATCCCAAATACAATAAAAACTAGAGTAGTAATAAAAACAACAATAAAACAACTAATAAATGGAAAATCTTCTGATTCAGGTAAATAAAAAACAGAAACTACTGAAGTGTGGGACAGAATAAATTATACAAATCGCTAGCATACATGTTTACTAAATGAATTAATGGAGAAGACATACCCGAAGATTGGAAAACAGCTTATATCACCTCCATACATAAAAAAGGAAACAAATTGAACTGCAAAAAACTATCGCGGTATCATTGACTAGCTCAATAAGTAGAGTATACGGAAGAATTTTAAGAGATCTGATTGAAGCAGAATATAGAAACTATGAAGAGGAAGAATAATGCGGCTTCCGTGCAGGCAGATCACGCACAGATAATATGTTCTGTATGCGATCAGTATGTACTGCCGGTATTAACATATGCCACTAAGGCTATAAATAAAAGTTTAATAAGTAAAACTTCAGGTAACCTAAAGAGTAATGGAGAGGAAAATGCTAAATAATCCACGATCGTATTCCTAATATCGAGATACGAAGAAGCTTAAAACTGACAGATGTAGTGTGAATATGTATATTAAGGTGTATAGCCGTAACTAACACTAAGAGTCGAATTTACGGGAAAGTCCTCAAACAACTAATAGAGGAAGAATATGCGCCATATGAACTAGAACAGCAAGCAGGTTTTATAACGGGCAGATCATGTGTAGACCATATTTTCACAATTACTCAGCTGCATGAAAAAAGGGTAGCAACAAACAGGGAATCACACCTTCTCTTTGTTGATCTATTCAAAGCATATGATACGATTCCTCTAAATAGACTATGGCAAGTACTAGAAGGTACAGAATAAATATTACAATAATAAAAGCCATCCAGCAGCTATACAGAGATCAAAGAGCAAAAATAAAACTAAAAGACCAGTTGTCAGAAAGCTTTCCAGTTAACAAAGGACTACGACAAGGATGTTGCCTCTAGCCTACATTATTTAATATTTACATAGACAAAGCGTTGAAAGAATGGAGGAGATCATGCAAAGGAATGGGTATCGAGTTTAATGACGATATCACGCTGTATACGCTACACTTCGCAGACGATCAGGTGGTGCTCGCACAAGATAAAGAGGACCTGGAATTAATGACAAGGAAACTGCTAAAAGAATACGAAACATGGGGCCTGATAGTAAACCAGGAAAGGACAAAGTACCTGTGTGTAGGAAAGGAGGAAACATCGGTTCTCCAGATAGAAGACCACGTTCAAATCGGACCATACACAAAATATACATATTTAGGTACAAAAATTACAAGCAACGGACGGACTGAACCAGAAATTGAACACCGTATTGTACAGGGGAAGAAGGTCATTGGGTGTCTAAACTCGATTCTGTGGGGAAAACATATATCAAAACAAAACAAAAAACTCTTGTATAACACTATTCTAAGGAGTGTAGTACTCTACGGCAGTGAAGCATGGCAAATGAGTCAAACTACACAGCGGAAACTACAAGTATTGGAAATGGACTAATGGCGCAGATCGGCAGGAAAATCACGCCGTGACAAAGTCCCAAACAAAACGATCCTAGAAATAATGGAAGTGGAGGAAGATATAATACAAGAAATTGAAAGGAAACAACTAGAATGGTATGGTCACCTGGAGAGAATGGGCGACGAAAGACTCTCGAAGCTCATCAAAAACTGGTCACCACGGGAAAAGAGAAAAAGAGGGCGCCCAAAAACAACATGGATAGAAGGAATAGAAAGAAGTATGTCAGCGAGGAATCTAAGCGCGGAGACTGGGAAAATAGAGAGGACTGAGAAAAGGGACCAAAAGGCGTACAACACTATAAAAAGATGGATGATGATAAAGGATGAGTTGGGCGGGGCATGTCGCAAGGCTGAATCATAACAGATGGACACACCATATAGTTGAATAGAAGCCTAGAACACACAAAAGATGCAAAGGTAGACCACAGACAAGATGGGCGGACGACATAAAAAGATTAGCAGGACACGATTGGATGCAAAAAGCAAACAACTAAGCTCACTGGAGACAAACTGGGGATGTTTACATCCGACTATGGATCGAATAAGCTAACGATGATGATGATGATGATGATGATAAATGACAAGCGGGACCCAAGACAGAAAATATATTACCGAATTAAACAGGCCCGAGTAACGTACATGAATACGAACAAATTTTTCCATCGCACAAGTCTCAGTCTCGAACTCTGAATGAGAATGGTAAGAGCGTATGTATTCTCCGTGCTATTGTATGGATGGAGTTCTGGACCCTTGACCCTGGCTCAGAGAAATGACTGGAATCTTCTGAAATATACATTTATAGACGCCTTTTTCGCATCTCCTGAGTACAGAAAATAAAAAACACGGAAGTACTGGAAAGAATGAATAAAATGAAGAAATTACTAACGACCATAAAAATAAGAAAAACTCAATACTTTTGACATAAAATGAAGGGCCCAAAGTACGAATTGCTACGTCTAATTATTGAAGGCAAAATAAAGGGCAAACGATCGATCGAAAGACGACAGAATTCTTGGCTGAAGGACATGAGAAGGTGGTTTGGATGTGCTTCGAGTGATATTTTTTGAGAAAGCAGTTTCTAAAGTTCGTTTAGCTATATGCATCGCCAACTTTCGTGCGGAGACGACGTCCTAAGAAGAAGAAGATAATTTACAACGGTTCAAGACACACGTGATTCGCTTTTTTCGCACACGCATTACTCCTGTGGCGCTTTCTAAATTTCCTTGCAACACGTGAATCATGCCCACAAAAAAGTGAACTCTGCATAAAAGTGTGCGTTATCATTCTTTGTTTCATGTGGTTAATTTATCAATTTCCTCTTCGCCGCTTAGGTTGGATCTTCTAACAACAACAATAAAATATAGTCGTCCACGTGCAATAATAATTAATAAACACGCTTTTTAATTTTCCACCTACCCCTGTGTTTTATTAAACAAAACACGTATGTAGCTATACGTGTGTATATGATAGTACCGATAGTACGATATACATATGTATTTAATTCCTAATCTAACGTAAAACAATTTTTAAGCTCTTTATTTGGTATGCATTAGATCTGACACTAAATTGCGTTATCAAAAGAAACCATGTCAGATTACAAACTAATAACTTTTTTTATCAATTAGTTTGGTATATACCTTGTTGGAATTATTGATGTCGTAAATATAACAATGTTTTTGTACAAATAAAAGAACTACAAGTAATATTATCGTGGTATCGGACTGTATTTGACAAGTAAGTGTTTTAAATATTTATATTTACCTAATTTATTATTTTATATTTATTTTAAATGACAAAACACGTTAAAAAACAATGTTTCCGATACTATTTCGAGTTGCAAATTAACTAATATGGGTGTATCCGTTCCCAAAAAAAACTAATAATAAGACTTTGGAATCTTTGGCACAATGCCACTATACAACTACTATCACCATTACACCATACACTTTATTTTTGCACTCGACGCGCGTTTCGCTAGCGATGTTGGCGTCAACAGGAGCGATAATTGACCAAATCTTAGATTAAAAAAAAACCACTCAAGTGCAAGTCGGACTTGCGCAATTAGTGTTCCGTACCGTGATTGCTTTTGAAATAAAAGCTTTTGTTACGGAGTAATAAAATGATCAGTGGCTTCATAAAACACGCTCCAAATGAGTTTTCAACAAAGTTTTTTTCCGACCTTTACTGAAAACTGATGACCTTGAAATTTTTGTTTTTTTTTAATCTACCAGATAAATTATCAAAAATATTGCACTCGTGATAATTTTCGTTCAATCTACACCCTGTAGAGAATATTCCAGAAATTTTTTCAAAATTTCAAAATAAGAGGGAGAGACAGCGATTTTTTCGCAATTTTTTAAAAATAATATAAAGAAAAGTGGTGCGCAAGTATTATATTACATATAGTTTTGAACTCGTGTTTTTATAAGCTTTCATTTGACGCCCCCCCACTCGATGACCTGGTAATTTTTTTTTTTCACTTCCGATCTCACCTGCCCAAAACTAACCCCTAAAGTCAAAATTTAACTTTCAAAACTACACGGCTCTGATGAGGCCATCAATTCCTATATTAGTACCAAATTTCAACTTTCTACATCAAATAGTTTCGAAGAAAATCCGGTGTGACAGACAGATAGACGGACAGGCGGACGGACAAACACTGACGTGATCTTATAAGTGTTCCGTATGGAACACTAAAAACAATTTTTCCGATACTATTTCTAGTTGCAAATTAACTAATAAGGATGTATCCGTTTCAAAAAAGAAACTAACCATAGGACTTTGGAATCCTTGGTACAATGACACTACACAACAACTATCACCACTACTCCATACACTTTATTTTTGCCCTCGTTTCGCTAACCATGTTTAGCCAGCATCAATAGGCAGACGCCGCCAATACCGGAGGACGAAACTGGACCCGCTTTTTCCAGCCAAAAATGATCGTTTTTCGAGTTATTTTTGGAAAATTTTGTACCCGAACGAGCCAAGGCATAAATCGGAATTCTGATAGTATATACGCTATTATAGATTCTACATAAAATTTTAAAGTATTTACTTAAAATTTTATGTAGAAAGAAAGAAAAGAGGAATAAATTCTACACGTCCCTTTGGGCCTGTAGTGAAGCTCTGGGCAAAACTTGGGTTATGTATCCCAAGCTGGCACTGTAGACATACAGGGCGGTGCTATTGCCTAGATAAACGTACGCAGCAGTGATTTGGTGGCCCAGAGTGGGCATGGTGGAGTCAAAGAACCTACTGTGCAGCCTACTGGGGTACTACCTTAGGGCGGCATTGGGGGCTATGAGAACGACACCAACGGAGGCGCTAGAAGTAGCACTCTGTGTCCCAGCACTGAACCAGTTCATCAACTACACGGCGAGATTAACAGCGTACATACTGAAATGTGAAGGCGAATGGAGGAATGGGGACCGAGGACACTCAGGTCTGAAATTCCCCCACGAACGCCCATTTGCTTTAAAACGAGATAAAATCACGAAAACAAGACAAATGATTAAGTCTTTTTCTATCCATATCCCTGAGAAGAAGGACATGCAAAAGCTCCTGAACAGGCCGAATACCGACATTTGGTATACTGACGGTTCGGGAGTTAATGGCCGCTTTGGGGCGGGAATCTTTTGCCATAAATTAAACCACAGAGAAAATATATCATGGGCAATATGGCTACGGTTTTTCAAGCTGAGGTGTTAGCCATCCTCAGATGTGTGAAAATACAAATCTCGAAAGGGACAAATAATATGAAAATTTTAACCTGCTGTGATAACAAAGCAGCTATACAAGCTCTTGTCAAATCCACCACGGACAGCTTGCTGATCAGGGAATGTGTACAAGAACTAAACACATTAAGAGGTCACAACGAAGTTACCCTAATGTGGGTACCAGGCCACCAAGGCATATCTGGAAATGAAATAACGGACGAACTCGCCTTGGAGGCCCCACCTGAACAGGTTGTGGGAGTTCCATTCACTTTCGGTAAAAATAAAATCAGGGTATAAAGAACACCAATTCTCTTGAACTACAGGAGCGGGGTGTCGTCAAGCCAAACTCCTTATGAAACAAATTACGATAGGTAGAACAAAGGAACTCTTATCGATGTCAAAACAAAGATTACGTCTGAGTATAGGACTCCTTACGGTACATGTGGCACTACAGGCCCCTCTATATAACCTCAAACTGGCTGAGCTGAAAACATGTCGGCTGTGCAAGGGGAGAAAGCGAGGGCAGTATACACATGGGAATGTCCTGCACTAATCGTCAAGCGATATAGATACTGGGGTCAAACTATTTTGTGAACCCAAAGATGTCTTTTGGCAGAAAATGCCGGACTAGGACTGCGACCCTGATTCGACTCGGTGTTGAGTCACAGAAAAACTTTTAGATCTAGGTGACACCAGGGACTCAAGGTACCACCCACTCATTTTACTGTTACTACTACTACTACTTAAAATTAAGTATTTTCTAATTTTTTCAAGCGTTTACTCGAAATTTCAAACATTAATTTACTTGAATTTTTTTAAAATTTATACTAGAATTAAAAAGCATTTTATTTGAAATTTCTAATAAATGCTTCAAAAATTTATTAAATACTTAATTTTAAGTAAATTCTTTACAATTCATCTAAAGTTTTTTTTTAACAGTGTAGCCTATTAATAACACATGGGCTGAAAAGTCCCGGGCCTAATAAAGAAAACACGGTTTTTTTGGTTCAAAATTAGCTTTATTCATCAACGTAATCTCCATCAAGAGCAACGCAATCATTCCAGCGCCGCTCTAACATTTCAATACCACTTTTGTAGAACGATTTATCTTTTGCCTCAAAATAGGCCTCAGTTTCAGCGATAAACCTCTTCATTCGTGCGAAATTTCTTACCGGCGAGCATTTTTTTCAGGTCTGCGAACAGCCAGTAGTCGCTGGGAGCCAAATCTGGCGAATACGGTGGATGTGGGAGCAATTCGAAGTTCAATTCATGTAGTTTTGCCATTGTTTTGATTGACTTGTGACACGGTGCGTTGTCTTGATGAAACAAAATTTTTTCATTGCCATATGCGGTCGTTTCTTTGCAATTTCGGCCTTCAAACGCTCCAATAACGCTATGTAATATTCACTGTTGATGATATTTCCTTTCTCAAGATAGTCGATGAATATTACACCACGCACATCCCAAAATACCGAGGCCATAACCTTTCCAGCCGATTGTTGTGCTTTCGGGCGCTTTGGACGAGGTTCACCAGTTGCTGTCCACTCAGATGACGATCGTTTTGATTCCGGAGTGAAGTGATGGATCCATGTTTCATCCATTGTCACATATCGACGCAAAAATTCCGGTTTGTTACGTTTAAACCTGGCCAAACACTGCTCAGAATCATCAACACGTTCTTGTTTTTGATCAACAGTGAGCAAACGCGGCACCCACTTTGAACAGAGCTTTCTCATAGTCAAATGCTCATGCAATATAAAGCCAACACGTTCTTTTGATATCTTTACGATGTCAGCTAACTCACGCAACTTCACTTTTCGATCATTCAAAACGATTTTATGGATTTTTTTTTGATGTTTTCTGGTGGTTACCGCCTCATTTGGACGTCCACTGCGTTCTGCATCATCGGTGTCTCTACGACCACGTTTGAAGTCAGCAAACCAACGTTTTATTGTTGTTTCTGATGGAGCGGAGTCCTCATAACACTTTTCAAGCCATTGCTTGGCTTGAACGGTATTTTTTCCCATCAAGAAGCAGTGTAAAATTAAAACACGAAATTGTTTTTGATCCAGTGTTTTGAAAATAACAAAAGTAGCGTCACTCTTAGCGCAATAACTCACAAACTAATGAATAGAATATCATGAAATTTTAACAGCTGTCTTTTGAAGGTTAGTATTAACTGAAAAAAAGGTGACTGCAATAAAACTAGCGCCATCTATGTGTTAGGCCCGGGACTTTTCAGCCCATGTGTTAATAATGTCAAATAGTTTTTGAGAAAATCGGCCGTGACCGACAGACGGCCACCGAAGTAATTCCATAATTGTTCCGTTTTTTCAATTTTGGTACGAAACACTAAAACTGGACAATTTATACTGAAATCGAATAACAGACAGAGGTTTAGTTCCTGTCGAGTCATCCGTCCTGATGATGCTAACGTGGCTAGCGAAATGCAGGTCGAGCTCAAAAATAAAGTATTTGATGTACTGATGATAATTATTTTGTAGTAATAATAGGCTGGTATGGAAACTTGGAGTCACTTTATTTTTTAAATATACATCAGATTAACACCTACCATACTTTTAATTAAAATGGTTGATTGATCGATTCCTCGGGACTTGATTTACACTATGTAAATGATATTAAAAGCTAAATTTTCGCTGCACAGTAGAAGTAGATTTCTTGTTTTTGCAAAACTTTCACACGCTGAAGGTATGCTCCCTCCACTCACAAAATGCAAAAGAATGCAAAAGATGTTTCTTCAAGAGGCGTCAATTTAAACAACTCGATGACCTGGGATGAAGGTTTTTTCACAAAACGAAACCCCTTCGCGAATCTCCGTTTTTATGGAGCGTATTTTCTACTTCCATGGAGGCAGGAGGGGCATATACCCGCCCTGTCCTTCCCACCTTTTGGCTACGCCACAGAACTCTTTAATCCCTATCTGTTTTACTGTTTGATATCACATTTTTATACAAATTTGTCCATTATCTTAACGTCAACATCACCCCCTTCCCTTATTCATATTGAAGGTAATGAAAAATAACTTAATTTTTGAAATTTTTTCGTCTCCAGTAATACAACATACACGAAGCAATCCCTTTTAACTCCTCTCCCACTCCTTTAACCCCTCAAGAGTTATGATTCTATAAATAAATATGTATACAGGGCGAGTCAACGATAGAGTAATACTTACTACAACAAATTAAACTATTTTTAGTTGCTTAATAGACATGTCAAAATTTGACAAAGCCTACATTTTAGTTTTGATTTGGCAACTATGATGTTATAGCGTAAGTGTATTAAAAACAAGGGTAAAAATTGAAAAATTCAAAATAAATCGAAAACTATTAGAAATAGGTATATGACATACTTAATAAAAGTTGGAAGGTTTTGTAAAATCTATCAGAAAAAATAAGAAAATACAGGGTGTGTGTGAGGATGAAATTTGAGAGATTTTTCAATTTAAAATAGTCGAAATGTATAAATTTATTTGAGCACCCTGTAGCATCTAACACAAATTTCTTTACATATATCTTTTTTTCGTCTCTATAGAACGTTTTTACCAATTATGAGTATTCCACCTTCCACCACCTATTGGCAATTTTTTACAAAACTAAAAAACTAATATTTTTTTTTAAAAAATGAAATATTAGAAAAACTACTAGGTTTAGGTATATAACATTATTAATAAAAAAGTTATAAAATTTTACGCAAAAATTTAAAAAGAAACTAGGAAATAGGATGTTCCATTTAAAAAAAAACATATGTTATATCGGCCACACTTTTTTTAAGTTTCCTGTATACTCTTTTTTTGTGTGTTTCATGGCGTTAACGTATACCAATTAGCCAGCATCTCTCTTTATCCTTTTACAAACAACCCTGTATACTCAAAAATAATTTTAAACTGTGCACCTTAATATTCCCTAAAACTATCGTATTTAACATTTTTTCGTCATTCCCGAAACAAATTGGATAATGAACTTTACTCTATTGTTGACTCACCCTGTACAATATACCTATTATCTTATTAAAAAACAGTAAAAAGTTCCCTAATATTAACAAAATCATACAAAAATCAACATCCGTAACTTTTTAGTGTTCCGTACGGAACACTTATAAGATCACTTCGGTGTCTGTCTGTCTGTCTGTCACACCCGATTTTCTCCTAAACTATTTGATATAGAAAGTTGAAATTTGGTACTAATATAGGAATTGATGGCCTCATCAGAGCCGTTGTAGTTTTGAAAGTTAAATTTTGACTTATGAGGTTAGTTTTTGAGGGGTGAAATCGGAAGTGAAAAAAAATTTTTTTTACTAGGTCATCGAGTGTGGTGTCAAATGAAAGCTTGTGAAAATACGAGTAATGTAATATATATATATATATATATATATATATATATATATATATATATATATATATAATGTAATATTTGCGCACACTTTTCTTTGTATTATTTTTTAAAAAATCGCGAAAAATCGCTGTCTCCCTACCTTATCTCGAAAAGTACTGATCAAAAAATTTTGAAAAAAATTCTGGAATATTTTCCACGGGGTATAGATTGAACGAAAATTATCACGAGTGCATTACCTTTAATAATTTTTCTGGTATTTAAAAAAAGCAAAAATTTCAAGGTCATCAGATTTCAGTAAAGATTGGAAACAAACTTTGTTGAAAACTCATTTGGGGTGTGTTTTGTGAAGTCACTGATCATTTTATACATCTGTAACAAAAATTTTTATCTTAAAAGCAATCAACGTACGGAACACTAATTGCGCAAGTTCAACTTGCACTTGACCGGTTATTTTGTATCGTTCACCTCCCTGAGTAGGAATTTTACCCTTTTTCATATTCATACATTTTTGTATTTCACGGCACCTTTTAGATAACGCGGTAATGCTGACACGGACGCTATTGCGTTTCTGCAAACAACTACTAGCTATGTAAGTGGCCAGGCCATATATAGTTAAATAAATAAGTATACCGACCTGCCGAGACCTTTTGCACCGCAAACAGGTACTACGCTACGGAGCCACGGACCGCCACCTTTGACCCACTTCCCCTGAAATGCTTAAAAAATTATAACACGTAAGCTGAAAAGTTTTTTGGCTAGCTACTTAGAACACATTTTTTTTTTTGCAAAATTAAAGTTTATTCATCAACATAGTCTCTTTCAAGAGCGATACAATCAGTCCAACGCTTTTCTTTTCATTTTCTTGTAGAAAGATCTGTCTTTCCTTCAAAATAGGCATCAGTTTCGGCGATAACTTCTTCATTGGAGCCAAATCTCTTTCCCGCGAGCATTTTTTTGAGATCTGCGAATCGATAATAGTTGCTGGGGGGCAAATCTGGAGAATACGGTGGATGAGAAAGCAAATCGAACTTCAATTCATCCAATTTTGACATCGTAAACCATTGACGTGTGACTCGGTGCATTGTTTTGATGAAAGAGCCATTTTTTCTTGTTTATTTGGAGCCGTTTCTTTGCGATTTCTGCCTTCAAACGCACCAATAACTATATAATATTCGCTATTGATGGTTTTTTTTCCCTTCTCAGCATAGTCGATGAAAATTATTCCATGCGCATCCCAAAGTACAGAGGCCAAAACCTTCCCAGCCGACTGTTTGTGTCTTTGGGCGCTTCGGGCTGCTTTCACCGGCTGCTGTCCACTTAGCTGACTGCCAATTTGATTCTGGTGTGTAGTGGTAGATTCATGTTTCATCCATTATTACATATCGCATGAAAAAATCTTTTTTATTGCGCTTAAACAGGTCCAAACAGCCCTCAGAATCATCAACACGTTGTTGTTTTTGATCCACTGTGAGCAAACGCGGTACTCATTTCGAACAGAGCTTTCTCATGCCCAAATGTTCATGCAAAATATGATGAACACGTTCTTTTTTGATATCTTTAGGGTGTCAGTTATCTGACGCAATTTCGCTTTAAAACGGTCATCCAAAACAATTTTGTGGATTTTTTAATGATTTCGGTGTAACCATCTTCTTTGGGGGTCCAGAGTGTTCAGCATCATTTGTGTCTGTACGACCGTAGTTAAATTCAGCATACCAGTAAATGATGAGTGATTTTTCCAGGGGCAGAGTCCCCTTAACACCTATCAAGCCATTACTTTGTTTGAACGGTATTTTTTCTCATCAAAAAACAGTGTTTAATCAACATACGAAATTCGATTTTTTCCATCGTTTTGAAAATATCAAAAGTAGCGTCACTAAAACCACTGTAACTTGTAAACTAATCGTCGAAATATCATGAAATTTTGACACGTAATCGTTTGAAGCTTGGTACTTCCTAAAAATCATATGGATTTTTTGAAAAGGGCGACATTTATGTGTCAGACAGAAAACTTTTCAGTCTGCATGTTAAGTTTCATTCCTACTTTAAGTATTATATATATATATATATATATATATATATATATATATATATATATATATATATATATATAAGGGGTGGGCCATATAAAAGTTTAAATTTAAAAATGCAATAAAACAAAAACGGTTTGAAATTTTGCCAAATTTATTTTTTTGTTGTGAAGTACAATTGTTCCGGTTAGAGATGGAATATTATTTCATTCATATGGCTGCCGCGGCTGGCCTCACAGTACCCCATTCGATCGGACCAATTTTCGAGCACTTTTTCGAATGTATGGGGTCGTATCTCGGCAATGGCATCACGAATGTTGGCCTTCAAATGCTCAATTGTCTCTGGTTTGTCGGCATAACACTTGTCTTTAACGGCGTCCCACAGAAAATAGTCCAACGGTGTCAAATCGCAGCTTCTTGGCGGCCAATTGACATCAGCTTTTTTGACTAATTAAACGGCCATCAAACGTTTGACGCAATAAATCGATTGTGGCATGAGATGTGTGGCAAGTTGCACCATCCTGTTGAAACCAAACATCGTTCACATCAATACCATGAAGAACGGGCACAAAAAAATCGGTTATCATGGTGCGATAGGTGTCTCCATTGACCGTAATGGTTGCGCCGTCCATAGCTTCGATATTTTCGGTGTACGCACTGTACGAGCACGCTCACGTCTTGGCGCATCAACAATGAAACCAGTTTCACGAACTTTAGCAATAAACTTGCGTATACCGAGCACTGTTGGTCCTTCTCTGCGACCAAATTTTGTACGATATTTTCGTGCAATTTCCGACTAATTGTCTTTGTTTTGGAAATAAATTTCCAATAAATCCCAACGTTGCTCAAACGTAAATCGATTCGTTTCGTTCAGTGGAGATAATATACTGAATTTTGTGACAGAATAGAATGACATAAGTATTGCCAGATTCGAAATAACCGGTGGTTCAAATTTAAACCGATAGATGGCCCACCCTATATATATATATATATATATATATATATATATATATATATATATATATATATGTACCAAATTTGAAATTGTTATCTCAATTAGAGAGTTATCGTGCCAACAGATAGACAAACTGACCAACGAAAGTGGAAATCTATATTTATCGTGATTTAGGAGTCTTATAACACACAAATAAAAATCATTTTTTAGTGTTCCGTACGGAACACTTATAACATCACTTCGGTGTCCGTCTGTCTGTCTGTCACACCCGATTTTTTCCGAAACTATTTGACATAGAAAGGTGAAATTTGGTAATAATATAGGCATTGATGGCCTCATCAGAGCCATGTAGTTTTGAGAATTAAATTTTGACTTAAGGGGTTAGTTTTGGGGGGTG
Organism: Pachyrhynchus sulphureomaculatus; assembly: GCA_019049505.1. NCBI lineage: Eukaryota > Metazoa > Arthropoda > Insecta > Coleoptera > Curculionidae > Pachyrhynchus > Pachyrhynchus sulphureomaculatus. Next base: position 18,712,045 of record CM032449.1, on the reverse strand, counting down.
AAGTCGGAAGTGAAAAAAAAATTTTTTTTACTAGGTCATCGAGTGTGGTGTCAAATGAAAGCTTGTGAAAACACGAGTAAAAAAATATACATATAATATTATACTTGCGCGCACTTTTCTTTGTATTATTTTTAAAAATTCGCGAAAAATCGCTGTCCCGGGCCTTATCTCGAAAAGTACTTATCAAAAAATTTCGAAAAAATTTTTTGGAATATTCTCTACGGGGTGTAGATTGAACGAAAATTATCATGAGTGCATTACCTTTAATAATTTATATGGTATATAAAAAACAAAAATTTCAAGGTCATCAGATTTCAGTAAAGATTGAAAACAAACTTTGTTGAAAACTCATTTGGGGTGTGTTTTGTGAAGTCACTGATCATTTTATACCACCGTAACATAAATTTTGACTTAAGGGGTTCGTTTTAAGGGGTGAAATCGGAAGTGAAAAAAAAAATTTTTTTACTAGGTCATCGAGTGTGGTGTCAAATGAAAGCTTGTGAAAATACGAGTAAAAAATATATATATATAATGTAATACTTGCGCACACTTTTCTTCGTATTACTTTTAAAAAATAGCGAAAAATCGCTGTCCCTTACCTTATCTCGAAAAGTACTGATCAAAAAATTTTGAAAGAATTCTGGAATATTCTCCACGGGGTATAGATTGAACGAAAATTATCACGAGTGCATTACCTTTAATAATTTATTTGGTATATAAAAAAAACAAAATTTCAAGGTCACCAGTTTTCAGTAAAGATTGGAAACAAACTTTGTTAAAAACTCATTTGGGGTGTGTTTTGTGAAGTCACTGATCATTTTATACCATCCTAACAAAAATGTTTTATTTTAAAAACAATCAACGTACGGAACACTATTGTGCAAGTTCAACTTGCACTTGACCGGTTTTTTTCATTAGTACAATACTTTCCCTTAGTAAAAAAAGTATACGAACGAGTGAAAAAAGTGGTCAGTTATTTTCTAAACAGTGAACGTAAATTAATAATATATTAAAACAATTTCAGAAAGAATGGGTCACGGCCATTCCTCATCTCACAAGCGTCTCAAATCAGTCTCAACATCACGAGCTTGTGAGTGTACGGAAGTTGTAGATTTCGAATTTAGCGACGTGTTAACATGCTCAGAACCAGTTCAGAAGGCCCCCGAAAACGAAGCCAGAATCTCCAAAAATATTCGAACTACAACTCCGGTGAAAAATATGAATCAAGAATCAACAATCGAGGCATCAATGAAGACACAACAAGCTCAGGAACCAAGTATAATTATAGCGCAATCTCAATATCCCAAAGATCTTCTAGTAATAATAGATCATTTAAAAGAAATTGAAAATAGTATTACAAATATGTCGCATGACGATTTTTTTGTTTATTTTTCTACATTGAAAGATGATTTACACAATTGTTGGCAAAAGGTCTACAGTATTAGTGAAATTAATTTACAGACTAAACAGAAGAAAATTGATGTTATCAATAATATAAGGAGTTTATTAAGGAAAATTAATGCTAGACTTTGATTGTGTTACTGTTAGATAGAAATTTGAGTCTCTCTGAAGAATTGTGAATAAGTTTTTGAATTTTATTTAAAAATCTCAAAATATTACTATGTGTTATAGATAGGGGCTACATAGATCGAGTGATTTGTTTTAGAGTAATAAAACGAAGGTTTTTTTTAATTTCGAAATAGGAATGTTATAAAATGATCAACAGCAATTCACTATATTAGATTCATTTAAAAAAATATTATCAGTTGCATTCTGTAAAAATTGATAAAATGATTTACTTGTTACATCTTGGATTTTTTTTCTAAAAAACATGTTAAATTCGGAAGAATGATAAAAACTGCTTTATTCAAAGTATGCTCCATCGCTTGTTATACATTTTTCCCATCTTTCGAACAATTTGTGAATACCACGCCAGTAAAAATCTTCCCCTTTTGCTGTGAATCATTCATCGAGCCATTTTTTCACATCTTCGTACGAACCAAAGCGCTACTCAGCAAGTGTGTGACCCATCGATGCAAACAAGTGGTTATCGGAAGGAGCCAAGTCTAGTGAGTAAGCCGCATGAGGTAGAACTTCCCAGCTGAGTGCCTCCAACGTGTCGCGAACTGGTTTTGCCGTATGTGATGGAGCATTGTCATGAAGAAAAATGACTTTGTGTTGCCTCTTTCGGTATCCTGGCCTTTTTTCAAGCAGCGAAGGGTTCAAGTCGGTCAATTGTTGTTGGTAAACGTTTAGTATTAACGGTTTCCCCAGGTTTTAACAGCTCATAATAGACCACGCCCCTCTGGTTCCACCAAACACAGAGCGTCTTTCTGCCAAAGCGATTCGGTCGTGCGGTCGATGTGGATGGTGCGCCTGGGTCTACCCACGATTTTTTGCGCTTGGGATTCTCAAAATAAATCCACTTTTTATCCCCTATAACTATACGATGCAAAAAACGACTTTCTTTTGCGAGCAAAATGTTACACGTGGTTTTGCGCCTTTCCATTTGCCTGTCGTTCAACTCATGTGGTACCCATCTACCGGTCTTCTGAATCTTTCCCATCTCTCGTAGCCGATTGGAAACAGCTTGTTGACTAACGTCCAATTGCTTGGCGAGTTGTTTTTTGTGTTTGCAAATCATCTTTGTCCAACAATGCTTGCAATTCCACATTTTCGTATTTTTTTGGCGGTTTTCCGCGTTCCTTGTCTACAACATCGAAGTCACCACTTTTGAGACGCCGAAACCATCGTTCACACGTATCTTGGGATGGAGCATGTTCACCATAAGCTTCTCGAAGAAATCGGTATGATTCAACAGTAGTTTTCTTCAAATGAAAACAAAAAATTAATGCCGCGAATGCTCTTTGTTCGGTATAAATTTCGACATATTGAACATAACAACACAACACTATGCACACATTTTTCCAATTTACCACTCGTGCGCGTCTGATACAGGTTGATGACACAACAAAATGGCGCAGTGTCAAATCTTTATAGCACAAACGCATTGGTGCACCATCTGTTGTCTGAAATTCGCATTTGATACTTGTACGCCTGGTAAACACTATTACAGAAAAACACAAAATAGAAAAAAAAAGAAACCAAAACACAAACCTAAAACATCAAAATAGAAATTCAAATTCAAAAAAGTGTTCCGTACGGAACACTTATAAGATCACTTCGGTGTCTGTCCGTCTGTCCGTCCGTCTGTCCGTCTGTCACACCCGATTTTCTCCGAAACTACTTGTCATAGAAAGTTGAAATTTGGTAATAACATAGGAATTGATAGCCTTATCAGAGCCATGTAGTTTTGAAAGTTAAATTTCGACTTAAGGGGTTAGTATTGGGGGGGTTAAATCGGAAGTGAAAAAAAAAAAATTTTTTACTAGATAATCGAATGTGGTGTCAAATCCAAGCTTGTGAAAAACACGAGTAAAAAAATATATATATAATGTAATACTTGCGCGCACTTTTCTTTGTATTATTTTTAAAAAATCGCGAAAAATAGCTGTGCACCCGCCTTATCTAGAAAAGTACTTATCAAAAAATTTTGAAAAAATTCTGGAATATTCTCCACGGGGTGTAAATTGAACGAAAATTATCACGAGTGCATTACCTTTAATAATTTATCTGGTATATAAAAAAACAAAAATTTCAAGGTCATCAGATTTCAGTAAAGATTGGAAAACAAACTTTGTTGAAAACTCATTTGGGGTGTGTTTTGTGAAGTCACTGATCATTTTACACCTCTGCAATAAAATTTTTTATTTGAAAAGCAATCAACGTACGGAACACTAATTGCGCAAGTTCAACTTGCACTTGACCGGTTATTTTTTTCTTCTTCTTTCCCTTTATAAGAATTAACAAATATAAACTTATAGGTTCTGGCGCGGTCAACATAACGGTACAATAATATATATAATATAAAGAAAAAGAAAGAAAGCGAGACAACTAAAAGCACAACACAACTTAAGAAATCCTATACAATGGCACTACCATACTTAATGATACCATCATAATACAAAACAAAGAAAAAATACATATATAATAGAACTCATAATCGACCGAGAATAAATTGTTTTAATTTAACCTTAAACTGTTTTCCATTTTTACTTTGTTTTAGGACCTCAGGTAAATTATTGTATAATTTACAACCATAATGAAAAATTGATTTATGGCCCATATTTGTCTTTATTTGTGGTAGATATATATATTGTTCTGTTGACGCGGTGAATGGCTATGTATATTTTTGACATGAGCAAGATTTATATTTAATTTCTTTTCCTTACCCTTTATATAGTGTACATACAACAATATCTTATACTCACAAATATCTGTTAATCTAAAGCCGGGTTTCCAGCAAACAGACAGTTTAAAAAAAACAGTTCTGTTTTTCAAATAGTTTCTGTAGACTGTTCCAAAAGTTTTGTTGCTAGTGTTTGTTCTCTTTTTCCCATTATGTTTAGTTCCGCAAAAATGTCCTCCGACGACGATTTTTTTATAATTAGCTGTGGTTTATTTTTAATTAATGTCCAAAACAGAAAAAACCAAGACATTGGGTCAGTTCACACAGCAGAATTATTGGCTGATTTAAGTACTGGCGATATTGGGTTAAATGGGGAATTGAGATCTTCCTTCCACAATTTTGCCAGAATGTTAAGTAGCGATTTTGAATTGTTAATTAATTTATTAGGACCTAAAATTGCCAGTCAACTTTTTTAATCATCATTGTAACTAAATACATACATATATATATATATATATATATATATATATATATATATATATATATATATATATATATATATATATATATTTTTGAATAAAAGTTGATAACTAGTTGAAAGAGTAGAGAACAAATGTCGCAGAGAACAAAACTACAACATTCAGGTGTTTCACACAACCAAACCGACTAAAAAACACGAACAAATTTGTTTTCCTTTGATATACCGACTCAAGATGGGAAAGTGTTTTATTTACTAAAAACACTGTTCCCCGACAAACATGTTTTCGGAACTGTTTATTTTTTACAAAACATGGCTCTTTTTGTTGAGAAAAACAGTTTTTGTTTGTGTTTCGTGCTATGTCCGTTTGGTGGAAACCCGGCTTAAGAAAGCCACTAGATGAATAGAGTTGATTAGTAGGATACCTCAGGAGCAACATGAAAAGGTTTTTTTAGAGCCCTATTTTGAAGAGTTATTAATGGTTTTAGTAATGAGGTGCTAGCAGTCCCCCAAAAAGATATTAAGTACTGGAGGTGACTATAAATATGTGCATAGTAAAGCTGCTTAAGCAAATCTATGTTTTAACAAGTAACCAACTTTGTACAACACTCCCACAAATTGTGCAATTTTTTTCCTTACATATTCTATCTGTTGAGTACATAATAACTGACTGTCTATATAAAGCCCTAAATATTTAATTACAGATAGATTTTGTAACGGTTGATTCTCAAATAAAATCTGAGAATTATTTTTATTAAGATTTCTATGGCTTAAAAACATATATGAAGATTTGCCAATATTTGCACTCAATTTGTGAGATTTCAACCATAAGATTACAATTTTTAAGTCACTGGCAATTTCAGAATTTATTATATCAACATTTTTGTTAGAGAAGACTAATGTTGTGTCATCAGCGTATAGTTTCATTATGATTTTATCCTATCTAGGGTCACTAGGAGTATTGTCCTGAGTTTTGGATCACGAAAAACTTGTCTCTTTTGTTTGTAAATAGTTTAAGTTTTCAAAATGCGTTTTTTCGGCTTAAAATGTGAATAACTCCGGTTATATAATTCAGATCGAGACAAAAATAAAACCAAACTCTTCGTAATGAAATTTCCAACAAATCTTCGTTAAGTCGCTCAAATGCGTACATGATCTACAAAATTGAAAAAAACAGACAAAAAACTGTTTTTTTTTAAATTTTATTGTACAGGTCGACTAAGTGATTGATCGGCTTGAAACTTTCAGAAAATATGCCTTTTGTTATAGCCTGAAATTTTGATACAAAAATATTGAACCCAGTGTGCATAATTGAATTCGTTATTAAAAATTTGAATTGTCCGCCATTTTATGCCATGGGATCTTTTTTTTCAAAATTTAGGTCTCGACGCCAGCTTTCCGACGCCATCAAAAAAATTCTTTTTAGAATCATTTTGATCGTTTTTTTTTTAGATTTGTTTATTAATCAAACTAGACGTGCTCGCGGCTCCGCTCGCGTAGACTTGTTTCACTATTATCATCACTGCTTTTTCCTTATGTATACATACATATCAATTAAAAAAAAAACACGTAAATCGAATAAGTGGTTCTCAAGTGATAAGCGCATTAACGGACAGATAGACAGAGAGACGTTGCATTTTAAATATATTGTATTCTTTGTTACATGATATTGTTCCATATTTAACAGTTTAGACAGCGTATTGCAAGAGAGTGCGCTAGCGGCAAACTTTTTTTTCGATTTGATTCACTATTATCGTCACTTGCTTATAACTTATATTACTTAACGTAATAAAATACGAGTATATCCTATAACCTGATCAGAGAACATATGTATTTTATAAAAAAGACACGTAAATCGGATAAGTGGTTCTTAAGTGCTAAGCGCACTAACGGACAAACAGACAGAGAGACCTTGCGTTTTATATATATTATAGATTTTTTTTTTTGATAAATATTAAGTTAAGAATTAAAAAAAGACACGTAAATCGGATAAGTGGTTCTCGAATGATAAGCACACTAACGGACAGACAGAGAGACGTTGCGTTTTATATATATAATATAGATTATTATGATTATTATCTATCCTGACCAGAGAACATACGTATCAATTAAAAAAAGAACACGTTAATCGGATAAGTGGTTCTCAAGTGATAAGCGCACTAACGGACAGACAGAGAGACGTTGCATTTTATATATATTGTATTCCTTGTTACAAGATATTGTTTCATATTTAACAGTTTAGGCAACGTATTGCAAGAGAGTGCGCTAGCGGCAACCTTTTTTCCGACTTAATTCACTATTATCGTTACTGCTTATTTTCTTATACTACCTAACGTAATAAAATATATCCTATAACCTGGCCAGAGAACATATGTAAAAAAACAGGTAAATCGGATAAGTGGTTCTCGAATGATAAGCGCAATAACGAACACACAGACAGACACAAAGACGTTGCATTTTATATATATTATAATCTTTGCTACATGATATTGTTCCATATTTAATGGTTTAGGCAGTGTATTGCAAGAGAACGCGCGAGTAGTAATCTTTTTTGCGACTTGATTCACTATTATCGTCACTGTTTATTTCTTATGTTACCTAACGTAATAAAATATATCCTATAACCTGGCCAGAGAACATATGTATGTTTAAAAAAAAACACGTAAATCAGATAATTGGTTCTCGAGCGATAAGGGCACTAACGGACAGACAGACAGATAGACAGGCAGGCAGACTGGCAGATAGACAGACAGAGAAACAGACACACAGGCAGAGAGACGTTGCATTTTATATATATTATAGATTATTATTATGATATAACCTGGAAGAGAACATATGTATGTAATAAAAAAAAACGTAAAGTATATAAGTGGTTTTCGAGTGATAAGCGCGCACTAACGAACAGACAGAGAGACGTTGCATTTTATATATATTATAGATAAAAACGCGTTTTTTTTTTTTTTCGGTCACTTTCACGTTAACGAAAATGATTTTTTTAAAATAAAGGTCTCGCGATTCTCTATCAGATGCGATAAAAAATTTTCAATGTTTTTTTTTTTTCAAAATGACCGAAAAAACGCATTGTTATTTGAATAATAAACAAAGAAAGATTAAAAATGATTACAAAAAAAATTTTTTTTAATGGCATCGGAAACCTTTTTTTTATGGGTCTAGCACACGTACTGCAGGGAGGTCCCTAAAGCGCTACAGGAGCGACACGTGTGCGGGGAAAAAGCGATTCACGTTGTTCTTGAATCGCTGTAAATTGTACTCGGTGGGAAACACAGCCCTGGGTAAATTATTCCAAAGGGATGATGTTCTCCATATAAAAGACTGCCTAAAAAACCGTTGTACTTGATCATTAACGTAACCATGTAATGATTAACTTAACGTTTCTGTATCTGCTAAATATTTGAAATCGGCTATTAGGGGGTTTCTCGGGGTGCTGATTAAGAATCCGATGACAAATTTGAATAGTTCAAAATGGCGTATCCAATATGACGGCCAGAGACTACGTAATTCATTTAATTTAGTAATTTAGAATTTTTGTGTTTTCAATATTATTGTACCCAGATGTTTAAATGAAATATAAATACTTTATACTTAAAGTTTAGACTTTGTTCTTTTATTTCTGTTCTTTAAATATATTTTAAGTTCTATGGTTAATAATTTATTTATTTACGGGACAGGCCCATTACCTCATAGAGACAAAAATACAAAAGTTTACATCTATAAATGACACTTAAACTACTTAAAACTACTTAAAACTAAAGGCTAAAACTAAGAAATTCAGAAAAGAGCCCCGATCTGCCTCTTAAAAAGAGACAAGGAGCTGGAGAACAAGTCCAGTGATGGGCAATTATTTACAATGCCCATAGATCTTGTCATGAAGGTATTAGCTCCGTAGGTTGTCTTATCTTAAGGTTTAAAGGACAACCTAGATCTAGTATGTCTAGAGGGTGCATACAAATTAATCTGAGATAAAAGTTCTGGACAATTTACAATGGAATTTAAAATTTTAAAGAACATTACAAGATCGAGTTGAACTCTCAGGTTACATAGGGAATTCAAGTTTAATATAGATGTCAGTTTTGAATAACTAAAAGAATCATTGTTAAAGAATTTAAAATTAATATGACGTAGAAATTTACTCTGAACAAGCTCCAAGCTCCTAGCATGGCAAGCAAAAGGTGGGTTCCACACACATGAGCAATATTCCAAAAGAGGCCTAACCAACAAGCAGTGCATCATTTTATAGAGGTAATGGATGAAAATTCTGATGAGCAATGCCTATTGAACCCAAGCATCTTCAGAGACCTAGACGTTACCTCGGTTATATGAGGAATAAAACTCAGTGCCGAATCAAACTTAATCCCCAGATCCCTAACATTAACCACGGACACGAGGGAAGTTCCATTTATGCTGTAATCAAAAAAACAATGGATTGCGCGATCTCGAGAAAGACATAGAGAAGCATTTAGAAGTATTTAAAACCATACCATTTAGCTGACACCAGTCACTAAGTCTATCCAAATCACCCTACAATCACACACAATCCTCAATCGATCCAACCGCCGTATACAACTTCAAATCATCAGCAAAGAGCAAGAACCTGCAAGACCGAAAGCAGTCGGCCACATCATTTAAGAACAGGTTAAACAGCAGAGGCAAAAGCAAGAAATACGTTTTATCATGAATACTTTTTAAGAGCAAAATTACAAAAAAAATTGTCCGATTTTTTTTACCATTTCGTACTGCTTTGAACGTAAAATTGCTGGCGGCGCACTACAGCAGGCAAATTTTCATATTTTAAAACTCAGTTTTTAAATAATATAGGCAATGTGGGTATTTTCAATTATTGTTATATTGAAACTTAAGTTATAATAATGATATATTGGCAAGGATTTTTTTTTCAATATTATATTTCATTAAATATTTGTAATATACTGTATGACCGTTAAAATCATGCAAACCAAAATTTCGTTTTAAGTTTTACAAATTAAAAAGCAACAAAAATAAAAACTATTAGTACCATCGGCAAGCTAAAAGCATCCTCTTCAAAAAGCTATCTTTTTAATTTTTTTTATACACTCTGAAAACAAATAATATCGAGCGGTGCGCCTAGACTTTCAAATTAACCTGTTTGGCGTGCTACACTTTTGGATTCACCTATTCGAATTTTTAATAAATTCTCACGCTAATAAAAAAATTTGGAAAAAGATCTATTTACTATTTTTTTGAAAAATTTCCCGGTCTTTCACGTGGTGCTATTAGTTTTTCGATATTTTTTTTTAGTTTTTCGAGATATTACCAAAAAACCGAATTTTGGACACTAAGCCTAGAGTACATCAAACTTTAGCAAACTTTTTTTTATCGTATTCTATGTTCAAAAAACTACCTGTGTGCCAAAATACAGCCTGTTAACATTTAACGAGAGCTCAAAACCCCTAATGACTGGGTTATAATTAAGAAACTGTAAACAAAAAAGATGATAGAAACCAGAATTTGGTGGTATTACCAAAATCTGTCAAAACAGTTAACTAATCCCGCCAAATTCTAGTTGCTTTTAAACATCATCTATGCGCTCTCCTATTTGCCCTGTTGTTAAATTGATGATCTTAATAACAAAGGCACTTATGCGTTTATAATTAAGAGAAACACTGTTAAAAAATAGGCGCAGGAATGATGCTTATAGCAACCAGAGTTTGACGGGATTATAAATACCAATTAAAAAAAATAATCCTATCAAATTTTAGTTGCCTCTGCTATCTTCTCTGGCTCTTTTGTTTACAGCGTTTTAAAATGGTGGTCCTCCTTGATTACAATCGCGAATAAGCGTTAGTAATTAAGAGAGCGGGGAAGATGTTCATCGGAACCAGAATTTGGTAGGATCAACAATACCAACCAAAACAGATATTCATCCTTCCAAATTTAGCTAGCTTTGTTTATAATGTTGTAATTACAAACGGAATCACCTCCCTTAGAGCGGGAAGTAAAAATGCTTTTAGCATTATCAACGTCTACGGCTAATATGGAAACACCTACGGTGCATACTACAGTTTCTGTTTCCACTAACTGACCCATCCGATAAATTTCAATTCGCTAATCCTTTTTTGTGCTTGTTTTATATCAGAATAATTTGATATAGCGCACTACAAAAATATGCTAATACTTATGAAATGAATGGCTAAATTCAACTCCTCGTTGTTTCAACCCTGGCAATTATCCTGCAAGGTTCGAAAACTTCATCGATTGCATTTTAGATGTCCCAACTGAAATCCAGTTATGGTCGTGAATTTCGGAAGATTTAAGTTAAGTTCCTATGTTACATTCTTTATCCAGTTCTCAGAATGAGACCTACAATCTAACCTTACTTCTAATTTTTTTTTTTATATTAGTTTTGGTGCTGTGGTAACTTTAAAAAGCATTTTTTTTTATTATTTAATTTAATTTATTATGGAAAAGGAACTTCTCAAGAAATATACCGAAGAAGCTGAAGATGCTGTAAGTTCAACAATTTCAATAATTCTTGTTAATATTGCATCATTTTGTTGGAATATTATTTTAGGAGCGGCAAGTAGCTAACCTGAAAAAACACCTTCATGATTTAAAAAGCGGCATAAAAAACAATTCATTTGAAAATTTAGATCCTGAACTGGCCAAATTGGTGACCGAAAATACCAAATTAAATCATCGTTTGGCAATTTTAAATCGGGTAAGTTCCTAGTGTCGGACTTGGGCTCGTTAGCTTAATTCCATATGGTTGGTATTATTTTATAATTTCCTTAAAAGTAGTTACACTAAAACTATAACTGTTATTAATCAAGGCAATCTAAAGAAAAATTTTTATTTGAATTTAAAATAGTGTGTTCTTGTTAATATTACTGTCCAGACCTATTAGTTCTGCAGTGTTTATTAAACCAATTTATTACTATGAGGAAATACAAAAAATAGTGCTAAAAATAAGCAAGAATCATTAGGAAAAGCCTTAAATACTATATTTTTAAATAGATTTCTTATAGTTGGTCCAGTAAGAATGTATCGTCTATAACTTTTAGTTGGTAAAAGAATTTTTTTTTTTGAGGTTATTGTTGGCACCCTCCAAATAATGCTTTGTGGAAAGAGATTCATTTCAAACCTTAAATAGTATATTATCGAATACGAGTGCTGCATATCCTTCGTGCTTTAAAGTTATGTCCCTATATAATCATCCAAAAGGTCCAAAAATGACGCCTATAGTGCAGTTAAGTGTATGGGCAAGTCAAAGGCATTCATTATAAAATGATATTCCCCATTAAAAAAAGACGATTGACCCAAATGTGGTTCGAGAGGAAAAATGTCGGACAATGATGGAAAAATGATTATTAACATGTTTTTCCAAAATTCTCAATTAACTTTGCGCCAAGGGGCGCGAAAACTAAAGCAGGTAGCTTTGGATATATGATATTAAAGAATTGGTATGCAACTCTGGGCTGCGGATTTGAAGGGGCGGATTACCATCAAGAAACCATTGCAGAGCGAGAAACACAGAGATAAACAACTGGAGTAAGCAAAGGAAACATAAATTTAGACTGGAGCAATGTAATTTTTTCCTGTGACACTTCATTTTGGGGTTATGTTATTACCCCACGGGCCTGGTCAATTTCCACTAACCGATTGGTTCAGCGCACGGTGAAACACCCTGTAAAGATTCATGTATGAAGATGTCTTTCGACCCTGAACATCGGAGTAAAATGTGTAACCAGTGGAAAAGGGAATCCGGTATAGGCATACTAGATTGGCCATCCCATCGCCCAAGGTAAACCAATCGGAATGTATGGTCATACATCAAGCAAAAATTTTTGTAGTAAAAAGGTGTACACAGTGAAGCAACTCTCATGGTAGATTCGGGTAATTTGGAAAGCTTTGTCCCAAGAATATGGGGAAACTCTCGTCGAAAGCATGCCTCAAAAATGCCAGACGATCAACGACTCTGATGGGGACTGTACGAATTACTGAATCATTAGCATTTTATTGGCAATCGTTTACTGTCAAATATGTGACACGTTCTTACTTGACCGACTGTAAAATTTACTCTAACTATTGGTGTTTTTTTTCAGGCAATAATGGCAGAACAATCTAAACACCCTGCTAAAATAGAAGATGGTCCACAGAGTGTTCTAAATACTCTTCAGAATCTATTTTCAGTGGCTATTCGAGCTGCATGTCCTGATGTTGCTGATCCACCAATAGATATTGCTTTATCTGGGAATAATCCTAAATTTGGAGATTACCAGTGTAACTCTGCTATGCCGCTGGCCAATCTTTATAAACAACTGGGTAAATTATCATATATCTCTAAAAGAAGCTTATATTTTACTGCACTGCACGCACATTCTTTAAATATTTATTGTACTAAAAATCAAAGTAACTTGAGCATATACCTAAGGAAAACTATAACTGATAGATGCTTATACTGCACTCTGTCGGCGACTTACTAAGTTTATTCAAGCAGAGCGGCACAGCACGGCTGGCACTTATTGCAGAAATGCACCTTTCTCGAGCTTACTGCTCGAAGGCATAGATGGCAGCATTGGTATAACAACTAAATACGAGACGAAAAGAATCGCATTTTTAGAAGTTACCAAAAGTGTTCTTTGTATTTGCTGAACCATCCCAAGACGCGTTTCGCCGTATCACGCCTCATCAGCTGGGCTAGGTTCAGCAAATATGAGAACACATTTTTAGTCCTTTATCCAAGTAACTAATGGAAAACTATAACAAATAGATGCTTATACTGCACTCTGTCGGCGACTTACTAAGTCTATTCGAGCAGAGCGGCACAGCACGGCTGGCACTTATTGCAGAAACGCACCTTTTTCGAGCTTACTGCTCGAAGGCATAGATGACAGCATTGGTATAACAACTAAATATGAAACGAAAAGAATCGCATTTTTAGAAGTTACCAAAAGTGTTCTTTGTATTTGCTGAACCGTCCCAAGACGCGTTTCGCCGTATCACAGCTCATCAGCTGGGCTAGGTTCAGCAAATACAAGAACACTTTTTAGTCCTTTACCCAAGTAACTAACGGAAAACTATAACAAATAGATGCTTATACTGCACTCTGTCGGCGACTTACTAAGTCTATTCAAGCAGAGCGGCACAGCACGGCTGGCACTTATTGCGGAAAACGCACCTTTCTCGAGCTTACTGCTCGAAGGCGTATATGGCAGCATTGGTATAACAACTAAATACGAAACGAAAAGAATCGCATTTTTAGAAGTTACCAAAAGTGTTCTTCGTGTTTGCTGAACCATCCCAAGACGGGTTTCGCCGTCCCGCTCTACTTGAATAGACTTAGTAAGTCGCCGACAGAGTGCATCTATTTGTTATAGTTCTCCGTTAGTTACTTGGATCAAGGACTAAAAATGTGTTCTCGTATTTGCTGAACCTAGCCCAGCTGATGAGCCGTGATACGGCGAAACCGTCTTGGGATGGTTCAGCAAATACGAAGAACACTTTTGGTAACTTCTAAAAATGCGATTCTTTTCGTTTCGTATTTAGTTTTTATACCAATGCTGCCATCTATGCCTTCGAGCAGTAAGCTCGAGAAAGGTGCGTTTCTGCAATAAGTGCCAGCCGTACTGTGTCGCTCTGCTTGAATAGACTTAGTAAGTCGCCAACAGAATGCAGTATAAGCATCTATTTGTTAGAGTTTTTCGTTAGTTACTTGGATAAAGGACTAAAAAATGTGTTCTCATATTTGCTAAACCTAGCCCAGCTGATGAGCCGTGATACGGTGAAACGCGTCTTGGGATGGTTCAGCAAATACGAAGAACACTTTTGATAACCTCTAAAAATGCGATTCTTTTCGTTTCGTATTTAGTTGTTATATCAATGCTGCCATATATACCTAAGCCTGTTTTACACAGCGATTATTTTTATAATTATATATTTTACCTGATTTAGCAAACAAGCTACATTTGATCCTAAAACTGGTTAAACTAGCTATAGTTTTAATCAATAAGAATGATTTTTGTTTGGTTCTTTTAGATGTCAAGTTAATTTTAACTTTTTTTTTCAAACATTCCGCAAAATTTGATAGTTTTTGAAGTTTACCCTTTTAAAAAATATATTTTTGACACTTTTTACCCAGTTAAAGTGGATATTTTTGAATTTCAAAGTTAGAAAATGAAGCTGTTTTCCTGAAAAACGTATATAAGATATTGGGTTTAAACGTCTATCAGTTTTGTTTGAAGCCTAACTTCAATGTTTTTCTGTCGTTTCATTCACCCTCCTTTAGTTCTCTAAAATTCATTAAACTCGAGATTCTTTCTTTCCAGGTATTTTCTGGTCTTTCAGGTTTCTTTCTGGTGGGTAGTACCCTTTTATAACTCCTTTAGGTAATCTTGTTTGCTCCATTTTCTATATATGAGTATACTACCCCAATTGTTTTGTTTCAATATTTGTCATTAGAGAACCATCCACTCCCACTGATTGTTGTGCATCTTCATTTTGAATATCCCTTCTAGATATTTCTAGTGTTTGTCCAAACATACTTATTTTTATTACCTCAACTTTTTTCTTGCTACTTTTGGCTACTCTTAGATTTTCACAAATAATATATCCAAGAGCGCTCAAAGCCGAGAAGACAGCAAATAAGAGTATCAGTGGTAGAAGCCCACCAGTCTTGGGAATTGGTATTACTCTTGTTTGAAAATTTACTGCTTTACCACTATTTCTTATTGACTTTAATCCAGTTCTAATACTATCTTTTAAACTTCTAAATTGTTTTCCTTTGATTCCTTTTCTAGCTCGGGTGAGTACAACTCTTTCTTGCACATTTCCTTCTTTTTCTTACCCCCACAACTTTCATTGCACTACTTATTCCTAGAGCAGCTGTTTCTCCTAAAGTAGCGTCGTTAGCTTTCAGTCTAGCCAGAGTTTTTCAGGTAATAACTTATCAGAAGCGTGTCTTCTTTTTATATCATTTGATTGTGAATAGGTAATTACATTACAGTTTTTAATAAGAGTTTCATACATATGATCTCCTGGCTCCAGAACATAACAGCGAATAAATAATTCCAGTTTCTTAATAATTATAATATTTGTAAATAATTAATTTTATAAACTGTACTATGCATTTGATTCCACAGTTGACATAGCGTTATCCTATATATGGCTAGGCGCTTCTTACTCTTTACGCTCTATCTCGAGAATGGTTAATTATATAAAATATCTCCTGAGACCACATTTGTAGAGAATTTTATGCTCTATAAGTTTTGTAATAACTTCAAACATCAACCTGGTCAAATGGATAATTCTCATCTCTACAGTCAAGAAATAACCATATGACCGCGAGCAATTGAGACGAAGCGGTCGGAAGTTCTGCAGTGACAGGAAAATGGTTTCTACTAGAAAAATGACAAAACGTCATCGATCAAAACAGCACATATGTCACGTAATGCTATATTATTTTAAATATATAAAAAAATTGTTGGAATTTTGACTCCAAATGGCCCAATACTTCTTTTACAACCCAATATATATAATTGCTACTGCTGATTTTACAATATTAGAGTAAATTTTTTATTAAATTGCAGGTAAAAAAGTTGCTCCACGAGAAATAAGCAACAAAATCATTGAAAACCTACCAAAAGATGATCTTATAGTAAAAGTTGAGATAGCTGGACCTGGATTTATAAATATATTCCTTAATAAAGATTATGTATTAAAGGCTATTTCTTCCATATTTGAACGTGGTGTGAAACCACCAACTTTACAGAAAAAAATTAAAGTTTTGGTTGACTTCTCGTCTCCTAACATTGCCAAAGAAATGCATGTTGGGCATTTGAGATCTACTATTATTGGAGAAAGTATTGCTCGTCTTTTGGAATATCTTGGTAAGTTAATAATTTTCTATCTGTCATACTTTTCCTTATTGATTGATTGATTGAGTCAATCATCGCTCCTGATGAAGCTAACATGGTTAGCGAAACGCGCGTCGAGTGCAAAAATAAAGTGTTTGGTGTAGTGGTGATATATACTGAGTAGCTTAAAAGTTTATCTTTGCTTTGTTTTCGTACTTTTTCAGCTTTAGTTCCAACAGGAAAAGCACACCGAAAAAAAACTGCCTTTATTAGGGAACGTTTAAGAATATTTTTCTATTAATGTTTCATTTAACCTTCACTGTTTCATTCTGCTCTCATACTCTCATGCATTCGTCATATATTTTATTTTTTTTAACAATGTTAGGCGAATTCACTATTGTCCGACATTCTTGTGGCGGCGCGAATCGAGCGCGCGAGTAATTTTCACCAGAAGCGACTGGCGCTTGCGCGCTCGCCTCGCGTCTATCATTGTTGACCGGGTCAACGTTTGTTTGTTTACGTTAGCCATCCCAAGTTTTGTTAGTGTACTGCGGCGTGTCTCTCCCTTGTTGCTCTAAGGTTCTGTGTGAGGACAGGGGCCTGAGTTTTGCATTCACAAAAATTTGTTCGATATTTCATAAATGTAATCTTTTATTTTCTGCATATTTGTTAACCTATATAGCTTTTTTATACTCGCATATTAAAATATAGTATGTTTGGGAAAGATTTTAAAACTAGCCAGATCTGATATAAACATAAACGATAGTAAATAAAAGTATTTCTTTCACAAAGTAAAGCTCTGGCGCTTTTCGTCTTCAAGTACTTGAAATGATTTTTATGAAAACAAAATTATGGCAACTTCTTCTTAAAGTGCCGGGTACATTCCTGCGTAGGTATCTGTATCAAACTTCTCTCTTCAGATGAGTCTGTTTAAAGTAGCATTTTGAAGTGCCTGAAAATCGTTTACTCCTGTCCACTGGCGGATATTGTGTAGCCATGACAATCTTTTTCGTCCTATTCTCCTTTTGTCTTAGATTTTACCCTGTAGAATGAGGCGTTGAAAACTATAACGTTCACCACGAACAATGTGACACAATCTTCTAGCTCTTTGATTTCCACTTCGTTTCTTACGCTATCAACCCAAGATATTCTGAACATTCTTCTTAGCATCCACATCTCAATGCCCCTAGTTTATTACCAGACTAGATTCTTATGGTCCATGTTTTAACACCATACAACAGAATGGATCAAACATAATACTTACCCATCCGGTATCTGAGTTGTAGGCTGAGGTTTTTTGTTACAAAGAAATTTGTGCAACTTGATGAAAGGTGACCTTGCCTGCTCAACTCAGGCTTTAATTTCCATATCCGGATGCTATTCATCATTTATAGGGCATTCCAGGTATCCAAACTTTCTAACCTGTTCTTTATTCTCGACATTTTCGCGGACGTCTTGATTGGGTTTCTACTAATAACCGTAAATTTTGTTTTGTTTATTTTAATGTTCACTCCAATTTTTTCTCCTGCTTTGTGTATAGCTTTCAGTAATGCCTGAAGTGCGTCTGCGCTTTCTGCTAGAATGGCAATGTCATCGGCATACCTGATGTTGTTTATCGGAACACCGTTCACTTTGATATCAAGGTCGCTCAACGACACTACCTCGATGAAGGTTCCTTCGAAATACAAAATAAAACAGCATGGGCGACAAAACACAAGCCTGTCTGTCTTCTTTATTTTTTTATTTTATTTTATGCCACCTGGTAGAGCTTACTGCACCAGCATATGAAGTGATGTATGAGAGGACAGAGTGAAACTGTTCTAGTGTAACTTCCACACATCAAACACCTTCTTCTTCTTCTAAAGGTGCCGTTTCGGATGTTGGCGGTCAAAAAGAGCTATTCTGACTTTGTTGACAGTCGCACGAAAAAGGTCTGTGGTTGTTAGGGAAAACCACACTCTCAGATTCTGGAGCCAAGAATTTGGTCGTCGTCCTGGACCTCTCTTGCCATACACCTTTCCCTGGAGTATCAGTTGTTGTAGGCCATAGCGCTGTTCGTTCCTCATTATGTGGCCCAGCTATTCAAGTTTTCGCCTCTTTACACTAAAATATATTTCACATTGCTTGTCCATTCTTCTTAGAACTTCTACGTTTGTTACTCTGTCCACCCAGGGAATTGTCAGTATTTGACGATAACATCACATTTCGAAGGCCTCAAGTCTCCTCATGGTGGCGTCGGTCAAGGTCCAAGATTCGACTCCGTGCATGAGCACGGAGAAGACATAGCATCGAAGTAATCGAACCTTAGTATTAAGTAGTATGTCTCGACTCTTGAAGATTTTGTTCATCTTAATGAATGAAGTTCTGGCCATCTCGATGCGTCGCTTTATTTCGACTGAGTGATCCCACCGATCATTTAAGGTGGTGCCCAGATAAGTGAAGCCACTGACTCTTTCTATTGGTTGCTGCTCAAACCACTAATTCTCGGGGTGGTACCTGGTTTTTTTACTAATAACCATGTACTAGTTTTCTTGATGTTAAACTCGAGACCAAGGAGTTGACTTTTTTCCGACAAACTTGAAACAACAGACTGCAAACCCTCTAGACTGTCTGCAAAGATAATCGTATCATCCGCATATCTTATATTATTTAGACGTTCTCCATTCACCAGAATTCCTTCATCAATCTCCTCCAATGCCGTTTTTATAATTTCTTTTGAATAAATATTGAAAAGGAGAGGTGACAGGATACAGCCCTGGCGTACTCCACGCTGAATTGCAACATCCTCTGTGTATTGTCCATCTATTTTAATGGTAGTTGTCTGATTATAGTAGATGTTATTTATAACTCTTATCTCTTTATCGTCGAAGTCAATAGACTTTAGTATTGAGAGCAGTTTGTCATGTTTAACTCTATCGAAAGCTTTCCGGTAGTCTATGAAGCAAACGTACACATCACAGTTAACATCTCTACAGCGTTAAAACATGACCTGAACAGCAAAAAGAGCATCTCGAATACCCCGCGCATTCCGGAAACCGAATTGAGTACGGGATATGTGGGTCTCACATTTTTTGTATATTTGTTGTGGATAATCTTAAGAAAAGTTTTAAGAAGGTGACTCATGAGACTAATGATTCTAAAATCCTCGCATTTCTTCGCGCCAGGTTTCTTTGGTAGAGTTATAAAAGTAGATTTTTGCCAGCTTCGAGGAATATTTCCAGATTCGTATATATCATTGAACAATGAAGTAAGCCATTCTATTCCTGCATCATTCATAAGTTTAAGAAATTCTGCATAGAACTTATCTGGACCAGTTGATTTTCCGTTTTTCAATCTCCAGATTGCAGCTCTCACTTCATCGGTTGTAATTCTAGGTCTGCTTCTGTAATAGCAAAGGTTTGTCGGTCATCGCTGAAAGATTCTTCCACATATCTTAGCCAAACATTCCTTAATTCATCTGCATCTGTTATTGGATGGTTATGGTCATCAGTAAGCTGTCCAGTCATTTTAGGTTTGTGCAACCCAGCAATCTCCTTTACCTTTTTATGTAAGTTGAAGGAATCACAGTTTTTTTCAAACGTCTTTATT
>CM032449.1:18669381-18686881 GCA_019049505.1 Pachyrhynchus sulphureomaculatus | reverse complement strand
TATATTTATAAATTAGTTGTAATTTCAAACAAACTAAAGCCAAATGTGGTCGTTACTACAATAAATAATCCAGAAAAAAAAATGCAAGTTTATAAAAAAACACGATCTGCCTATGTCAATTCACTGCTGGATGTAGGCTTTTCCCATTTCATGCCATTGTCATCTGTTCTATGCCCTTCTTATCCACTGAGTTCCTGCCCTTTTCCCGATGTCATCTCTCCATCTCGTATTTGGTTTTCCTGCACTTCTACGTTCAAGACTTGGTCTTCACTCCAAAATTTTTCTCGTCCATCTGTCATCTGTTCTACGGGCCACGTGTCCGGCCCATCTTCATTTTAAATCGGCCACTTTTTCCAATACGTGCGCGATCTTAGTTTGTTGTCGGATCCATTCGTTGCTTTTTCGGTCCGTTAATTTGATACCCAACATTCTCCGATCGTGTGCTCGCTTTGCGATGGCTAATTTTTGAGCATGTCTTTTGTGAAACTCCATGTCTCAGCTTCGTAGGTGAGTACTGGGAGAATACTCTGAACGCACAGTTTCTCTTTTTAGAACATTGGGTATTTCTAATGTAAGGCTGTCATTTATGTTGCCAAAGGCTGTCTAAGATATTTTGAGTCGTCGCGAATTTTCCTCAGTCATGCGTCTTTAGTTGTGGTGATTTTCTATTCTAAGTATATACAATGTTCGACTTTTTCTAGAGGTTGGCCCGATTAGCGTTATATGCATGTGTGTATTTGAGTTCGTCATGATCTTTGTTTTGTTGATATTGATTGTTAATCCCACCTATTTGGAGTGGTAGTCATCTCTTGTACTTCAGCAGGGTTACTACTTAGAAGAATATCGTCGGAGAATCGCAGATGGTTTAGATATTTCCCGTTGATGTTTTATGTCTTTACCTGACCAATTTATTTCTCTAAATATGTTTTCAAGAGATCATATAAACAATTTGGGAGAGATCGTGTCGCCTTGCCTTACACCTGTTTTTATTAGAATTAGAGATGTTTTTTTCCCACAGGAGGATACGCATTATTGTCTGCGAATAGGTGTTTTTTATTAATTATCTCTATCTACTGTCTATACGATATTTCGCCATTGAGTTTAGTACCGCCCACATCTCGATAGTGTCAAATTCCTTTTCATAGTCGATAAAGGCCACGTGGAGGTTTATGTTGTATTCATTACAATTTTCTATTAGGTTGTTGAGTGTGTGTAAATGATTCATAGTACTGTAACCCGAGCGAAAGCCGTCTTGTTCACGAGGTTGTTGATATTGAGTATTTTCGTAAACAGTTTGTACATTTGAGACAGCAGTCTTATAGGCCTGTAGGCCAGAAGTTTAGTTATATCTCCTTTCTTGTGGATGAGAATGACTTCCACTTGTATCCAGGATTCTTTGATTGGTCCCATCTCTAGGCAGATGTCAAAAATCTCTTCGATCGATAAAAAAGTATATGTTTAATATGAAATAAACTTTTTTGTACCCAAATTAGAGATGTTTTAATTTATATAATAATCAAAAATATACATAATTTACTTTGTAATTTTAACATCGTCTTTTTAATTTTAGGCGGCGGTCCCATACCACTAACCATTGTTAAATCTGATGGTGGTTTCACCTATGATACATCGGATATGGCGTGTATAAAACAACGTCTATATGAAGATAAAGCTGAGTGGATTATATATGTGACTGATGCTGGTCAAGCAACTCACTTTACTACATTGTTTGGCTGTGCTCAACGGGCTGGTATACTGGATGTTTACAAACACAGGTATTTTAACGAATATCAGTTTCTTCTCGGACTTCCATCGTGTTTATTTAGTTTCACCAATAACGCTTCGATCAGTTTGTCTCCCTGATCATTTTCAAGTATGTACTAATTGCCAAAAATTTAGGGCTACAAAATTATATTATATCTTGGATAGATGCAGTGATCTGCTAAGTCATCGCTCCAGTTGTGGTCCCTTTATTCATGTTAAGGCATAGTCCGAAATAGGGTTGGACGATAATTACCTATCGATATATATGATATATTGATAGTAATGGTTAACTATCGATAGATATCAATATAACGATATATCGATAATTATCCATAATTATTATTCAAAAATTGATGACTGGTGTGGAGATTTCCAAAAAAATAATTCTCACTTAATCACCTTCTAAAATTGGGGCGAGTGGAAATATGGGCAATGGCTAAGAGGTTAAGAGTTGTGCCTGTTACTTACATGCCGTCGAGACCGAAAGTACTACCGCTGATTGATTGTTGCTGCCGTCTCTGAGCCAACGTGGAAGTCCTCGGCGTTCTTCAGTGGGATGTTGAATGCTGATACGTTGGTCCCTTGTGTTATTACGCATTTCCATAATGCTTGGGGATTGAGGACATCATTTCAGGTATCATGTTTCTTAATTTTGGTGATTCACTTCATTTATTGAAAAAGGTGACTCATCAGGCCATGCAGAAGCACATTCAATACTTTTTTCAAATTCGAAATTTTTTAAAAAATCTAAAAAAAGGGACATAACTCCTTTTTACCAAATATTTACAAAACCAACCGGCCCATGAAAGACCGACCTTGGTCTCGGTAAGGCGCCGAAACAACTAGATCATTCCCCCCTTAATAGCTGTTTTCAAGTAATCGTAAATAAAAAAAATAAATTTTAGTCTGCAGACGTATCTAACATTGATGAAAGTGGATTTTCCACCGTTCAGAAAAAACATAAAATTAATTTTCAATTTTAAATATTCAAAAGAATGAAACAAAATGTTAAATTGGGGAATGGCACACCTTCTGAAAGTGTTGTCACCATTCCCGGTCCTGGCTATATTAACTCAAATTGTAAAATGTAACACTTGTAAAATGGATGAAACATTTTATAAGCATCGCAAGCCTTGAAAATAAAGTGTTCCTTCTGCTTGATGGAAACACAATGCGTTCGAAGAATCGGGAAGCGTCGAACATAGCAAAGGCTGTTACAGCTGCCAAGCATTACTACTCACCGGCGTCAGCCACTCGAGTATTTTTTTTTTAAAGCTATTATATTCAATCAACAGAAAAATGATGGAGGAAAAATCCAGGTCCTCAAGTAACACAATATCAAGTTGCAAGTTTATTTGTAGAAGCTTGCCAAAGAGCTGCTATCATTGGCATCATTGTGGACGGATTTCAAGTGGCTGGAGTTTGCCCCATGTACGAAAACGTTTTTTTTCCGAATATTTATTTAAAGCAGCTGAAAATATAAATGCTCTCTCTCTCTCTCAAACAAAATCAAGTAATGAAAGCACATGGATCTTACAAGACGCTTATATTATTATCAATAATGAAATAGCCACATTTAAGTAATGAAACGTCTGTTTCGGAATTTAACGATAAAGCCTTAAAAAAGTATAAAATCATTATGTCCAATGCTACAAAAAATACTGTACAAAAAACTGTGAAAATTACATTAAGTCCTTACAAAAATATGTTGGAAGAATCGATAAACAAAAGACGTATAATATAATATACACGAGCCTCCCCTACAGCAGAAGCCCCCGACTGTTCACGATAATAAAACAATTTTTGTTGATTTTGACAAAAATTCTTTCTAGTCTATAATAAATAAAGGGGAACGATCCATCCCAACATTTATTTTATTATCTTTTTTACCAGGAAGCAAATAAATTTTGGTGAATTACCTGAAAATATAAATGCTTCTCTCTCAAACAAACTCAAGTAATGAAAGCACATGGATCTTACAAGACGCTTATATTATTATCAATAATGAAATAGCCACATTTAAGTAATGAAACGTCTGTTTCGGAATTTAACGATAAAGCCTTAAAAAAGTATAAAATCATTATGTCCAATGATACAAAAAAATACTGTACAAAAAACTGTGAAAATTACATTAAGTCCTTACAAAAATATGTTGGAAGAATCGATAAACAAAAGACGTATAATATAATATACACGAGCCTCCCCTACAGCAGAAGCCCCCCGGCTGTTCACGATAATAAAACAATTTTTTGTTGATTTTGACAAAAATTCTTTCTAGTCTATAATAAATAAAGGGAAAGATCCATCCCAACATTTATTTTATTATCTTTTTTACCAGGAAGCAAATAAAATTTTGGTGAATTACCTGTTAAAAATTTTTACTTTATAATATGAAAAATAAAACGAGTGCAAATAATAAGTAATTATTTTAAAATATAACAATTTTTATATATAATTTTTTTATTGAATTCGTTTAGGGTCGATTTTTTCATTTATTATTGAGATCCGCTGTTTTTAGTTAATAGCTGTTTGGGGGCAAAGTAAAAACAGAATTTCAAATAGATTTTTCTCTGAACTTTTTCAAGATAAATAACTAAATGGTAAACGATTTTTTTGATATACCTTAAATTGGTACCTTATTGGTTAGTTGGTAAACTTCATTTGGGCACTTTTATTTAATTTCAAATATCCATACGAAATAAATAAACGTACCTTAAATGTGGAATGGATGATCTCCATATAAAATATCCTAAGTTGTCCGTGACAAATTTAAAACTGAACTAACTGTACCCATGACACAATCTATCTCACTTGCTGCTATATTTTACACGTTCTGCAAATTTCTTAATCACTATGTCAGTCTATCTCTCTTTAAAAAAAACATTGACCTTTACGATACTTTACCTCCGCAATTTGTATACATCCACTGAAAAGAAAACACCGCAGTCGCGGCATAAACGCTTTAATCTTTGGAATGCTATTAACAAGGGAATCGTAAATCTTTCGGTTTTAGAATAGAAAAATATCTTAATATTTTTTTTATCAAATTTTATTTGAGAGAAGCCGACTGACGAGAACGATGAAAAAAAAAACGACCTTCTGTCTGATTTACATATTTTGATATTGTGGAGTTTAGCGTTCGTCAGTGGGGTGCGAAAAAAATATTCATGATATTATTTCTTTAAGGTCAATTTTTTCCTTTATTATTGAGATCCGCTATTTAAGGTGAATTTTCTGCAGTCGGTCTTGCTACAAAGATCCACCAGTTCCAGTATATGCAGCGAATTCCATAACACCTGTTTATATATATATATATATATATATATATATATATATATATATATTCGTTTTATTTTTTGGGATGGGCATGATATTATTTCTTTAAGGTCAATTTTTTTCCTTTATTATTGAGATCCGCTATTTAAGGTGAATTTTCTGCAGTCGGTCTTGCTACAAAGATCCACCAGTTCCAGTTATATGCAGCGAATTCCATAACACCTGTTATATTTATATATATATATATATATTCGTTTTATTTTTTGGGATGGGCATGATATTATTTCTTTAAGGTCAATTTTTTCCTTTATTATTGAGATCCGCTATTTAAGGTGAATTTTCTGCAGTCGGTCTTGCTACAAGGATCCACCAGTTCCAATATATGCAGCGAATTCCATAACACCCGTTATTATAATATATATATATATATATATATATATATATATATATATATATATATATATATATATTATTATTATATATACATATATATATATATATATATATATATATATATATACTATATATATATATATATATATACATACATACGTTATATATATATATATATATATATATATATATATATATATATTAGATTATATATATATATATATATATATATATACATACATATATATATATATATATATATATATATATATATATATATATATAATTCGTTTTATTTTTTGGGTATAAGTAAGATACAACAATGTGTATCTCTGATTAATATAAGCCTAGTTTTGAAACCAGACCTGCCCTCTCTCGGGGACTATCTAAAGCCACAGACCGATAGAAAATTATTTAGAGTTGCTAACAATTACCGCTAGGCAGTGCGGTTGTCAGGGTTCATCAGCCCTCGATAGAGGGCAGATATGTCTCAAAACTAGACTGACAGTAGCCTGAGGTACAAATTACTCTATCTTACTGATTCTTTCCGCTAATACTACGATAACTACTTTGAGTTTTATACTCTTCTCTGCCAATCTTAATACGATGGCAAAATAAACTTTCCAGGTGCGATAAAATTTTCCTAGGAAAGCCTTCATGCAGATCCTTGCACATCATTAATGCCCCTAGACTTCATCAAAAAAATCAAAGACAGGTCTGGAAAAGAACCGTGACCTAATTTACAAATACACTCAAAATATTTACTTTTTTTACTAGGGTCGAGCACGTACCATTCGGCGTAGTCCTAGGAGAAGATAAGAAAAAATTCAAAACCCGATCCGGTGAAACTGTAAAACTACTAGATCTTTTAGACGAGGGCCTAAAACGTTCCCTGGATAAACTAAAAGAAAAGGAAAGAGATAAGGTTTTAACGCCCCAAGAATTGAAACAAGCCCAGGAATCTGTCGCATACGGTTGCATCAAATACGCAGATCTGTCGCACAATAGGATTCACGAGTATGTGTTCTCCTTTGACAAAATGTTGGAGGACAAAGGTAATACAGCGGTTTATTTATTATACGCTTATACTCGTATCAGATCTATAGCTCGTAACGCGAATTTCACACCGGACAAAATAAAGGAACTGGCTAAAACCGAACAAATTAGTCTAGATCACGAGAAAGAATGGAAACTGGCTAAAGTGCTGGTACGTTTTCCTGATGTTTTACTCAAAATAACCGGCGATCTTTGTATGCATCACTTATGCGAGTACGTCTACGAAATTGCCACTACTTTTACGGAATTTTACGATTCTTGTTACTGTATCGAAAGAGATTCATCTGGGGATGTTGTTAAAGTTAATATAGGAAGGATCTTGCTCGCCGAAGCAGCTGCCATGATTATGGAAAAGTGCTTCTATATTTTAGGACTTAAACCTGTTTCTAGGATGTAGGATTAATAAATCATCGTTTGAATTTGAATAGTTTATTTTTGAATATTCACTTACCTATCCTTTTTTCATTTCCTGTAACCACCACTCCGGTTATTTTCTGTGTATTTGTACTTTTAACTTGTTTTCTTGGTTCACATAGTATTTTTAGTGTTCCGTACGGAACACTTATAAGATCACTTCGGTGTCTGTCTGTCCGTCTGTCTGTCCGCCTGTCACGCCCGATTTTCTCCGAAACTATTTGTCATAGAAAGTCGAAATTTGGTAATAATATAGGAATTGATGGCCTCATCAGAACCATGTAGTTTTGAAAGTTAAATTTTGACTTAAGGGGTTAGTTTTGGGGGGTGAAATCGGAAGTGAAAAAAAAATTTTTTTACTAGGTAATCGAGTGTGGTGTCAAATGAAAGCTTGTGAAAACACGAGTAAAATACATATATATATATATATATATATATATATGTATATATATATATATATATATATATATATATATATATATATATATATATATATATATATATATATATAATGTAATACTTGCGCGCACTTTTCTTTGTATTATTTTTAAAAAAAATCGCGAAATGTCCACCCACCTTATCTCGAAAAGTACTTAACAAAAAATTTTGAAAAAATCCTGGAATATTCTCCACGAAGTGTAGATTGAACGAAAGTTATCACGAGTGCATTACCTTTAATAATTTATCTGGTATATAAAAAAAACAAAAATTTCAAGGTCATCAATTTTCACTAAAGATCGGAAAAAAACTTTGTTGAAAACTCATTTTGGATGTGTTTTTTATTTTATTTGCCAATTTTTCTAATATTGGTAACAATGATTTTGCATTTTTTAGTGTTCCATATGGAACACTTATGGGTCACTTCGGTGCCTGTCCGTCTGTCTGTCTGTCACACCCGATTTTCTTCGAAACTATTTGACATAATAAGTTGAAGCTTGACCCAAATGCAGAAATTGATGACCCAATCAGAGCCGTGTAGTGAACTTGTATTCGGACATAAAATTCCTTGCTGAATTCAAATATGTATTTAAAAATATGGGTTCCAGTTTCAGTTGTCACTTTTACGCTTTATAGAGTCCCAACAAAACGTAGGGCACAAAATCTGATATGCCTATTCAATTCCCTACAGAAAATGCTAAAACTTTTGTGTGTAACATTTTTCCTGAAAATGCCTTCCTGTTAAGTTCTTCGCTTGTAGTCATCTCTTTTCTAACAAAGCGCTCCATTCTTTTTTTTTATAGTACTCGTGCTGAATTAACTTGACATTTTTATTGAGGAAGTTGTAAGATTCTTGGACCTTGACGGACTCCTAATTTTGCGGTATAAATATAGAAATTGAAACATTTTCTTACTGTTCTTTTTTTCAAATTCATTTATTTATTACACCTATAATCTCAATGTATGTACAATATATAAATAGAAATTATATTATTACTTGACTAAAGCTACTAAAATATATATCGTTAAAAAAATATATATGTTACACAAACCAAAATAAAGAAATCTAGATATATAAATTTGAAGAAAAAGTTCAGAAAATATTAAAACTATCGAAAATTGTATTTGAGCAAACATTTTTTTTTTTTTTTTTAACTTTTGGTATTAGTACCTATTTATGGGTGTTACAATTCTGTTAATTATATTATTTTGAAATGGGAGTGTTTACATGATAAACTTAAATATTGTGTAACCCAAATTTTTTAAGAAGGAAATATTTTTATTTTTATTAAAAAATTAGACGGGAAATCAGCCTACACCGTAAAAACTTGTTTACGCTATTTGCTCTATAAACTTTTATCTTAAACAGTAATTGGGTATTAGGGTACAGTGACACTTAAAAAGCGCTTGGGATCTCCAACTTTAGGTTGGAATCGTAAGTTCACTCTCTTCCCCTTCTGGTCATCTATTTCGAAAAACGTATTCCAGTCTAACAAATAATAAAATCCATTTCTTCTGGGTGTTGTAGTTTCGGGTAGTGCTTCAGTTACAGCAGATGTGGAGCCACCTAAGAATAAAATTAGTAAATAAGTTAATGCATATTAATTTATTAATTACAACAGTATATTGTGTCACATGTTTTGAACAGTAGTACAGTGCTTTACACGCTACTTTTTCTACGATTTTATTAAACATACAGTTGATCAATCAAGAACGTGTCGCACATTGTTCATTAAAAAACGTATTTATTTAAAAGTTTTTTTACATCATTCAAAAGTAAAGGATTACCGTTAAAATATTAATGATTCAGTAGTTCGTCCAGTTCCCATCAGGGTCGATGACCTGATATTTTCGGACCATATTTTCGACGAAATTTTCTGCGTATTTTTGGGGCAAAGATTTTAAAATTGGCCGAATTTGTCATGACAGTTACTTCTATGTGAGCACCTTTTTACTACGACGCTTCTGCTTGGTGTATAACCACTCGGTCCCGATTGGGTTTACATCGGGCGACTAGGGTGACCAATCGAGGGTGAGATACCGGATTCCCTCTTCCAATGGCTACATGTTTCGCTCCGATAGAGCATTTTTTTAGCGTTCAAATTTGTAGGTAAAGATATCATTATCATCATCAGCTATGCAGTCTATCATCGGATATAAGCCTCCCCTCAGTACGTCCATCTTCTTTGGTTTTGGGCCAGTTGTATTCAACTAGTCTTTTGATGTTGTCGGACCATTGGGTTTGCGAGCGTCCTCTACTTCTTTTCTCATTCCAGGACCTCCAGTTGATTACTTTATGGGTCCATCGATTATCAGAGAATCTTGTGATATGATCCGCCCAGCTCCACTTCAACTTGCTTACCCTATGAGCTACATCAGTTGTCTTGGACCTTCCTCGAATTTCTTCATTAGTCAGGCTGTCCCTCAACGATATTCCCAACGTCCTTCTTTCCATCGCTCGGTGAGCTGCTTGTAGGCGATTTATAATTTCTTGATTCAAAGCCCCCCCGTCATATCAATACTGGCAAAATGTATTGATCAAATGTGTTCGCTTTTAGTGTATTTGCAACATTGGAAAGGAAAATGTTCCGCAATCTGCCAAACGCCGATGGGGATGGATATTACTATTTTTTGTCCAAGATATATATTTATGGATCCGTTCTTGTGATTTTCGCCTTTTCAGTGTTCAGTACTGCTTCTTTATCACAGTCGTCATTTGTCATGAACATGGTTTTGACGATGTTTAATTTCTGACCAATCTTTTTGGGCTTGTTAAGTTCGTTCAGCATTTCTTCCAATTCTTCTTTGTTGTTAGATATAAGCACAATATCATCCGAGTCGCAAATGATTGAGTTGCTCCCCTACTATATTTATACCCTTACTTATCCATGGAAGTTGTTTGAAAAGATCTTCTAGCGCCAACGTAAACAACTTCGGCGAGATGGTGTCTCCTTGACGTACCCCTCCGTTCATTTTATTGGTATTTTCTTTCAATACTATCTGAAATGTTGCATTTTTATATATATTTTGAATAATCCGCTAGTATGCTATCAATTCTAGTTACTTAGACCATTTAATGTTGCCCAGATTTCAGGGGAGTCAAATGCTTTCTCATAATCCACAAAGGCCACCCAAATCTTAAAATTATGCTCGTTGAACTTTCTATTAAGGTCCTTATACTTGAAGGTGGTCCAGTGTACTAAAGCCTTTTCTAAATCCGGCTTGTTCTCTGAATTAGTAGTAGTTACTAACCCAGGTAAAGTTATAGAGTCTTCCAAATCTTTTTCCGAAAAACATCGCCAAACATGAATCTTCGCAGGGTGTTTCAGGGTGCGCTGGGCCAATCGGTTAATCGAAATTGACCAGGCTCGTGAGGTGGTAACATAACTCCAAAATGAAACTTCATCTGAAAAAATTACATTGCGCTAGTCTCGGTCTATGTTTTCTTCTGCCGACGTGAGTTTTCTCTCTGTGTTTTTTGCTCTAAAATGGTTTCTTGATTGTACTCTGCCACTTCAAATTGTTATCCCGGAGATGAGTGCGAATCTTTTCATGTGATACTCGTATATCTAAACTTTTCTGCTTTAGTTTTTGCACCCCTTGGCGCAAAATTAATTGAGAATTTCGGAAAACATGTTAATTTTTTTGTCATTGTTCGACACTTTTCCCCTTGAACCACGTTCTGGTCGATCATCATCATTTTTTAACTGAGAGTATCGTTTCATTGACTTGCTAACGAATGCCCTCGACTTGCCCAGCAGCCGCTGTAGGCGTCATTTTCGAATCTGGATAATTACGTAGGAGCACAACCTCGAACTGCGCAGCGTATGCAGCATTCATGTTCGATAATGTACTATGTACGCATAAATAAGGTGAACAATGAATTCTTTTCCACAAAGCATTGTTTGCAGGGTTGCCAACAATAACCTCAAAAAAGAGGAATTTCTTCTTCTTCCTACGTTAGGACCATGTCCTACGTTTACTTCAAAGGTTTCCCAGAAACAATTGCGATGATGAAGACCAGCTGTCATACCATCTTATTGGTGATTTTCCAAGCGGTCGAGGTATGTTTGGTCGCCTCTCTTTTGCAGCCTTAGCCAACCGATCATTTGGCATTCTCTTCACATGGTCTCTCCATTCTCTTATCCTATTCCTTGCCCATCTCACCACATTCTGTATTTCGCACATTTCCCTTATTTCTTCACATCTCTTCCGGCCAAATAAGGTATGTCCTGTTATCGATCTAAGTGTTCGCATTTCTGTTGTTCTTAGGAGTCGTTTTATTGTGTTCTCCGCTCTGGTTTCTACCGCGTACGTCATGATCGGTCTTTCGCATGTTTTGTATATTCTTACTTTGCTCCTGGTGCTCATATATTTGTTTCTCCAAATTATATCTCTTAAGTATCCTGATATTAATGATGCCTTTGTTATTTGAGTTTTTACTTTCTCCTTAAGGTTCCTGGTACTTGTTAGGTTTGCCCCTAGATATTTGAACGACATCACTTGTTCTACACTCTGATCATAAATCGCGAGTTTGCATCTTTTCGGTTCTTTAGATATTGTAAGGGATTTTGTTTTCTTTACAGATATTTGCATATTAAACACTTTTGCTGTTTGTTGGAACTTATGTAGGAGTCTCTGTAAGTTATCTTCGTCTTCTGATATGATTACTGCATCATCAATCGATATCCTCTCCCAGTTTTCTTTACTTCGTTTATAATTTCATCCATTATGATGTTAAATAAGATTAGGCTTAGGCGATCTCCTTGTCTGATTCCTGTTGTCATAGATATTTTACTGCTTAATTTATTTGCCACTCTTACCTATGCGTGGTTGTTGATGTTCAACTCTTCGATAGTTTTTATTATATTCGGGTGAATTCCCATTTTTTTTGTAGTAGTGTTATGACATCAGTTAACCGTACCCTATCGAATGCCTGGGTAAGATCAATGAAACACATAAAGGCTATCTTATTAAACTCTATGGCTTTTTCGGTAATTTGGCCGATTATAAATATGGCGTCTATAGTAGAGCTGTGTTTTTTTTTCTGAACCCTTGCTGTTTTTCACAGATTCCGGTTAACATTATTTCTTCTGCTAAAATTTTAGTGAACAATTTTAACATAGTACCACACTCATTAAGCTGATACTTCGATAGTTTTTGGATCTGTCCTTTCTCCTTTTTGAAAATTGGTATCAAGATGCTTTCTTTCCCCTCGGATAGTATAATCTTGGCTGTGAGTATTTTGTTAAAGAAAATCTGTAATTCTTCTAGTAATTTATCACCTCCATATTTAATCATTTCGTTCTTAATTTCGTCCATGCCCGGGGCTTTTCTGTTTTTTAGTTTCGCTGCCATATGCTGTATTTGATTCAAGGAAATGGATCTATTTGGTTGGGCAACATTTTCATCTTCATGCTGTATTTCCTGTGTTAATGAATTGGTTTCTGATGGACTATAGAGTTTTTCGAAATATAAAGTACTACTCCAAGATTCCACATTCCCAACTTAGAAAATATAAAGGTGTTTTTTATAGAGGTATAGAACTTTGAAATGGAATAAAGCAAAGATGAATTTTTTAAATTGACATGAAATTTACTTTATTCGAAAGATAATCTTCTGGCATTATAATTTAAATATGACTTCTGGTATATGACCGCCACGGCTGGCTCGGACGTAGTCTAATCTGGAGGTCCAATTTTCGATGACTTTTTACAACATTTGTGGCCGTATATCGGCAATAACGCGGCGAATGTTGTCCTCCAAGTGGTCAATCGTTTCGGGCTTATCGGCGTAGACTAGCGACTTCACATATCCCCACAGAAAATAGTCTAGCGGCGTTAAATCGCACGATCTTGGAGGCCAATTCACGGGTCCGAAACGTGAAACTATGCGGTTACCAAACGTTTCCTTCAATAAATCAATTGTGGCACGAGCTGTGTGACATGTTGCGCCGTCTTGTTGAAACCACAGCTCCTGCACATCATGGTTGTTCAATTGATGAACGAAAAAGTCAGTAATCATGGCTCTATAGCGGTCACCATTGACTGTAACGTTCTGACCAGCATCGTTTTTAAAGAAGTACGGACCAATGATTCCACCAGCCCATAAAGCACACCAAACAGTCAGTTTTTCTGGATGTAACGGTGGCTCAACATACACTTGAGGATTATCATCACTCCAAATACGGCAGTTTTGTTTATTGACGTATCCATTCAAACAAAAGTGAGCTTCATCGCTTAACAAAATTCGCTTATGAAAATCGGGATCAACGGCAATCTTGTTTTGGGCCCATTCACCGAATCTACGCCTTGCTAGGTGATCGTGTGGCTTCAATTGTTGCACGAGTTGGATTTTGTAAGCACGCAAACCAAGATCTTTCCGCAAAATCTTCCATAAAGTGGATGGACACATATCCAATTCCTGTGCATTATGGCGGATAGACTGATTCGGGTCTTCCTCTACGCTACGCTGTACAGCAGCAATGACTTCTTCTGTACGCACTGTACGACATCTCTGTGGATGCGTATTATCATTTAGAGTAAACGTGGTGCGAAAACATTCCATAGTTAATCGAATTAATTGCTCTGACGGACGATTATGTTGACCGTAAAATGGACGTAGTGCGCGTTACGTATTTCGAACAGAACCATGATTTTCAAAATAAATTTGCAAATTTGGAGCCGTTGTTCAGGCGTCAGTCTATTCATGTTGAAATGCCAAACCAAACTAAACATAAATCACTTGACAGCTGACAAAATGGCCGCCAGTTAAAAAAGTGTTGCCAACTTAAAGTTTTATACCTCTATAAAAAAACACCCTTCATTTCCCATTTTTCCACCGTAATTTTTGTATTTTGTATTGGAATTTCTTTTACCTACAAGTTATAGGCGACAGGTTCTTACTTGACCGACTGTACTAGGGTAGATTGAAAAGTTTTCGACCTGATAAACAAGTAGTAAGATATGTCATAATTGAATATTTATCTCATGGCAGACAATGAAACATAAGGAGCTAAGGCGCCTATCTAGCGATTAGTTTGTTTCTGGTAACCATTGAAAGTGACAGTTTGCCAACAATAGATAAATTGGAGTATCGTGGCGTCATAAAATTTCTTCATGTGATAAGAAAAACTTTCACTAAGGAAACAGTATCTCCATACACTGCAGATTCAACAACAAACAATAGATGTTTTTCTAAAATGGAAATTCTCTCTAATTTTTACCATAGGAAAGTCGAAGTCGTTTTGTCACCAACCGTTCCTAAGAGATGGCTACGTTACGGAGTTTACATCCTAGAACTCGTAACGAGTATTGTTCGTTTATTTACCTGCCAATTCGGTAGACGCTGTTTCATATTCATTCCCGCTTATACGTGGGCGGTCTGAAAAGTTTTTGGCCTAACAATGAAAGACATTTTTTTTTTACATGAAATATGTTTTATTTTTCATTATAATCTCCTGAAACTTTGATCCATTTATTCCAATGTTTTTCTAATAATTCAATACCATCAACAAAGTGTGATTCCGGAAGGTCTGCAAAAAAAGGCTGAATTAGTTTCGTCGTTTGATGTAAAACGCTTTCCAGCCAGGATTTTTTTCAGATTTGGAAGCAGATAATAGGCGAAGGAATTCGTACTTTAATGCGTTGAATTTTACCATCGTCAAAACACTTAATGTGAACACGTACATTGTTTTGATGAAAAATGATTTTTTTCTTCTTTAAAGCAGGTCTTTTCTCACGAATTTTTGCATCCAACTGATCCAAAAGGTTACACTAATATTCAGAGTTAATTGTTTTATCTTTCTGAAGATAATCGATGAACACAGCACCTTTCTAATCTCAAAAAATTGTTGCCATTGCCTTCCCTGCTGATGGAATCGTCTTTGCCTTTGGTGCACTTCCAGGCTTCAATCCATTGTTTGCACTGTGTTCTTTGCTCTGGTACATAGTGGTGGATCCAAGTTTCATCAAAAGTTATGAAACGACGCTTGAAATCCATTTTATTTTGCTTAAAACGATTCAAACACGCTTGAGAAATACGCATTCGAATGCGTTTTTGGTCAATTGTCAGCAAATGCGGCACCCCTTTTTGCAGAAAGCTTTTTTCATATGTAATTCTTCATGCAGATTATTTCCAATTCGTTCTTTTGAGATGCCTCTGGCCTCTTTTTTTTTTTATGGGTCTAGCACACGTGCTACAGGGAAGTCCCTAAAGCGCTACAGGAGCGACACGTGTGCGGAGAAAGCGATTTACGTTGTTCTTGAATCGCTGTAGATTGTACTCGGTGGGAAATACAGTCCTCGGCAAATTATTCCAAATTATTCTCCATATAAAAGACTGCTTGAAGAGCGTTGTACGAGGAGTAACAAGCTGAACCTCATACGGATGTAAAGAATTAGCGCGACGTGTACTTCTAATATGCACCGCTCTGGGAGGAATTAAGCGGGCCACATCCTTCGAACACTTTCCCTAAAAGTACTTGTAGAATAGGCTCAAGTCGCCAACCGTTCTTCGATGTTCCAGCGAATCAAGGCCGTCGGTCAGTTCCGGTCTCCAGTCAGACGAACAGCTCTTCTCTGAATAGAATCCAACAAATGCAGTGTATGTTTGGGAGCGGAGCTCCAAACATGGGAGCAGTATTCCATAGTTGGTCGAATTTGAGCTTTGTAAAGAATTAACAGTTGTTGTGGAGTGTAAAGCTTTCTGGTTCGAAATAATATTCCCAACTTTTGAGAAGCTCTCCTTGCTATGCTTGCAACATGTTCATGCCAGGACATATTTGCTCCCAAATTAACGCCCAACAAATTGAGTGACGATGTTAGAGGGATGGAGTGCCCCGACAAAACTGTATCGTGTTCAGCAACGTTAACTTTTTTAGAGAAAACTGCCGCCTGGGTTTTTGTAGCGTTAAATTCCACTTGGTTACTGTCACCCCCAAGATAGAATTTCTTCCAGGTCTTTGTTAAGTTAAACGACTTCCTGCTGTCTGCGGATATTCGTCTGAGTAGCCGATGTCCGAGCGTTCAAAGTGAATGAAGAGATAAGTGTACTGCCATCTGCAAAGCTGTAGATTGGATTCTCGGTCTTTTCCAGCAGATCGTTAATGCAAATGAGAAAGAGAGTAGGAGACAGTATGGAGCCTTGGGGTACACCGGCGTTGATAGTGAAGGTGTTAGAAAGAAATCCGTCGACTGCCACTCGTAAAGAACGCTCTTTGAGGAAACATGAGACCCACAAACAGAACCTTTCAAACATACCATAAGAACGTAGCTTAGCTAACAGCCCATCGTGCCAAACACGGTCGAATGCCTTGGATATGTCAAGAGCAAACGCTCGAGATTCTCCAAAGCGTTCGATTGCATTGTTCCAAACATGTGTTACATAAGTCAGAAGATCTCCTATTGATCTATTTTTACGAAAGCCATATTGGTGATCGCTAATAATGTTGAATCCTTCAAGATATTTTAGAAGATGCTGATTGATAGCCTTTTCCATGACTTTCGATATTATTGAAAGCAGTGCGTGCGATTGGTCGGTAGTTATTTGGCAAGGTCTTCTTGCCTTTTTTAGGTATCGGCTGAAATGTAGCACATTTCCAGCAGGAAGGAACTATTCCCTTTCTGTAGGATAGGTTGAAAAGCCTACAGAAAACTGGTGTTAGTTACCTCGCACAGTTTTTAAGAACTATGGCCGGTATTCCGTCAGGGCCAGAAGCCTTTTTGGTGTCTAGCTTTATCAGTATACGCTTTATGATACGCTGTCTGAAGACAACATCGGGCATCCTTGACTGCACTATGGGAATAGTAGGTGGTGTTTTTCCTTGGAAATCAACAGTAGAATGTGAAGCAAAGAGTTCAGCCAACAAGTTCGCTTTCTCAACAGGTGTCGTTGCAATAGAATTATCTGGCCGTGTGAGTGGTGGTATGGTGGATTTGGTGAAATTTTGACTAACTGCCTTAGCGACCAACCAAAAGGACCTGGAATTTTCAGGACAAGCGAGAAGTTTGTTTCTAATCTGTTGATTGTGTACCTCCTTGGTTTCGTCAATAACCTCTTTGCATCTGTTCCTGGCACGAACAAATGTGTTACGATTTATGGTGTTAGAATTTTCATGCCATTGTCGGTATGCAAGGTGTTTAGAAGCAACAGCTTCTTT
>CM032449.1:18534381-18664381 GCA_019049505.1 Pachyrhynchus sulphureomaculatus | reverse complement strand
TCCCCCCGCGACCATAGAGAAGTTAATGACTACATGAGCGCGAAATTTGAAATTCGCGTTATAGTGAAACCGCGCGTAACGGGGTCGCGCTAAGCGGGGTATTACTGTATATATATATATATATATATATATATATATATATATATATATATATATATATATATATATATATATATATTTATATATGTATATATATATATATATTATATATATATATATATATATATATATATATATATATATATATGTATATATATATATATATATATATATATATATATATATATATATATATATATATATACATATATATATATATATATATATATATATATATATATATATATATATATATATATATATATATATATATATATATATATATATATATATATATAAAAATATATATGTATATATATATATATATATATATATATATATATATATAAATATATATGTATATATATATATATATATATATATATATATATATATATATATATATATATATATATATATATATATATATATATATATATATATATATATATATATATATATATATATATATATATATATATATATATATATATATATATATATATACACTCCTGGACAAAATTAACGCAACAATCTGAAAATTAATTTATCTTTTTCTTATGTCAGTGTTAAAGTTTATCGAGTATTTGAATAGTAGGCTATGCATATTTTGTTTCGTTGTTCATGACAGAAATCAAAACAATTCGGTTAGATTTACAGTTTTAAAGAATTTTTTAGAAGATAAACAATTTTCTGTAATAATGCGATAGATTTTCTTTAAAAGTAAGCTTATAAATTGTTCCCTTTTTCAAAGTAATACGTTTTTGTGGTAGACTGTTTTATTTTTGACCCCGAAGGATTAGAAAAATGAATCGAAACAAGGAATTTAACTGAACACGAGGTAGTGCGAGCCTCAGTTTTATTGGACGAGGGATATTGTCACTGCGCCCTTGCTTACTAGAGAGAACAGAGTTGCCAGGTTACGTTTTGCTTGAAATCACGACAACTGGTCTGTGGATGATTGGAAACAAGTTTTCTTCACAGATGAAACTAGGGTTAGTCTAAAACATCCAGATGGCCGTAAGCGAGTATGGCGAAGACCAGGAGAGAGGTTTGCTCCTTGCAATATCTCTGCAAGGATTCCATTCGGCGGTGGCTCTGTTATCTTCTGGGGTGGCATCTGCTTTGATGCTCGTAAAGAGTTAGTTCCTGTCCGTACGAGATCCATGAATGCTGACTACTATTTTGAGAATATTGTAATAGAACATCGCTCCTGATGAAGCTAACATGGTTAGCGAAACGCGCGTCGTGTGCAAAAATAAAGTGTTTGGTGTAGTGGTGATATATACTGAGTAGTATCATTGTGCCAAGATTCCACATTCCCAACTTAGTAGAACATGTGATGCCTTTCGGTCATTTTGTGGGGCCCAATTTCCTGTTTATGCAAGATAACGCTCGACTTCACGTGGCTAGGGAGGTACTCGATTATCTTAATCAAGTTGATATACCGATTATGCAATGGCCACCAAAAAGCCCGGATCTGAATTCGATAGAACATGTATGGGATCACTTTAAGAAAAATGTGAAACGTCATATACCTGCACCTAGAAACTTGAGGGAATGAAAATGCAGTTATCACAGAATGGGAGCAAATTCCTCAAGATTTTATCTAAAATTTAATTAGAAGCATGCCTAGGCGCATAAACGTTGTCATCCGAAGTAGAGGAGGCAACACACGCTACTAGTGTCCCAGTTACACCATTAATTTTGCTACTAGTGTCCTAGTTTATTTTTTTCATTATTACATAATGTCAACGATTTTGTTATTAGGTCTTAAGAATAATTTTAATTCGAATCTTATAAAGAAATTTGGTAGCTAATTCACTTTTAAAGTATCCGAATAAGTTTTTTCTAACTTTTAGTGTTCATAAAAAATTATTAAAATTAATTCATTATAGAGATTTGTATGATTTAATACATTGTTGCGTTAATTTTGTCCAGGAGTGTATATATATATATATATATATATATATATATATATATATATATATATATATATATATATAAATTTGATGCAGAATTTTTTACCTGGGTTTTTTACCATTTCTTGTTTAATAAAGTTAGGTAAGAAACGAAAATATCGAAAAAATAATGTGGATTTCCTTTTCTGTATATAGACGAAGCGGAAAAAGTGTACCTTATATTCTGCTGCGAATTTAGAACAAAGAACGTTTTATGGCAATTCTGAGGTCAGATTCTGATTTTATTGTTGTACGGAAGTGGTTAAGTTGTAAATATCATACTATTCAGTATATATCAGCCTTACACCAAACACTTTATTTTTGGGCTCGACGCGCATTTCGCTAACCATGTTAGCTTCATCAGGAGCGATGAGCGACAAATCTACCCTGTTTATATTTAGCCTGACACCTGAATTACTCAGGCGGAACTAATGACATTAGGAACAAAATTTATTTCAATTTAACAGACAATTTTATGTTTAGAAAGAAGGAACAGCTATGGATAATTGCTTATCACCTTTCATAGCTAATTTATTCATGAGTAAGTTTGAAACCGAAGCCAGTCAAGAATTTGAGTATTTCTCAAGGGTATGTTATAAGTATGTGGATGATGCGATTTTTGACACAAAGAAAGCAAATATAGATGATTTTGTTTCCAAATTAAATAGCCGATATGATTCCATTAAATTTACTTAGGAAATTGAGAACAAAGGACAACTGCCGTTTCTAGATATTTTAATTATTAAAAATAATAATAGATTAGAATTTGATATCTATAGAAAAGACATAGTAACAGATAGATATATTCCTAATGATTCATTTCATTGCAAACAACACAAATAAGCCGCATTACATTTTCTAGTTCATCGTTTGGTCATCTTTCCTCTGGATAGAGTAAACTTCAATAATGAAAGGAATCGTATCAGGAATATAACTAGAGTTAAATTCTTGAAATTATTTTGCATAAATTTGTTTTCTTAAAAGTGGGAAATACGATTTCTACTGACCAATACGGTTTTATGCCTGGCAGATCCACCATCATAAATCTTGCCTCATTCTCGCAGTTTGTGTGCGACGGTATCAATAATGGGAGCCAGATTGACGTGGTCTATACGGATTATCGCAAAGCCTTTGATCGACTTAATCACTACTTACTGTTGGATAAGGTCGGATCTCGTTTCGGGCTCTCAAATAACCTAATTGATCTTTTAAATTCATACCTCTTGGATCGCAGGTTTTTTGTAGAAATCAATGGGTTTAGATCGCCTCTCCATATTCCCACTTCAGGTGTTCCCCAGGGTTCCAATCTGGGACCTCTTCTTTTCAATATGTTTGTTGACGACTTGCTGAGTGAGATGGGTTGCCGGAAGTTTGCTTATGCCGATGACCTTAAACGTATAGACTCGGTTTCCGATTGCCACGAATTACAGAGCAGCATTAATGCTCTCAACAACTGGTGCTCTACTAACAGGCTCACCTTAAACATTTCCAAATGCAATGTCGTCCGATATTCCTGTCGTAACAACCCTATATTTTTCAATTATTCCGTAGGTGATACTGTTCTACAGAATCTTCGTTCAGTTAGAGATTTGGGTATCATCTTTGACGAAAAATTCTCTTTTGCTCACCATATTGAACAAATGGTTGCTGGTGCATCAAGGATGCTGGGTTTCCTGATTAGAAATTGTAGAGAGTTTACTAACATATCTGCAATCAAGCTTCTCTATTATTCCTTCGTTAGGTCTAAGTTTGACTATGCTTCTATTGTTTGGTATCCAATATACAATTGCCATAACAACTCAATAGAATCGATACAGAGGCCCTTCATTAAATATCTTATTTTCAAGAGGGATGGTGTCTATCCGGACCGCGGTGTTGATCACGGACTAATCTTGTCAAGGTTTAATGAGTTGCCTCTTGCAAAGAGAAGGGACACTCACCCCATCAAATTCTTATATAAGCTGTTAAATCACCATATTGATTGCCCTTTCCTATTAAGCAATGTATCTTTCCATGTACCGCGCCTTGGGGCAAGGCGCTCACCTATTTTTAGCCTCAGCAGGGCTAGGTCAAATATATTATTCCACAGCCCTATTTATATAATGTGCAAGAACGGCAATGTCATTGGAAACTCCAGTGATTTCCATTGCAGTAGGCTGTCGGTGCTTATTGGTTCTCTGCTCAGTGTTTAGAGGTTGCTCAAATTTGTAGTTTTTTATTGTTACTATTTTTATTTGTTTTTTAATTTGGAGATTGTTCAAACATTTTAATTTTATTTTAATTGTATCATGTTCTTCTTTTATATGTAGCTCATTAATATAAACGTTATTCCTGTAATTGGGCCCTGGCCTGTTGGAATTGAATGTATAAATAAATAAATACATAATGGGTATGACGATAACTGTATGTTGGGCAAACTAAAAGGCCAATTAAAACATGATTTAAAGAACATTTAGCATATTTAAAATACAGTAGGAAAGAAAAGTCTAGCATTGCCGAACATGCCCCTGAAGCTGATCATACTGTAACATTAGATAATCTAAGATTAATTAAAAACGTATTTGATAGGAGATTGTTGAACGCATACGAAAGTATGGAAATTATAAAATGTAAAAGTAGTTTAAATAAAGACAGAGGGCCTATCCCTTATGGTCTCCTCTAATGGTTACTTAATCGGGACTGATGGCCTGGCCTATGCCATTAGTTCCGCCTGAGTAATTCAGGTGTTAGACTAAGTATAAATAGGGTAGATTTGTAGGTTAACTTTAGCGCTCCTGTTGAAGCTAACATGGTTAGTGAAACGTGCGTTAAGCGCAAAAACAAAGTGTTTGGTGTAGTGGTGATATATACTGAGTAGCGTCATTGTACCAAAGAGTCCACATTCTCAACCTATGATATTAAATATTTTTCGGTCCCAAATTTGTTGATACCAAGCTACTACCTTCACCTTGTAGATAATTTCGTGTATGAACAGTACGTACAGACGTACCTTTCTTTATTGATTTTCCCCTTCTGTTATGCTTATCTAACAATCCAAATTGCTCTAAGAGTTCTTCCATCTCTTTTCTGCCTTTGCTATCTTCGGGAAGGGGTTTGAAACCGACATATGATTCTGGGTGAATTTCTGCTTTTTCTGGATTAAAGCCTGCTACGCTATTTTTTTCTTCGTCGTCGTTTTTTTGAAGGATTTGGAAGTAAACCTAAAGAAACATAAAATAAGGAATGAACAGGATGGATAATATTCTATTTTCGCTTTTAATACTATGAAGGAAGTCGAGATGTCGAGTTTTCTCTCTCCTGAAATCTTCAATAAAGGCTAAAATTTCACAATTTTTAAATAAATTCTTGGCAAAATATCCAAAAAATACCAATTTTAATCTACATTGGTGAGCAAAAAAATCGACTCAAACGATTATTTTGCTTTATTTAATGCCTTGGAGTTAATTTTCAAACAGTGATATTATTTTTGGTATCATTAGAATGCTGATTTTTTACTCTTTCCAATAATACCAAAAACATTTGGATTTCCAAAAAGTTTTACTGATTAAAACGGTTTTATTCAATAAAATGGTTTTTGCTCGCTCAGCAACGTACTCGTTGTGCGCTGTTCATCCCCATAGAAACACATGCGACTGCATTTTCCTATAATTCCTTGAACCGTCAACATCTCTGCCGTACCTGCTCCAGCAGGAGCTC
This sequence comes from Pachyrhynchus sulphureomaculatus, assembly GCA_019049505.1. NCBI lineage: Eukaryota > Metazoa > Arthropoda > Insecta > Coleoptera > Curculionidae > Pachyrhynchus > Pachyrhynchus sulphureomaculatus. The sequence goes on along the minus strand of CM032449.1, from coordinate 18,658,625 downwards.
CGACAAGTTCGTGGTGGGGCTGTCAGTGATTGGACAGTTAGAAGAAGACTTAAAGAAGCTAACCTAACTCCAAAGAGACCAGCTAACCGACTCAAATTGACAGTAGTCCATCGACAAGCGCGACTCAGATTTGCCAGAGAACACGTCGACTGGACCTTAGAGCAATGACGCTCCTTTTTATTATCCGACGAGTCCCGAATGTGCCTACATGGTAATGATGGAAGAAGACGAATCGATAGGAGGCCTGGGGATGCTATGCGCAGTGCTGCGTTACTAAAACGGTGGCCTACGGAGGAGGTTCTGTCATGGTGAGGGGAGGCATCTCATTGGATGCGAAAACCGATTTCGTTTTCGTGACTGATGAGACTCGTGGCTGAGGATTAACTGCTCACTTGTATATCGAGGAAATCCTGCAGGAACACGTCGTCCCTTACGATGGGGTGGTTGGCAATAGCTTCATGCTAATGCACGACAATGCGAGGCCACATGCTGCTGTATCGGTGCGGTAATACCTGGCGGAAGTGGGAATACCCACATCAGACGGGCCTGCGCGGAGTTCTCACCTGAATCCAATCGAGCACCTGTGGGATGAGCTCAAAAGAAGGGTTCAAGACAGAAATCTAACCCCTGCATCGCTGAGGGACTTAAAGGTTGCGATGGCAGAAGAGTAGGGAGAATCCCACAGACAGTGGTAAAAAAGCTCACCCGTTCCGTGAAAAACCGGCTGGAAGTAGTAATAAGGGCTAGAGAGGTAAAACAAAATATTAATTTTGGTTTTTGTCAACAAATTTAATTGTTTAATTTTTCTTTTCTTTTCAATCCTTATACTTCTTATTTCCCCTTTCAGTCATTTTAATCAGTAAAAAGCATGAGGTATGCTATGGTATCTGGTATCATTAGAAAGATAATAGAATGGGCTTTCAAATGGTACTAAAAACAGTAAAAATATATGAACACTAAATGCTAGGACCTGTGTTAAATGAAGCCAGATAGTTTGAGTCGATTTTTTTGCTCACCAGTGTATAAATCTGCCACAAACTTATGGATGATATTCAGTACTTTTCTTGATGTTTACACTTGCAAGTAATACTTTCTTAGGTATTTTTCGCTTTATCTTAGACAAATTATAAACGAGCTAGTAACAGCTATACGTTCAGGTAGTCCGTTTTGTCAGTTTATTTTAAATCATTTGCTAAATCGGGAACGCGTGATTAATGCCGTATTACCCATACAAATTACTTTTTAGAGGCTATTCGTTTTTCTGGCTCCTTTTCTAGAATCTATACTTACCAAAACTTTTCAGCAAATCCTGCATATCTGGAGACAGACTTTCTGCTACAAGTTTTGCATCAGGCATTTCCGTAGGAGTCGTACTAGGCGGAAGTACTCCAAGGGACGCTAATATGTCTTTAATTTTTTCACTTTCCGCTTTTTCTGAAGGTGCTATTATTGAAGTGACCGAAACCGAGTCAGGATCTTTCATCGCTGCAAGGTTTAAATCCGCTACGACTTTCTTAAGATGGTCGGGAATCTAAAAAAAAAAAATATTGAGTTAGCGAGTGTTTATGTGCTAGATCGTTGGTTCCCAACCGGTGGGTCGCGACCCACAAGGGGGGTCTCCGGTTATCAATTTTAAAAACCAAAATTAAATTTTAAAATTTAAAGGTAGGTGTTAAAATGTTAATAATTTATTTATGCTTGGCAACACACGAGATATGCGACGTAACCAGTGGACGGCTGGCGCACGCACCTCTCCTTATGCTTGAATCGAGGTCGGGCTTTCAATCAAATGTTAAAGAGCTTGCATCCCAAACAAAGGGACTGCACTACATAATTCATCGATTTGCCCTTGCTACCAATACTCTTCCAAAGCCTTTGCAAGAAGTGCTTGACCCTTTGGTGACAATTGTCAATTATATAAAATTTAGTGCTCTCACTACTCATCTGTTCAAGGGACTATACAAAAACATGAACTCTGATCACGAAGTTCTTTTCTGCACTGTTATTCGTTGGTAATCAAAAGGAAATGTTGTTGGCCGAGTCTTGGAATTGAAAAATGAAATAAAACAGTTCTTAGAAATGAAAGGAAAACATGAATTTTTGATACTTTACTGATGAGACCTGGATCCAAAGAGTAGCTTATTTATCTGATATCTTAGATTAGCTAAACAAACTAAATTTGAAACTACAGGGTAAGGAAACGTACATTATTCCCTTCAGAGACAATATCCAGGCGTTCATATTAAAGCTGCAAAACTGGCGCTGTAAACTAAATCTTGGAAAGTTTACCATGCTTGATCGCCTTTGCACCAAAACTGAAGAATCGGAGACGGGAATTGTAGATACCATAATCTAAGAGAGGAAATTCATAACCACCTTCAAGCCATTGAATCTGAAATACAAGGTTATTTCCCGGAGTTCTCTAAACAAGAAGCTGCATTAGTACGAAACTCATTTTATGTATCTTTGGATGTTACCGACATTCATGATGAAGGGCAGGATGAATTTTTGGAGCTGCGAAACGACTCTTCAGTGCGTGATTTATTTCGGGAAAAATCACCTCAATTTTGGTATGCTATGCGCCATTCGTATCTTAAAGTTTCCATGCTTTCCTTTCGAATATTAGTGCCAGCAGATGCAAACTCAATCATGACATTAATCATTAATACTTATGGTGATAAGTAATACTTTATAAAAAATATCATTGTTAAGTCCTAAAATATATTTTTTCAAGCCCGTTATTTTTTGGTTCAAAGTAAGAATAACTGACAACGGACGAAAGTCCGTATCTTAGCAAGAGAACAGAATTTTCTGTACATAAGCCAGTACTGACGGCCGATTGAGTCGGTACTGGCTTAAGTACCGAAAATTCTGTTGTCTTGATTGTCGATCCTAGCCCGACTGATGAGTCGTGATACGGCGAAACGCGTCTCGGGATGAATTCGACAAATAAGAGAACAGTGGATAGACTGCTGAGATATGGATTTTCGTCTGTTTTCAGTTGTTCCTACCGTAAACCACATATGCCTAAGGAGGAAACGCTTGAACGTTCGCGCCACCTGTGGTGAAGTGTTGGCAGTGCTAACCACTCTGTCGGCGAATAACTGCAGTGAGTCAGCCCTCCGATGAAGTGCCACCTACGAGTTAAGCGTTATATCTTATCTTCATTTTTTATTTTATTAATCCAATATGGCGGATAGGAAATGGGTGTCGCGAATATTTTTAAAAAATCTAAAAAGGGCGGCGATTAAAAAAGGTTGGGAACCACCGTGGTAGATAATAAGAAATTGAAAAGAATACTTAAAATACTTTACACTTTCTAGGGATTTGAAAACCAATTAAAGAATTTTCAAGTTCAGGACAAAATATATATTGGGACATCAAACATCTGCTCCATTTCTTGAGCTTACTGAATTGTATTTTCCAGAATATACAGAATTTATAGTTGGACTAGTTAAACATTCCATTTCAAATGCGTTCCTAGAATACTGAAAATTAAATACCACAGATATCTCAGCACAGAGACGGCCATAGCCTAGTGGGTAATGTGTCTGCCTTCTACGTCGGATCTCTCTCGCGTTGCTCGGCTCCGCGCGTCGTGGCCTCTATTACATTGTTACACAGAATTTACGACAGCCCTCCAGGCTTCTCTATCTTCGACACTTCTCAGCATCTCCGGTAACTCCAAGTGCATTGTAGATATGACCTGATCGATGTATCTGTTGCCAGATCCACCTCTCTTTCTTCAACCGTCGACTTCCCCCTGGATCAGCAACTTTTCCATGCCATCCCTCCTTATTCTGTGACCAAAAAAGGATACTATTTTTCTTTGAATCGATGGTAACAGCCAGTCACTATTTTGAATGTTAAGATCGCTCAGAACAGACGCATTTGTCCTATGAGCTGTCCAGGAAATTCTAGGCATCGGCCTGTAGTATGTAGTTTCGAAAGCCTCTATTTTTACGGCATGCAGCATTAATAGTTCAAATCTCGGCTCAGAAAACAATAAATTAAAAAAAAAAAACTTTACAACGTGACGGTCGCCTCTCACGAAAGCAATGACAAACCGCTCACTTTGGCCGTTCGGAGTCTCCATTAAACTGTAGGTCCCTTTTGTCTTTGGAACAGTTAAAGAGACACCCACCACAAGCAATGGCGAGAGGGTCGCCGACGTTCGTATCGAATATGGCACTTCAACAATAAGAAGATATCCCAGCATAGGTTGCTAACCCATTATAGTCCAAGGTCTGTTAAAGAATAAGAGGTAATTGCTATTTTGGTTCATTTCTTTTCTATTTCTTGCTGTTTTCTGCTACAATTGTCCGGAAAGTTGTATTTTCCGGGTTACTATGTCTAAGGTTATTTTCTAAACAAAAATATGAACGAATACACTAAAAACAATAATTTCTTACTTCAAGTTCTATAGAAGGCTCAGATATAGAATTTACTTTATCATCGGTATAGTCTTTTTTGCCTTGATCTCCCGTCATGGGCACGAACATTTCCTGGTGTTCACCTTCCTCGGGTACCAAATCTTCGAGGTCATAATTGATCTGGTGTGCTTCGAATTTGGGTGGTTCGACTACTCTTATGCCACTTGAAGAATAGACAGGGGGTCTAGTAGTGCTGACATCTTCTGGGTACTTGTGGTTGGAGTATATTATTTCTTTTCTTGGTGGTAGACGACCTCTGTAAAAAAAGTTAGAAATTTTAGGAACGTTAAATACGTTTTTAAAAATCAGTAAAAACGCGACTATATTGACTTGTACCTAGGACGATACGTAGTTATTGCCATCATAGTACTAGTGCTAGTAGTAGTTGTAGTCACTGGAGGTCTACGTCTTCTTTTAATCTCCTTTCTAGTCGTTGAAGGCAACTCTGTGGTTGTTGTTAAGAAGCTGGTGGTTAATCTTTCTGTTGTAGTTGTACTTCTGGTCCTGGGTGTAGAACTTAATGTAGTTGTGGTCTTAAAGTTGGAATTTCCTAAAAGTTAATGAAGTGTATATTTTTTTAAATTTTACGAGGGCTACCTTTTAAATTTTTACAAAAACAATGAAGGAAAAAAAATTTATGGTATAAGTCGTTTTATTGTTTCTTAAAATATTCGCCTTTAACTAATTCTCGTAACATTTTTTCTACTCTGAAGTGGGTACCTCAAAAACATGGTTTTGGAGGGATTCAACAGCTTCTTGAGGTGATGAAAATTGCTCTCCACGCATTTTTTTTTTGACATTCCGAACCAAAAATAAGTCGTCGGGCGTTAAATCTAGTGAATACGGGCAATGAGACATTAATTCGATGTTTTTTTTCCCTCAAATAACACAAGTCTGCAAAAAAAAAAAAATTGAGAGCTGTTTTGGTTTTTTTGCGTAATTCTTATGTTTTTGGGTGTACTGAATCCGAAAATGACTTTCATTTTGTCATGGAACGTCACGTTTTCTGACAATGTAGGTATCTATGTCAAACAAGTTATCATCTTAAAATAAAAGATAAAAGACTAAAAAATTTTTTTTAAATTTATAATTACGTAACAAAACTTATTTTGTAGAGTGAGACTCCTTTTGGTACATTTTTGCTTGTACGAAGCATCTGGAAGGTCTCTCTGAAGCGTCCATCAGTAGTCTGCCATCATTGAGACGCTCCATCTTCCCTGGTATCTTTTTTCCATCTCCTTAATATCTTGGTGAAATCGTTCACCTTGCTCTTCACTCAGATCTCCTAAATTTTCTGGAAAGTAGGCGAGGTGGGAATGAAGAAAATGTACTTTTAAACTCATTAGGCAACCTAAAGCTTGAAATGGTTTTAACATTCTTTTGACGAATTGTTTGTAGTTAGGGTCTTTATTATTGCCTAAAAATTTCTCTATGACCTCTTTAAAGGCAATCCACCCTTCTCTTTGAGGATCCATCATGGTTGTAATGAATTGTGGATCAGCCATAAGCCGTCTAATATCTGGTCCAACGAAAACACCTTCCTTCAACTTTGCCTCCGAGAGGCCTGGAAACTTTGATACTAAGTATTTGAAGCAATTTCTATCTCTTGGAAGTGACTTTACAAATTGCTTCATCAATCCCAGCTTTATGTGAAGCGGTGGTAGAAGAACTGTATGAGGAGGCACCAAAGTTTCATGCAGGACGTTCTTTTCGTCAACTTTCAGCTTCCTCGGAGGCCAACACTTTTTGGTCCAGTGATTTGCTCGGTCTCTACTATCCCATAGACACAAAAAGCAAGGAAATTTGGTAAACCAAGATTGTTGTCCGGGCAACATGCCCAAGATTTTTAAATCACCGCTAACTTGCCAACCGTGGTCTTTATATTTTAATTTGCAAAGAACCAATTCCAAGTTCTTGTAGGTTTCCTTGAGGTGTACGGAATGACCGACAGGAATGGAAGCATAGAAACCGCCATTGTGAAGCAGAACTGCTTTAAGGCTTCTTTTTGAAGAATCTATGAAAATACGCCACTGTGCTGGGTCGTATGAGATCTTAAATGTATCCATCAAACCTTCAATATTGGTACAATAAACCAACTCGTCCTCTTGGGCAAAGTAGGAAGTGAACTGCTTCTCACGATATCTAAACCAGGAGGAAGACACTCCCGGCAAAAGTAAGTTCCTGCTTTTGAGCCTTGATCCAAGCAACTCAGCAGCGTTTTTGGGAAGATTCAAGTCTCTTACCAAATCATTTAGCTCGCCCTGGGAAAACAATTTCGGACTGCTGTCATCTTCAAATTGAAAACTTGACTTGTCATCGGATTCAGGTACAGCACCATCTTCGTCAGAACTTGGAATCTCTTCCAAGGTAGCAGGGGCCTTGGGCACTGGTATTTCGGTCCCATGAGGGATGGGACGAATAGCTGATTGCAGATTGGGGTATGAAATGGACTGCTTCCATTTTGAATTATACCCTCTTACATTACACGAACAAAAGTAACAATCATCACTGTGGTTCTTTTGCTCGCGCCATACCATAGGAATCGCATATCGGAAAGCTTTTTTCTTGCCCTCAAACCAATTTCGAAGGTCTTCAACACATCGTTTGCAGACTTTATGAGGTGCCCAAACTTTATCCTGATCTCCAAGTTTTAAGCCAAAATACGTGAAGTATACTTTTTTTACAAAGTCCGTAATATTAAGTTGTTGCTTTAATACCATATATTCGCCACAAATATGACAGAAACTGTCAGACGAATTCACACACTTCCGCACAGATGACATTGCATTATATTGAACCAAGATCTATAAAACAATGACGAGTTAACACGTAATTGTACCGCGCCACTTTCTACACTATCGAAGCGCGCACGTTCTGGTTACAACGTTTATGTTTGTTAATTAAGCTCACACAGGGCGTTCTTTATTTAGGAAGTAATGATAGTTATGGCCTGTATACATTTAAAAACAGTAATCAAAATAAAATTGTACCTATTTATTTAAGACTTCAAGTTAGCCCAAAAAAACCCTTTTTTATAATAAAATTTTGCGATTTGCAAAATAAACTGACGTTCTGGAATTTTTTGAGTATTTTTTTAGTTTTCAGAACACCTAAATACATAGAAATGAGTTGAAAACATCCAGACAGCATTTTTGTTGCAGACCTGTGTAATCAATTGTTTGACGTGCAGTGTGAGAGCTACCAGGTGTACAAGCATGAAATACTGATTTTTTTTCTAAAAAAACATATTAAATTCGGCAGAACGATAAAAAGTGCTTTATTCAAAGTGTGCTCCATCGCTTGTTATACATTTTTCCCATCTTTCGGACAATTTATGAATACCACGCCAGTAAAAATCTTCCCCTTTTGCTGCGAACCATTCATCGAGCCATTTTTTCACATTTTCGTACGAACCAAAGCGCTGCTCAGCAAGTGCGTGACCCATCGATGCAAACAAGTGGTAATCGGTAGGAGCCAAGTCTGGTGAGTAAGCCGTATGGGGTAGAACTTCCCAGCTGAGTGCTTCCAACGTGTCGCGAACTGGTTTTGCCGTATGTGATAGAGCATTGTCATGAAGAAAAATGACTTTGTGTTGCTTCTTTCGGTATTCTGGCCTTTTTTCAAGCAGCCGACGGTTCAAATCGGTCAATTGTTTCTGGTAACGTTTAGTATTAACCGTTTCCCCAGGTTTTAACAGCTCATAATAGACCACGCCCCTCTGGTCCCACCAAACACAGAGCATCGTCTTTCTGCCAAAGCGATTCGGTCTTGCGGTCGATGTGGATGGTGCGCCTGGGTTTACCCATGATTTTGTGCGCTTGGGATTCTCAAAATAAATCCACTGTTCATCCCCTGTAACTATACGATGCAAAAACGACTTCCTTTTGTACCGAGCGAGCAAAATGTCACGCGTGTTTTTGCACTTTTCCATTTGCCTGTCGTTCAACTCGTGGTACCCAGCTACCGGTCTTCTGAATCTTTCCCATCTCTCGTAGCCGATTGGAAACAGCTTGTTGACTAACACCCAATTGCTCGGCAAGTTGTTTTTGTGTTTGCGAATCATCTTCGTCCAACAATGTTGGCAATTTCACATAATCGTATTTTTTTGGCGGTTTTCCACGTTCATATGTATCTTGCGATGGAGCATGTTCACCATAAGCGTCTCGAAGTAATCGGTATGATTCCACAGCAGTTTTCTTCAAATGAAAACGAAAAATTAATGCTCTCCGTAAATGCTCCTTGTTCGGTATAAATTTCGACATATTGAACACAACACTATGCACACACTTTTCCAATTTATCACTCGTATGCGTCTGATACAACAAAATGGCGCAGTGTCAAATCTTTATAGCACAAACTGCATTGGTGCACCATCTGTTGTCTGAAATTCGCATTTCATACTTGTACACCTAGTAGAATTGTCATGTTGAAGAATGATGCGTCGTTTTCGGTTGTTTTTTCTAATTTCATCGATGACTTCTGGCAAACAAATTATTGTATACCATTCAGCATTAACTGTTCTTCGATTCTCTAAAACAGTGGTTGCAACATTTCCGTATAACCAAAGGAACAAGCAATCATTTTCTTGGAAGTGCTTCGCTAACGAACCAATTTTGTTGGATTCGATTCATCTTGGAACACCCAAACAGTTGATTGTTGCTTAGTTTCCGGCTCGTACGAATATATCCAAGTTTCGTCTCTTATAACGATGTTATACACGGATTTTGCATGTCCTCGGGCGAATTTTTTGAGCATTTTCTGGCACCATTTGATACGAGCCTGTTTTTGCGTTTCGGTCAAATTATGCGAAATCCAACGGGAATAGATCTCTTTTACTGCTAAATGTTCATGCAAAATAATGCCTAAGGATGCCTCTATCTCACGGTAAGTCACATGCTGATTATCTTCAATCAGGTTGCGCACAGCATCGATGTTTTTTGGAATAACAACCCATTTTGGTCGATCTTCACGAAATTCATCTCTGACAGAAGCATGACCATGATGAAATTCTGCAAACCAATTATAAACAGTCTTTTCTGATTGTGATTCATTACCAAAAGTTGAACGAAGCGATTCGAGGCATTGTTGTTGAGTTAGATCTTTACTAAAATCGTAAAAAAATCATCCAACTAAAACCTTTAAGTGCAATTTACATTTGTTCATAAAACTGTTTGTTTAAACACTCGCCGTAAACATTGCCACTATTTTGACAAATGTCAGATTTGTCAAGTGTCAAGTGGTCGTTTGTAAAAACTTAAAAGGCGGCCCTCGTATACTATCCTATTTACAAATTATTGCTCTCACATGTACAGGGTGGTCCAAATTGGACACATTTAAAGGTAAACCCCTTTATCTAAAGGAGATAGACGAAAACTGATGTTGGCGTCTGAGTCTCAATTTTTATGATAAACGCAATGGTGAAAACCCCATATCGAAATCTGCATTTTGTAAAAATGTTTGTAATTCTTTTCCTCTTGAAAATTTTTGATTTCTGTAAAAACATTTTCAAAGCACTTTTTTACGTAGATTTCAACAGGGTAAGTTACATTTTTTTACAACTAATATTTTAATAGTTATTAACGTAAAAATATATTTTTTAAATGGGATACCCTGTATATTTTTCCTTATCCGAATAGAGCTTTAAATTACCATTCTAAAAATATAGCATACTTTATATTTTGCTTAAATCTACTTCACAAAATAAAGGTTTTCAGTTTTTACGCGAGTTTTAAATGCACATTTTGTAAAGTAGCCTTTGGACAGAACGGCCATATGGTTTAATTCAATTGTTTACTAGTAGTTGTCAAATTTTACTTCAGGATCAGTTATTGAATTGTCAAATAAATCGCAATGAAGTTTGAACATTACGAAAAATGGGATATGATAGTGTGTTTCATTCAAATCGGAGAAAATTCGGAAGCGGCAAGTGATTGTACCACGAACGGTATTCAGAGAGGCGTCAACCCTTCAAGGATATACTCGCTCGAATGCGACATAACCTAGTTAATAGTGGCCGGTTTGAAAAGAAACGACCCAAAAATTATGCATCAAACAGGGATAAGGAGTTAGAAGAAATAGTAGTTTTAGGAACTATCGGAAATAATCCCAACACTTCAACCCGACAGTTAAAAGAATTCACTGGACCACCAAGAACTAACGTAAGTCGTACTTTGAAGAAGCACAAATTCAGGCCATATAGGACACGAAAAGTTTGCCACCTTAGAGACGGAGATTTTCAACGGCGTATGGATTTTTGTCAATGGTTTCTGGAGAATTGTAACTATGTTGCGAATTTTTCATTAAATTGCATTTGAACACACGAAGCTTATGCAAGCAATGTAGGTATTTTTATCCGTTACAATTCTTATACGTGGGCCCAAGAAAATCCTCATTTAGTTGTGGAGCAAAGAAATCAAGGCAGATTTGAATTTAATGTGTGGGCAGGAATTTTTAGAGGCAGGATTATAGGTCCATTTATTTATGAAGGAACCCTCACCTCTCAGAGATATTTAGAAATTTTATGGCAGCAAATAGAACCTCTTGTTGACATCAACTGCCGTTAATGGACCTTAGAAATATATTTTTTTTAACACGACGGGGCACCCTCTCATAACGCTGCAATTATCAATAATTTTTTATCGGTCAATTTCGACAATAACTGGATAGTCAACCAAGGTTCGAACCGTTGGCCGGCAAGGTCACCGGATTTAACACCCATGGACTTCTATCTCTGGAGAGGATTAAACGACCTAATTTTTAAATTGCCGACAAACACCAGGCAAGAGTTAGAAGTCGCAGTGATACAAAGTTTTGCAGCTCTCACTCCTCTTGAACTAATCAACTCGGTAAGAAGTGTACAGAAAAGGCGCCGCCTATGTGTAAATGAAACTGGTCGACATTTCGAACATCTCTTATAGAAAATTGTTTTGTTTTAGTTTACTCTACTCAGAATAAATTGTTTTATTGTTGTTTTGTTTTATTTTCTACATAGTCTAAAGGACTATAGCATTTAGTAAATTTCATTGTAGTTATGACTCTTACAGTTACTTCTGGGAATTTTTTTTTACGATTTGACTTCTATCGGTAAACAGTTGATATTGCCGCTCCGTCCAAAGCCTACTTCACAAAATGTGCTTTTAAAACTCGCGTAAAAACTTAAAACCTTTATATTTTGAAGTAAATTTAAGCAAAATATAAAGTGTGTATATTTTTAGAATGGTAATTTAAAGCTCGATTCGGATAAGGAAAAATATACAGGGTATCCCATTTAAAAAATATATTTTTGTGTTAATAATTATTAAAATATTAGTTGTAAAAAATGTAACTTACACTGTTGAAATCCACGTGAAAAAGTGCTTTGAGAATGTTTTTACAGAAATCAAAAATTTTCAATAGGGAAAGAATTACAAACATTTTTCCAAAATGCAGATTTTTGAAAAACACCCTGTATATCTGAAATGGTACTAGATATCGATATGGGGTTTTCACCATTGGGTTTATCATAAAAATTGAGACTCAGGCACCGACATCAGTTTTCGTCTATCTCCTTTAGTTAAAGGGGTTTACGTTTAAAAGTGTCCAATTTGGACCACCTGTACATGGTTTCCTATAAATAAAATAGTTCTTTTAAAATATGAACTGAACTAACTTGAAAACGCATTTAAAAAATACCATACTGTACACTTTCTTATGAAGAGTTTACAACTAGATAGACAGACAAACCAGGAAGTTTTGATATGAAGATCAAAACTGATGGGAAGGGCCAGGAATCCAATCTACAGCTTTGCAAGTGACAGTACGCTTATTTCTTCGCTCGAACATCGGCTACTCATGCAAATATCCGCAGACTTCCTGCTGTCATTTAACCTAACAGAGACCTGGAAGAAATTCTATCTTGGGGGTGATAGAAACTAAGTAGAATTTAACGCTACAAAAACCCAGGCGGAAGTTTTTCCTAAAAAGGTTAACTTTGATGAACCTGACATGGTTATGTTGGGCACTCCATTCCTCTAGCATCGTCACTCAATTGGCTGGGCGTTAGTTTGGGAGCAAATCTGTCTTGGCCTGAACACGTTGCTTCTCAAAAGCTGGGAATATTATTTCGAACTCCACAACAACTGTTAATTCTGTACAAAGCTGAATTTATACCAACGATGGAATACTGCTCCCCTATTTGGGGCTCTGCTCCCAAACATACACTATATTTGTTGAAGTTTATTCAGAAGATAGCTATTTGCCTGATTGGAGACCCGGAACTGGCCAGCAACCTTGATTCCTAGGAACATCGAAAAACGATTGGTGACTTGAGTACATGTATTTTCATGGAAAGCGTTCGATAGATGTAGTCCGCTTAATTCTTCTCAAAGAGGTGCATGCTAGGAATACACTTTGCGCTAATGCTTTACATCTGTATGAAGTTCAGCTTGTCACTCTTCGTACAACCCTTTTCAAGCAGTCTTTTATATGGGCAACCTTTGAAATGATTTGCCCAGGACTGTGTTTCTTACCAAGTACAATTTACAGCGATTCATGACCAACGTGAATCGCTTTTTTTCGCACACGCACATTAGGAATATCCCTGTAGCCCACAAAAAAATAGTTAATTATGGGCAGGATGGTAGACGATTGACAAGGCAGAGGTAGGCCTGGACTACGTTAATTAGTTCAAATAATGATGGTCATAGATAGCAATACCACAGATTTAATATAGAATCGATAGAGAGATGTCTTACCTCTGTATGGTTTCTTTCGTTCTACGTTTGTAATTTTCTTCTCTTCTGTACTTTTTGTAGGTTTTCTTCTAAAGTATGGTGCACTAGTGCTACTAGGACTTACAAGTTGATCTATATTTAGTTGTTCTTCCGAATCATTTTCTATTATAGTGGTGACTGGAGGTTTTGTATAAAATTCTTCTACGTTAACCTGTAAGAAAAATAAACAAATGTAGTATACAATAACCAAAAAGAAAAAAAAAACCGCCAGGTGCAAGTCGGACTTGCGCAATTAGTGTTCCATACGGTGGTGCTTTTGAAATAAAAAAAATTGTTACGGAGGTATAAGATGATCAATGACTTCACAAAACACATTCCAAATGAGTTTTCAACAAAACATGTTTCTGATTTTTGTTGAAAACTGATGACCTTGAAATTTTTGTTTTTTTATTCCAGATAAATTATCAAAGGTAATGCACTCGTGATAATTTTTGTTCAATTTACGCTCTGTGGAGAATATTCCAGAGTTTTGTCAAAATTTTTTGATTAGTACTTTTTGAAATAAAGGGGAGACGAATGTGATTTTTGGTAATTTTTTAAAAATAATATGAAGAAAAGCGTACGCAAGTATTACATTATATATTTTCACTTCTGATTTCACCCACCTTAAATCAAAACTGCTCAGCTCTGATTGGGTCGTCAATTCCTGTATTGGTGTCAAATTTCAACTTTCTTTGTCAAATAGTTTCGGAGAACATCGGGTGTGACAAACGGGCGGATGGACAGACAGAACCAGCTGAGCTTTCATGAACGGCACGTAACCGTCTTATAGAAAAAGTTGTTACGGTTAAATTGGCTGTAACTTTGCTATAATAACATAGTTAATTTGTTAAAGTAACTATTGACACAAAAAAATCTTTTGAGCAGTTTCTTGTGAAAGTTTGATCCTATATTTGTTTCCGAAGGCCAAAAAGTATGTTGCGCAAATTCATTGGTACCATTTTTAGTGTTCCATACCAAAATTGAAAAACGGAACACACCACACGCACTTTGGTGTCTGTCTGTCTGTCTATCACAGCCGATTTTTTCCGAAACTATTTGACATAGAAAGTTGAAATTTGTCACAAATATAGGAATTGATGGTCCAATTACAGCCGTGCTGTTTTGAAAGTTAAATCTCTACTTAAAGGGTTAGTTTTGGAGAGTGAAATCGTAAGTGAAAATTCTTTTTTCAAGATCATCGCTTGGGGTGTCAAATGAAAGCTTGTGAAAACACAAGTTCAAAAATATATTAATTTAAAAAATTGCCAAAAATCGCTGTCCCCCCACGCACAGTAGGGCAAAACACCCGAAAAATGAAAAAGAACCTCTTAAAGTACCTTAGTAATATCAGATACTTATTTGTGGTGCAAATTCCAATGTGTTTTTTCGTGCTGAATCGAATAGAATAATTTTCATGTCAATTGGCTGCATGCTATATCAATTTATTCAATGTTATTACGCATAAAACGTGATTTTATTTAGGTAGGAATCCGAGATCACTGCTTACACACGATTTTTGTATGGAAATAATCTTTAGATATAGTGAACTCTAAATTGCTTATAACATTTTTAATGGTTTGCTGCTAAACCGTTCACCTGATAAAAAAAACATTTATAACATAATTTGTTGGAAATTTATGTCTACAGTAATACCCCGCTTAGCGCGACCCCGTTACGCGCGGTTTCACTATAACGCGAATTTCAAATTTCGCGCTCATGTAGTCATTAACTTCTCTATGGTCGCGGGGGGATCCCCGCTTTCTCTGAATATTCTCTTTGAAGAATTGGGAATTCCCTGTCCTTCGACTTTGTTCTATGGGGATTTCCTCGTTCGTTTCGTGTGTTCATTTGTTCCGTAATGTTAGTTCGGTCGGCTGGCAGTTTTGTTTTAATATTTATTGGAGATACATACATACATAATTTAACCCTACGTTAAAAATGCCGCCTGTAAAGAAAAAAGAGCGTAAAAGCGTCACTTTGGAATTGAAGATGAAAGTGTTAAGAAGAATGGAAAATGGAGGCAAAGCAACAATTGTTGGGAGAGATTTTGGACTCTCAGAATCGACTGTGAGAACGATTTATAAAAATCGGGAAAAAATTAAAATCTCCAGCGAAGGTTCAACACCTATAAGTGCAACAAAACTTTCTCGTTCGAGATCATCTATCTTAGAAAGAATGGAGAAATTACTGTCAGTCTGGATCGAAGATTTGAATAAGAAGAACACACCACTAAGTCAAGATCTCATATGCACAAAAGCAAAATCTTTGTATGAGATGCTGAAAACAAAAGAAGGAGAAGGGAGTGCCACTCCGACTTTTGCTGCCAGCAGAGGCTGGTTCCATCGGTTCAAGCAGCGTTCTAATCTTCACAATATCCACATAACAGGCGAGGCGGCCAGCGCGGACATTCAAGCTGCAGCTGAGTTTCCAGACAAGTTTCAAGACTTCATTAGACGAGAGAAAATTCCTGCTTGTCTCATCTTCAATGTTGATGAGACCGCACTTTACTGGAAAAAAATGCCATCTCGAACATTCATTTCTAAGGAAGAACGTCAAGCCAGTGGTTTCAAAGCTGCGAAAGATCGACTAACACTTCTGCTGGGTGGTAATGCCACTGGTGATTTCAAACTGAAACCTTTACTAGTGTACCATTCAGAAACACCCCGTGCAATGCGAGGCACAGACAAGACAAGTCTACCAGTTGTGTGGCGATCAAACAGAAAGGCGTGGGTTACACGGGAAATTTTTCAAGAATGGTATTCTAATAGTTTTTGCCCATCAGTCAAATCATACTGTGACAGAAATGGGCTTGAACCTAAAGTTATATTACTCTTAGACAATGCCCCAGGACATCCAACCTCACTTGATACGCCCAGAGACTTAAAAGTGTACGTAAAGTTCCTTCCACCAAACACTACGTCAATATTACAACCTATGGACCAGGGAGCAATAGCAAACTTCAAAGCTTATTACCATCGCCGCACTTTTAGCCAACTAATTCATGAAACTGACGGGGAAGGAAGACAGTCTATGCGAGAGTGGTGGAAGTCATACAACATTATGAAGTCTATTCACAACATAGAAGAGGCTTGGAAGGAAGTTAAAATGAGTTGTATGAATGGGGTGTGGCGTAATCTTTGGCCAGATGTAGTGGAAGCACCTAGAAGAATTGTCCAGATGCAGAGACAAGTGCTTGAAGACATTGCTGCAATGATTGAGGGGTCTGAACTTGAAGATGTCACGGTAGAAGATCTCGTAGAACTTGTAGCAACGCACGACGATCCTATTAGCAATGAAGATCTGATCGAGTTACAGAATAATCCTATCTACGATGAGGAAGAACAAGTAGAAGAGAAAGTTTTATCTTCAGGGGAAATACAAAATGCACTTTCAAAAATTTATTCAGGTTTGGACATATTGCAGAGTATAGACAATAATGATGACCGTGTCTTGACCGTGGGTCAAACAATTAAAAACAGTGTTGGGTGTTATGAACGTATTTTACAAGAACGTAAACAAAACGTTACCCAAAAGACAATAGATGTATTTTTCCGTAAAAAATAAGAGTATGTATTGCATAAAGTGTTCTTAGAATTAAAGTGATTGATTAAAATGATTTGTATTTTTTTGTATTAAATTTTGACTATGTTTAATCATAAACCTCGATATACGCGAATTTCAGTTAACGCGATTTTTTTCGGAACGTATCCCTCGCGTAAAGCGGGGTATTACTCTATATGTTATTTGTAGTTTATTTTTGTATGGGAATGCTTTTATTGAAAAGTGCGGAATTTTCAAGTTATAAGCGAAAAATTGAAAAAAAAAGAGGATTTTTCACTGTTTTTTTGCATTTCACTCAAAACTCACAACATTTACGAGTTAGCAAAGTTGAAATTCGGATTCAGCACCCCAAAAAACATCAAGAACAGTTAAGAAAAAACTTTTATATATATATATTTTTAAATGACCACTTTTGTTCCCTGTTTAGAGCATTCGGTGATATTCGGTGGGTTCTTTGCGGGAAATTGAACCTCATAGTACCCACTATCTAAGCAAATAAGAGGTTCTTTGGAGGCAAGTGGAGCTAGTCTTAAAACTCAAGGAAAACAACAACTATCCCTGTACTTCCATTTTCATGGAAGTAAAAAAATTTATGTCTATATGTTATTTGTAGTTTATTTTTGTATGGGAATGCTTTTATTGAAAAGTGCGGAATTTTCAAGTTATAAGCGAAAAATTGAAAAAAAGAGGATTTTTCACTGTTTTTTGCATTTCACTCAAAACTCACAACATTTACGAGTTAGCAAAGTTGAAATTCGGATTCAGCACCCCAAAAAACATCAAGAACAGTTAAGAAAAAACTTTTATATATATATATATATTTTTAAATGACCACTTTTGTTCCCTGTTTAGAGCATTCGGTGATATTCGGTGGGTTCTTTGCGGGAAATTGAACCTCATAGTACCCACTATCTAAGCAAATAAGAGGTTCTTTGGAGGCAAGTGGAGCTAGTCTTAAAACTCAAGGAAAACAACAACTATCCCCGTACTTCCATTTTCATGGAAGTAAAAATCGATAATATAATATATACGGTAATGTACGCATGTTCGCTGCACGATTGCTTAATTTTGACAAGTTACGTGAAGAAAAAAAAAAACATTGTAAAACGTTATAAGCAGTTTAGAGTTCTCTATCTCTAAGGAACATTTCCATACAAAAATCGTGTGTAAGCAGTGATCTCTGGTTCCGGCTACTTTGGGGGCCTTTTTTTGATTCTTTCGTGAAGGCCATTGGAAAAAAAGCTTGTAGAAGTAGGAACATTTGGGATTTAAACTACTATAAAAATACTAAGTTGGGAATATGGAATCTTTGGCACAATGATACTACTCAGTATATATCACCACTACACCAAACCAAACACTTTATTTTTGCACTCGACGCGCGTTTCGCTAACCATGTTAGCTTCATCAGGAGCGATGATTGACTAAAGCTAATCTACAAATCTACCCTATTTATATTTAGCCTAACCCTTGAATTACTCAGGCTGAACTAATGGCATAGGCAAGGCCATCAGTTCCGGTCAAGTAACCAGTAGAGGGTACTATAAGGAATAGGCCCTTTGTCTTTATTTAAACTACTTTTACATTTTATAATTTCCATACTTTCGTATGTGTCCAACAATCTCCTATCAGATACATTTTTTATTAATCTTAGATTATCTAATGTTACAATATGATCAGCTTCAAGGGCACGTTCGGCAATGCTAGACTTTTCTGTTCTACTGTATTTTAAGTGTGCTAAATGTTCTTTAAATCGTGTTTTAGTTGACCTTTTAGTTTGCCCAACATACTTTTTTTCACAATCATTACAACTAATTTCATAAATTCCACTTTTCTCACAATTAGGAATCTTATCTTTGGGATTTCCTAAGATATGCCTCAGATTGTCTGATGACCTATAGACTAAGGTGAGGCCTACATTATTAAATACCTTATTGAGTTCCTTGCTATATTTCGGATTATATGGTATGGAGACATACTTGGTGTTATTTTCTTCGCGTGTAAAAAAGGTGGAATTCTGAATATTAAACCTAAACTTGTGTCTATTTATTAGCTTACTTACTAAGTCATCGTCATAACCATTAACTCTAGTTATATTTCTAATACGATTCCTTTCTTTATCTATCTATCTATCTATTCAGAGGGAAAGTGACCAAACGATGAACTAAAAAATGTAATGAGGCTAATTTGTGTTGTTTGCAATAATTCATTTCATCGCTTCCAGGTTTTTGTTGAGTTGAACGACCTCCTGAGTAGCTGATGTCCAAGCATTCAAAGTGAATGAAGAGATAAGCGTACTGTCATCTGCAAAGCTGTATATTGGATTTCCGGTCTTTTACAACAGATCGTTAATGGAAATTGATCATTGTATATAATTTTTATTTTAAAAGCAATCAACGTAAGGAACACTAATTGCTCAAGTCCAACTTGCACTTGACCGATTATTTGAAAACTCATTTGGACTGTGTTTTGTGAAATCACTGATCATTTTATACCTCCGTATCAAAAAATTTTATTTTAAAAGCAATCACGGTACGGAACACTAATTGCGCGAGTTCGACTTGCACTTGGCAGGTTTTTTTCTGTAACATTATTGCGGGTTTTTGTTTATTTTTCGGTATATTTCCATGTTTAAACTGAACTTACCTCTCCAGAACCTAATGGTGTATAAGCTTTTACGACCATTAGTGCCTTAGGATCCCTCTCAACATCTTTACTAATGACATTAATTAGATTTTGTTGATCTTGTCTAGTTATGTTATCAAGGATATCTAAAATTTCACCTCTCGTTAGCCTGGGTAAATTTGGATTATTCTTAATGAGTCCTTCGACTTCTCTGATGGTTACCTCAGAGTTTTCACCCTTTAAAAAAAAACAAGAAAATTATGAAGGAGAACCCCTTTAAAATGAATTACTGTATTCAAAATGATTTCGGTTACGCCTCCAAATTAGGAGACTATATTTGCTCAAACCAAGTCTCCAGAAATGCAAGATTTTTTTTTAATGGACAGAAACAAACTTATGTGTTTACTCTTACCGGTACATGGTCACTTATTGATCTTTGGACTTTTGGAGTATTTTGAAGGGCGTTAACTTCCTCTGGAGAAGAATAATCCGTAACTTCGGGAATTTTAATATTTTGGGGTAAAGCTGATGCCGTACTAAGGACCAATAATAAATTTATCACATTCCAGTTCTGAAAATAAAAGAAAAAAAACTATATATATATATATATATATATATATATATATATATATATATATATATATATATATATATATAAATCTTTTTCATGTATCTTGGGTTTTGGTTCATCAAATGAATATCTTTGAGTTCTTTTGAAATTTTTTTTATTATCTTGACGTTTCGCCCCTGGTTTTGGGCATTTTCAAAAAACAGTTTTATTTTACCATGTCTGGAATTAAAATTAAAAATACATTACAGTCTTGCTTTAAATTATAATAATAACATTGGTTATATACATATATATATATATATATATATATATATATATATATATATATATATATATATATACAGTGCGACCTCGATAATCCGGACTAATTAAAACCGCCGTGATTCGAATTAGTAAATAATTCGAATTACTGAAGCAGGACATTATTTATATTAAAAAACGAATCATTTAATACGAAACAACTAAAAAATAGTACATACATAGAATAATATTTAAAATAGAAGCATTACTTTTCAAGTTTTATCTTATTTAAAAAAAAAAATTGTAATTTTTGTTTGTTTGACCCTTCTCTGGTTCATCATAAAAGCAATTTTTTTTAATCTTTGAAGTACAAGAACATCACTTAGACGGATATCATTTTCTTCTGCCCATCTCACGCACACATTGAAACTTTTAACTACCTCATCATTCTTCAAAGTGTTCTTAACAGTCTGGTTTGTATTAGTATTTAACTCTGAACCTTCATTATCACTCTCGTGTTGTTCATCTGTATCATCTATGTCTTTCAGTGGTAACAAATCTTCATCATTTTCAAGCCAATTACATATTTCCACGTTCGTGAGATTCTGCTCAGTGAGAACATTCAGCATATCTGAAACATGTTAAATATTTACGAATTGACCAAAAAAATACTAAAAGAAAAATTTCAGGCTTTACCTTTCATTTCTTCATTCGTGGAAAGCAAATTATGCCGCAGTTCACTCAGAGGAATCAGATCTTCAGCATCATATTCAGTGTCTGGGTTGGTATCTGCCACATAAGCCATAATTTTGTGCCAGCACTTTTTCAAGACTTCAGTGGAGACTTTTTCCCATGAATTGCATAGTAGACATACAGCCTCTTTTAGGTTAATGCTTTTTAATAACCTAACAAGATTCTTTTCATTATTTGATAAAATATGGGCTAAAAGACTTTTCCGATAAAATAATTTTGTCAGTCTGATTGCATTCTGGTCCATAGGCTGCAAAAGTGCAGTACAATTTGGTGGAAGAAATAATGTTGTAAACTGTCCATCCTTACTAGCCAGCTCTTCTATAGTTCCATGGCTCAAAGCGTTATCAACGATTAGCAGGGTTCTTTCAGGCAAGTTGAGACTTCTTAAATGACTTTTGACTTGACGAATAAAAGAATGATGAAACCAGTCTAAGAAAATTGCTGTAGTCATCCATGCATTGGCAGATGATTTGTACTCAACAGGTATGTTCACATTTTTAAAAGCCCTCCGATTTTTTGCCTTTCCTTTCACTAACAACTTTAATTTTTGTGATCCATCAGCATTGCAACATGTTAGAAAGGAAACGTGTTCTTTGTTTATTTTTCGACCTGATGCGGTCTTTTCCTGAGAACGAACCAGCGTTTTTTCAGGCAACATTTTCCAATACAGAGCTGATTCATCTGCATTGTATATTTGAGTAGGTCCAAGGTTTAATTCTTTTATCTTATCTGCGAATAAAGTAGGAAAGGATCGACGGCACTTTCATCATTGGATAGTTTTTCGCCACAAACTTTTAAAGCACGCAGACCATGTCTTTTTCTGAAGTTAGAAATGCAGCTCTAAAATTATCATTCCCGTAGGTTTCAGTGTAAAACTGTCTTGCTTTGCCTGATAAAATTTCCTAGGAAATTGGGACGTGCATTGATCGTTGCGTACAAAACCATGTATACAAACGAGTTTCCATTTCTGGATATTCGGTTTTTCGTAAGGTTTTTCTGACGCCTTGACCGGAATCACATTTGGAAATAAATCTAAAAGAAGTTACATGTCCATAGTGAATGTCCAAAATTATCTTTAAAATAAATCATATATACGTACCTCTTGATTTTCCCTTGCTTCTTTTTTATATCTGAAATTGTGGATGTTTCTACTGCGTATTCATTTGACAACACTTTTCCGCTTTTACCAAGAACTAGTCTTTCTAATATATCGGATTTTTGTTTTTATTGTTAGTGTAATATGTTTACTTTGAGAAGGTATTTTAATATGTAGGTATATATACGTAAAAAAAAACGTTTACATACTTATATGAACCACATAAAGTAAAATAGACGTAGGTATGTTGTACTTGTGACAATAAACAAACAACTACAAAGTCCTTAAACCTTTAGACGCAATGCGTTGTAGGTAAATCAAAGGCACCTACAGTGGTGTGAATCTCAGATGTATTAGACTGAAAGTTAGGGGAATCCCCTCACTATCGATTTCAGTTTTCCCATGTAGTTTAAATTAAGTAGATGTCTAAAAACGCAGGTCCGGATTACCTAGTACTATCAAATCCGGATTATAAAGTACACAATGCAATAAAAATGTTTGTCCGGATTATTAAAGAATCCGGTTTAATGGAGATCCGGATTATCGAGGTGGCACTGTATATATATATATATATATATATATATATATATATATATATATATATATATATATATATATATATATATTTATTCAGGGTGTCCCAAAAACTAACGTATTTCCTTCTTAAAAAGGATCTTTTGATCCGTCTTGCACTTCCCGTGACACTGATTTCTGGTGCGGCTTCATTAATGCGTTTTCTTTACATAATTCGTTTGATTTATTTATTAGTTTTGCATAGACTTTCTCCTTTATGCAACCCCAGTAGAAAAAATCTAATGGATTTAAATCCGGTTACCGGGGAGGTCACAAAATTTGACCAAGACTGCCGATTCATCTCTGTGAATAAGCATGGGTTATTGAGTATTACGTAACAATAGTTAGAATCTTAGAATATGGAAATTTGTAATTGTGGCACTCGATAAACTGATCTAAGGTGTAGATTTTCACGAAATTCATAAAAGTGTCAGTATCTCGAAATTTAACGATTTTTCACTAAGGTTATATTTATATATTCTGGTGAGTTATAAGCTGGCCTCTTAGCCGAAGGGAATACATTGATTTTTGGGGAATGGTGCGACGTTCGTGTTAATTTTTTAATTTTTGTGCAAAATGCCACGCCGATCAAAGGAAACAGTTGCAAGCACTTTGTCAGCTGACATTCGAGTCTTGGCTTTCACTGGGGCTACCTCATCTTTCTTTCATCACTCCATACTGGCGTGTTTTGACTCGGGCGTATAGTAGTGGTAGGTTACGATGCAATTTAAAAATTCGCCCCGTTCTTCCGCAAATCGTGCTGAGAGGCGCTCACAGATCTGCAAACGTGCCAATTTCTGTTCTTCAGTTAAAAGACGAGGCACCCATCGGGAAGACATTTTACGGGATCGTAGATCTTTTGTGATGATGGGTTGGGTGCTTCCATAATTATATATCGACTTTAGAAGGCATTTCGGAAACTGTCAAAAGTCGGTCGCCCTCAATAAGGTTACGAATGGTGCGACGGTATTGCTCGTCCGTGGACGACGATTTTCGACCTCTTCACAGCCTCCCATGAAGTCCTTATGCCAGCCGATCTCACGAGCTCTTGACAGTGTGTTTGATCCCCGAAATGTGCCTTGAATTTCCACGGAATTTCGGTCGGTTTCATGACTTCACGAGTAAGAAATTTAATAATGACGCGTTGTGTAATCGAAGGGTGCACGTCTCGCTCCGACATCGTGAGGTGTACTACTGAATGCACCTGGCGAGGCCACTCAATCGTTCTCTCCACTCCTAACAAACACAATCCACATTGGTAGAAGCGGCGGCCCGCTCCAAATGATACTAAGCGGTCAGATTATATTTGATGCACCCTCATATATATGTATGTATATACATATATATATATATATATATATATATATATATATATATATATATATATATATATATATGCAAAGGTCTTGATCCGGGAATAGAGTACATCGATTCGTTTGTTATGCTCTGTGTAGAATTTTGTTTTCTTTTCGTCAAGGTATTATGTAGCATTTGAAGATGCCAAGTAAGAGTGGCAAGATTCCGTCACGAATCTTACTACCGGACGGATGTATTCACATTTCTTAATCTGTGAATCACAACGAAAACCTACAAGCCTCCGCATATTTACATTAAAACGTGATCACAGGGCTGATTTGAGCACTGGATAGCATTTGAACGAATAAGTCAAATGTATAGTGCTGTCATACCTTCAAAATTTAAAAAAATCCTTGATTCACTGCATTTTTCAATATCCGTAAAAGTCAAATTTAATGATGTGCATAGTTTTAGCTAAAGAGAAGAAACGACATTATATTTATAATAAAAAGTTTAAAAAAAGAGGAAAAAAACCTTTGCAAATAAAAAAAACAAATTTTCATTGTGGGAATCCTATTCTACTGAAAATGAATATTTCTGAATAAATGGTTTTTCTTCTTCTTCTTTAATCTAGGCATAATCGCCTTGTATTACCGTCTTTACCTAGCTCATATTGGACAGGTCTCACCAATATTTTCGGCGTCTACATATGCTTCCCTTTCTTATGGGTGACCTTTCTCTCATGATGTTAACCATTTTTTTCTCCTGTCTATTATTATTACTCCTCTTTCGATCGAACAGAATTATTTTCGTTCGACTATTTGCTTTATTTTTTATGTTCCCAGACGGATTTCCATCGCATACGTTAATACAGGTCTAATTGTGGTCTTGTAATTCCGGAATTTTTTTTCAATACTTAGGTTGTTTCGTCGTCTGTGCGGCTTCTTCTTCTTTTCAACCTGCTCTCATCCACTCCTGTATGTAGGCTTTTTCCAAATCTTTCCATCTTTCCCTGTCCATAGCCGTTCTATTACAATTTTTTTCTGCGATATTCTGGATATCGTCTCGCCACCTTCTTTGAGGTCTTCCCATACTCTTCTTACTCTCCCTGGGGCGCCAGTAGCCCCATCTATGGTTGTTCTCTCTCGTTACGTGGCCAGCCCATCTCCACTTTAGTTGAGCCGCTGTTTCCAGAGCATCGGTTAGCCGTGTTCGTCTCCGGATTTTCTCACACGACTCATATCGTATCGTTTCAAGACCGTACGTGAAAACTGACAGTACACACGACTCGTACGTTTTTCTTTTGAGGTTTAGAGGGATATCTCGTGATCTGAAAATAAACCCGAGTTTACCAAAGGTTGCCCAACCAAGATCCACTCTTCGAGAAATTTCTGCTGTTTGGTTCTCCTATTAG
This sequence comes from Pachyrhynchus sulphureomaculatus, assembly GCA_019049505.1. Taxonomy (NCBI): domain Eukaryota; kingdom Metazoa; phylum Arthropoda; class Insecta; order Coleoptera; family Curculionidae; genus Pachyrhynchus; species Pachyrhynchus sulphureomaculatus. The sequence continues at coordinate 18,633,310 of CM032449.1, read as the reverse complement.
TATTTTTTTGTCCGAGGTATATATATTCGGATGTTTTCTAATGCCCGATTTTCGATGGAAATCATTATTTGCTCTGGGCTCATTATCTTTGTCTTGCTCAAGTTCATTTCGAGTCTGACTCGAACGATGCATGATGCAGTTCTTCCTACATAGCTGTTTATTAATCGCGTGTACTACCGATTAGAACGATATCGTCCCCAAATCTTAGATGATTAAGTCGTGTTCCGTCTATGTTAATCCCCTTATTTTGCCAGTCTAAGGTCTTAAAAACGTCCTTCAGTACCAGTGTGAACAGTTTTGGTATCTCCTTTGCGTACTCTTTTTATCGGAATTTTTGGGTCCTTCACGTTTTCATTTACTAGTGTTTTGGATATACGCATTATCACAGATATATTTAAAAAGAGTCGAGTATCTGGTGTCTATCCTAGCGTTATCTAGGGCTCTTACGGCTTAGTTTCTCAAAAATGTTGAGTTTCGAATTGTGAAGTGTGTATATGTGAATCAAATGCCCGGCAATAGTCAACGCGTTCAACAAGCATTATTACGGTAGTGTTTCGATCTATTTAATTATTTTGTTGATTGCAAACGAGAGAGACTAGAAATAAAGCAGTGTGTAGTGTTAGAATTAATACAATAAGTAAAAAATTTGGAGGTTTATGAGAATAATTCTGTGAAATTGTATCAAGCTAACGAAACGATAAGCGACGACCTTGATCGTTTTACGGTTTACGGCGATAAGAAGTATAAACAACAGTTTTTTCTTTTTCTCTCGTGTTTGAAAATGGAATATATGAAGGACACACGTAAAGTTTATAACAGAAAAACAATGGATAGCGATGACTATACCTCAGGAGACTCGAAAAGAGGAAAGTCGAAGAAAAAGAAGAGCCAATGGGATTATTCAAGATGAGTAAAAAGCTGATAAGAACACCACAGAAATAGAAAAACGAAAGAGTAGATAAGATAGACAATTTAATAGAAATGATCAGAGAGCTAATGTCAGATATAAAGGATATAAAACAAGATCAGAAGAGATACCAACAAGAGTTGAAGGAACTAAGAAAGGAGAATGAAGTATTAAAAGAGGGAAAATAAGATAATTAGAGAAAACATGAGAAGTATGGATTTGAAGATGAGTAGACTGGAAAAAAACAACGTAAGGAATAATATTGTAATATCGGGAATGAGATTTGAAGTGGCCAACCAGATCTGAAAATGGGTGTAGAACATTTCATGGAGAGGAGTATGGATACAAAAGTACAGATTAAAGATGTGATAAAAATAGGAGCGACTATATACAAGATAGAACTTGGAAGCACGGGAGATACAGCAGCTGTAATGAAAAATAAAAACAAACTGAGAAGCCTAAGAGAGAGAGTTTACATAAACAACGTTTTAACAAAAGATAAATGGGAAATTCAAAAGAAATTGAAGCATACAGCAGAGACCGAGAGAAAGAATGGAAAAAGGGTGAAAATATGATATCAAAAAATCATAATCGAAGGTAGAGAATATAAATGGGACATTGAGGAAGAAAAACTGAAAGAACAAACAAAGAATACTACGACTATGAAGTCAAAAGACTGAGAAAAAGGAGAGAGATACGTAGATTGACGACGACCCTGGCAAAGATAAAGTATACGGAAGAGAGGACTAGTAAAATAAATACAAATAAGAAGATAATCAAAGTAATAGATAGGAAGAAAGAAATGGGAAATAATTATCGAATTATTAGCTTGAGAATACGGAATAATAGGTACTAACGGAAAACTATGACAAATAGATGTGTTCTCGTATTTGCTGAACCTAGCCCAGCTGATGAGCCGTGATACGGCGAAGCGCGTCTTGGGATGGTTCAGCAAATACGAAGAACACTTTTGGTGACTTCTAAAAATGCGAGTCTTTTCGATTCGTCTTTAGTTGTTATATCAATGCTGCCATCTATGCCTTCGAGCGGTAAGCTCGAGAAAGGTGCGTTTCTGCAATAAGTGCCAGCCGTGCTGTGCCGCTCTGCTTGAATAGACTTTGTAAGTCGCCGACAGAGTGCAGTATAAGCAACTATTTGGCGTAGTTTTCCGTTAGTGCCTGGATAGGGGCTAAAAATGTGTTCTCGTATTTGCTGAACCTAGCCCAGCTGATGAGCCATGATACGGCGAAACGCGTCTTGGGATGGTTCAGCAAATACGAAGAACACTTTTGGTAACTTCTAAAAATGCGAGTCTTTTCGATTCGTCGATTAGTTGTTATACCAATGCTGCCAAATATGGAAAAGACAGATATAGAATAACTCAACTCCATGGATGTTACACTCCTAACAAAAGGGGTAGAAAAGCATAAGGATTAAGTAAGGAAGGATAAAGTTACAGTCCCTGGCTAAATTATTAGACGCACTGTATTTTTTTTAGTAATTTTATGTTTCTTAAGAGTTTTTATGCAATAATGGTATATTTAAACTACAATATTATTGATTTTTATTTAAAAGAATTGTTGTAGACTACATATTTGTATTTATTTTTAACATATGGCAACACTGTGTTGACAAAGTGATACATGAACGTAAATAAGTACAAACCTGTATCAGTCGCGATCGGAATCGAGTCAGGTACGGACGTGTTTCTGTGGCTTTATGGACTGTGATTGTTTGTTTAACAGTTTTATACTACTCAGTTATTAGTTTATTTTGTATGCAGTGTTTTAAAAAAGTAATTGGACTATTTTCATTATGGGTAGAAAAGGCGATCTTTCACCACGTAAAAAAGCTGAAGTGAAGGCCCTTGTGATTGCGAAAACATTTACAAACCGAGAAATATCACGAAGATTGGAGGTTTCTGAAGCTAGTGTACAACGCATAAAAAAGAAAATTGAGTCAGGGAAGGAATTAAGCCCGAAAAGAAAGAAAAGATGCGGTAGAAAACCAATTTTCACTCCACGGTCAGAGAGATGTTTGAAGAAAATTTGTATAGAAAACAGATTTGCTACCACAAAGGTAATAAAATCACAACTCCAGTAAATGTTTCTGAGCGCACTGTTCGAAGAAAATTGAAAGAATTAGATTTTAAGGCCTGTCGCCCCGCCAGGAAGCCCAAGTTAACAGCTGCAATGAAAGCAAAGCGCCTGAAGTGGGCCAAACAATGGCAAGACAAAGATGTGGACTTCTGGAGATCGGTAAGAAGATACAGCAATTTAATCAATAATTGATACATTATTATCATTTTCAGTTAAATAAAGCAAATAAACATGGAAGTTTATATATTTTTCCTATTTTTGACAGGTCTGCTTCAGTGACGAAAGCACATTCGAAATTTTGCAGAATAAAGCTCAGTATGTGCGTCGTCGTCATGGAGAAAAGTTTCATCCTGATTGTGTCGTCCCGACGGTTAAACATCCCACCAAAGTGATGATTTGGTCAGTCATCAGCGGCAAGGGCACTGGACGTCTGACGTCGTCAAAGGAATAATGAGGCAAGATCAGTACAAAGAAGTATTACAAAATCGGTTGATTCCGCAGCTCAGAGAATGGTTTCCAAATGGGGAACCATTCACTTTCATGCAAGATGGAGCTCCCTGCCATACTGCTCGGTCTGTTAAAGCTTTTTTGGCAGAAAAAAATATCCCTCTGTTGGATTGGCCCTGATATGAACCCCATTGAAAATGTGTGGGAGCTGATGAAAAGAGAGAAGTGGCTAAAGATGTGATTACCAACAAAACCCAGCTCCTAGAAAAGATTATTCATGTGTGGAATCATCATCCTCAAATGCAGGAGACAGTACAATCTTGCATTGATAGCATGCCGCGCAGAATTAAAGCTTTGATAGCGGCTAAAGGTGGCTCAACTAAATATTGACTTTTACTAACATTAATTTCACTTTTCTTTAAAACTTAATAAACTTATGCTTTTCTAAATTAATGCTGTTTTATTTATGTCAAATAAATAGGTAATTGATTGGATAATATAAAAATAAAAAACAAATCAATTTAAAATAATAAAACGGTACAATATCACTCGGTAATTAATATTTTACATGAAATCTTGCAGTGCGTCTAATAATTGGCCAGGGACTGTATATGGAAAATTATACACAACGGTGGGTGAAGCGGCAGGTACAGGGCAGTATTAAATAATTTTAAACCTCCCAAGTAACCTTGCTAAATTTCTTTTAATGCCTCTATATATAAAGTTTTGACCAGCATTATGCTGTCAAATATTCATTTCCTGCAAACTATAGAAAGTGGTTATAGGTTTTATTTTACGACTTGTAACCTGTTTTAATGTATTACAAGCACGCTTTGCCAAAGTTGTATTATTGCATAAACTTAAACAATTTTAATGACTATTAACTGTGCTCTTATTTGCCATGACTTGCTTCACTGTACGATAAAATCTTTAATAGTTCTTTTATACAATCGCTAGACGCAAAAGAAGGTTTTTTTTGTTTTTGTTTTCATTATGCACTTTTTTGTCAGCAAGCTCTTATGTATGATCCAGTTATTTCCGGCTTGGTTACGGAGGTCAGTTAAGAGTATAGTGGGGACCGGGTTGCCAACCATAGTCTTTTATAATGTAAAAAAATTCTCCTTATTTATGTCAATTCCTTAAAATTATTTCACTAACTAAAAACATTTTGTACTCAAGAGAAGATAAACTATCAAGGATAACTAAAAACCAGTGGAGTACCCCCCCACCCCCCCCCCAAAAATTGTAACCCTGTCTTATGTAAAAAGTTACTTTACTTCACTTCCATGCCACACCGCTAAAAAAACCGAATGGTTGTCTGTTGCCTTGTAATAAAACTTAGTGCAGGTAAATGCTGTAAAATTTTCATGATTTTTGGAAATTTTTGGGTACGGCTTGGAAATCGATAAATTTTTCATGATTTCTGGAAATTTTTTAGTACAGCTTGGAAATCGATTTAGCTAATTTGAAACAGTGCCAACGGAATGTAAACGAGTTTTCTCAGCCTAATTTTGACCGTAAGGGCACTTTTCTTCTATTTTAGTGCAGTTTTTCACATTTTAACGCTTCCGGCTCACTATTTCTTAAATAGTGTGTTCGTTGTTATGCGACAAAAAAAATTCATTTTACTCGTCATAAAATTACCTAAAAACTGTGTAGATTGCATTAAAAAATATTAAGTACATAATCTACAAAAAGTATTTATTATGGCAAATTAAAAAATGATTTTTATGGGTAAGTTCCGTTCAATTCAATATTACGGCTTCAAATTATAGGAACATATAGCTTTTATACAGCGAAGTCTGCTTATACCGAACCCGTTTATAGCGAATTTCTGATTAAAACGACCTATTTTATATGCACGAAAAAACTTCCATAAGACCAATGCAAATTTTTATCGGTTATAATTTCCGGATAAAGCGAACCAAATTTGGATGTTTTGTGTCTGTTTATAACGAACTTGCCACTCCCTGTGCTCGATGTGGCGCGACTTGATCTAGGGAATTTACCGAAACTCGCTGGGAAACCCTATTCTACTTGTTTCCGCCGCGTGGCTAGTTCGAGCAGTATTATTTTCAGTTCACTTGTTGTGTTATGCGGTTCTAATACATATTTGATCAAAGTAGCAAATCTACGGTTTCTACTATATGGAAGAAGAAGCTAGGAATCTTATCAATCTATGATAAAAGAAACTTTAGTTGTAAAAAAGTAAGAAAATCTACACGTGACCAAGTCGATAAAGGACTCCTTAAATGGTTTAGTCAAAAACGACATGCACATGTCGGCTATTCTTTACAAGAGAAAGCTAGTGAATTGGTAAGGAAAATAGAGAACACCGAGTTTAACTGTTCTAGAAGTTGGATTGAATGATTTAAAAAGCGACATAATATGAGTGAGGGTAAGATAGTAGGAGAAATTGTAGGAGTGGATATGATGTTGTAGATCAGTGGTTGGCTAGTGTATAGCTAGAAATTCGAGAAAGTTATGAATATGTGGAAATTTTTAATGCGGATGAAACGGGTTTATTTTACAAGATGACTCCTGATAAGATATTAAAGTTTGTTGGAGAGAATTGTGCTGGTGGAAAATTATCAACTAAGTTGGGAATGTGGAATCTTTGGCACAATGACACTACTCAGTATATATCACCACTACACCAAACACTTTATTTTTGCACTCGACGCGCGTTTCGCTAACCATGTTAGCTTCATCAGGAGCGATGATTGACAGTCAATCATCGCTCCTGATGAAGCTAACATGGTTAGCGAAACGCGCGTCGAGTGCAAAAATAAAGTGTTTGGTGTAGTGGTGATATATACTGAGTAGGAAAATTATCAAAAGTAAGGATTACTGTGTTGGTAACTGCAAATATGTCTGGAACAGAGAAAAGAAAATTGTTTCTTGATAGGAAAGTCCGCCAATCCCAGGTGTTTTAAAAACAAACATTTACCAGTAAAGTACAAATCAAACAGTAAAGCCTGGATGATATCAGAAGTTTTTAAAAACGAACTGATCGAATGGGACAAAGAATTAAAATTCATAAATAGAATAAATTGATTGACAACTGTCCAGCGCACTCTGAAGTTGATCTACAGCAAATAAAATCAAGGAATATATCACACAGTCTTTAAAATGTCATTATAGAAAGATTTTACTTATGAAAATGTTAGAGATGGTCGATAAAGGTACCATTTTTTCTGTAACTCTCTTGGACGCTATAAACTTTATCCAATGGCTTGGCTTGGCAGTGGATTGAAAAACATCGAGAAGATCCTACTGATTGTCTAGAATTTGTTTACGATGCTGACATTCAACAAAGTACAGTGGAAATCGAGATTAAAAAGATGTTTAATCACTTTAATTTTGAAGAATATGTATGTGCTGATAATGAATTAATGACGAGAGCGATAATGACGATGAAGACGAGCTTGGAGAAGAAGATAATATTTATGTTCCATCCATTTCAGAAATGACTAAGAAAATAACTGAAACTCGCAATTTTTTGGAATCTCGTAAAGTTCCTGAACATATATGAAGTAGTTTAATTATATAAACACCATTCTTTTTCAAGTAAAATTGTACAAACAAAATTACTGATTTTATTGTATAAACTACGTTTTTTAATATTTTCGTTTATACTCGTATATGTACCAACATCATAATATTAACTTTAGTGTGACTTGTTTTATTTTCCTTTGAACGTTTTCTTTTAATTTAATAATTATTATTATTCATTTTTCTAAGCATTAGCGCCTAATCTAAATAAAAAAGTAGTGAAAAATGATATTAGATTTTGTTTACTGTTTGTAACGACCTTTGGATATAGCAAACCATTTTTAGTGATTTTTTGGAGTTCGTTATAAACGGATTTCACTGTATTAAGAAAAAAGTGTTATTAAAAAATTCGCATTTTAATCCAAATCTTATTATGGATTTATCTTGTGGGCAAAAGGTCGTAGGAAGCTTTTTTTTAATATGTAAAATTTTATGCTTTTCAAGATAGTTAAAAGGAAAAATAAAGAATATTCAAAAAAACTTAGTTTTTTCGTGCAAAAAAGTTGAACTCGATGCACTACTTTATATAAACATTGCAATGGTTTGAATTGTGCGAATTGCGAAGATACTGCAGAAATATCCTTGCAAGATCTAGATGTGAATGATGAGAATGAGCTGATTGAAGATTATGATCAGTCATAATCGTTGACAGATGAATTTACAGAAAATTTTTCCTATGACTCATCTTTATTAATTTTAGATTGTTCTATCGATGAAAGTGAGTTAGACAGCGCCAACCTTTTATACTCGGGCGAGTATGAATCCGATTCAGATAATCAATCGTATCATTTTGAATATAGCAGAAAACAAGCTCGAGCACATACGCTATTGAACATAAATGATTTTTTTAAATTATAAATATTGTATCTGTGATAATTTTAGTAAATGTATTAATGTATTAATGGTTTATCAATAAAAGTTTCTGTGATCTAAATCATAATTTTATCGTAAAATAGGTAGTATTTGTTTTAAAATCACTTTTTCATGTTATATTGAAGATAAAATATTGAATATAAATAAAGAGAATCAACCAGACCTTTTTTTGAACAAAAGCGAAAAAAATTCAATTTTTCGTAACGAAAAAATTGAAAAATAAGATAGTTTTTTTATATATTCCTTATTTTTCTTTCTAACCATACTGAAGAGCATAAAATTTCGCATATTTTTCTTAAAAAAAAAACTTCCTGTGACCTTTTGCCTACAAGAAATATCCGTAATAAGATTTGGACTAAAATGCTAATTTTGACAAATCCTCTTAATATTTTTCAATATAAATTTGGCACACTTTTTTGTTACTATAAAAGCTATATGTTCCTCTAATTTGAAGCCGTAATAAAAAAACATTTTTCAATTTGCCGTAATAAATACTTTTTTTTAGGTTATGTACTTAATATTTTTTTAATGCAATCTACGCAATTTTATGACAAGTAAAATGACTTTTTTTTGTCGCATAACAACGAAGAGAAGCTGAGACCTTTAAGAAATAGTGAGCCGAAAGAGTTGAAATGTGAAAAAATGTACTAAAATAGAAGAAAATTGGTCTTGCAGCATTTGCATCCACTATTATATTTATTAGTGTTCATAACCGAGTAAATGTGGTTAATGTAATGTATTAAAATATGTATAGCCTGTCCCAAAATATAAGATCCCTGTTCGGGAAAATTTGGCAAAAGGGAATTTTGAAACCAATTTTCAAAAAGTTCTGCAGGCGTGTCTTCGTGATAATCCAAACTAGAAGCTTTTATGTTTTTTTGCAGCTAATAGTAGACAATTTGAAACTCAGCCCTTTTCAGATCCAGCATGCAAAATGGTTATTCGTTTACCTTTATTTGAAGATGCGTTAGCCTGAGATTTGGTACTGCTGTCAACCCACCCTTTTTGCACAGTGTCACAGGTATCGAACCATGTTTCGTCAAGGTAAATGGCCAATTCTCTGATCGATACTTTTTAATTTCTTGTAAATAAGTATGTCGCAAGATTCGTAATCTTTGTGACTCCACCACTAATTGCCTTTTGTTGATTTTTCGGAATGTGAATCCCTTTTTTAAGAGAATTCTGTGAAGGGTCAATCGGCCACAATGTATATTGGTCCCGTCCTGTACCAGTCTTAACTTTATTTTGTCTAGTGTCGGCACCAACTGCTCTTCATACATAGAATATATTTTTCTCCTGATGACGTCTTTTTCAAAATCGTCTACATGATGCATTTGAAAATCTTTCCGTTTTTTCCTGTGTGATGGTTTTCCTCTTAATCGTAGAAATTGGGGTTTTTGTTAGTTCACTGGTTTCTTGCAAAGCACTTTGTTTATTCAAATTTCTTTTTACCAAACTGTCGTAAACATTTTTCACTATTTGTTTGGCATCAAGTGATAAATGTTTTCTCTTTCTGTTTTCCCACGGACGCCACATAATTAAAATAGAACCGTTACGTTGTAAGTTGTAAGTAAAACTAAAAATAAAAAATAATAAAAAGTATCTTTCGAATCTTAATGGGGACCTGTAGTCATTAGGCCTGTAATATTAAATACTTAAAGGGCTCCAAACTGGGTTGCCAAGTAGTAAATATATATAGATAAGAATAGATCCAAGATGATTACAGGCGTCAGTGAGGGTGGTATACAAAGCAGGTGAAATAAAAATATGTTTATCGTAATATCTGGCAACTATGCACAAAACCTTAATAGGGTCGTTTATTGCCCCATTGAAAAAGCAAAAAGCTAGGATCTTATATCTTGGGATTTACTTTAATATATAATGTAACTTATTAAAATACAAATTTAGAAAATAATCAGCGATTTATAAACTTCATTAGATTCGACTTTTAATGATATTGAAAAAGCAAGTAAAGCAAGGAATTTTTGAAATTTTGGAAGTTTGGCAACACTATACATTGATCTGATTCGTTAGCCCTTTATCCAGTTAACTAACATTCAAAATAGGTTAGATAGACCGTGTTTAATGTAAATATGCAAAGGCTTGTCACTAACACTGGTGAAGTATCTTCTTAATGGCTGCCATTGATGGCTGAGCATAAGTATTTGCTGTCAAACTGGCAGTTCAACATTTTACTTGCATAGGATACAACCATGGGCACGTGTTTCCCACATGTAAAATAAATAAAATATAGAGGCAACTGCTCAGAGATTAGTTCTTACAGTGTTTAGCTTTCTACACGTTTACACATTCTGGACACCCTAGAGGCAACTGCCTTTTCTGCTGAGGAAATCTAATACCAGAACGTCCGATCTCAATGAGGTTACAGAATAGAATACCCATATTCATATATATTGTTTATTTAAGAAAATTAAACTCCTACTTCTTTAAGTGTTTTTGTTAATTTTTTTTTTGTCAATATACACTCCTGGACAAAATTAACGCAACAATATATTAAATCATACAAATCTCAATAATGAATTAATTTTAATAATTTTTTATGAACATTGGTTACACTAAAAGTTAGAAAAAACTTATTTGGATACTTTAAAAGTGAATTAGCTACCAAATTTCTCTATAAGATTCGAAATAAATTTATTCTTAAGACCTAATAACAAAATCGTTGAAATTATGTAATAATGAAAAAAATAAACTGGGACACTAGTAGCAAAATTAATGGTGTAACTGGGACACTAGTAGCGTGTGTTGCCTCCTCTACTTCGGATGACAGCGTTTATGCGCCTAGGCATGCTTCTAATTACATTTTGGATAAAATCTTGAGGAATTTGCTCCCATTCTGTGATAACTGCATTTTCAAGTTCCCTCAGGTTTCTAGGTGCGGGTATATGACGTTTCACATTTTTCTTAAGGTGATCCCATACATGTTCTATCGGATTCAGATCCGGGCTTTTTGGTGACCATTACATAATCGGTATATCAACTTGATTAAGATAATCGAGTACCTCCCTAGCCACGTGAGGTCGAGCGTTGTCTTGCATAAACAGGAAATTGGGCCCCAGAAAATGACCGAAAGGCATCACATGTTCTATTACAATATTCTCAAGATAGTAGTCAGCATTCATGGATCTCGTACGGACAGGAACTAACTCTGTGCGAGCATCAAAGCAGATGCCACCCCAGAACATAACAGAGCCACCGCCGAATGGAATCCTTCCAGAGATATTGCAAGGAGCAAACCTCTCTCCTGGTCTTCGCCATACTCGCTCACGACCATCTGGATGTTTTAGACTAACCCTAGTTTCATCTGTGAAGAAAACTTGTTTCCAATCATCCACACACCAGTTTTCGTGATTTCGAGCAAAACGTAACCTGGCAACTCTGTTCTCTCTAGTACGTAAGGGCTCAATGGCTGGTCTCTTACTGTTTAATCCAGCTTCATTTAACCGTCTTCTGTTTTAGAAGAAATTGTGACATTGCGAACAGCTTCGAGTTCGTTTCTTATTATAGAACTAGTGACAGGCCTGTTTTTTAAAGCATATTGTCCTATAAAACGTTCATCTAGGTCGCTAGTGCATCGTTTTCGCCCTTGCCCTAGCCTTCTAGAATAAGTTCCTACTTCATTCAAGTGTCTTACCATACGACTTATTGTGGAACGATGTTTGCCTAACAAATTGGCAGCATAACTCTGACAATATCCCTCGTCCAATAAAACTGAGGCTCGCACTACCTCGTGTTCAGTTAAATTCCTTGTTCGATTCATTTATCTAATTCTTCGAGGTCAAAAATAAAACAGTCTACCACAAAAACGTATTACTTTGAAAAAGGGAATAATTTATAAGCTTACTTTTAAAGAAAATCTATCGCATTATTACAGAAAATTGTTTATCTTCTAAAAAATTCTTTAAAACTGTAAATCTAAACGAATTGTTTGGATTTCTGTCATGAACAACGAAACAAAATATGCATAGCCTACTATTCAAATATTCGATAAACTTTAAAACTGACATAAGAAAAAGATAAATTAATTTTCAGATTGTTGCGTTAATTTTGTCCACGAGTTTATTTAATTTTTAAGGTATACGATGTGTGTGCGAAAAGTATCCGACCTCTGTTTATAACTTTGCACCATGGCACCAAAGCGCCATCTGTGGGGTTCGAGAGTCACCAGTTACACTTTATGAAGCCCTCAGCCAGTCCCAGAAATCGCGCGCTCTCTAGTAGATACCAACGCTTCCCGTGAAACAGGAAGGAAGCATCTTACTGATATAATAATATAAAATATACTTTTCTGAATTATTATGTTCTTCTTAATTACTTTTGTTAGAAATTATAAAAATAATTTTAATAACCGTACTTACGATTTAATAAGTATTACGATTCTATTAACCCGAAGTCCGCATACTTTATCTTTAATTTGTATCATATTAGATCGGATAAAATCATATTATTAAATATATGGGGTCTGCACGCGTACGCATTAAGAGTTACAGCATACCTACTAGCTTAGTGAAAGGGCAGAGATTAAAATATTAATCATACTAATAAAATTGCTGATCCGCGTGGCAGTGGCGTAACCAGAAGTTATCTATTTTGGTATCTTATGATATGTTCTCGTTGAGACATCTATTGGCTTGCAGCAAACGTAGTTTACAAATCATACTGCAGCGGCGTACAAGTCAACAGAAAGACGAGAGTTTTGGAGTTTCGTCACAGTAAACATAAAACACAGTAGCGACAGTCCGACTGGGCTAGAGTGACCGGATCTCATAGAGGGGGAAAAAAAATGTCGGAATCTTGTTCGTCTGGACCCCACAAAACGATTCCCCTTTCCAGAGATTGAGATAGCCGAAATTTGAGCTCGATTAAACGACGTTAACCCGTGCCGCTCGTCGCTCAAAGTTTGAAAAAATCCAAATTTTTGGCCAAGAAGCTGACATTGGAGCCATAACTCCAGAACGGTAAATAATAGAAACACGCTTAATATCTCAAAAGAAAGCTAATGTTGTTCTTCAAAATTTATATTCTATACATAATTGTTGTTATTTTAAGTCAAACCGAGTTACAACAGCCTTTAGCCCCAAAAACGTGACCTGGTACCACTAGGAGCATACTTCGTATATTTTGTTATTAAGTGATAAATTTTGGTATATTTTTGAGTTTAAAGTAGAAATATAATAAAAAAACAAGTAATACTGATAAGTCTAATGACATTTTTTATTTTTAAAATATAAAAATTAGGTATATAATACATACAAAACAGACACAGAAAAGATACAGACGTAGTACCTACATGAGTTGATAATTTTACATAGTTATCTAATCTATTCTAGAGCTTTTGTTAAAGTAGTTTTTGAAACGACAGGATATAATGCTCGGCATTTACTTACAACTTGCAGGACATATTGCTTTTGGTCTTCATCTTTTGTCAGAAGGTCGTTAAAGTCGGTTATTAATTTAACACCACGCTCAGCCATATCATTAATTACTTTTAATGTTTTGACAATTTTCAATCCTTCTTGGAAGTCATTATTTTGAGGCCAGGTGTTTGGATGTTGTCTTAGGAAATCTGTTTTTATATTAAATTGGTCAAAGAATGTAAACGTTTCTTTGGTAAGTAAATTTACCAATCCTCCATCAACTACCTCTTTTAAGTTTTCTTTCTTAACTTTTGGATTTACAACCCTAGCGTGCTGTGATGGTTCATCTGTGCTACTGAGCAATTTATTAGCCATTAACAACTTTTCATCGTCTGTAATGGTGTTATCAAAAAACGATAATCCCACCAACTTTGCATTCAAATACCACAAATGGTTCGAAAATTTGGTCAGGGCTATTTCTGCAATGTCGTTGTCACATTCTTTATAGTCTAACAGACTATGCAAAATACCTAAATCTTGCTTTGGTGCAAGATGAGCTTTTGGAGCATTGAACCAAGCTTTACAATAAATTTTAACTAGGAAAACAGAAATGGCACGCACAGAACTTTCTTCTTCTTTAGACATCTTAAATTGACGACGAAAAATAACCATTTTTAAGCAGCAAATAGCCTTTGCCATCCACCTAGCGTGATGAATGGCTCCTGGAGTTCTAAAACCCACAACATTGCCGTCTAGTGATCCAACAAATACGAGAACCAACTGCAATAGCTCTTTGTAGTCATCTCTGGGGTGGCTCTCAGTTAATTTGGTCTCGAATTCAGCAGTAACATTTGCAATTACTTCTGGAGTTAGCTGCTTTTGTATTAGATTGTCACTGATACCTGTGTCGTATTTTCCTTTGTCTATCTTGGGCCACGCAGTGAGGAATCTCTTGAAAATGTCTGGATGAGGTCCAGTGGTTGATCCCATTTTTGTGTCGAATACGCCTCTTAACAGAATTTCCAAGATATGGTGACGGCAAGCTAGGTATAACAATTCTCTTCCTAACATTTGCTCCAATATGACGCATGCTCCTTTGAGTCTTCCCGTGTTGGATGCTGTAGTGTCGAAGCACATCGCCTTGACGGTGTTGAGAAGACCCCATTCATGTAGGCATTCATATACGGCTACGGCTTGCTCCTCTCCAGAGCTGTTTGCTGTTACAGGAACTCCCAGCAGCTGTTCCTTTTCGCCATATGAAATAGCTATAGCTATTCGCTCACATTGTTCATTTTTTAAAACACCCGGTAAAAGTTTACCGTCCCAATGGACAACCACGGGCTCTTTTTCAGGAATGTTTACTTTATCAAAAATTTTTTTATTATATTGTTCTCTGAACATTTGCCTTCTATCATGTAATAAAGTTTTCGAGACTTTGTACTCAAGAGGGTCAAGGTTTAGTGCTTCTAGAGTAGCTATTAAAATTCTCGTGGCATTTCTGTCGGATACCTTACATCGATCTAATAAAATGGACAATTTCATGTTTAAAATCTCTTTAACGCCCCTTGCAAATGAAACTTTCATCCTCTTGCTCTCAAATGGTCCTGGATCTTCTGCAGCTTCTTCAGGGATGTCCATTTCCTCCAAGCTCTCAAGTTCCTGGTTGATGCTGTCCTCTTCAGGGTCTTCTTCTCCTTCGAACTTGTCTTCATCATCCGTCTCTAAGAAGCAACAAAAGAAAGAGAAAAAAAAAGACTCTAAAAACTTGTCGTTTTAGCAGAATAGTAATAATACATAGGTACTAAATTACCTACTTCTAATTATCAAAAGGTATTATTTAAAAAATATAAACTCAGTCATAAAGATGCCAAACCATGCTCTCATGTACAATTTTCTTTCAATTATAATGAAACTATTTACTTATTTGTTTATCTATTTTTTAGAATACTAATAATAAAAAAAACTCACCAATATCAAAAGTTGCTCTTGGATTTGTCGGTTCATTTTTGCAAGTTCCTTTTGCACCTTGATTTCTTCAGCTCGAGACAACTTGAGATCCACTCCAGTCATGGAACCTGGGCGGCCCTTCTGCCTCTGTTTCACGAGAAACGCCTTATCTTCTTCCGATTTCATCAGAGCCAAGGCATCTTGTTGAGCAATATCAAAGAGATCATCCAACTTTTCAACAAACTGTTTAAATTTGTTCTTGGCCGTTTTCGATGTTTTCTTCCGGTCACAAAACTTGACGATTTGAGGGTAGTTTACAACCGGTGATCTGGTGAATGGGATAGCCCACAAGAAATATTTTATCCTTGGTCCGGCTTTGTACACCTGATGTGGATGCCATTTCAGAGGCCAATAGGTAAATAACAGTTAACTTGAAAAATGAAACAAAATATATTGCAAACTTCAATTTCAATAAAATGTTTTCAAACGTCTTTTAAAATAATACTATAATAGTTATAAAAACAATAACACACACACTTGGAAAATTAAAAAAAAAAACGTTAAAATATCTTCACTAGATAATTGTTCGATCTAACCAGCTGAAAGGCACTTTAGAAACTAAACTGAATAAATAAAAGGTCGGTTGTACGCTGAAGTAAAATCACCATCCCTAAAATAGAAATTAGATTCACCCTCCTTTTTACCTGTCAAACGGGTCTTTCTTTGGTAAACTAGTCAGGTAATCCCCATATAATAAAAGATTAAATTTGAACAAAAGGCTCTTTATGTTTGAAAATTGAGTTCCAAAATACTTTTTAACAAAAAAATGTTAATTCTGAGACACATTATGTAAAAACCCGTAAAATTCTTAGAATACTCCCAAACTGGCTCCTACTGGTACCAGGTCACGTTTTTGGGGCTAAAGGCTGTTGTAACTCGGTTTGACTTAAAATAACAACAATTACGTATAGAATATAAATTTTGAAGAACAACATTAGCTTTCTTTTGAGATATTAAGCGTGTTTCTATTATTTACCGTTCTGGAGTTATGGCTCCATATGTCAGCTTTTTGGCCAAAAATTTGGATTTTTTCAAACTTTGAGCGACGAGCGGCACGGGTTAACGTCGTTTAATCGAGCTCAAATTTCGGCTATCTCAATATCTGGAAAGGGGAATCGTTTTGTGGGGTCCAGACGAACAAAATTCCGACATCGATTTTTTGCGGTCACCCTACTGGGCACCTTTGATCTCAAGGGGTTCGAGTTTGTAATGTTGGTAAGATGCCTGCGAATTTTTGAAACGTTCAAATTCCTTCTTTCAAGAAAAATCCTACTCTGTAGAATAAAAATGAATTTTACTGTCTGAAAGAAAAAAAAAATGAGAAAAGTTTTTTTTATAAACATTTTTTTTTATTTCTTATTAAAACAGATATACAAAAAACAGGGAAAAAGTTAAAAAAAAAACACAAGGAAAAAATAGATTTCGCTTCAACGCTCTTTGCACTTTATTCATTTAAGTATCTCATTGTTGAATTTATATTTGGCAACCATTAGAGATATTGTCCGGGGGAAAAATTGTTCATTTTGGGAATATATCTCCGTAACTAATGAAAAACTATAACAATATAGTATAGAATAGACTTAGTAAGTCACCGACAGAGTGCAGTATAAGCATCTATTTGTTATAGTTTTCCATTAGTTACTTGGATAAAGGACTAAAGATGTGTTCTCGTATTTGCTGAACCTAGCCCAGCTGATGAGCCTTGATACGGCGAAACGCGTCTTGGGATGGTTCAGCAAATACGAAGAACACTTTGGTAATTTCTAGAAATACGATTTTTTTTCGTTTTTAGTTATACCAATACTGCCAATATATCTCCGCACACCTTCAGCTGCGCGCGTATAATGTCAACATTCGTGCTCCTTATATTTCAGCAAATCTCAGTAATCTGGAGAAATTGAAAATTATTATAATTATCATTTTACGATGAGATCATCTTTCTTCAACTTAAAAATAAAGTGAACCCACCGTTTGCTCCATTTTATCATTAGTTAAATCTAATATAATAATTTTCATACAACTAATGACTTTTCGTGCCTATATACTACTTATATAAAAAAATTAAATCCATCCACTGATTTATTCAAACTAGAGAATTACTACTTTTGCATGCCTAGATTGAGTTTTGAAAGTTTGGTTAGCGACTTTCAGCAGATAATATAACTTAACTCTAACAAGAAATTTTAATATGAAAGATAATCTGTATGTAATATATAATAGAAATAAAGAATTATGAATAAATTACCTTTTAGGATCTTTGGAAAATCTAAAAAAAAACTAACTCCTTTGGAGATACCACATATTTGTATTTTTACAAGCACTAACTGCACAACACAAACATCTTTTTTAGAAGCACGTTATAAAAAAAAAAACTTCTTGAAATCCAGATTTATACACAACCCGCGACCGCACTAGCAGCCATGTTGCTGGTATGCTCGGGGACGCATACATGATAAAAACAGGACCTAAAAGTTTTCTTGAGCATCGCTACTGTATCACAGCAAACATAAAAGATATATATATATATATATATATATATATATATATATATATATATATATATATATAGTACATAAGTGGAGCTACTTATGTATGGGCGGGTGTCAAACGACAATTGGTTAGCGAGATCCCCTTGATAAAACAAACACTAACTAACCTGAACTAAAATCGATGATCGGTAAGGAGAGAGGAGACATTTTTCACAAAAAAAAAAACCTACTTTCAGTGCAACGAACTCTAAAAATTTGCACCAATTACAAATCGATGGCTAGGGTGGGAGATTTTTCACAAAAATTAAAATCCTACCTACAGTGAAACTTTAAAAATGTATAAAAAGTTATAAAAATATAATTCAAATTTTTAAAAACGTAAACTGACTTCAAAAACAAAATGATAAAAATACAAAATTATATTTTTCCTCAATCTTAAAGAAGTTAATACCTACCCACTGCTTATAAAAAAAATATAATTAGAAAAAGAAATCTTCACTGGAAAGCATGAAATTTAAGTATATAATTAATATATAATACATTAAATATAATTCGTAAACACACCAAATTAAGCAAAATTTTAAAGTCGGCACAAGTCTTATACTTAGAAGAATCATATTCAATAAATCTGTGAGTACCTCACACAAAATATGTTAGTTACTATTATTAACATATTATTTTGAAACGCATTTTCTCAAGCTTCCCGCTTGAAAGCATAGATGGCGCATTGGCGAAGCAACCAAAGCAAATTGTAAATTCGCATTTGGTAGTTCACAAAAGTGTCATAGTTTTGTTTTGTCATAGTTGTTTTGTCATAGTTTTCCGTCAGTACCCGAATAAGGTCTGAATGGTGTATTGTGTGTTTGTTGAACCTAGCCCAGCTGATGAGCCTTGATACGGCGAAACGCGTCTTGGGATGGTCTAGCAAATACAGAGAACACTTTTGGGGACTACCAAATGCGAATTTTTAATTTGCTTTGGTGGCTTCGTCAATGCGCCATATATATATATATATATATATATATATATATATATATATATATATATATATATATATATATATATATATATATATATGTATATTTATATATATATATATATATATATATATATATATATACGGTCGCGTGCCGGCCTCGGTAGCATAGTGGATTAAGAGCCTGCATATGAGACCGATGGTCGCTGGTTCGATTCCGGTAATCGACTGGGTGTGTGTGTATTTATTTTTAGGTAGTACTTAATGCAGAAATGCAATAACACCCGTGGTAGCAGTACTGCGTTGTCTTAAAAGTACTGTGAAATACAAATGTGTCGGTGTCGGCACCTGGTCAATATATCTCATTAGAGAAATAGTTAGAAAAGGGTAAAAAACCTCTATAGGGGTGGGGAGGTGGACTATACATATATATATATATATATATATATATATATATATATATATATATATATATATATATATATATATATAAATATATACATAAATATATACATATATGCTACTGCCGCTCGAAGCTAACTGAGAAACCGAAGTGCGGTCGCCATCTTTAAAGGTCGACGTCTACGCATATTATAGGTGTGGGGTTTGGTAGTGTGCGTCTGGGCATCGGTGTTTGTCGGCTGGGTGCCCGTATCAGTGGTAATTGCGGGTTTCGTATATATATATATATATATATATATATATATATATATATATATATATATATATATATATATATATATATATATATATATATATATATATATATATATATATAAATATATATATATATATAAATATATATATATATAATATATATAAATATATATATATATATATATATATATATATATATATATATATATATATATATATATATACATATACGAAACCCGCAATTACCACTGATACGGGCACCCAGCCGACAAACACCGATGCCCAGACGCACACTATCAATATATATATATATATATATATATATATATATATATATATATATATATATATATATATATATATATATTTATTTATATATATATATATATATATATATATATATATATATATATATATATATATATTTATATATTAAGATTTATTAAAAGTAAACTTGCAGACAAATAAGTTAGTCTGAAACTATAAGCTAATAAGAAAATAGTGAATTTACCAGACCAAAATCGCATTAATCACAAAAGCACAAAAACCACTAAATTTCGAATTCGAAAAATCAAGAATATGCAACTTCGCAATAGATCAATTTGATGTTACCTCTCGACCGCCCTCACTGGCATCTGTGCGTTAATATGCGAGGGCGACTTGCGCGAACTTCAAAATTTTGCTTACTTTTGTGTGTTTGCGTGTTATATTTTGTGAAAGTATTAATTACATACATGGAAGAATATGAAAAATGGGGCCTAGAAGTCAATATTAAAAAGACCGAGTACATGTGCGTCGGAGGACAACAGCAGGACTTGAAACTGGCCACAGGACATACCATCAAACACTGTGCCAGTTATAAGTATTTAGAAACGAGAATATCTAGGGACGGAACACTGGAAGAAGCAATATTCGGAGGAATATCCAAGAAAGAAAAGCGATTGCAATGCTTAATAGTATACTATGGGACAAAAACATAACCACTGAAAATAAGAAGAGAATTTACAACTCAATAGTGGAAAGTATAATAACTTACAGCTCCCAGGTGTGGCCATTGAAGGAAAGAACAGAAAAAATACTAAAAGCTACAGAAATGGATTTCTGGAGACGAGCAGCCAGAAAATCCAGAAAAGACCGCATACCAAATGACATGATAAGATGAGCTTTAGAAATAAACCACGATATAGTGGACGAAATCAGAACCCAACAGTCGGTATGGTACGAACATGTACAGAGAATGTCACGAGACCGGCTACCTAAAAAGATTTTAAATTGGAACCCTCATGGAAGAAGAAAGCGAGGAAGACCACGCCAAAGCTGGAGAGCAGGAATCAACAAGGAAGTACTAGAGAGAGATCTGGAGGAGGAGGGATGGAGAAACCGAGAGGAGTGGAAATTAGGCATCGGAAGACGGAAGACGTATAAAACCGATTGATTGATATATATATATATATTTTTATATATATATATATATATATATATATATATATATATATATTTATATATATATATATATATATATATATATATATATATATATATATATATATATATATATATATATATATATATATATATATATATATATATATATATATATATATATATATATATATATATATATATATATATATATATTAATTACATATTGCTTACATTTCTTGCGTTTTTTCTTTTAGAAACCTGTAGGAACAAATTTTTAAGATTAAAATATGCTATTTTGTATTTTTTTGAAGTCA
The DNA here is from genome assembly GCA_019049505.1 of Pachyrhynchus sulphureomaculatus. Taxonomy (NCBI): domain Eukaryota; kingdom Metazoa; phylum Arthropoda; class Insecta; order Coleoptera; family Curculionidae; genus Pachyrhynchus; species Pachyrhynchus sulphureomaculatus. The sequence continues at coordinate 18,612,183 of CM032449.1, read as the reverse complement.
GTATATTTTTAATTTATTTTAACTTTATTGGTTATCTATCCTTTTTGTAAAAATATTATCATGTGATGGTGTAAAGTAGAAGTTTTGACAGAAAAAAAAAAACAAGTTGCCTTGAATATAAAAAGTCTGCGAACCGTGGTCTGATCTTCCTTGTTACACCACTGCGGGTACAACATAATTAAATATTTTATAGTTACTAGTCTATCAGAAACAAGTATATAGATTGTAAGAAAACAAAAATAAAAACTAATTATTCCAGTTTTTTAAACCTCAGGAAGTACCAATAGATATATACATCTACTCGTAATATATGTATGTAGGTACATACATACTTAGGTACTAATTTGGTGTTACCAATAATTATGAGATAACTTGTCATGTTATTCTACCGTACTGAGGTAAAAAATAACCTGGTTTACATACGGATGTCGTTAAACTGCAAGGAGTATTAACGGTTTAAAATTAAGAGAATCGACATAAAACATTGGTTTATAAGAAATACTTATTACTCGAGAAAAAACAACTTACCGTAATTTACAGTTAAAGAATAATAAGTAATATAAACTGGCGAGCAAAAAAATCGGCTCAAACTATTTGGCTTCATTTAACACGGATTTAGTGTTCATATGTTTTTACTGATTTTAGTATCATTTGAAAGCCCATTCTATTCTCTTTCTAATGATACCAAATTCCATAGTATGCCTCATGCATTAAAATGATTGAAAAAGGAAACCAGGAGAACAAGAATTGGGGTAAGAGAAAATTTTAGGTTAGTAAGTGAATCAATCTTGATAAAGCTACAGTGATAGCGAAACATGTTGATATGTTAAAATAAATGTGGAGTTTACCAGTAAACGAAAAAAAAAATTGTTTTACTGTTCACTTAACTTAAACTTAATGGATTTCCACCAAGTATCGGCCATAACAATCCAATTAGTAAGAGAAAATCAATTTTAAGGTTAACAATTAAGTTTATTGATAAAAACCAGAATCAATATTTTGTATTAACTCCCTTAGCCCTTATTACTGCTCGTAGCTGGTTTTTCATGGACCGACTGAGCTTTTTCAACAGTCTTCGCGATGCTGGGTCTCGATTTCTGGCGTGAACTCTTCGTTTGAGCTCATCCTACCTGTGCTCGATTGGATTGAGGTCAGGACTCCACGCAGGCCAGTCTAATGTGTGTATTCCCATTTCCCCCAGGTATTGCCGCATCGATGCAGCAGCATGTGGCCTCGCATTGTCGTCCATTAGCACGAAGCTATCACTAACAAACCTAGCGTAAGGAACGACGTGTTCCTGCAGGATCTCCTCGATGTGTGTGAGTCTCATCAGTCACGAAAACCAAATCGATTTTCACATCTAGTTAGATGCCACCTTGACAGAACTTCCTCCGTAGGTAATTGCGCATAGCGCTCCTCAGGTCTCGTATAGACTCGTCTTCTTCCGTCACTGCCATATAGGCACATTTGGGACTCGTCGGAGAATAAAACGGAGCGCCATTCTTCTAAACTCCAGTCGACATGTTTTCGGGAAAATCTGAGTCACACTTGTCGATGGGCTGCTGTCAATTTGAGTCCATTAGCAGGTCTCTTCGGAGTTAGGTTAGCTTCTTTAAGTCTTCTTCTGACTGTCCAATGACTGATAGCCCGACCATGAACTTGTCGGAGTTCCGGCAGGACCTCAACGCCGATCAAGCGACGATTTCTTAGAGTTGTGTTGGCAATGAAGCGGTCATCTAGCTCCGAGGTACCCTTTCTCCCTGATCCTGGTCTCCGTGTAAAGGCGCCAGTCTCTTGGTAACGTCTGTAATCTCTGGAGACTGCTGACTGGCTCAGGTGCAGTTGCGCCGCGATTACACGTTGGCTATGCCCTTCTTACAATAATGACTTGTGCCGTTTCTTCCGGCACAATTAGTAGAATCTACGAAAAGTTTATAAAGAACAGAATTGAAAGTGAGTACTACGATATAGAAGCCGAGGAACAGGCAGGCTTCAGAGCTGAAAGACCTACAGTGGATCACTTTTTTTGCGTCCCCCAAGTTATCGACAAAAAATTCGCAGGAAGCCAAGAATTACATCTGCTATACGTTGACCTTAAAAAAGCAGATGATAGTGTCCCACAGAGTAAAGTATGGAAAGCCCTTCAACAGACAGACGAAACCTAATTTCCGCAGTTAAACGATTGTAGGAAAACGCAGAAACAAAGGTTAAAGTAGGAAACTTAAGATCTAAAGGTTTTCACGTCAACAAGGGCCTTAAACAGGGATGTTGCCTATCACCTACACTATTTAAAATACGAGGCTGGTTTGAAAAGTCCGTGCAAAGTCCGAGAGATGGCACCACCGGCGCGTATCGAGGTCATGTTTAGTTAGTAGCATCTCTTGAATGAACACAGTTTCAGCCATATTGGTCTATTTCTTTGTGATTGGCATTCGTGTGAATCAAGAAAGTCCAGTGATTTTCAAGAAATGGACGAAAAAGAATTTCGTGTGGTGATTAAACATTACTTTATGAAAGGCAAAACGCCTCAGGAGACTAAAGAGAAGCTTGATAAACCTTATGGTGACTCTGCACCTTCGATTAGAACAGTTTATAAGTCGTTTCAAAATTTTCGGACTGGCCATATGGGCACAAGTGACGCTGAACGTTCTGGACGGCCTTTGGAGGTTACGAGTCCAGAAATCATTGATCAAATCCATGATATGGTGATGGATGACAGAAGAGTTAAGGTGCGTGAGATTGCTAGTGCTGTGGGCATCTCGACTGAACGGGTACATAATATTTTGCATAAACATCTGGACATGAGAAAGCTATCCGCAAGATGGGTGCCGCGATTGCTCACGCTTGACCAAAAACGGAATCGTGTAGAGTGTTGCAAGGATGGTTTGCAGCTGTTCCAGAAGAATCCGGAGGACTTTAAGCGTCGTTTCGTCACTGTGGATGAAACATGGATACATTACTATACTCCTGAGACCAAACAACAATCTAAACAATGGGTTACCAAGGGGGAATCGGCACCAAAAAAGGCGAAGACCGTTCCTTCGGCCGGAAAGGTTATGGCGACTGTCTTTTGGGATTCGCAAGGGATAATCCTCATTGACTATCTGGAAAAGGGTAAAACTATTACAGGTGAATATTATTCATCGTTATTGGACCGTTTGAAAACCGAGCTGCAAGAAAAACGCCCGCGATTGGCCTACAAGAAAGTCCTTTTCCATCACGACAACGCACCAGCACACACCTCAGCAGTTGTGGTCGCAAAATTAATGGAAATAGGATTCCAACTCGTTTCACATCCCCCCTATTCTCCAGACTTGGCTCCCTCGGACTACTATTTGTTCCCCAATTTGAAGAAATGGCTGGCGGGACAAAGATTTTATTCAAATGAGGAGGTGATTGCAGACGCTAATGGATATTTTGCAGACTTGGACAAATCCTATTATTCGGAAGGGATCAACAAACTAGAACATCGTTGGACGAAGTGTATAAGCCTAAAAGGAGACTATGTCGAAAAATAAAAAAGGTTTACCCCAAACACATAAGTAGTTTTTATTTTTGCACGGACTTTTCAAACCAGCCTCGTATATCTAGAGCAGGCACTAAAATGATGAACACGAAAATGTAGTAATATGTTAGAGCATGACCTTTTGGAATATATGACTCGGAAACTTATCGAGAATTATAAAAAATGGGGCTTAGAAGTCAACATAAACAAAACGCAATATATGACCATTGGTGAAGCACCACAAGACTTAATACTCGAGGACGGACAGCAAATAAAAAAAATGAAGCAAATACACGTATCTGGGGATGCAGCTGACTGACGATGGGAAGATTGGCGGGACGAGGAGCTATTGCTCAACTAAATAGTGTATTGTGGGATCAAGGCATATCAAAGCAAATAAACATCGCATATATAATACGATTATTAAATTACTCAGTATATATCACCACCACACCAAACACTTTATATTTGCACTCGACGCGCGTTTCGCTAACCACGTTAGCTTCATCAGGAGCGATGATTGACTAAAGCTAAACTACAAATCTACCCTATTTATACTTAGCCTAACCCTTGAATTACTTAGGCGGAACTAATGGCATAGACAAGGCCATCAGTTCCGGTGACCAGTAGAGGGCCTATAAGGAATAGGGCCTCTGTCTTTACTTACACTACTTTTACATTTTATAATTTCCATGCGTTCAACAATCTTCTATCAGATACATTTTTAATTAATCTTAGATTCTCTATTGTTAAAATATGATCAGCTTCAAGGGCATGTTCGGCAATGCTAGACTTTTCTGTTCTACTGTATTTTAAGGGTGCTAAATGTTCTTTAAATCGTGTTTTAATTGATCTTTTAGTTTGCACAACATACTTTTTGTCACAATCATTATAACTAATTTCATAAATTCCATTTTTCTCACAATTAGGAATCTTATCTTTAAGATTTCCTAAGATATTCCTCAGACTGTCTGATGACTTATAGACTAAGGTGAGGCCTACCTTATTAAATACCTTATTGAGTCCCCTGCTATATTTCGGATTACATGGTGTGGAGATATACTTGGTGTTATTTTCTTCGCGTGTACAAGAGATGGAATTCTGAATATTTAACCTGAACTTATGTCTATTTATTAGCTTGTTTATTAAGTCATCGTCATAACCATTAACTCTAGTTATATTTCTAATACAATTCCTTTCATTATTAAAGTTTACTCTATTCAGAGAAAAAGTGACCAAATGATGAAATAAAAAATGTAATGAGGCTAATTTGTGTTGTTTGCAATGAAATGAATCATTAGGAATATATCTATCTGTTACTGTGTCTTTCCTATAGATATCAAATTCTAATCTATTATTATTTTTAATAATAAAAATATCTAGAAATGGTAATTGTCTTTGTTCTCAACTTCGTATCATACCGGCTATTTAAGTTGGAAACAAAATCATCAATATTTGCTTTCTTTGTGTCAAAAATCGCGAAAATATCATCCACATATCTATACCATACGCCTGGGAAATACTCAAATTCTTTACTGGCTTCGGTTTCAGACTTACTCATGAATAAATTGGCTATGAAAGGTGACAAGCAATTACCAACTGTTCCTTCTTTCTGAACATAAAATTGACTGTTATATTGAAAATAATTTTGTTCCATATAAAGTTTAAATAATGTTAAATATTCATGAATAATTTCGTCCTCAAAGTCATTCATCCTAAGTAATTCTTTGAGATATTATAAAGTTTGTGGTATTGGGTTATTATTAAAAGTATTGTAACGTACGCTAGCGATATATGGCAGTTAAAGGCATCAACCGAAAGGACATTGGAGGCGACAGAAATGGATTATTGGAGGAGAGCTGCTGGAAAATCAAGGCTGAAGCATGTAACTAACAATAGAATCAGAGAGATAATGAAAATTTCTCATAGTATAACAAAAGACATAAACATAAAACGACGATACGGACACATGCAAATAATGCCAGAAGAGCGACTCCGATACCACAGAGTGGGAGAAGAAGAGGGTGACCACGTCGAAGCTGAAGAGAAGGAGTAGACAGAGAAATCCGAGAAAACCAATTAAAGGGACCTCCTTGGATGGACACAGAGGCATGGAAAATAGGCATCCCAAAACATCGGAGGACTTTGTGACACGATTCATATATATATAGAAAGTTTTTGCAGTGACAATATTTTTGCTACCTTAATAAGTTAATATTTGAAAATATTCATTACTATACCAGCAGTATTAAAGGAAGTATAATATTTTTTTTACAATATTCTATGATTAACATCTTGACCAAAAATACTTGACCATTTAAAATACTGCGTTCTAATTCTTGAATTCCAAGAAATATATATTCTCTGAGACATTCAAGCTGATCTAAAGGCTTTAGATGCCTATCATGCCACCGCCAAGATTACGATGCAGTATAAACGTGACAGAATTACTCTCCAGGAACAACAGAGTGTAATTACTGTTGGTTTCAGGACATTTGGGGGAAAAATAGTGAAAAAGCGGACGACTTTGCACAATTCGAAGCTACAAAATCATACTGAAGCCGAGAAGTAGCGTTTAGAATACTAAAATAGAAACCAAAAACTGATGTCCCTTGTGTAACAAAGGTCCAGACTAAACTAGGTGTGGGACTGATCACCGGCACAATCGCCTACGTTGTCACTAGAACCAATGACTGGATTACGTTATTAGGAGTGTGTGGTGAGAAGGCCAAATTTATTCTTGATTTTACAACTGTGTGTGTGTGTGTGTGTAAGGGAAGTACTGTGTAAATCCTTTATCGATGTTTGTAGTTGATAGTAGGAATTACGAATACTTGTAAAAGATTTTATTGTTTATTATTATATTTTTCAAATAGCAAAAAGGAAGATCTGTAACTTTCTAAGGGGTTATTTGACCGACTGAATATAGTTATAAAGTGCAAAAGAAATGTAGTAAAATTGGTGTCACTATTACAAAATAAATAAAAATTCGGTATTTCTAAATAATATAATTGGTTATATTAACATCAATTTTCAATTATCAATAGCGGTTAAATTTCGTAAATACATATCGTAGTTGTGAAAATTTAAATGTAGAAAAGTAGGACCTATTAATAATTTATTTTGGTTTTTATTACTACTCCTATTACTATTATATTATTATAGAGTTATAATATAACATAACCATTTCTGTTACGGATTTTTAAATATATACAGTGGCGAAAAAAAGTATACAAACATTTTCTTAATCAAAAATATAAAATACTATCCTTTAGGAATAAAAAAAAACTAGTCTTTTTTTGTTGACAATTTCTTTATAGAATTTTATTATTGATTATAAAAACTTTGTTTTTAAAAAACGCGTTTTGTCCTTATCGAAAGCATTGAAATAATTTTATCATTCTGCTTTAAGAGTACGTTATTGTTGATACGAAGTAATTTACTAGCGTTGTTTAAGAGTGCGGTTTTTGCCAAAATGCCGAAGTGCAACCTGAAACATAAAATTATTTCTCTGTCTTAAAGTGGAAAGAAGCAAATTGAAGTAGCAAAATCCTTAAACATGCATAGGGGCACTGTCGGCAAAATTGTTAAGAAGTTCTCGAGAAGGGGCACTGTTGATCCGCATTTAAAAGTGGTACACCTCGAAAAACAAATCAGAGAGTAGACAAAATTATAATTTGAAAAGCAAAAAATGATCCCAAGAAAACTGCTGTTGATATTAATAAAGAACTAAGGCAGGAATATCAGAATGTATGGTAGGCGTGCTGTTAAAAAGCCACTCCTTACAAAGCGTCACAGAAAAGAGAGATTGAAATTTGCTAAGGAACGTAAAGACTGGACTCAAAATCAGTGGTCTCTAGTAATCTTTAGTGACGAAAGTAGGTTCAATCCCTTTGGAAGTGATTCTACCGGTTATGTAAGAAGACCAGTTTGTCTAAGATATGACCCAAAGTACCTTGTACCTACTGTCAAACGTGGCGGTGGAAATATCATGGTATGGGGTTGTGTTCGACGGTCTGGTCCGGGGCCATTGGTAAAGATAAATGGCAGAATGGATGCTCAAATGTATCTTGAGATATTGGAAAATAATTTGATTCCTTAAGGATGAAGATTTACCACTGTCATGGATTTTTCAACAAGACAATGACCCAAAACATACATCTCGCTTGGCCAAGACTTGGTTTTCTGAACAAAGGATTCGGGTGATGCGCTGGCCATCACAATCACTTGACTTGAACCCGATAGAGAATCTTTGGCTCTATCTGGATAAACAAATTAGGAAAAGAAGTATAAAAAACCAGGACGTACTTTGGATCGTATTAAAACAAGAATGAGAAAAATACCACCCGATTTTTGTGCTAGGCTTATTGACTCTACGGGCAGAAGATGTCAAGCAGTGATTGACGTAAAAAGATATCCCACTAAATATTAAATATTTTCGAAATCTTAGTTGTCTTAGTGGAATTTTTATTTTATAAGAAAAATGTTTTCATACTTTTGTTTGTGCATAATTTTGTTACGTTAAAAACTAAGCACATTTCTAATAAACAATAACTGTTTTAGTCTTTAAAATGTTTGTTAGCGTGTACACGATTAATAAATAAATATTGTAATTGTAAACCGTTTAAATGTTAAGACAAGAGATGGGAATTTAAATGTTTTCATAGTTTTGTTCGCCACTATATATATATATATATATATATATATATATATATATATATATATATATATATATATATATATATATATATATATATATATACACGAAAGTTATTCAATAAGTAAAGAGACAATTGGTCTCAGCTTAAACCCATTCAACGAAACCGCTACATACTTCTAAGATGCATTGGCAATCTTGTGATGAGTTTTAATCAGTTGTTCGATCATGTAATGTAAACATAACCGCAAAATGTCCAATTTACCATGGCGAGTCCATTGGAAGACTACACTTTAGAAGAGCAGCGTTCTGTCATCAGATTTTTAGTAGCAGAAGGTGCTAAGCCAAGTGAAATAGATTATAGAATGTTATTACAGTATGGACAAAGTTGCATGAACCGCGTGAACGTTTACAGGTGGATAGATTGGCTCAAAAGTAGCCGAACAAGAGGGGGTGACGAGCAGCGAAGTGGACATCTAGTCGAAGTTTCCAGTCCTTCGTTGGAATCGAGGATTGATGGACTTAATCGTGATAACAGAAGAATTACTGTTGAAATGATAGCTCAGGAGATTAAGGTAAGCGTTGGAACTGTTCACGATAGTATTCAGAACCCTATACAATGCCTGCCCTCATACGGCTTACCCAAGAAAAGCTTGAAGAATTGGGTTGGGAGATCTTGCATCGTCTCACATACAGCCCAGACCTGGCTTCGTGTGATTTTTACCTGGTCGCACCTCTTAAAGATGCCCTACGTGGAAAGAGGTTCACCGACAATGAAGAAGTGAAGAAAAAAGTGCAAGAGTGGCTTCGACGTCAACCGAAATCACCGCCACAGGAATCAAAAAGCTAGCACAAAGGTGGGATAAGTGTTGGGGGGCATTATGTCGAAAAGTAGGCCAAATTTTGTAGCAATCCAATAAACCGTTCTTGAGCTAGAGCTATTTGTCTCTTTACTTATTGAATATTTCTTATATATATATATATATATATATATATATATATATATATATATATATATATATATATATATATATACATACATACATATATTATATATTATATATATATATATATATATATATATATATATATATATATATATATATACATATATTATATATTATATATATATATATATATATATATATATATATATATATATATATATATATATAAATACAGTAGAACCCCGATTAACCGAGTCGCGATTATCCGAGCTCCGGATTACCCGAGCCAATCTAAGACGCTGATTATCCGAGGTACGCGCGTCTATGCTGCATATTAACCGAGCTTCTAAAACATGTATGTACATATTTCCATTTAAAATCGTCGGGGCCTTCGGGGAATCCCCCTGGCCCGTGTGAGGGGTTCCCCTATTTATATGTTTGGACTCTTTCAGCAAGTAAATTTGCGTGAATGCAGTGCGTTATAGCGTTTACTACGGAGAAATACGAGTATACTCACATAATTTATTTGCTTGTAGTTCTGGTAGTTAAGTGTAATTAATACGAACTGCTTTGTTTGAATTTTTTGTTTGTCGTATTATAATGGAGCAAAACAAGCGTAAAAGAATCGTCGTTCCTATTGAAGAAAAATTAAAAACCATCAGAAGAATTGAAGCAGGAGAGACAATTAAAGTTGTTGCACGAGATTATGGAGTAGGTGAGGTAATAGTTGGAGATTGGAAAAGAAACCGCATAAAAATAGAAGAGTGGTGTATAAATCAAGCCTCCTCGTCCATAGGAAGAAAATCAATGAAAACCGGCGACTACGAAAAGGTTAACAAAGCTTTATTCATGTGGTTTAACCAACAGAGATCAAAAGGTGTGCCTCTGTCAGGTCCAATTTTACAACAGAAAGCAATAATGATTAGTAGGCAATTCCCAGAGATAGATCAGTTTACCGCCCGTTCTGGATGGCTTGACCGCTGTAAAAAACGGTACGGTGTACGACAACTGACTGTATGTGGTGAAAAACTTTCTGCTGATGTGTCATCAACTGCGAAGTTTAAGCAGAACTTTAAAAAGCAAATCGAAGTTTGTGGATACACATGTGATCAAATTTACAACTGTGACGAAACTGGTCTGAATTATAAAATGCTTCCATCAAAAACATTAGCATCTCGACAGGAAAAATTAGCTCCTGGGCACAAACGAAGTAAGGAAAGATTAACTATAATGGTATGTTCCAATGCATCTGGCAAGCACAAAATCCCACTGATGGTGATTGGCAAGTCTGCAAGTCCAAGAGCTTTAAAATACATCTCACCCAAAGCCCTACCAGTCTATTACAAAAGTCAGAAGAGCGCATGGATGGATGCGACCTTATTTACTAACTGGTTTGAAGAAGAGTTCGTGCCATCTGTGACTAAATTTTTGAACAGAAACCGTCTTCCTACTAAAGCAATTTTGTTAATGGATAATGCCTCCTCTCACCCTGGGAAAGGACTTCATGTGGGCGAAATTGTTGTAAATTTTTTTCCTCCAAATGTAACCAGCATAATGCAACCAATGGATCAAAGCATCCTCGAAAACATTAAAAAAAATTATAGGCGTTTATATCTTGAACATCTGTTAGAATACAAAGAAAAGGAGGATATTATCAATGGGATGAGAAAGGTTACACTGAAAAATATTATTTATTGGGTAAGTCCAGCTTGGGATTCTGTGCGTACTACCACTATTCCAAAATTTTGGTCAAAATAATGACAGTGAAGATGATACTCCATTAAATGAATTAATTAGCTTTGAAATTGAGAAGCCATGGATAAATGTCCTGTTCATATTTTGACAGCGAGATAGAAGAAAAACAAAAAAGTTTATTTGAATTAATGCAAAAATTAAAAGGTTGCGAAAATGTGACAAGAGAAGATGTTGTTGAATGGATTACAGCAGATGATTTAGAAGAAGAAATGAGTATTGAAGAAATAACGAATGCCTTTCAGGAAACCGAAAAATCAGATGACGATGACGAAGAGACGGTGGATGAACAGTCTCCCACTAAGATCTCTCATCAAGAAGGTTTTGCTTCTTTGGAAAAAGCTTTGAGGTATATCGAACAACAACCAGAGGCAACCCCAGCGGATTTGCTTCTTGTTAATAGATGGAGAAACACTGCAGCGAGAAAAAGAAGATGCAATATGAAACAGAAGCGCATAGATACCTATTTCACTGTTTTATAATGTATGTACCTATTTATATGTTAAAAACGTTAATACATCGGTTTTAAAGTATTGGTGTTTATTTTTTGAATGAATAAAAAAACAAAAATCCGGATTATCCGAGGAGAATGCCCTCCACGTTACCTCGGATAACCGGGGTTCTACTGTATGTATATATATATATATATATATATATATATATATATATATATATATATATATATATATATATATATATATATATATATATATATACATATACATATATTATGGGCACTGCACGCATGCTGTAGAGAAATCCCTAAAGCTCTACAAGGATCAGGTTTTCTATATAAAAGACTGCGTGAAGAGGGTTGTATGAGAGGCAGAGCCCCAAACATGGAGCAGTACTCCATCGTTGATCGGATTTGAGCTCCGTACAGAATTAACAGTTGTGGAATATAAAGTTTTCTAGTTCGAAATAATATTCCCAGCTTTTGAGAAGTTTTTTGCTGTGCTTGCAACATGTTCATGCCAAGACATATTTGCTTAAAACTTAACGTGAGGCAAATTTAGTAATAATGCTAGAGGAATGGAGTGCCTGAACTAAATCGGGTTCAGCAATATTAACTTTTTTAGAAAAAACTGCTGCCTGGGTTTTTGCAGCTTAAATTCTAGTTGGTTACTGTCACCCCAAAATAGACGTTTTTCCAGGTCTTTATTAAGTTTATGGACTTCCTGCTGTGTGCGGATATTTGTGTGAGTACCCGATATTCGAGCATTCAAAGTGAATGAAGAAATGAGCGTACTGTCATCTGCAAAGCTGTAGACTGGATTTCTGGTCTTTTCCAGCAGATCGTTGTAAGTGAGAAAGAGAGTAGGAGACAGTATGAAGTCTTGGGACACACTGGCGTTGATAGTGAAGGTATTAGAAATAAATCTGTCGACTGCCACTCGTAAAGAACGCTCCCTGAAAGTTTACCACGCCCATCCAATTATTATTCACAGTAACAGCCTGAAAGTTTTCTGAGCAAGACACCGTGGTCAAACGTCTCAAATGTTTTCAAAAAATCTATGTAAACAGCATCAATTTGACCCTCGAGTAAAAGTCGGCCAGTTAATAGCTGTATTTTTTAAAACATCTAAAACTCGCACAACTTTCAACACAATCAATTTCCGGGGTTATTTAGTAGTTTTTCTCTAAAGAAACCTAAAGATGCCTCTTGCAATCGCAGAAGGAACGTCTGAAATTCCCTTAAGTTTGACAAGGTCCTAAAGCAAGAACCATGATGATCTATGTTTATTCTGTACACATTTTTCACTAAACATTACCAAGAAAATCATAAACAATCTGATTTCTACTAATAAACTTATTAACAGATAATTTCTCCAAATGGGGACCACTTACCATAATTTTACTTTCGTTATCACTTTCTTTTAACCGTAAACAATCAACATAATTTAACAGTCAAACTCACTTAGAAACTTTAGTTTAAACAAGTTTCTTTTAACGAAAAAAAGAAAAAATAATCACATAATGTTTATCAATAAATTAAAACTAACAATTCACCGTACGTACGTTCTTAAAATTTAAATGAGATTATGCGCTTAATTAAAAAAAAATATATATTAATTAGTATTTCAAGGCGGTTGTCGGTGAATATATAAAAGAAATATTCAGAGCTTTCACAATGATCGGGCGTATTAACGTGTAAGAAGTGACCTAGCTGACTGAATATAATCGAGAAGAATTGCAGTAGTCCCGCAGAATTACTTCGCCTGAATGGCAGGAAGGGGTGTTGGTAAAAGTGCATGTGTTATATTGCCGCTGCTCTTACAAAATGCAGTTTGATATAAGTGTAGAAAAAAAAACAAATTAATTGTAGAAAATTGTTGATTTCCTGTCGCCATTTAAGATGTTGCTGTATCAACGGAGTTTGTAGGGACCTATAGTCAATTTTTTTTTCCGTTCATTCAGCCATTTTTTCACATCTTCGTACGAACCAAAGCGCTGCTCAGCAAGTGCGTGACCCATTGATGCAAACAAGTGGTAATCGGAAGGAACCAAGTCTGGTGAGTAAGCCGCATGGGGTAGAACTTCCCATCTGAGTGTTTCCGACGTGACGCGAACTGGTTTTGCCGTATGTGATTGAGCATTGTCATGAAGAAAAATGACTTTGTGTTGCCTTTTTCGGTATTCTGGCCTTTTTTTCAAGCAGCGAACGGTTCAAATCGGTCAATTGTTGGTAACATTTAGTATTAACCGTTTCCCCAGGTTTTAACAGCTCATAATAGCTCACGCCCCCCTCTGGTCCCACCAAACACAGAGCATCGTCTTTCTGCCAAAGCTATTCGGTCTTGCGGTCGATGTGGATGGTGCGCCTGGTCCTACCCATGATTTTTTGCGCTTGGGATTCTCAAAATAAATCCACTTTTCATCCCCTGTAACTATACGATGCAAAAACGACTTCCTTGTGTACCGAGCGAGCAAAATCTCACACGTGTTTTTGCTCTTTGCTTGTGATTGGAAACCGCTTGTTGACTAACCCCCAATTGCTCGGCGAGTTGTTTTTGTGTTTGCGAATCGTCTTCGTCCAACAATGCTTGCAATTCCACATCTTCGTATTTTTTTGGCGGTTTTTCCACGTTCCTTGTCTGCAAAATCGAAGTCATCACTTTTGAAACGCCGAAACCATCGTTCACACGTATCTTGCGATGGAGCATGTTCACCATAAGCTTCTCGAAGTAATCGGTATGATTCAACAGCAGTTTTCTTCAAATGAAAACAAAAAATTAATACTGTCCGCGAATGCTCTTTGTTCAGTATAAATTTCGACATATTGAACACAACACTATGCACACAGTTTTCCAATTTATCACTCGTGCGCGTCTGACACTTGTTGATGACACAACACAATGGCGCAGTGTCAAATCTTTATAGCACAAACTGCATTGGTGCACCATCTGTTGTCTGAAATCCGCATTTCATACTTGTACACCTGGTATATGCAGTGGCGTGCGAAAGTTTCCGGCCAGTGACATTTCGTACTCCAATTTATTTAAAAAAAAGACTAATGATTTTTAATCATTATGAGATGTGAGTTTGAGATATAGGAAACAAAACAATATAGTAAAAGAATATTATTTATGTTTGTGAATATATTTATTATTATTATTCTGATATTTATATGCACAAAAGTTTCCGGCCACATAATATACATTGACGCAGTAGGATGTTCAAAGACGTATTTACGAATAATAGCGCGTTGAATGTTCACATTTAGTTCATAAAAGGTCGTGGGAGCATAAACATGGCTCGGTGTATGCAAATCCAAATTCGTGAGAGAGTAATAAAATTTTCAAGAGAAGGAAAGTCTTCTCGCGAGATTGCTTCATTATTAGCGATAGATAAATCAACCGTGAACGATATTATTGTAAAATACCGTTATGGATATGGTTTTAAAAGATCGTCCGCGTAGTGGAAGACCAAGAAAAACGTCTAAAAAAGTAGATCGTATCATTAAACGCAAATCAACTGCGGATGTCAAGAAAACTGCTGCCGAAATTGCACGCGAGCTAAAGGATGAAAACCTAGCTAATGTTAGTCGTAGTACTGTGACACGAAGACTACATGTGGGACTTTTTGGCCGTATAGGTATTAAAAAAGCATTAATCAGTAAAAAGAATAAGAAGGCCCGATTACAATTTGCCAAAGGTCACCTAAATTGGACAATCAAAGATTGGAAAAAAGTAGCTTTCTCAGACGAATCTAAATTTAATCTTTTTGGAAGCGATGGTAGACAACATGTACGACGTCCCATTGGTACGAGAAATGATATTTGGTACCAAATTCCTACTGTAAAACACGGTGGAGGAAGTGTGATGGTTTGGGGAATTTTCTCTGCACAAGGAGTCAGTCCATTGATCGAGATCAACGGAAATATGAACGCTGATATTTACAAGGACATTTTAGAAAACAATTTGTTATCATATGCTGAAGAAACATTGCCGCAGAATTGGATATTTTAGCAGGATAATGACCCCAAACATACATCCAAGTTGTTAAAACAGTGGTTTTCTGCTTCAAATGTGAGAGTTTTAAGCTGGCCATCTCAATCACCGGATTTAAACCAATAGAACACTTATGGGAAACGCTAGATCGTCAAGCTCGAAAGCGTACATATTCAAATAAAGCCGCATTATTCAAATCATTGAAGGAAGAATGGGATAAAATTTCACCTGCTTCTATTAATCGATTAATGTCAATGTCTATTATAGAGCATATGGACTAATAATTTTTCTCGTAGTACAAAGTGGCCGGAAACTTTTGCACATATAAATATAAGAATAATAATAATAAATATATTCACAAACATAAATAATATTCTTTTACTATATTATTTTGTTTCCTATATCTCATACTCACATCTCATAATGATTAAAAATCATTAGTCTTTTTTTCCTCCACCCGTTATCGATTTGGGTGTAACTTTTAGAGTTTTATGGTAAGTAGAGGAACTTTTGGGAAAAAATCTCTTCCGGGCAACTATTTTTGACTTAGGTGTAAGTTTTTGGAATTTCACTGTAGACAGGGCTTCTTTTTTATGAAAAACCCCTTCCCTTTCGCGGTCATCGACTTTTAGTTTACTTCTTTGAAAGGGGTCTAAACTTCCTGTGCAAGAAGGTACTTTTTTTTCATCGACGGGTTTCGCTGCCCGATTGTCGTTTGATGCCCCATCCATAAGCTCCGCCTTTAGTGTTATCTTTTTCCTTAAAAAAAACACCCTTCAGGTTCAGGCCGGAAACTTTCGCACGCCACTGCATATACCAGGTGTACAAGTATGAAATCGGATTTCAGACAACAGATGGTGCACCAATGCAGTTTGTGCTATAAAGATTTTACACTGCGCCATTTTGTTGTGTCATCAACAAGTGTCAGACGCGCACGAGTGATAAATTGGAAAACTGTGTGCATAGTGTTGTGTTCAATATGTCGAAATTTATACCGAACAAAGAGCATTCGCGGACAGTATTAATTTTTTGTTTTCATTTGAAGAAAACTGCTGTTGAATCATACCGATTACTTCGAGAAGCTTATGGTGAACATGCTCCATCGCAAGATACGTGTGAACGATGATTTCGGCGTTTCAAAAGTGATGACTTCGATGTTGCAGCAAGGAAGTGGAAAACCGCTAAAAAAATACGAAGATGTGGAATTGCAAGCATTGTTGGACGAAGATGATTCGCAAAACAAAAACAACTCGCCAAGCAATTGGGTGTTAGTCAACAAGCTGTTTCCAATCGGCAACGAGAGATGGGAAAGATTCAGAAGCCGGTAGATGGGTACCACATGAGTTGAACCACAGACAAATGGAAAAGCGCAAAAACACGAGTGAGATTTTGCTCGCTCGGTACAAAAGGAAGTCGTTTTTGCATCGTATGGTTACAGGGGATGAAAAGTGGATTTATTTTAAGAATCCCAAGCGCAAAAAATCATAGGTAGACCCAGGCGCACCATCCACATCGACCGCAAGACCGAATCGCTTTGGCAGAAAGACGATGCTCTGTGTTTGGTGGGACCAGAGGGGCGTGGTCTATTATGAGCTGTTAAAACCTGGGGAAATGGTTAATACTAAACGTTGCCAACAATTGACCGATTTGAACCGTTCGCTGCTTGAAAAAAGGCCAGAATACCGAAAAAGGCAACACAAAGTCATTTTTCTTCATGACAATGCTCAATCACATACGGCAAAATCAGACTTGGTTCCTTCCGATTACCACTTGTTTGCATCAATGGGTCACGCACTTGCTGAGCAGCGCTTTGGTTCGTACGAAGATGGCTCGATGAATGGTTCGCAGCAAAAGGGGAAGATTTTTACTGGCGTGGTATTCACAAATGGCCCGAAAGATGGGAAAAATGTATTACAAGCGATGGAGCATACTTTGAATAAAGCCCTTTTTATCATTCTTCGGAATTTAACATGTTTTTTTTTAGAAAAAAAATCCGCATTTCATACTTGTATACCTGCTCTATATATATATATATATATATATATATATATATATATATATATATATATATATATATATATATATATATAAAGGGTGGGCCATCTATCGGTTTAAATTTGAACCACCGGTTATTTCGAATCTGGCAATACTTATGTCATTCTATTCTGTCACAAAATTCAGTATATTATCTCCACTGAACGAAATGAATCGATTTACGCTTGAGCAACGTTGGGATGTATTGGAAATTTATTTCCAAAACAAAGACAATTGGTCGGAAATTGCACGAAAATGTCGTACAAAATTTGGTCGCAGAGAAGGACCAACAGTGCCCAGTATACGCAAGTTTATTGCTAAAGTTCGTGAAACTGGTTTCATTGTTGATGCGCCAAGACGTGAGCGTGCTGGTACAGTGCGTACACCCGAAAATATCGAAGCTGTGGACGGCGCAACCATTACGGTCAATGGAGACACCTATCGCACCATGATAACCGATTTTTTTGTGCTCGCTCTTCATGGTATTGATGTGAACGATGTTTGGTTTCAACAGGATGGTGCAACTTGCCACACATCTCATGCCACAATCGATTTATTGCGTCAAACGTTTGATGGCCGTTTAATTAGCCGAAATGTGATGTCAATTGGCCGCCAAGAAGCTGCGATTTGACACCGTTGGACTATTTTCTGTGGGGCGCCGTTAAAGACAAGTGTTACGCCGACAAACCAGAGACAATTGAGCATTTGAAGGAAAACATTCGTGATGCCATTGCCGAGATACGACCCCATACACTCGAAAATTGGTCCGATCGAATGGGGTACTGTGAGGCCAGCCGCGGCAGCCATATGAATGAAATAATATTCCATCTCTAACCGGAACAATTGTACTTCACAACAAAAAAATAAATTTGGCAAAATTTCAAACCGTTTTTGTTTTATTGCATTTTTAAATTTAAACTTTTAAATGGCCCACCCTATATACAGTCCCTGGCCAAATTATTAGACGCACTGTATTTTTTTTAGTAATGTTATGTTTCTTAAGAGTTTTTATGCAATAATGGTATATTTAAACTACAATATTATTGATTTTTATTTAAAAGAATTGTTGTAGACTACATATTTGTATTTATTTTTAACATATGGCAACACTGTATTGACAAAGTGATACATGAACGTAAACAACTACAAACCTGTATCAGTCGCGATCGGAATCGAGTCAGGTACGGACGTGTTTCTGTGGCTTTATGGACTGTGATTGTTTGTTTAACAGTTTTATACTACTCAGTTATTAGTTTATTTTGTATGCAGTGTTTTAAAAAAGTAATTGGACTATTTTCATTATGGGTGGAAAAGGCGATCTTTCACCACGTAAAAAAGCTGAAGTGAAGGCCCTTGTGATTGCGAAAACATTTACAAACCGAGAAATATCACGAAGATTAGCGGTTTCTGAAGCTAGTGTACGACGCATAAAAAAGAAAATTGAGTCAGGGAAGGAACTAAGCCCGAAAAGAAAGAAAAGATGCGGTAGAAAACCAATTTTCACTCCACGGTCAGAGAGATGTTTGAAGAAAATTTGTGTAGAAAACAGATTTGCTACCACAAAGGTAATAAAATCACAACTCCAGGATGCTAGCGTAAATGCTTCTGAGCGCACTGTTCGAAGAAAATTGAAAGAATTCGATTTTAAGGCCTGTCACCCCGCCAGGAAGCCCAAGTTAACAGCTGCAATGAAAGCAAAGCGCCTGAAGTGGGCCAAACAATGGAAAGACAAAGATGTGGACTTCTGGAGATCGGTAAGATACAGCAATTTAATCAATAATTGATACATTATTATCAATTTCAGTTAAATAAAGCAAATAAACATGGAAGTTTATATATTTTTCCTATTTTTGACAGGTCTGCTTCAGTGACGAAAGCACATTCGAAATTTTGCAGAATAAAGCTCAGTATGTGCGTCGTCGTCATGGAGAAAAGTTTCATCCTGATTGTGTCGTCCCGACGGTTAAACATCCCACCAAAGTGATGATTTGGTCAGTCATCAGCGGCAAGGGCACTGGACGTCTGTACGTCGTCAAAGGAATAATGAGGCAAGATCAGTACAAAGAAGTATTACAAAATCGGTTGATTCCGCAGCTCAGAGAATGGTTTCCAAATGGGGAACCATTCACTCCCTGCCACACTGCTCGGTCTGTTAAAGCTTTTTTGGCAGAAAAAAATATCCCTCTGTTGGATTGGCCGGGTAATAGTCCTGATATGAAAATGTGTGGGAGCTGATGAAAAGAGAAGTGGCTAAAGATGTGATTACCAACAAAACCCAGCTCCTAGAAAAGATTATTCATGTGTGGAATCATCATCCTCAAATGCAGGAGATAGTACAATCTTGCATTGATAGCATGCCGCGCAGAATTAAAGCTTTGATAGCGGCTAAAGGTGGCTCGACTAAATATTGACTTTTACTAACATTAATTTCACTTTTCTTTAAAACTTAATAAACTTATGCTTTTCTAAATTAATGCTGTTTTATTTATGTCAAATAAATAGGTAATTGATTGGATAATATAAAAATAAAAAACAAATCAATTTAAAATAATAAAACGGTACAATATCACTCGGTAATTAATATTTTACATGAAACCTTGCAGTGCGTCTAATAATTTGGCCAGGGACTATATATATATATATATATATATATATATATATATATATATATATATATATATATATATATATATATATATATATGTATGTATGTATATATATATATATATATATATATATATATATATATATATATATATATATATATATATATATACGGATATAGACTTACACATAAATAAAAAGGAGTTTTAGCACTCTTTCGTGTCTTTTATTAGTAAAATGCAGTTAATCGTGCAGTCCCCGGGAGCGAGACCGCAGACACCTGTTATCAAAATAAATTTCAAATTTTTTTACAACTTTTTATTTCCTTTTTATGGCATACAATAAGCACATCTTATTTTATAATTCATTAAAAAGCTCAAGAAGAAGTCCCTAACCAAATCAAGTTAACTAGAAAACTAATTTTTTGTAACAAAATAATAATAATAATAATAGTAACAGTACTTAACAAGTAAAATTAAAATCAAAATTCACACTTACAACCAATATTTATAAAAAAGACACTTCTCCATTTTTCTTAACGAATTTAAATGATCCCAGTATTCTCAATACCATACACTGTAAGGATATTGCTTGAAGCGCTACTTATAATTTATAAAAATATTAATTTGACCTTACCGATAAGTAAAAATAATTAATATAAAAGTATCAAATCAAATGCAATGGCAAACTTAATATACCAATTCGTTTTTTTTTTCTTTTAAGCCTAACAAACTTTAACGCTTTCTTTATTCACTCATATCGGCATATTGTAACCCCTTGTTGAACACAATGCTGACGGTACCATGTCAGAAAATCTTCCTGCATCCGCTCAATACATCCTCAATAAAAAAAAAAACACCAAAATTTTTCTTAATTATTGGGCTACACACATTGTCTACAGAATCGTCAAGTAGTTCATTTTAAGTATCATAATTACATGTTCTGAACTCCCTGGCGAATGCAAGAATAGATTCCAGATATATAAAATAATAGAGAACATGTTACAACATGTTCACAGACTACCAAGGATCGTTCTGGAAGGAAAATCAGCAGGCGAACGTCCACCGGGGAGACCACCAAAAAGATGGAAATAGTTGGCAATGTACCTCTCAAGAAATCGCATAACTTCGAAATAAACGGATCATCAGATCTATAAAAAGGATAAGATGTCACAACTGTCAGTAACAACATATCATTAAAAAGAGGAGTGCGACACGGAGATACCTAAACTGTTTATGATGGCTCTTGAAACCGTCTTTAAGGAGTTTAATTGGGATTAGACTAGCATCAACATTGACAGCACTAGACTGAGTTGGTTTGCAGAACGACATAGTCGTGATGGCTAACAACACCAATGAACTACAGGAAATGTTAAACCAGATAAACGTGGACTGTGTAAGGGTAGGGTTAAAATGAATTTAAAAAAAAAAAAAATTATGAGCCCTGAAGATAACAACATACAGATAGAAAATGACTCATAGAACGCGTCGTTCCTAGTTTTTAATTGGAATATTGGATACTTAATATAAAATTTGTCTATAATAAAATATGTACAGGGTGAAATGGATAAGGTAGTAGGCTAAAAATGAGTTATTTATCATTTTAACGGAAATAATATATAAAGAGCATTTCGATCTGATTACATATATCTACTTAGGCCACACTGCTAGAATCTGAAAGGAGAATTAACATGCAGAAAGCCAAACCAGGCGAATTAGGGCTGACACGGGTAGCTTTCGGGAAACTAGGGCATATGTTAAAAAAACTGTGTCCTACTGTCAGCACATATGGGCTGGGCACTAGAGCATTTGTCAAAAATCTCGCAATTTCACAGAGAGTTATGGAGAGAAATTGCGAGAGAAATATATATTAGGGTGACAAGCCAAAATATATATATTTTTTTAATTTTCTTTGGACCTACCCCTGCAAAATGTTCAGTCCTATAAAAAAATAAAGCCCCTAGATTTTTAGAAAAAAAATATTAATATTTAGAGGTCGCATCCATCGACTGAAAGTATATTTTTTCTTCTCAATCGTTTTTCCCCTTCAACAGCCCCCCGTTAGACTTCTGATTTGAATTTAAAGATTAGAAAGGTGTTTCCTTGTACATTTTTTGATGCCGAGTCTGTTCTCGAGGGCCGTTTTCCCCTAAAGTCCTTCAGTTTTCCACAATGCTCATGTTAAGTGCGCATTAAGTGTAAAAAATGCGTTTTCCTTCCAAAAAAGTTCCGCAAAATTTACGGGAAACATTGTAGATCAAGTTTTACTATGCAAAATCATAGACATGACACAGACAGCAAGACGAAGTTCTGTGTGGGAAAAAAGATTGACATACCTAAAAAAACTCGACAGGAAGGCAACTTCAGAAAAAATGTTATCCCTTAGTGTTAGATCCCTTAGTATCCCTTTCTAGAATTCATAACGAGCCGGAAGTCAATGATATAACTTTGGAGGCGACAAGGATGAAGTGACTCTGGTCGAGTCATGTGGCTAGATCATCCGGAGACAGATCGGTATATAAGATCACAAACTGGAGACTCAGAAACGATGGGTCGATGATATAAGAGTAGTAGCGGGCAAGCAGTGGTTAAAACATGGGCTGAGAAAGAAAAAAAGAATTACTTGTGTTGTGGAAATATGACATCTCTCCAAAATCAGCCGAGGTTAACTGCGTAATCTTTCCCAGAAGTAGTTTTAACCAAAATACCTGTGATAGAAACGTATCCATATCCCCTAATAGTGATAAAATTGTTTTTTATACAATTCTTATAAATATGTATCGTCCTTAACAACCTGGCTATGACCAATAAAAAAGATTTTTGTTAATTTGGTTTAGCTCCCACTATTGAATTGTTTTCAGGCTAGCGAATCGGTTCTTCCATATCAGTACAGTATTTCCCTAATAAGCTGCTAACAGCAACTGTAAATATCATGTTATTAATAAATTGATGATGTCAGTCTTACAGAGGCTTAGAGCGTTTATTAGAGGTCTTCGAAGATCTCTAACCACTTCATAACGATGAAGGGGAGAAAATGACGTTTTATATATACATACAAGCGTATTTTCAACGTGACCTTGTAACATTTCATTGATGTCGGAGGCATATTACCGAGGATATGTTCGGCGAGGCGAGAGTTTACAAAGCTATGTATTTTAGATTCACCTGTAAGGAACTAGTCTCGATTTGGTTAGCATGCTGTTTTTGTTCAGGTTATATCCTTACAAATACATACTCTATATAGGTTAGTTTAGAAAAATTCCCAAACACACATTTTACACTGTTATCCCTTACCTTTTATAACATGCATTGTATCGACAAGGACTGCGTGCTAACTAACGTACTCTCTGGTAAATAAAGAAAGCGTCCATATTATAAGTAGTTTTAGTACAAATATAGTGCTCGAAATTTGAAAAGTTGATGACCGGGTGCAGCAACAATTTTAGATGATACTTAACTTAAATGCATTGTAAATAAGCCAGTCTGGATAGTGTAAGGGTAATCCTTGCTGCTTTTTAATCCCAGAGTGGACATTTGAATCTGCAGCCAGTAAAGTACTCAGGACAGTTTTATTTAGAAACTGATATATTTTGAATTTGACGCTTAAAGATAGGTCTGGAGTGTCCGATAAACGCGAGGTGCCACCTAGCTGATATCACTCAGACGTTAAACAGGGGGACACGATACGCTACACTGCAAGCTATGGTGGATGGTTGGAAAAAGTACTCCCAAAATTTGTTGATGTAATCGGTACTTAATAGAGTGCTCTTATTCAATTTATAAATCACACTATAAGAACAATAGTTATTAGATAGTGTTCACTCATTTAACAAAACAAAGGCGGTTATAGTTGTGTAGAAATACAGGAGTAACGGTTGACAGCCATAATGAGCAAATGCAATTAAATTTAACAAAGAGACACTTATTTATTTATAAAAATTTTTACACTTTGTCTTTTTAGTTTTAAAAAATTAAGGGTTAGTCAAAAAGTTCCCAATAAATAAAAGCTTTTTCATTGTGAATATGATAGATAGAAAGTTATTGCCATAAGTTGGTGAGCACACCGTACAGACTTAAGAGTTTTTTTGATAAACCTATATCTTATATTGTTGCAAATTTTTTGACCGCCCTATGTAATCTGTAGCTACTCTGGATTTTAACTATAAATATCTTTAAATACCATCATGTGTCTTATGTTTTAATATATTTGGCTGCATAATGGGATGTTATTTTTTTTATATGTAAAGCAAGAAATTTTAAAGGAACAAATACGGTCATTCTCATCGCATCAAACTGAAACAAAAAAAAAACACAGGAATTAATATCAAACGGCTGTTTCTTTCTCTGTATAAAGTGTTTTTTAACTTGGGGTATTAATAAAACTGTCTTTAAACACTTACTCTAAAATTTCATTTAATTCTGCTCTGTTATCGTCTTACTTTAACATCTCCCTCTGAAATAAATCGTATAAAATAAATTCAACCGACAACTATGATTCATTTTAAAGGGTTATTGGGAAAAAGGATGAACAAGTCAATGCTACAGACGTTTTGAATCTATGAGCTGTTAAAGCAGACAGTATAATATGTTTTCCAGAACCGGATTAAAAATAATGCCTCAAAGTAAAAAACACCCTGTACATGTAATTTCTACGGTTTTCATGACCCATATATTCGATCCTTTAAATAATTTCCTCGCAATAGGAGTTTTTACAAGTTAAAAAACATGAAACATTTAAGTAGTGAACATCATTCCTAGACAGCTAAAATATACATAATAATAAAATGTACAAAAAACCAACAAGACAATATTATTATATAAAATTAGGTGATTTTAAAATCTTTAATATATAGTATCTATCATTATACATACATAATATTATAACCTTGTGTAACTGCTCGATATACAGGGTGTAGAGAAAGTAAAGGGTAATTTGATAAAAAGAAAATTATAAAAATTCGTCATTTTAAAGGACTGAAAAAGTAAGTTTATATAAAGTTATTTTAACAAGTAGGTATTAAGTTTAATGCTTAGTATTTATTTTTTAATTTTGTTACATGGTCAGAGTAGAATTTTGGCTAAAAAAACCATAACAAAGATTTACTCTCTGACGCAGTTTTAAGCCACAAACAGAAACGGATTATATATTTTGAATTTACGCGAAACTTTTGCAACACTCTGTATACCGTAATCTTCTATAATTCAGCCTTGTGTATTGGAAACGATATTGGTATTTCGGCGTCGTTTAGTCGTCTTTCGGTTTTTCTGGATTTGATTCATCTTCTTCGTCCGAGTAGTTGGTTGGTTGTTCTCCAGGTTTCAGGAGTCTTCCAATGTAGTCGTATTTTTCTAAAAAAAAAGTATTTAAATGATTCTGATAAAAATCTGTTTTTGTATTTAACGTTTTTACATTTTTATAGCACGTAAGCATAACCTTTAACGGTTCATAGGAATATCCAAATTTGTGACAGCCCTAACAGATCGAAGTAGGTTTTTTTTTTTTTTTTTTTTTTGAAATACAGTAGAACCCCGATCTAAGAACCTGATTATCCGAGGTACGCGCGTCTATGCTGCGTATTAACCAAGCTTCTAAAATATGTATGTACATATTTCCATTTAAAATCGTCGGGGCCTTCGGGGAATCCCCCTGGCCCGTGTGAGGGGTTCCCCTATTTATGTTTTTGGACTCTTTCAGAATGTAAATTTGCGTGAATGCAGTGCGTTATAGCGTTTACTACGGAGAAGTACGAGTATATTCACATAATTTATTTGGTTGGCGTTCTGGTAGCTAAGTGTAATTAATACGAACTGCTTTGTTTGAATTTTTGTTTGTCGTATTATAATGGGGCAATACAAGCGTAAAAGAATCGTCGTTCCTATTGAAGAAAAATTAAAAGCCATCAGAAGAATTGAAGCAGGAGAGACAATTAAAGTTGTTGCACGAGATTATGGAGTAAGTGAGGTAACAGTTGAAGATTGGAAAAGAAACCGCACAAAAATAGAAGAGTGGTGTATAAATCAAGCCTCCTCGTCTTCAGAAAGAAAATCAATGAAAACCGGCGACTATGAAAAGGTTAACGAAGCTTTATTCATGTGGTGGTGACGAAACTGGTCTGAATTATAAAATGCTTCCATTAAAAACATTGGCATCTCGACAGGAAAAATCAGCTCCTGGGCACAAACGAAGTAAGGAAAGATTAACTATAATGGTATGTTCCAATACATCTGGTAAGCACAAAATTCCACTGATGGTGACTGGTAAGTCTGCACGTCCAAGAGTTTTAAAAGACATCTCACCCAAAGCCCTACCAATCTATTACAAAAGTCAGAAGAGCGCATGAATGGATGCGATCTTATTTACTAACTGGTTTGGAGAAGAGTTCGTGCCATCTGTGACTAAATTTTTGAACAGAAACCGTCTTCCAATTAAAGCAATTTTGTTAATGGATAATGCCCCCTCTCACCCTGGAGAAGGACTTCATGTGGTCGAAATTGTTGTAAAATTTTTTCCTCCAAATGTAACCAGCATAATGCAACCAATGGATCAAGGCATCCTCGAAAACATTAAAAAAAAATTATAGGCGTTTATATCTTGAACATCTGTTAGAATACACAGAAAAGGAGGATATTATCAATCGGATGAGAAAGGTTACACTGAAAAATGTTATTTACTGGGTAAGTCAAGCTTGGGATTCTGTGGGTACTACCACTATTCAATAATCTTGGTCAAAAGTTATTGATTTTGAGGACTATAATGACAGTGAAGATGATACTCCATTAAATGAATTAGCTTTGAAATTGAGAAGCCATAGAGAAATGTCCTGTTCAAATTTTGACAGCGAGATAGAAGAAAAAGAAAAAAGTTTATTTGAATTAATGCGAAAATGTGACAAGAGAAGATGTTGTTGAATGGATTACAGCAGATGATTTAGAAGAAAAGAGTATTGAAGAAATAACGAATGCCTTTCAGGAAACCGAAAAATCAGATGACGATGACGAAGCGGCGGTGGATGAACAGTCTCCCACTAAGACTCTCATCAAGAAGGTTTTGCTTCTTTGGAAAAAGCTTTGAGGTATATCGAGCAACAACCAGAGGCAACTTCAGCGGATTTGCTTCTTCTTAATAGATGGAGCAACATTGCAGCGAGAAAAAGAAGATGCAATATGAAACAGAAGCGCATAGATACCTATTTCACTGTTTTATAATGTTAAAAACGTTAATACATCGGTTTAAAGTATTGGTGTTTATTTTTTGAATGAATAAAAAACAAATCCGGATTATCCGAGTTTTCAGTTATCCGAGGAGGGTGCTCCCCCACGTTACCTCGGATAACCGGGGTTCTACTGTATTTGGCACTTTTCGTTACAAACATCTTTAATTTACCTACTGTACTACCATCGAGCAAGTCTCGATCACTCTAACCTCTTTTATTTCTAATAATTTTTCATCCCAAAATTTTTTCTCTGATTGCAGATGAGTAGCATCTTAATTATAATTTTATTCAAAAATAAAAAATTTTGTTACGGAGGTATAAAATGATCAGTGACTTCACAAAACACACCCCAAATGAATTTTCAACAAAGTTCGTTTCCAATCTTTACTGAAAACTGATGATCTTAAAATTTTTTTGTTTTTTTATACCAGATAAATTATTAAAGGTAATGCACTCGTGATAATTTTCGTTCAATCTACACCCCGTGGAGAATATTCCAGAAATTTTTTTCAAAATTTTTTTAACAGTACTTTTCGAGATAAGGGGGGACAGCGATTCGCGATTTTTTAAAAATAATACAAAGAAAAGTGTGCGCAAGTATTACATTATATATTATATTTTTTACTCGTGTTTTCACAAGCTTTCTTTTGACACCACACATGACCTAGTAAATTTTTTTTTTTTCACTTCCGATTTCACCCCCCAAAACTAACTCATTACGTCAAAATTTAATTTTCAAAACTACACGGCTCTGATGAGGCCATTAATTTCTATATTAGTACCAAATTTCGACATCCTATATCAAACAGTTCCCGAGAAAATCAGGTGTGACTGACAGACGGACATCGAAGTGATCTTATACCTTTTTAATCACAAGCCAGTATTACTTCCCATTGGAGATGTCAATATTGTAACTACGGGATGCAAAGTACCCGTTACTCGCCAGGATCCGAAGTATCGGGTAGTCGACGATAAATGTACACGGTACCAGTTATCTACATATTGATGGCTTGAAACTGAGTCTGCGGTCAGCCAAACTAAAACTACCAAGGCCATACCGGTAGCGGTAGATACCTACTCGTCTCCACAAAATATATCTCGTCTTCATCGGTGGCCTTCGGTTTCGGACCATTCGATATCAATAATAATGATTGACAAGAATGGGTGCGTGTATACAATTATAAATTATACATACATATACCTAAAACTAAACTGGATGATAATACAAACGGAGCGCGCACAATTAGGAATGCAAGCAAAATTTGCACGTCGTACATGTAATATTTTATTAAATAGGTATATGAAATATAAGTACACATTTTGTCGTTTATGAATATTGAATTAAATACGAATTTTTTTAATTAATAAATTAATTGGACACAATAATAAATACATAAAGAATAGTGTAGGTAGGTATATTGGCAACTACGTGACGAGATCGGTAGTTTGGACCTGGTACAATGTAACGGGTACTTTTTTAAGAGATAACGGGTACCCTAAATACTCGAAAGTACCTATACTTGACATCACTACTTCCCATTTCTCGACTACAAAAACACTCAAAATAACACCTGACATGATATCCTCACAGCTACATCCTCTTAATCCCTTCCAAACTATTTATATTCGTTATATGTTTGATTAAAAATTAATAGTTATTAAAAATATCAAATTATATGGTTGATTTTTAGTATTCTGTACGGAACACTTATAAGATCACTTCGGTGTCTATCTGTCCGTCTGTCACACTCGATTTTTCTCGAAACTAATTGACATAGAAGGTTGAAATTTGGCACTTATAATTTAAATTTTGACTTAAAGGGTTAGTTTTGAGAAGTGAAAAAAAAAGATTTATTACGTCATTGAATGAGGTGCCAAATGAAAGCTTGTGAAAACACGAGTTAAAATATATATATATATATATATATATATATATATATATATATATATATATATATATATATATACATATATATATACATATATATATATATATATATATATATATATATATATATATATATATATATATATATATATATATATAATACTCACGCACACTTTTCTTTGTATTATTTTTAAAAAAAATTGCCAAAAATCGCTGCACCTCCCTTATCTCGAAAAGTACTGATCAAAAAATTTTGATAAAAATTCTGAAATATTCTCCACAGGATGTAGGTTGAATGAAAATTATCACGAGTGTGTTACCTTCAATAACACAGCCCCACAAAAAAAAAAGTGGGTATACTTTTGATGCGATATATCAGATCCGTAGTATTTTTGCCCGCTGATCACGAATCTGACGTCAGAATATCGCCATCACATCTCAATTTTTTCTAACCTCAAAAAATAGGTAAAAATTAGTAAAAATTAAGAAAAATATACTCCTAAAAAATTGATTCAAGCTTTTTCATGAATCCAAAGATGTATTAATATGTATTCGGACACGCTAAGCTAATGTTCATCGGTTGGATTAAGCCATATAGTTCTGTTTTCTTTTTATCCTCAATAAATCAGACAGATATAGTGCTTCTCGAATGCAAAAACGAATTCAAATTAAAATTCAACCGATTCTTACCAAATTTGGTACACGGGGGTTTTTTGGGTTGCTGATCATGAATCTGAGGTCGGATTTGCAAAATTCAAAATGGCGGATCCAAGATGGCGGACAAAATTTTTGAAAACCAACCGATTCCTACCAAATTTGGTATACAGTTGGGGAATCCTCAAACCTGATACTCTTAAACCCTAAACCCTGAAACCTTAGACTCCCACACCCTGTAACCTCAAAAAATAGACCTCAATAACCCTATAACTTTAAAAATGAGACCCAATAAACTCAAAACCAGGACTTTTAAACCATATACTCTCAAATAGTAGACCCTTAAGCCCTAGAATTGCGAAGGTTAGACCCGCGCCTAACTTTCCTTTTTTTGGCTGTATCTTGTTTTTTTTTTTTCCGCGAATGACCTATTCAAAGGCTTTCTGCCCAAACGCTTTTGAGGACTTGTTTCTCTTTTTAGCGACCAGCAATAGTCCGCTAGCATATGGTCATCCCATCGTCCTTGATACCGATTTTCTATGATTTTCAGATCTTGGTGAAAACGTTCCCCTTGCTCCTCACTGTAGTCACCAAGATTATCTAGGAAATCATCGATGTGGGAGTCCAGGAAATGTAATTTTAGATTCATTAAGCAACTTAATGTTTGAAAATTATTTACCATTTTCTCGACTATTTCTTTGTACTTAGGACTTTTATTATTTCCCAAAAAGTTTGTTGCGACTTCTTTAAAACTAAGCCAAGCAGCTTTTTCAACTTTATTCATTTTAGTAACAAATAATGAATCTTGAAACAATTTTCTTCTTTGTGGCCCGTCAAATACGCCTGCCTTAATTTTAGCTTCAGAAAATTTCGGAAATTTTTTATGCAAATATTTGAAACATGGGCCGTTTGTATCTAATGCTCTCGTGAATTGCTTCATAAGTCCAAGCTTAATGTGAAGCGGGGGAATAAGAACTTTTCCTGGATCTACCAATGGTGGAAACAATACATTATTTTCACCAGGAGTGAACGATTCTCTTGTTGGCCAAATTTTTTTCTTATAATGACGTTCCTTGTCTCTGCTATTCCACAGACATTTATAACAGGGATAAAGTGTAAACCCTGACTGTTGGCCAAGCAATATTGTTACAATTTTCAGATCTCCACAAATTTTCCAGTTATGATCAGCATATTTTATTTTTATCAAAAGCTGCTTCATTTTTTCATATTGCTCTTCCATAACTGTGGAATGAGCAATCGGAATGGGAGCGTAAACGTTGGTATTATGCAGCAAAACTGCCTTAATGCTCCGTTTAGAAGAATCAATGAACAGTCTCCATTCTTCAGGATCGTATGAGTTATTTTGAAATTCATCCATTAGACCTTTTACATCGGTACAATATGAAAGTGACAATTCCTCGTCCATTGTGAAATATTTTCGAAATTCTTCATCTCTGTTTCTATAATAAGAAATCGTAGCTTCTGGCTTAAGTAAATGTCTTTTCTTTAAAAAGGAAGTAAGATGCTCTGAACCATCTTTGGATAAGCCTAAATCTCTGACTAGATCACTAAGTTCTGACTGTGATACGAGTATTGGTTCTGGTTTACGGTTGTATGGTAGAAATTCTTTATCTGTGTCACTAGTATATGATAGGTTGTCACTAGAACGTTCATTAGTAACAGTGTTTGAATCTTTTTCGACAGTCTCAATGTTTTCGGCATGAACTGATAAGGTGAAATCATTTGTTTCCATAATATCAGCATCAAGTGGTTCAGGAGGCGGAATTAGTTTAGTTGGTCTTGTTACTGTCGAAACATCGTTATAAGTAATAGTGCTTTTATTTTTTCGGTTATGCCTAGATACAACATTCATACAAAAGTAGCAATCATTTTCACTGTATGGTCTATTCCATATTGCTGGTCTGGAATATTTAATCGCCTTCTTATTGATGTACAACATTATTTTGCAAGAACTGCAAATGATGTGGGGAACCCAATCTGTATCCTGGTGCTGTATTTCAATGTTAAAACAATCCTTATATAAGGTTTTAATCTTATCCGTTATCGGTGACCCCATTTTACTAAATACGTGTTGACAGCAAATATAACAAAATGAATCACTGTTTTTATCGCACTTATGAAAAGTCCTTGTACCGTGAGACCGTCTTCTTGTAGCATTATACTCTACATGAGCCAAGTCACCCACACATGAAGAGCTACAGTCGCTGGATGACGACGGCTGCGGGCCCGCTTTCCCACCCTGACCAACCGCCGATACTGGGTTTCCGAGCCCCTGCATCGTAATTCTCTTTCTTCTACCTGCCATGACGGCATCTAAGCCGTTATCCAGGGACTCTGCCGGCTAGTGGAGTAACACCGTTGCCCACTGTCACCACGTGGAGGTGCCCTGGATGCAGGTAGAAGAATAAAAATCGACCGATGAAATTTCTCGGCGTTCAAAATGGCGCGAAAACATCTGCCACATGAAGAGCTACGGTCGCTGGATGACGACGGCTGCGGGCCCGCTTTCCCACCCTGACCAACCGCCGATACTGGGTTTCCGAGTCCCTGCATCGTAATTCTCTTTCTTCTACCTGCCATGACGGCATCTAAGCCGTTATCCAGGGACTCTGCCGGCTAGTGGAGTAACACCGTTGCCCACTGTCACCACGTGGAGGTGCCCTGGATGCAGGTAGAAGAATAAAAATCGACCGATGAAATTTCTCGGCGTTCAAAATGGCGCGAAAACATCTGCCACATGAAGAGCTACGGTCGCTGGATGACGACGGCTGCGGGCCCGCTTTCCCACCCTGACCAACCGCCGATACTGGGTTTCCGAGTCCCTGCATCGTAATTCTCTTTCTTCTACCTGCCATGACGGCATCTAAGCCGTTATCCAGGGACTCTGCCGGCTAGTGGAGTAACACCGTTGCCCACTGTCACCACGTGGAGGTGCCCTGGATGCAGGTAGAAGAATAAAAATCGACCGATGAAATTTCTCGGCGTTCAAAATGGCGCGAAAACATCTGCCATCTTGAATTTTGCAAATCCAACCTCAGATTCGTGATCAGCGACCCAAAAAATCCCCGTGTACCAAATTTGGTAAGGATCGGTTGAATTTTAATTTGAATTCGTTTTTGCATTCGAGAAGCACTATATCTGTCTGATTTATTGAGGTTAGAAAGAAAACAGAACTGTATGGCTCAATCCAACCGACGAATATTAGCTTAGCGTGTCCGAATACATATTAATACATCTTTTTTTGAGGTTAGAAAAAAATTGAGATGTGATGGCGATATTCTGATATATCGCATCAAAAGTATACCCTACTTTTTTTTTTTTGTGGGGCTGTGTAATTTATCTGGTATATAAAAAAAAAAAAAAAATTTCATCAGATTTCAACAAAGATTACGAACAAACTTTGTTGAAAACTCATTTGGGGTGTGTTTTGTAAAGTCATCGATCATTTTGTACCTCCGTAACAAAAATTTTTAGTTTAAAAAAAAATCAACGTACGGAACACTAATTGCGTAAGTCCGACTTGCACTTGGCTGATTATTTTCAATGAACATTATACCTCAAAAGTCTGTTACATGATGTCAAAAATTAGCAGCGTTGATTTGTGATCCAGCTCCTTAACATATAACATCATTCTGTTCAGCAGTATATTACAAAGTTTGTAAACAATGATTTGTAACAAGATTTTTTTGTTCTTGATAATAAATGATAAAATAACTAAACATTTGTGTGGCTAATCATGATAAGGCAGTTAAAATTAATAACAACCAAAAATTCTAGAAGCAGCAGTTGTATAGAGTGCGACAAATAATTTTCCGTATCATAAATTAGTAGAGTCATGTACAAGTTCAATAAGTGATTTTAAAGCTGTCACATTTCCCGATTTTTATTTTGAATTTTAATGGAAACACAGTCAAGTCCGTTTAAGTTCGTTACAAACAGTAAACAAAATCTAATATCATTTTTCACTACTTTTTTATTTAGATTTGGCGCTAATGCTCAGAAAAATAAATAATAATAATTATTAAATTAAAAGAAAATGTTCAAAGGAAAATAAAACAAGTCACACCAAAGTTATTATTATGTAATTTGGTACATATACGAGTATAAACGAAAACATTAAAATACGTAGTTTTTACAATAAAATCAGTAATTTTAGTTTGTATAATTTTACTTGAAAAAGAAATGGTGTTTATATAATTGTCAAGGTCACAAGAACTACTCCATATATGTTCAGGAACTCCACGAGATTCCAAATATTGCGAGTTTCAGTCATTTCTGAAATGGATGGAACATAAATATTATCTCCTTCTCCAAGCTCGTCTGACTGATGTCACAATTTGATCATCAGTTAATATTTCTCTTGTCATTAATTCATTATCATCACATACATATTCTTCAAAATTAAAGTGATTAAACATCTTTTTAATCTCGATTTCCGCTGTACTTTGGAGAATGTCAGCGTCGTAAACAAATTCTAGACAATCAGTAGGATCTTCTCGATGTTTTTCAATCCATTGAGTCAACGGTAGCTCATCATCTGAGTCATAACTACATTTCTTCCTTAAAAATCCGCCATGCTTAAAACAGTTTGCAATGGTTTCTCTACTGACTCTTTGCCAAGCCATATGGATAAAGTTTATAGCGTCCAAGAGAGTTACAGAAAAAAATGTTACCTTTATCGATCGTCTCTAACATTTTCGTAAGTAAAATCTTTATATAATGACATTTTAAAGAATGTATCCCATCTTGATCCAAGGCTGAAGCTTTGCACTTGTGTTTATAGGCATAAAAACCAATTTTATTTGCTGTAGATCAACTTTAGGGTGCGCTGGACAGTTGTCAATCAAAAGTAATATTTTTCTGTTTGTGAATTGTAATCCTTTGTCCCATTCGATCAGTTCGTTTTTAAAAATTTGTGATGTCATCCAGGCTTTCTTGTTTAATTGGTACTGTACCGGCAAATGTTTATTTTTAAAACACCTGGGATTGGCGGACTTTCCTATCACCACCGCACACATGCCGCTCCTGGGGGGCTTTAGGGACTTCCCTGCAGCATGTGTGTAGACCCATAAAAAAACAACAATTTTCTTTTCTCTGTTCCAGACATATATGTAGTTATCAATACAGTAATCCTTACTTTTGATAATTTCCCACCAGTACAATTCTCTCCGACAAATCTTATCAGGCGTCATCTTGTATGTCCACATATTCATAACTTTCTCGAATTTCCGGCCATACATTGGCCAACCACTGATCAACAACAGTCATATCCACTCCTGCAGTTTTTCCTACTATCTTACCCACACTACTATTATGTCGCTTTTTAAATCGGTCAATCCAACTTCTAGAACAGTTAAACTCGGTGTTCTCTATTTTCCTTCCCAATTCACTAGCTTTGTCTTGTAAAGTATAGCCGGTAATAGGAACATGTTCATGTCGTTTTTGACTCTAAACCATTTAAGGAGTCCTTTATCGACTTGGTCATGTGTAGATTTCTTACTTTTTTACAATTAAAGTTTCTTTTATCACAGATTGATAAGATTTCTTGCCTCTTCTTCCATATGGTAGAAATCGTAGATTTAGTTAAATTCAACTATTTGCAAATATCACTTTGTTTAACTCCATTTTCTATTTTCCTTATAATATCGTGTTTGTCTTTTAAAGTAAACGCTTTACGTTTTTGTGTACTCATTTTAAAATAAAAACTTAAACAATCACTTTGCTACTTTGATCAAATATGTATTAGAACCGCATAACACAACAAGTGAATTGAAAATAATACTGCTCTAACTAGCGACGAGGCGGAAACAAGTAGAATAGGGGTTCCCAGCGAGTTTCGGTGAATTCCCTAGATCAAGTCGCGCGACATCGAGCACAGGGAGTGGCAAGTTCGTTATAAACGGACACAAAACATCCAGATTTGGTTCGCTTTATCCGGAAGTTCGTTATAATCCAGTTCGTTATAACCGATAAAAATTTGGTTTCATGGAAGTTTTTTCGTGCATTATAAAATAGTTCGTTTTAACCGGAAATACCCTATAAACGGGTTCGTTATAAGCAGACCTCACTGTATTGTTAAACGACAAATACGATAATTTACTTCCGTCAAAAAACAAAGACTGTAATTAAATTTCACGCAAAACTTGAAGCAAACACCGCAAAAATATTCCACAAAGGTTCGCCAGTTCATGGCAGATGATCGCAATTCATTAATGAAAATGATGGAAGAAGCAATTCGAATGATTTTGAACGACGACAAAGATTTGCGGAAATTTTAAAAGTCTAACGTAATGGAAGGCATAGTTTTAGCTAATAGAGAAGTAAATATATTTGTAATTATCAGCTTATATAATCATATATTACTTGGCAACACTGTTACAGTGTCCAAAGCTATTTACAACTACAGAACAGCAGTTGTCGGGGCATGGCAACAGAATAAAATAGCTTATACCGGGTGTCCTATTTAACTTGAAAAATACGAATAACTCGAAAAATAAATTTTGTCGAAAAAAATGTTTCAAACAAAAGTTTGGGTTCAAAGGGGGACATAGAATGGTAGTAAGAAATTTGACTTTTGAGGTTTAGATATCGTTTAAAAATACATTTTTGCCCTTTAAAATAGGGGCTTGTTTCAACAATCACCTCATCGTTTGGGTCAAATTTTTTTCCGTCGAGCCATTTTTTCATATTCGGAAATAGAGAATAATCGCTGTGAGCTGAATCTGGCGAATATGGTGGATGCGGAAGCGATTTGTATCCTAACTTATGGAATTTTTCCATGGCCATGTCACAAGTGTGCACGCGTGCATTGTCTTGATAAAAGAAATTTTTTCTCTTCGCCAAATGCGGACGTTTTTCTTTCGCAGCATGGTTGAAACGATCCAATAAGTTTGACATAATACCCTCCATTAATCGTTTTGCCTTGTTCAAGGTAATCGACGTAGATTATGCCGCGTGCATTCCAAAACACTGTTGGCCGATAAAATCGCTTTTGCCTTCTTTGGCGCCGGTTCGCCACGGAAAACCCCACTGTTCGCACTGTTCTTTGGTCTCTGGTGTGCTGTGATGAATCCATGTTTCATTAAAAGTTATGAATCGACGCTAAAATCACTCCAATTGCGTTTTAACTTCGCCAAACATTCTTTTGAAGTTGACACATGTGTGTGTTTTCTGTCAATTGTGAACAATCGCGGCACCCATTTTGCCGAAAGCATTCTCATATCCAAATGAGTTGTTAAAATGTTCTGCATCCGTTCAACTGAGATAACCACAGTCTCAGAAATCTCACGTACTTTCACTCTTCCATCATTTATTGCTATATCGCGGATTTTTTCAATCATTTCTGATGTAGAGACCTCATTTGAACCTGGACTAGAGTAAAGTTCATTACCTC
This sequence comes from Pachyrhynchus sulphureomaculatus, assembly GCA_019049505.1. NCBI lineage: Eukaryota > Metazoa > Arthropoda > Insecta > Coleoptera > Curculionidae > Pachyrhynchus > Pachyrhynchus sulphureomaculatus. Next base: position 18,575,064 of record CM032449.1, on the reverse strand, counting down.
ATTTGTTTCGGGTATGACGAAAAAATGTTAAATACAATAGTTTTAGGAAATGTTAAGGTGCACAGTTTAAAATTATTTTTGAGTATACAGGGTACTTCAAAAAAGTGTGGCCGATATAACATGTTTTTTTAAATGGAACATCCTATTTTCTAATTTATTTTTAAATTCTGCGTAAAATTTTACAACTTTTTTATTAATAATGTTATATACCTAAACCTAGTAGTTTTTCTAATATTTCATTTTTTTAAAAAAAAATACTAATTTTCAGTTTTGTAAAAAATTGCCAGTAGCGCCATTGTTTTTGAAGATGGAATACTCACAATTGGTACGAGCGTTCTATAGAGATGAAAAAAAAAGATATATGTAAAGAAATTTGAGTTAGATGCTACAGGGTGTTCAAAATAAATTTATATATTTCGACTCTTTTAAATTGAAAAATCTCAAATTTTTTAAATGGCTCACCCTGTATATTATTATTTTTTCTGATAGATTTTACAAAACCCTCCAACTTTTATTAAGTATGTCATATACCTATTTCTAATAGTTTTCGATCTATTTTGAATTTTTCAATTTTTACCCTTTTTTTTAATACACTTACGCTATTGTGAAAACATAAACCAATAGTTAATAATAATTTTAATATAGTTTCACTGATCTAATGATTAATTATTATGACGTAATAACTGTTCGAAAATATGCCCATCTACTTGAATATACAGGGTGGCCCAAAATTACCGAAGGGGTTTGAATTCCTTATAACTTTTTTATTATAATTTTGTTTTTTATTTCTTTTTAGTATTTTGTAAAGACTTGGGGAATTTAAAATGGAACAGTACACAATTGAACAACGTGCCCAAATCGTTGAACTTTATTTCTCAAATCAACGGTCCATTGTTTTGACTCAGCGTGCATATCGTCGTTATTTTAATGTGCGGGTTGGACCCTCAGAGTCAACAATAAACCGTCTGGTTGCAAATTTTCGACAACAAGGGGCAGTAAGGAACCTTCCTGGTGCCGGCAGACGACGAAGGGTGCACACGGGTGACAATATTGGGGTACAGGAGAGTATTCGGGAAGATGGAGAAACATCAACCAGGAGACGTTCGACACAACTTGGCCTCTCACGAGGGTCGCTGCAGAGAATTTTGCATACAATAAGAATGTTTCCATACAAAATTCAGCTTGTCCAAGAATTGAAACCGACAGATTACCAGCAACGACTTGATTATGCAATTTATTTCCGGCAAAAAGCAGAAGAAAATTATGATTTTATTCATAATTTAATTATGAGCGACGAAGCCCATTTGAAATTAAATGGGTTTGTTAATAGGCAAAACTGCAGGATATGGGCTACGGAAAATCCAAGAGTAGTTCAACAGCGACAATTACACCCACTTAAGTGTACTGTTTGGTGCGGTGTTTCGTCGGAAAGGATAATTGGCCCATATTTTTTTTTGAAAATGAACACGGTGTCGCCGTTTCCATCACTGGTGTTCGATATCGGACAATGTTGGAAAATTTTTTAAGGCCAGCCGTGGAAAACCATCCGCAAGTATGGTTCCAACAGGATGGAGCCACAGCGCACACTGCGAGGGACACAATGGCTCTTTTACGCGACATCTTTGGTGAACGAATTATTTCGCGCACAAGCGATTTTAATTGGCCTCCGCGTTCACGGATTTAACCGCTCCAGACTTTTTCCTTTGGGGTTATTTGAAAGGAAAAGTCTATATTAATAAGCCTAGAACCATCCAGCAATTAAAAAACAATATACGCGACGAAATCAACAACATAACACCTGAAGTTTTGCGAAAGTTATGGAAAATGTTTTGGAAAGAGCACGAATATGCGAAGCAGAAAATGGCCACCACTTGCGAGATATAATTTTTCATAATTAAATTAAAAATATTCTCCATTAATATACTGTATTTAAAAAAAAAATAATGTATAATTATGTCTTAAATAAAAAGTTATAATGAACTCAAACCCCTTCGGTAATTTTGGGCCACCCTGTACATGTTTAGTCATTTTGCTATATTTTCCTTCACTTTCCTTAGCATAAAGGGCGTTATTGTCCTACACGCATCCCGTATCCTATTTTCCATATCTACTGGTGTTGTAGGGGGATTCACATAAACACGATCTTTAATGTAGCCCCACAAAAAGAAGTCTAAATGTGTTAAGTCACATGATCGAGGGGGCCACTGAATGAATCCATTCCTACCGATCCATTTTTCTGGGTAACGATCGTTTAAAAGTTCCCGAACTTCCCGGTGGTAATGAGCAGGTGCTCCGTCTTGTTGAATCCACATTTGTTCCCTTTCAAAGTTATCCACTTCTTCAAGAAGCTGGGGTAATTCGTTTCGCAAAAAATTTAGATATCTAGACCCGTTAAGCGGTTCGCGGAAAACAAAGGATCAATAATTCGAAATTAATATTCCACACTACACGTTAAGCGACCAATGGTTTTGGTTTTGAACTTCCCAGACCCAAAATGGATTAGCTGTTGAATAATAATGTATGTTATGGCTGTTAACTGCTCCATTACTGCCAAAAGTAGCTTCATCGGAAAACATTATTTTGGATAAAAAATTTAGATCGGCCTCTATTGCTTCATTCATGGTGGTACAAAAGTTTACTCGTCGTTCAAAATCACGGTCTTGAAGTTCTTGGTGTAGTTTCATATGAAAGGGATGATACTTGTATTTTCTCGTGGTGAGATTAACCGTAGATTGGGATGTGTCAGATAAGTCAGCTAGTTGACTGCTGCTGACTTGGGGATTATCAACATGAAGTAAAATCTCCATTTCTTTTTCCTCATTGGTAGCATTCTGGTTTACTACTTTCTGTTTCGTATACTCAATGCACCACTACTATCAAACCGTTCCATTAAGCACTGAAAAGATTTTCTAGAGGGTTATTAGGGTACTTCGCTCCGTAAAGCCTTACTGCCAAAACACAATTTTTTCCCGCCTCGCCTAGTATATAAACCATATCAATTAATTCATTTTTCGGAAAATCCATAACTATTACCTTTATACGTCACTTACTACAACAAATTAAACTATTTTTACTTGTTTAATAGACATTTCAAAATTTGACAATTTCTACATTTTTGTTTTCTCTTGGCAACTATGATGTTATAGCGTAAAGCGTATTAAAAACAAGGCTAAAAATTGGAAAATTCAAAATAAATCGAAAACTATTAGAAATATGTATATGACGTAATTAATAAAAGTTGGAGAATTTTGTAAAATCTATCAGAAAAATAAAAATATACAGGGTGTGCCATTTAAAAAAATTTGAGATTTTTTAATTTAAAATAGTCGAAATGCATAAATTTATTTTAAACACCCTGTAGCAAAAAATTGAAATATTAGAAAAACTACTAGGTTTAGGTATATAACATTAATAATAAAAAAGTTATAAAATTTTAGGCAAAATTTAAAAATAAATTAGAAAATAGGATATTCCATTAAAAAAAAACATGTTATATCGGCCACACTTTTTTGAAGTACCCTGTATACTCAAAAATAATTTTAAACTGTGCACCTTAACATTTCCTAAAACTGTTGTATTTAACATTTTTTCGTCATTCCCGAAACAAATTAGACATTGAACTTTATTCTATCATTGACTCACTCTGTACAGTCGCGTTTGAATTCAGCTGTCCAATATTTTACGGTCCACAACGAAGGTGCAAAGTCTCCATAAACTCCGCCGAATTTCACTTTTATCTCCTCGTTTGTTTTCTCTTTCAAAAACAAATATTTTATCACTGCTCGATATTCAATTTTGTCGTAAAATCACAAAAGTTGTTCTATTTAAATGGCTGCCACTCACAAACTAAATCAAGCAGCGACTTGGAAATCTGACAGGATTCTTGTGAAAGGTTATGTTTACGAAAAATATATTTTTCTTAAATAATAGTGACGCCATTTCTGGCCAAGGCCAAGTACTTATCATACAACCCTCGTATTTCTTTTATTATTCCTCAATTTAAATCCGAAAAAAGTAACTTCACTCAAACATTTTTATAAAAACCTTTTCGCCAAATCGTTTTAAGGTGACTCTGTAAACCTAATAGGTAATAATTTTTATTCCGTAACGATAATGAAACGACTTTTATAAAACTCTGGTGCAACTTCAAATTATCTATAATTTATTATGATTGTCATTTTAGCGCTTATTTATTAGCGCCACTGTCATGCCATTTATTTAGGTAAACGAGCAAAGGTTATTGTCTTATCACACCCTTAAAGATAACAAAAATAATAGTCTAATTACTAAAATAAATTATAATAAAATATAAAACTAAATAGCAAAATTTTTACTGATACATAGGATGACCCAACATCAACATCTATCTATAGTAAACCTGATCCAAGATTAACAGTGTTTCATTGTTTTTTTAAAAAGCTTAAAAGGTAGCCCTCGTATTAGCGTCAAAAAACACTTTTTGAATGAGAACCAAAATTTGTTAAATAATAGATATAGCAAGAGTCGAAACTAATGTTGGAATTGTTGGGGGAAAATGATAATAAATAGAATTTTTGAAAAATCAGGCTAGAATATACGTCCTTGAAAATACGGAAAAACAATGCAAATGCTTTTTGTATACGACGATAACATACCTACACTAATTTAGTGATCGACTTCCTCATTGCCTTTGACCAACTAATTATCTAATTACTAACAGGTTCTTTGTTTGAAAAACATTATCACCTCATTAAACGTTTTATGTACAATTCCATTACCGCAAGGCATAATTTCAGAATTATATTATAAATTTTTAAAAAATAATAAGAAGTAAAATAATAGTTTCAAGTAGGCAAACAATGCTTTTTGTAAAGAGATTCATTTCTAACCTTATTTATGGTTAAATAGTATATTATCGAACATAACATACATAACAACATAACATAATACGCTTCGAGCTTTGAGGTTGTGGTCCTATGTAATCATCCAAAAGGTCCAAAAATGACGCCTAGAGCGGCTGCCTAAGTACAGCCTTGGCCAAAGTATTAGGCACCCTTAATAAACACGTGAAACTCATAGAATATTAAAAAAAAAGACTAATTGTTTTAACAGTAATATAGGCGCTAACTTAAACAATAGAGAATCTCTTTTACAGGTCCCATAAAACACCTGGCCCACAAAATTGCGATAATGAGGTTTTTTGAAAAATATTTTTAATGTTTTATCAGTCTCTTTTTATTACTTGTAGTGTCAAGAAGCTTCCGTGCGTGTTTTATTTGTGAACTAAACATTCTTATATTTGAGAATTGCTAAGAAAAGTGAGCTTGGTATCGAAAAACGAATTAAAATTCAAACCCTACATGAACAAGGCAAGTCCCAAGTAGAAATACCCCAAGTTAGTGAAATGTTCTCGGTGCGCAGTGCAATGTGCTATTAAAAGGTTTGTGGAGACTGGCTCCCATGCCAACAAAATGAGAACGGGCAAAAAACGTTAAGACTAATGAGCGACAGGACAGAAAACTCAGCCGTGAGTCTATTAAAAATCGAAAAAAAACATCATCTGAGCTCGCTGCAACTCTGTCGGGTTGGGATGCCGATTAGTTCTCGAACGGTAAGGAAAAGACTGACAGAAGCTGGATTAAGAGGGTGCAAAACTAGAAAGAAGCCTTGGCTTTCAGAAACCAATAGGAAGAAACGCTTAGAGTGGGCTCTGAAGCACCAAGCACCAACATTTTAGCGAAGCGGATTGGTCTAATGTTGTATGGTCCGACGAATCCAACTTTGAGGTAAGTTTTTATATGATTTGTTTTAACAAATAACTACATACAATTACTCTTGATTTAATCCTTTTTAGTCAAAATAATAACTAATTTTTCAATTGAGTATTTTTTCTATTCTTACAGCTATTCGGAACGTCAGGTGTGACATTCGTGAGGCGGCGTGTCGGCGAGGAAAACCATCCAGATCGCGTGGTACCTACTGTAAAACACGGAGGAGGCAGCGCATTATGATCTGGGGCTGCATGGCTGCTAAAGGTGTCGGCAAAATGTTCGTTTGTGAAGGCCGCATGAACAGCCAAAAGTACATAAATGTATTAGAAACTGTACTGATGCCTTCGCTAACGCGCATTTTTGGCGACACTAATTTAGACGACATCAAATTCCAGCAAGATAATGCACCTTGTCATAAATCAGCGGCTACGATGCGCTGGTTTAGAGACAATAACACTGTCTTGTTGGATTGGCCGGAGCAGTCTCCAGAGTTAAACCCTATCGAGCATTTTTGGGGTATTCTGAAGCGCAAGATACGGGAGCATAGCATAACATCAAAAGCAGCGCTAAAAAGCGCTTTGATCGATGCGTGGGATGCCATAAGTACAACTGAATGTACTAGGCTTGTACGCAGCATGCTCCAAAGAATTGCTGCTGTAATTAAAGCTAAGGGCGGACACACCAAATATTAATTTATTTCATAATTTTACCTCAATATACGATTTTACAAAATATAATAATTTTTTACCCTGAAACACAAGAAATGAAGTAAATTGTAGGGTGCCTAATACTTTTGGCCAAGGCTGTATATAGGCAAGTCGAGAGCATTCGTTAGCTAGCGGGTGAAACGACACTCCCAGTTAAAAAATGTTGAAGATCTACCAGAACGTGATTCGAGAGGAAAACTGTCAAACAAGGATCAAAAAATGATTATTAACATGTTTTCCCGAAATCCTCAATTATTAGTAAACAAACTACTCGGCCAATTTCTGAGCTGCCACTGTTTTAACAATAACAAATGTCAAATTTTACAACAATGGTAATGTCACATCTCAATAGCGCCATCTATTGGTGGTTTGTAAAACTTAAAAGGCGGCCCTCGTATCGTGCCAAAAGCCTTTCTGTGCGCCTGTCAATAAGCTAGGGACCCACCATCAATAAGTCCACGAATGTTCGAATCCATGATACCGGTCCTAGTTCAGCGAGAATTACTTAGATTTTCCACACTTTTCCGACCATAGGAATATTTCTTGGCCCAGACTTGGGTTTTCGAAAGCGTCTTTTTACCGAACTGTTCGTAAAATTTCAAAAGGTTTTACGTTCTCTAGCGTTAATTAATAAACTTGATAATTACGCGTTGCTCAATCGACATTGGTACCTCCTGCTCTGACATGGCACTACTGATGACAAAATCGATCGAGAGAGTCGATCGGATTACGTCACGAAAGTTGAGAGAAGAATTCCGTTTTATTTTTGATTTACCCTCGTGCTACCAGATTAAAAATTACGGAAAATAGTTTGAATTTGAAAGTGAACTTTTGACTTGATACATATTTTAAAGATACCGAATTAATTTGTACACCGAATATCAACATCTACATAAAATTCCAATTGTAAAATTTATCTATAAAAAAAGAATATATGATTTACGTAGTACTAAATTTCTTGTTCACGCTTAATTGACCTTGGTAAAATTAATCCATCCGTACCAAAAATTACAATACTTTGACGTATGCGAAGCAGTGCCTACGTAATTAAACCTTACTAAATAATTTTTGTATTACCAAAGTAGACAATAATACTATAATTAGTACTTTTTCTGACTTATAGGAAACACTGACTTGGTCCAAATCTGCTCCGATACCTCAATAAAACTAAAACTACAAATGGAATGATATCGCCTTCTAAGTACTCGTAGTCTCAGTTGATAAAATTCTAGGAATAATTCACACCTTACAAAATGATAATAGTGACTCTGAACACTGCCACAATCATGGTACGGTATGGGGTGAAAAGTCCCATGACTTTCCGAGAGATGCCAGCACAAAAATAATAACCGGTCAAGTGCAAGTTGAACTTGCACAATTAGTGTTCCGTACATTGATTGCTTTTAAAATAAATAACCGGTCAAGTGGAAGTTGAACTTGCGCAATTAGTGTTCCGTACGTTGATTGCTTTTAAAATGAAAAATTTTGTTACAGAGGTATAAAATGATCAGTGACTTCACAAAATACATCCCAAATGAGTTTTCAACAAAGTTCGTTTCCAATCTTTACTGAAATCTGATGACCTTGAAATTTTTGTTTTTTTTTATATACCAAATAAATTATTAAAGGTAATGCACTCGTGACAATTTTCGTTCAATCTACACCCCGTGGAGAATATTCCAGAATTTTTTCGATAAGTACTTTTCGAGATAAGGCGCGGGACAGCGATTTTTCGCGAATTTTTAAAAATAATACAAAGAAAAGTGCGCGCAAGTATAACATTATATATATATTTTTTACTCGTGTTTTCACAAGCTTTCATTTGACACCACACTCGATGACCTAGTAAAAATTTTTTTTTTTCACTTCCTACTTCACCCCCCAAAACTAACTCCTTAAGTCAAAATTTAACTCTCAAAACAACATGGCTCTGATGAGGCCATCAATTCCTATATTATTACCAAATTTCACCTTTGTATGTCAAATAGTTTCGGAGAAAATCGGGTGTGACAGACAGACAGACAGACACCGAAGTGATCTTACAAGTGTAACACTAAAAAATGTTGTTACGGTGGTATAAAATGATCAGTGACTTTACAAAACACACCCCAAATGAGTTTTCATCAAAGTTTGTTTCCAATCTTTACTGAAAACTGATGACCTCGAAATTTTTTTTTTTTTTTATATACCAGATGAATTATTAAAGGTAAGGCGCTCGTGATAATTTTCGTTCAATCTACACCCTGTGGAGAATATTCCAGAATTTTTTCAAAATTTTTTGATCAGTACTTTTCGAGATAAGGTGGGGGACGATTTTTTTAAAAATAATACAAAGAAAAGTGTGCGCAAGTATTACATTTATATATATATATATATATATATATATATATATATATATATATATATATATATATATATAAATATATATATATATATATATATATATATATATATATATATATAAATATATATATATATATATATATATATATATATATATATATATATATATATATATATATATATATATATATATTTTACTCGTGTTTTCACGATGACCTACTAAACCCCCCCAAAACAAACCCCTTAAGTCAAAATTTGACTTTCAAAACTACACGGCTTTGATGAGGCCATCAATTCCTATATTATTACCAAATTTCAACTTTCTATGACAAATAGTTTCGGAGAAATCGGGTGTAACAGTAACAGACAGACAGGACAGACAGACAGACAGACAGACACCGAAGTCATCTTATAAGTGTTCCGTACGGAACACTAAAAAAACCGTATGTTTTTCAGCTAGTGTCAACTCTCAGAAGATTCGTGTGAAATTTTCATGACATTTTGTCTATTCGTTGGTGAGTTACAGCTGTTACTGTACAATGGAACAAAAAACACTTATCCCAACGCGCCTGCCACTGCAGGTAACTTTTTTGGAACTCTTCTTCTGGAATGTTGTCTAAGACTCTTGTCACATCATTTTGGACATCTTTTGTTGTTTGAAAATGGTGTCCCTTGACTGACAATTTGACTTTTGGGAATAAAAAAAGCCACACGGGGTGAGATCCGGTAAATAAGGTGGCTGTGGTAGTCTCATTCAACGTACTGGTCCAGCGTTGTAAAGATATGAATGTAGATGTATATGCATGTTTTATAGATTACAATAAAGCTTTCGACTGTGTGATGCACGAAAAATTAATAAAAATTCTAGAAACAACAAATATAGACAAAAGATCCAAATATTATTAAAAATCTGTACTGGAATCAACCAGTGGAAGTTAAAATTAGGCTGGAAAAGTCCAAAAAGCATAAAAATAACCCAAGGTGTAAGACAGGGATGCATTCTCTCAAACACTAAAATCATATCAGTTTGCTCATCAAAAGTGTACTCCATAATAATTTGATTTAAAACACTGTTGAGTGTGAGAAGAAATTAATTCTCGTTAATACTCGTAAAGCTTGTTTGATATCTGTCAAAAATTACTTTCTGTCAGTATTACTACAAGCCAGTTAAGTCATAGAACATATTTATTTATTTATTTATACATTCAATTCCAACAGACCAGGGCCCAATTACAGGAATAACGTTTATACTAATGAGCTATATATAAAAGAAGAACATGATACAATTAAACTAAAATTAAAATGTTTTAACAATCTCCAAATTAAAAAAAAATAAAAATAGTAATAATAAAAAACTACAAATTTGAGCAACCTCTAAACACTGAGCAGAGAACCAATAAGTACCGACAGCCTACTGCAATGAAAATCACCGGAGTTTCCAATGACATTGCCGTTCTTGCACATTATATAAATAGGGCTGTGGAATAATATATTTGACCTAGACCGGCCGAGGCTAAAAATAGCTGAGCGCCTTGCCCCAAGGCGTGGTACATGGAAAGATACATTGCTTAATAGGAAAGGGCAATCAATATGGTGATTTAACAGCTTATATAAGAATTTGATGGAGTGAATGTCCCTTCTCTTTGCAAGAGGCAACTCACTAAACCTTGACAAGATTAGTCCGTGATCAACACCGCGGTCCGGATAGACACCATCCCTCTTGAAAATAAGATATTTAATGAAGCGCCTCTGTATCGATTCGATTGAGTTGTTATGGCAATTGTATATTGGATACCAAACAATAGAAGCATAGTCAAACTTAGACCTAACGAAGGAATAATAGAGAAGTTTGATTGCAAATGTGTTAGTAAAGTCTCTACAATTTCTAATCAGGAAACCCAGCATCCTTGATGCACCAGCAACCATTTGTTCAATATGGTCAGCAAAAGAGAACTTCTCGTCAAAGATGATACCCAAATCTCTAACTGAACGAAGATTCTGTAGAACAGTATCACCTACCGAATAATTGAAAAATATAGGGTTGTTACGATAGGAATATCGGACGACATTGCATTTGGAAACGTTTAAGGTGAGCCTGTTAGTAGAGCACCAGTTGGTGAGAGCATTAATGCTGCTCTGTAATTCGTGGCAATCAGAAACCGAGTCTATGCGTTTAAAAATCTTAAGGTCATCGGCATAAGCAAGCTTCCGGCAACCTATCTCACTCAGCAAGTCGTCAACAAACATATTGAAAAGAAGAGGTCCCAGATTGGAACCCTGGGGAACACCTGAAGTGGGAACATGGAGAGGCGATCTAAACCCATTGATTTCTACAAAAAACCTGCGATCCAGGAGGTATGAATTTAAAAGATCAATCAGGTTATTTGAGAGCCCGAAACGAGTTCCGACCTTATCCAACAGTAAGTAGTGATCAAGTCGATCAAAGGCTTTGCGAAAATCCGTATAGACCACGTCAATCTGGCTCCCATCATTGATACCGTCGCACACAAACTGCGAGAATGAGGCAAGATTTGTGGTGGTGGATCTGCCAGGCATAAAACCGTGTTGGAGAAAGCGTATTTCTCACTTTTGAGAAAATAAACTTATGCAAAATAATTTCAAGAATTTTAGAGAAATTACAAAAAATTGATATGGGTCGATAATTATCAACCACACCTGGATCCCCAGACTTCAAGATAGGTCGGACCTTGGCCACCTTCCAAGTAGCAGGAAACGTATGAGTCGTCAACACTAGATTAAAGATATGAAGTAAAAGACCGGATAGAGCGGACACGCAATCCTTGACAACAAAACTGGGAATGCCGTCGGAACCGGAGGTCAGTTTATTCTTGAGAGACCTAGCCGCAGTTACAATATCCCTCTCGGAAATTTCGGGAACGTCAACAAAGAAAGGGGGAGCTTCCAATAACTATACTCCTCAGGCCTAGCCGACTTAATAAATACGCTGTGAAAGCAATCACCAAAGGCAGTGACTATGCTAGGTGGGCCGTTATAGACATGATCATTATTTCTCATGTTATTAGGAATGCCAGATTGAGAGCGTTTACTCTGAATAAATGCCCAGAAGCTGGAGGGATCGTTAAAGATGTTATGATATCTTACATCATTGACAGAGTGATTTTTGAGCGGTGGTATGGAAAATGGAAATAAACATCCCACTATCTCAGAAACTGTTGCTCGGAGCAACATTTACCAAGAGAGCTTTTTTAGACAAGGGAAGTCGGAAAATACGAAAATTTAATTAAAAATATCATACAGAGTGGTATAAAAAAGTTATGACAATTTAAAAGTATACACAGTGCATTAAGTGGCGCCTCCTACAATTTACAACAAAACTGTGAGCTGATTTCGATTTCTCATCTCAGAAAACCTCTTAGCATCGAATCTTGAACAAATAGTACAATTATTAAGAAAACTACTTAAGAAAAACTAAAATAAAAGTATAACTTTGACACCCTGTATATCGAAAATTACGAATTTTTGGACTAAGGTAAGTTGGGTTAAATGGTCATATTTCATCCCAGAAATCCACAGTAACTTTATGTTATACGGAATACTGGGACACCCTGTATAAAAGGTACCCAAATGTTGGAAGATTGCTAGAATAGATTATGTTGAAGAATAAAATCGATTTTTGGCAAAAATATTGTTTTTTATTTAAAAGTTTTGGGATTTTTCACTCCATGCCGGAACGCCCTACGTATTATACGTATTACTAATAAAACACACGACATAATTATATTACTAATAAAACACGTGAGACTGACTAAATAATTGAAATTGAAACGTTAGGACTTTTCTTATAACATCCTAAAATAGATTGACCGAGCACAAAATAAATTTCAAAGAGCAATCGTACATTGTATGTGTTTAAATTTGTAATAAGTAAATTTAAATAGCGAATTTTTATTTATCGTCAACCTTCGACCCCTGTCAGGTGACACTGTAATATATCTATACGTTGTTTTTACATCATTTGTATTTCATGCTAAATAGTTAGTTCCGAAATATAATAGTCATAGGCAATTAAAGTATTTTACAAAGTTTAATTGCATACAAGGTAGTCGGTAAGTGCCTAGTGGTTTTTTTTTTTATTTATTTTTCTTCTTCCTTATCAAAATAACAGGAGTAACAATGAGTCTTCTACTCCCACTTCTTAACGACGTACATAATTTTTAGATTTCATAGAGGATAAAGCTAATATTTTTAAAATTAAACCAATTTTTTCAAAAATGGCAAAAGTAATTTGTATGTTATTCCGACATCCTTAATTAACTTTGCGCAAAGGGGCGCAAAAACTAATTGTCCAGTCACATTAGGGTTTCACCTCGGAATGAGAGATAATAAGCTGTAAACTTGTAAAACCTTTATTTTGGCATTCTAAAAGTCTCATAAAATCTCGTATCCGTGTCTTAAGATATTCAAGGTCAAAGGTCACAGAAATCGGTTTTTCGCAAATATCTCGCTTCCTATGGTTTCAATGATATTGGCATCTATTATGAAAATTGTAGAGCATAAAATTCTCTACAAATTTTGTTTTAAACATTTTTTTATACGCTTAACCGTTTTTGAGATAGAGCGCGGAGAGCGCGCAGCGCTCAGCTATACATACATAGCATAATGCAAGCGAAAGTTAAGATATTAGAGTGGTTTTCACAATCGCCAGACGCTAACCCTATTGAAAACGTTTGGCCCCTTATAAAGAGAAAGCTCAGAGACGCTGAGGACTATGACTCAGATGTCTCGCGAGATTCGAAAAATTTGGAGATCACTGTCGCGCGAGTATGCAGAAAATCTCGTCGACAGCATGCCTCGAAGATGCCAGGCGATTACACTGGTCAACACTAGTCATACCATACGAACTTTGATGGCTAATACTGTTTTAGCTAACTACCCTCATTATTAAACTGCAGTTGTTTTGTTTCAATTAGCCTGTTTTCTTGTGATACGGTAATACTTATAAGTAGTACTACGGCAATAAAAGCAAAGGAACGTTCGCGAAGAAATAGTCATAAAACTATTTGTCTGTGATTTCATCAAAATATTGTGATTTATTAACTGCGTTAACATGTTGAGAAAGTGTAGTAACGATCCTAACTCTTTTTGTTATGTTTGTGGTGAAATGACTTTCAAAAAATAAAGACGAAATTTCACAAAACTAGTCTTGGAGAGTTATCACCGACATTTTGGTTTCGCTGTGGCCCATCAAGACAAATCCTGGGCCCCTCATATTTGTTGCATAACGTGTGTGAAGAATTTAATCGATTGGAAGAAAAGGTCCCATCATATGCCGTTTGCTGTATCCATGATTTGGACCGAACCAAAAGATCACATTTCGGACTGCTATTTTTGTCTTACTGACGTAAATGGTATAAATTTCAAGAAAAAACACAGAATTATTTACTCTAATTTACCTTCAGCCATAAGACCATAGTGAAAATTTGCCTATACCAGTTGCATCTGCGTCCGTTGAGATTGACGATACACAGTCCTCCATTTCAAGCCAATGTGTTGATGGGGACGATGATTCTCAGTTTGAAGAAATTCTAACCAAGCCACACTTGATAACTCAAGGAGACCTAAACGATTTGGTTCGCGATTTAAATTTGTCAAAAAAGCAGTCAGAACTATTAGGATCTCGATTAAAAGGATGGAATTTGCTACTTCAGATCACACTTTTCTCAAGACGGGGACTTGGTGTATTGTAATGATATAAATGGGGTTATGAAGATTTTGGAAATCGATTTTGATCCCTCCCAGTGGCGTTTATTCATTGACTCTTCTAAAACAAGTCTAAAAGCAGTGTTACTGCATAACGGAAATATATTTCCTTCTGTACCTCTGGCCCATGCTGCTAATATGAAAGAAACTTATGAAAACATGAAGTTATTACTTGAAAAAATCAGTACAGTATTTTTTCAAAATCTGTGGCGATTTAAAAGGACAACACTTTTACTCGGACTTCAGCTGGGTTATATTAAATTCTGCTGCTTTTTATGTGAATGGGACGGTCGAGACAGAACAAACCACTATTATAAAAAAATGTGAAGTATTTACCCCTTGTAGAGCCATCTGAAGTACTTCTTCCACCATTGCATATCAAATTAGGCCTGATCAAAAATTTTGTAAAGGCAATGGATCGCAATGGGAGTGGATTTTTGTATCCAAAATAAGTGATGCAAAGATAAAAGAGGCTATTTAGAAAAATCAGCATGGAAATCTTTTAAGAATGTTGTTGCAAATTTTTTCGGTAACCATAAGAGCGAGAGCTACAGAGAGTTGGTTAGCGAGCTATTGTTGGCTTATCAAGCACTGGGTTGCAACATGTCACTCAAGATTAATTTTTTAGACTCACACCTGGATTTGTTTTCTCATCGTGAGCGATGAGCACGAAGAAAGGTTCCATCAGGACATTTCTAAGATGGAAAAACGTTACCAGGGCTAATTGAACCATTTGGGTTCAATTAGCCCTGGTAACGTTGGCAGATTACTGCTGGACAATCAAGAGGGACCAACCAGGATCTAAATTTGCTAGAAAATCTTAGATCGTAACTTTTTTACATTTTTTTTTGGTTTAGGAGATCGTTGTTTTTTGAAATATTTTAAATTACTTAAGAAAATAAAATTCTTGGCTAACAGATTTTTTTTTTTAATGTTTGTTTTTACTGCCAACCACCTATTAAAGTAAAAAATATCATAAAAGCCCATGATATTTTTTACTTTAATAGTAATTGCGCTGTTGTAAGCACATTAAAGAATACAGTGGTGGCAAAAAATGTTCTCGAAACACATTTTTTCAAGAATATGTGCAGTCACGTTCTTACTTGACAAACTGTATCGTATGAAACGATTCGCACTCATCTCCAGGCTAACGATTTGAAGTGACCGAGTACAACCAAGAAACCATTGCTGAGCGAAAAGCACAGAGAGAACTACTAGCGTGGACAGAGGAAAACATAGATCTAGACTGCAGCAATGTCATTTTTTCCGATGAAGGTTCATTCTGCGGTTAAGTTATAACCCCACGAGCTTGGTCTATTTCAATTCACTGATTGGTTCAGCGCACCGTAAAACACTCGGTCAAGATCCATGTTAGGGGATGTCTTTCGGGAAAAGGTTTGAACGTTGAAAAAATGCTCCAGATTTACAAGAAGACATTAGCGCCGACTGCCAAACGGTGGTTTGTCGATAAAAATGAGAAGTGGAACCTTCGAGAGCAGAACGTGTAGCCAGTGAAACGAGGAATTTGGTATCATCACGTCCGGCCATCCCAGTCGCTCGATGCAAACCCAAAGAAGAACGTGTTGTCATACATCAAGCAGAAGCTTCGTAGTAAAAAGGTGTACAAAGTGAAGCAGCTGTCATGGATAATTTGCTCCAAGAGTCCGCGGAAAATCTCGTCGAAAGTAAGCCCCGAAGATACTAGGCGGTCATCGACGCTGATGGGGACCGGACGAACTACTGAATCATTAACATTTTAGAGGCAATCCTTTACTGTCGAATGGTGTAAAAAACTTTTAAATAAATACATTTTTAATGACAATGCGCGACACCCATTGAATGTTTTCAATTCGTTCGACCAGTACTATTCGTTACAAAAGTTTTTTTTTATTATTGATAATTATACATGTTGTAACAAATAAAAAAAAAACAGATAAGATAGACATTTTGTTTGCTTCGTTTTTACAATGAGTGATTATTTATACCTACTAATTAAATACATAAATAAAACTTTTACATAAGTATTACAGATCAAGAGAACGACCTGAAATTTTGTCCTGTCGACTAACCGTCTGCCTAAATATTCATTCCTTCGGGCGAGTCGAAACTTTTAACGTTGATTTTGCGACCCCCGTGTCTAGATACGGCCCAAAATGCTACATCTAAAAATGGATTGTTGTTTAACCATTGGAATCAAGTACCATTCAAGTACCATAACATTTGTTGACACTAAAAAAGTCAAGCGCCCGGACCTTTAGGGCCTAAAAAACATCGTCATTTAACCATATAAAATCAATAAATTAGTTTGTTCTTTTTCCAGCCAAACACAGTCGTTTTTGGCTGGAACATTTTATGAAAAAATCATGAATTGGCTGGAAAAAGCGGGTCCAGCTTCATCCTCCGGTTTTGGCGGCGTCTGCCTTTTGCAAGTTCCCTCTGATTTTATTAAGAACAAAGTAAATTTATTGATTTTATATGGTTAAATGACGTTTTTTTGGGCCCTAAAGCTGGGTCCGGCCTCGGCAGCGTCTGCCCTTTGGGACGCCCGACTTTTTTAGTGTCAACAATTGTTATGGTACTGGATTCAAGTGGTTAAACGACAGTCCATTTTTGGATGTAGCATTTTGGGCCTTATCTGGACATTCCAGGGCACGGGAGTTGCAAAATCAACATTAAAGGCTTTTATTCGACTCCCGATAGAATGAACAACTAGGCAGACATGTCGAAATTACACACCATGGTGTATACGTATGTATGGTGTAGACGTATATTTGTACATGGTGTATACATGGTGTACGTATACACGGTGTAGACGTATACATGGTGTATGTATACATATACATGGTGTATACGTATACATGGTACCGTATATAAAAATAGATAAATGAAGCTTACGTGTATATGTATACACCATGTATATGTATACACCATGTATACGTCACCATGTATGTATATACCATGTATACGTATACATCATATATACATACACATGGTGTATACGTATATACATGGCGTATACGTATACATGATGTATACATATACATGGTGACGTATACATGATGCATACGTATACACCATGGTATATACGTACACCATGAATACATATACACCATGGTGTACACGTATATATGGTGTATACGTTACGTAGTGTATACATGGTGTACATATACATGGTGAATACATATACATGGTATATACGTATACATATATCAAAAAAGATAAATGAAGCTTACGTGTAACGTATACACCATGTATAGGTAAATTACTTTGATATAAATTACTTTGATATAAAATGTACCTAGATGAACAAGACATCTGTATGTGCATAAACTTACAAATTTTGAGTAAAATTAAATTAAGATAATATTATGTACAATCCCAAATTACATCATACAAATTTAAAACTAAAAAACCAGAGAAACTAAAACTAAAAAAAAAAAGATCTAAAATTAAAGAAAAAAGAAAGAGAGAGAGACAGACACATACGAGGCTGGTTTGAAAAGTCCGTGCAAAGTCCGAGAGATGGCACCACCGGCGCGTATCGAAGTCATGTTTAGTTAGTAGCATCTCTTGAACGAACGCACACCAAGTTTCAGCCATATTGGTCTATTTCTTTGTGTTTGGCATTCGTGTGAATCAAGAAAGTCGAGTGATTTTCAAGAAATGGACGAAAAAGAATTTCGTGTGGTGATTAAACATTACTTTATGAAAGGCAAAACGCCTCAGGAGACTAAAGAGAAGCTTGATAAACATTATGGTGACTCTGCACCTTCGATTAGAACAGTTTATAAGTGGTTTCAAAATTTTCGGACTGGCCATATGGGCACAAGTGACGCTGAAAGTTCTGGACGGCCTGTGGAGGTTACGACTCCAGAAAACATTGATCAAATCCATGATATGGTGATGGATGACAGAAGAATTAAGGTGCGTGAGATTGCTAGTGCTGTGGGCATCTCGACTGAACGGGTACATAATATTTTGGATAAACATTTGGACATGAGAAAGCTATCCGCAAGATGGGTGCCGCGATTGCTCACGCTTGACCAAAAACGCAATCGTGTGAAGTGTTGCAAGGATGGTTTGCAGCTGTTCCAGAAGAATCCGGAAGACTTTAAGCGTCGTTTCGTCACTGTGGATGAAACATGGATACATTACTATACTCCTGAGACCAAACAACAATCTAAACAATGGGTTACCAAGAGGGAATCTGCACCAAAAAATGCGAAGACCGTTCCTTCGGCCGGAAAGGTTATGGCGACTGTCTTTTGGGATTCGCAAGGGATAATCCTCATCGACTATCTGGAAAAGGGTAAAACTATTACAGGTGAATATTATTCATCGTTATTGGACCGTTTGAAAACCGAGCTGCAAGAAAAAAACGCCCGCGATTGGCCCACAAGAAAGTCCTTTTCCATCACGACAACGCACCAGCACACACCTCAGCAGTTGTGGTCGCAAAATTAATGGAAATAGGATTCCAACTCGTTTCACATCCCCCCTATTCTCCAGACTTGGTTCCTTCGGACTACTATTTGTTCCCCAATTTGAAGAAATGGCTGGCGGGACAAAGATTTTATTCAAACGAGGAGGTGATTGCAGACACTAATGGATATTTTGCAGACTTGGACAAATCCTATTATTCGGAAGGGATCAACAAACTAGAACATCGTTGGACGAAGTGTATAAGCCTAAAAGGAGACTATGTCGAAAAATAAAAAAGGTTTACCCCAAACACATAAGTAGTTTTTATTTTTGCACGGACTTTTCAAACCAGCCTCGTATATACATCAAAGAAATTCCTTCCTTCTCCCCTCTTGAGATAGTTCTGACACCATCCCATTCAGTTTAGAAACCCTTCAAATTGGAAGCTATTTTCAAAAACAAACCCGTTACATTTTCTGATGAATGTATTTTTATTCTGTTCTTTTCGTAGTTCAATAGGGAGTAAGTTGTATAATTTAGGCCCAATATAATTCAAATATCTCAGATGTAAATTGTTGTGGCTTTGAGGCACTTTTAAATGTTGAAGTGTTTTTGTTCGAGTGTCGTACTTATGTGCTATATGTAATTGAGCATCTTTATGAGTGTGTATATAGGCACAAATCGCGTTGATATACATTATTTTAATATTACTCGTTTTTACTGAAAACAGCCTGTCCGTTGGATATCTTTTATTTCTTTTATATACTATTTTCAAAATATATTTTTGTATAATATTTAGTTTGTGTAGGTTATTATTATACAATCCACCCCATACCACAATTCCATATCGAATTATCGATTCTACTAATGCCTTATAAATCATCACCAAAGCGCTTTGGTCCAGAAATTCTCTCAGAAGGTAAAATTTATAAACGAGTTTTCGAATTTTGTTCGACACGTAACCAACATGAAAATTCCACTTCAGAAACTGATCAATCACTATTCCAAGGTACTTAGCGTGTGTTACTTCCTTTACGATGTGTTTATTGAATTCTATATAATTGAATGGTGGTCTATTCGCTATACACCATATATATGTATACACCATATATATGTATACACCATATATATGTATACAAGGTGTATATGTATATACATGGTGTATACGTATACATGGTATATATGTATATGTATATAACAAAGAAAAATGAAGCTTATGTGTAACGTATACACCATGTATACGTATACACCATGTGTACGTAAACACCATGTATACGTATACACCACGTATACGTATACACCATGTATGGTGTATATGTATACGTATATTATACACCATGTATTCGTCACCCTGTACGTATACACCATGTATACGTGTACAAGGTGTATACGTATATATGGTGTACGTATAGACGGTGTAGACGTTTACATGATGTACGTATACATGGTGTATATGTATACATGGTGTATACATATACATGGTGTATACGTATACATGGTATATACGTATATAAAAAAAAGATAAATGAAACTTACGTGTATACGTATACACCACGTATACGTATATACCATGTATACGTACACACCATGTATACGTCACCATGTATGTATACACCATGTATACGTATACACCATGTACACCATATATACGTATACAAGGTGTATACGTATATACATGGTGTATATGTATACATGGTGTATACGTATACATGGTGTATAGGTATACATGGTGTATACGTATACACCATGTATATGTATACACCATGCTGTATATGTACACCATGTATACGTATACACCATGGTGTATATGTATATATGGTGTATACATGATGTACATGTACACGATGTATACGTATACATGCTGTATACGTATACATGGTGTATACATATACATGGTGTATACATATACATGGTATATACGTATATAAAAAAAGATAAATTAAGCTTACGTATACACCATGTATACGTATACACCATGTCAACTGAGTGGACAGCAGCCGGTGAAAGTCGCCCGAAGCGACCAAAGACACAATAGCCGGCTAGGAAAATTTCGGCCTCTCTATTTTGGGATGCGCATGGAATAGATTTCATCGACTATGCTGAGAAGGGAAAACCATCAATAGCGAATATTACATAAAGTTATTGGTGCGTTTGAAGGCAGAAATCGCAAAGAAAGGGCCCCAAATGAACAAGAAAAAAGTGCTCTTTCATCAAGACAATGCACCATGTCACAAGTCAATGGTTACTATGACAAAACTGCATGAACTGAAGTTCGAATTACTTCCTCATCCACCAGATTCTCTAGATTTGGCCCGCGGCGACTATTATCTATTCGCAGATCTCAAAATGCTAGCGGGAAAGAGATTTGGCGCCGATGAAGAAGTTATCGCTGAAACTGAGGCATATTTTGAAGGTAAAGACAAATCCTTCTACAAGAAAGGTATAGAAATGTTAGAAAAGCATTGGACTGATTGTATCGCTCCTAAAGGAGACTATATTGATGAATAAAGGCGAATTTTGCAAAAAAAAACATGTGTTTTAAGTAGCTAGACCAAAAACTTTTCAGTCTACGTGTTTTGTTGGAATTGTGAGCACACTAATCTTAAGTAGACTGATAACGCTACCAAGTTGTAAATGGAATAAAGAACCTAAAAGCACCTTTGCTTTTTGTTAGCTGTTACTATGTTAAAAAGGCAATTTTGAGATTTTAATTTATATCTGTGGAATTGTAGAGCATCCAGAGTAATTGAAAAATTAGCAAAATTTAAAATAAACCAGTTATTAAGCTTTCTCTAAAAACTTTTACAGGGATATTTAAAGCTGGAGCCGATGTCGTCATTTGTTATGTATACTTTATATTATAAAACTTTATGATAATGGTAAAAGTTCTGCGACAAAAAAATGTGGAGAAAGGTACTAACTTTTCTACTTTCTATAGAAAATTACCATAATAATATGCAGTAATTTAAAAAGTTTTTTTTACCGCCGAATTTCTTCAGATTCCACATTTCTTACTATCGCTCTATTTTCTTCTTCTTTCCCGGGCGGTGGCGATATTTCCATGTCACATAGTGTTTGATAATATGTTTCTGTAGCTTTCTTTATTTCTTTGATTTGTGCGATCTCTTGGTTATCGTTATTTATAAGCTACCATCCAGCCCTCTCCTTTGAACTGAATATATCTTGTGAACCAGAAGAATTTATAGATTTTGATTACAAATATTACGATTTTGAGGGCGCTAATTTCAATGAAATTAATTCGTTCTTGGGTTTCTTTGATTGGAACAAACTGGTCAATTCAAACACTGTAAAGGAATCTTTAAATACTTTTTATGATGTAATTTATACTGCATTTGATTTATTTTATACCTAAAAAAAGGTCTAGGAAACCAAAATTCTCTTCACCTTGGTTTAATGATACATTGAAAAAATTGATTTTTAAAAAGAAAATAGCCTATAAAAAATTTATAACTACCAAGTCATCAAATGATTATATTATTTTCTCTCAATTCAGAAAACAATGTAAAGCTTTATCGGAGTTATGTTATAAGAATTACATCAGCAATATACAAGAATCAATTACCAGCAATAGTAAAAATTTTTGGAGATATATTCATTCAAAGAATAGGAGTTTTGAAATACCAAATGTTATGTATTATGATTCTGAATCATCTATACGTGGTAATGCAATAGCCAATTATTTTTCGAATTATTTCTCTTCTGTATATTGCAAAAAAAAATGTGATAGATATGATGTTAAGGTTTCGCAAGATGTAGATATAAGTAGTTGCAATATTAGCCAAATAGATATATATATATATATATATATATATATATATATATATATATATATATATATATATATATATATATATATATATATATATATATATATATATATATATATATATATATATATATATATATATATATATATATATATATATATATATATATATATATATATAACGCCATCCATAAAACAAGTGACAGTTTATCAATAGGTCCAGATAGGATACCAATAATGTTTTTGAAAAGTTGTTGTTATATTGTATCCAGTATTTTAAGTTTTATTTTTAATAAATTTATTTTAGAGGGGGAATTTCCTGATGCATGGAAACTATCATATGTGACTCCAATTTACGAGGCTGGTTTGAAAAGTGCAAAAATAAAAACTACTGTGTTTGGGGTAAACCTTTTTTATTTTTCGACATAGTCTCCTTTTAGGCTTATACACTTCGTCCAACGATGTTCTAGTTTGTTGATCCCTTCCGAATAATAGGATTTGTCCAAGTCTGCAAAATATCCATTAGTGTCTGCAATCACCTCCTCGTTTGAATAAAATCTTTGTCCCGCCAGCCATTTCTTCAAATTGGGGAACAAATAGTAGTCCGAGGCAGCCAAGTCTGGAGAATAGGGGGGATGTGAAACGAGTTGGAATCCTATTTCCATTAATTTTGCGACCACAACTGCTGAGGTGTGTGTTGGTGCGTTGTCGTGATGGAAATGGACTTTCGTGTGGGCCAATCGCGGGCGTTTTTCTTGCAGCTGGGTTTTCAAACGGTCCAATAACGATGAATAATATTCACCTGTAATAGTTTTACCCTTTTCCAGATAGTCGATGAGGATTATCCCTTGCGAATCCCAAAAGACAGTCGCCATAACCTTTCCGGCCGAAGGAACGTTCGCCTTTTTTGGTGCAGATTCCCCCTTGGTAACCCATTGTTTAGATTGTTGTTTGGTCTCAGGAGTATAGTAATGTATCCATGTTTCATCCACAGTGACGAAACGACGCTTAAAGTCCTCCGGATTCTTCTGGAACAGCTGCAAACCATCCTTGCAACACTTCACACGATTCCGTTTTTGGTCAAGCGTGAGCAATCGCGGCACCCATCTTGCGGATAGCTTTCTCATGTCCAAATGTTTATGCAAAATATTATGTACCCGTTCAGTCGAGATGCCCACAGCACTAGCAATCTCACGCACCTTAACTCTTCTGTCATCCATCACCATATCATGGATTTGATCGATGATTTCTGGAGTCGTAACCTCCACAGGCCGTCCAGAACGTTCAGCGTCACTTGTGCCCATATGGCCAGTCCGAAAATTTTGAAACCACTTATAAACTGTTCTAATCGAAGGTGCAGAGTCACCATAATGTTTATCAAGCTTCTCTTTAGTCTCCTGAGGCGTTTTGCCTTTCATAAAGTAATGTTTAATCACCACACGAAATTCTTTTTCGTCCATTTCTTGAAAATCACTCGACTTCCTTGATTCACACGAATGCCAAACACAAAGAAATAGACCAATATGGCTGAAACTTGGTGTGCGTTCATTCAAGAGATGCTACTAACTAAACATGACCTCGATACGCGCCGGTGGTGCCATCTCTCGGACTTTGCACGGACTTTTCAAACCAGCCTCGTATAAAAGCGGAGACAAATCCTCAGTAAAGAATTATAGAGCGGTCTCCAAAACATCTATAATAGCGAAGGTGTTTGAATCAGTTGTTGACTAAAAGGTAAAGCCTCATTTCCAACATATATTAAGCGATTGTCAACATGGGTTTATACGGGGGCGGTTCACTGTTACCAATTTACTAGTCTACGAAAATGAGCTTAGGAGGGCTTTGGAAACCACCAAACAAGTAGATGTAATCTACACAGATTTCTCAAAAGCATTTGATAAAGTTAACCATAATATACTAATTTATAAACTTGAGCGTTCGGGCATTTTCGGTAGCTTATTGAGATGGTTCAGAAGTTATCTTTCTGATCGTAAGCAGATTGTAAAGACTAAGGGTTTTATATCAGATGAAATCATAGTCACATCTGGTTTTCCACAGGGTTCTCACCTATTCCCACTCCTTTTTAACATATTTGTCAATGATATTTCAGATTTTCTAAAACATTCAAAATTTTGGTTATATGCAGATGATTTAAAGATATATAGAATAGTGGAATAAATGGAAGATTGTTATAAATTAAAACTAGATTTGGAAAGTTTAAAGGATTGGTGTCAATTAAATAATATGATTCTTAATATAGAGAAATGTCAAGTTATGCAATTTTATAGAAAGAAGAATTTTTTAATGTTTAATTATAAGATCGATAACGGTATTCTGAAGAGGAGTGAGGTTATGAGGGATCTTGGGGTGTATTTCGATAAAAATGTAAATTTTAATTTTCACATTGAATTTATAACAAATAAGGCTATGAAAATGTTAGGTTTTTCTAAAAGATCATTGTCTGATTTTACCGATATTAAAGTTTTTGAAGGTTTTATATTGTTCATTTGTCAGATCAGTACTAGAGTATGCCTGTCCAGTATGGTCACCATGCTACAAAACATATGTAGATTTAATTGAGCGTGTGCAAAAAAAGTTCCTGAGATTCATCTATAATATATATAAAATGCAACGTCTCTCTGTCTGTCTGTCCGTTAGTGCGCCTATCACTGAAGAACCACTTATCCGATTTACGTACTTTTTTTTTTAAAACATACATATGTTCTCTGGCCAGGTTATAGGCTATATTTTATTACGATAGGTAGCATAAGGAATGAGCAGTGACGTAAAATAGCGAATGATGTCGGAAATAAGTATGCCGCTAGCGCGTGCCTTTGCAATACACACCCTAAACCATTCAATATGGAACAATATTATGTAGCAAAGAATATCTGTAATCTATAACACAGGGGAACAGCTGTTTTGGTGTCGAGGTTTTTTGAGCTGATTCTATATCAATTTGATGTCCTGAATTCAAATAACGTATTCATTTGTACCTAGGAGCTCAAATTTTTAAGATATACAATTTTAGAGAAATATAAGTTACATTATTGTAACTCAAATCCGTAAGTGTAGTAAACAAAAGTAGATACGAAATTTTTATTTTAGTTATACAAAATACAATATTATGTCGTACTTACAAACAAAAAAAAAAAACATTGAAGAAATGAAATAGTCACTCAACACTTGGAAAGCTTCTTTTCCGCGACATTCTTGAATGTTTTTTTAAACAGTCCCTTTTTAAACTCCAGCAGTAATCTGCCATCATGTGCATGTCCCATCTTCCTTGGTAGCGGTCCTCCATAACTTTAATATCTTGGTGAAATCTTTCACCTTGTTCCTCACTCATGTCTCCTAAATTTTCTGGAAAACGGTCTAAGTGGCTGTGTAAATAGTGTATTTTAATACTCATATTGCACCCTAAGGATTTGAAACTATTAAGCATCTTGTTAACCATTTCAACATAGTTTTGAGCTTTATGTTTGCCTAGAAAATTTTCTACAACTGCAACAAATGATGTCCAAGCTTCTCGTTCGACTTGATTCATTGAATTTATGAAGGCAGGATCCTTAATTAATTCTCTTATTTGTGGGCCGTCAAATATCCCTGCTTTGAGTTTTTCTGTGCTCAACTGATGCATTTTTACCCCTATATATGCAAAACAAGACCCATTCTTATCAAGAGCCTTTACAAATTGCTTCATTAAGCCCAACTTTATATGTAACGGAGGAAGTATGATTTTTTCTCTTTCAACCAAAGCGTCGTTAATGACATTCTTTTCCCCAACGTCCATGTTTTCTCTCTGAGGCCAATCTTTTCTAACCCAGTGGTGTGTTTTGTCCCTACTATCCCAGAGGCACAAGAAACACGGATATTTCGTGTAACCACTTTGCTGCCCAAGAAGAAAGTTTACCATTTTTAAGTCTACACAAATCATCCATTAATGTTCGTAATACTTTATCTTCTGCAAGACCAAAGCTATGGTATTATATTCTTCTTTCAGTTTCGTTGAGTGAGCTAGTGGTATTGAACCATATTTATTCCCATTATGTAGAAAGACACATTTTAAACTTCGCTTTGAACTGTCAATAAATAGGCGCCAATCATCTGGAATATATTCAGAAAGTCCCATTTCTTTCATGAGTCCCCTAATTTCGTGACAAAATACAAGATTGTCTTCTTGAGAAAAGAATGGTAGCAGATCTTTTTCTCTTGTACGGTAAAAGGTAATTTTGGTTCCTTGTTCCAGTAAATTTTTGTCGTTCAACCTAGAAGCCAGTACTTCAGAAGCTTTTTTCGATAAATTGAGATCCCTGGTGAGATCATTTAATTCATTTTGATTGAAGCGTTGAGGAACTGATGACGTCTCCTCATAGTCACTGTTAGTTTCATTAGCATCAGAACTTTTATTAGCATCAGAAGAGCGATCAGAGGGAAAATATTCGTCATCAGAGATATGTGGTAGCTGATGAAATGTTGGAATCGGTATTTCATCTGAGTGCGGGATAGGGTGTAATGCCGAGTCTAAATTGGGATAAGTCCACTTACTGCGGTTATTTCGATTGATTCCATTAGTATTTACTAAACAGAAATAACAATCATTGAAGTGGTTTTTTGGTTCTCTCCAAACCATTGGTACGCCGAATTTTAGACATTTTCTTTTTCCGGTAGTCCACTGCCGTAAATGCTCTGTACAAGTTTTACATACGAGATGCGGGGTCCACGTTTTGTCCTGATCACCAAGCTTAACTCCAAAGTATCCAAGATACGCTCGCTATACAAAGTCAGTAATAGTTTGTCTGTTTTGTTGAAACATGTATTCTCCGCATATATAGCAAAACACATCAGGTTGATTTACACAACTTCTTCTTGAACTGGAACCTGAACTCATTTTAATTCTGTTCAATAACACAAAAACACTCTTTTCTTAACATAAAATAACACGCCGAATTCGATCTACTCTCATTAGTAAGAACGCACAAACTGACGAGACTTACCCGAGTTAGGTGATTAAAAGGGTCAGTTCAGGTACCTGATAGGCAATGGTTCCACTATTTATAGATTTACCTGGAATTTACTCAATTACAGACTGACAATAAAACCATTGTACCTACATTAATAAATATATAATAATTTTAGAACTCTCATAAATGAATATACTGAATAAAAACCACATTGGTAGATAAGTTGATGTATCTAAAAAAGTAGAGCTGATAGAGAAAAACGGAGTGCATGTATAGATTTAGCGTCCCAAATATAGTTAAAATCAGCT
Source organism: Pachyrhynchus sulphureomaculatus (assembly GCA_019049505.1). Classification (NCBI taxonomy): domain Eukaryota; kingdom Metazoa; phylum Arthropoda; class Insecta; order Coleoptera; family Curculionidae; genus Pachyrhynchus; species Pachyrhynchus sulphureomaculatus. The sequence goes on along the minus strand of CM032449.1, from coordinate 18,547,041 downwards.
CTAAAATCCCAGGTACCAAAACAAAAATATTTTTTTGTTGCCCTGTGTAATCTATAATATATATAAAATGCAATGTCTCTCTGTCTGTCCATTAGTGCGTTTATCACGCGGGAACCACTTATCCGATTTACCGGTCTTTTTTTTAAATTCATACATATATTCTTTGGCCAGGTTTATATAATAATAATAATAATCTATATCTATATATATATATATATATATATATATATATATATATATATATATATAATGCAATGTTTGTCTGTCTGTCTGTCCGTTAATGCGCTTATCCCTCGAGAACCACTTATCCGATTTACGCGATTTCTTAAATTCATACAAATGTTCTCTGACCAGGTTATAGGTATATATTTTATTACATCTATAATATATATAAAATGCAACGTCTCTCTGTCTGTCTGTCCGTTAGTGCGCCTATCACTGAAGAACCACTTATCCGATTTACGTAAATTTTAATTTTCACATTGAATTTATAACAAATAAGGCTATGAAAATGTTAGGTTTTATTAAAAGATCATTGTCTAATTTTACCGATATTAAGTTTTTGAAGGTTTTATATTGTTCATTTGTCAGATCAGTACTAGAGTATGCCTGTCCAGTATGGTCACCATGCTACAAAACATATGTAGATTTAATTGAGCGTGTGCAACAAAAGTTCCTGAGATTCATCTATAATATATATAAAATGCAACGTCTCTCTGTCTGTCTGTCCGTTAGTGCGCCTATCACTGAAGAACCACTTATCCGATTTACGTACTTTTTTTTTTAAAACATACATATGTTCTCCGGCCAGGTTATAGACTATATTTTATTACGATAGGTAGCATAAGGAATGAGCAGTGGCAATAATAGTAAATGAAGTCGGACAAAGTTTGCCGCTAGCGCGTTCTGTTGCAATACACAGTCCAAACCATTAAATATGGAACAATATTATGTAGCAGAGAATATCTATAATATATGTTATATAAAATGCAATGTCTCTCTGTCCGTCTGTCTGTCCGTCTGTCTGTCTGTCTGTCCGTCCGTTAGTGTGCTTATCACTGGAGAACCACTTATCAGATTTACGTGCCTTTTTTTTTAAACATACGTATGTTCTCTGGCCAGGTTATAGGATATATTTTTTAGGTGACATAAGGAATAAGCAGTGACGACAATAGTGAATCAAGTCGGAGAAAAGTTTGCCGCTAGCGCGTTCTCTTGCAATACACTCCCTAAAGCATTAAATATGGAACAATATCATGTAACAAAGAATACAATATATATAAAATGCAACGTCTCTCTGTCTGTCTGTCTGTCCGTTAGTGCGCTTATCACTCGAGAACCACTTATCTGATTTAGGTGTTTTTTATAAATTTATACATATGTTCTATATAATTTGATATAAGCCTAGATAATGGGAGATAAGGTGAGATAATGGGAGATAAGTATAAATAATAGCAGATAAGGAGAGATAATGGGAGATAAGCAGAGATAAGTCTAGATAATGGGAGTTATGGTGAGATAATGGGAGATAAGGAGAAATAATGGGAGATAAGGAGCAATAATGGGAGATAAGTCGAGATAAGCCTAGATAATGGGAAATAGGGTGAGGTAATGGGAGATAAGCAGAGATAAGTCTAGATAATGGGAGTGAAATAATGGGAGATATTTTATTACGTTGGGTAACATAAGGAATAAGCAGTGACGATAGTAGTGAATCAAGTCCACGCGAGTGGAGCCGCGGGCCCGGCTAGTAGGGTATAAAATGGGAATAACAGTGGAAAATATTGTATATGAGGAAATAATGAATTTGTTAAATTTACCTAGCCTTGAAGACAGTAGAAGGATAACCGATATTTGCACGCTACATAAAGTTTTAAATTCTGCAATTGACTGCCCAGAACTTCTGGAGAGGATTGGAGTTAATACTCCTCAAAGAACACTACGTATAACAAATTTGTTTCATTTACCATTTCACCGAACAAATTACGGTTTAACATCAGCATAGACTAGATCGCATGCTACGGCTAATGCTATTAGTAGAGTCACCAATATAGATTTATTTAGTGATAACATTCAAACCACAAAAATAAAACTAGACAGGTTTTGTGATGGTGCTTCGGATGAGGAAACTCTTATTATGTTTTTAGTAATATGTAAATGTTATGTTTTTTCTTTTTATTTCCTTTATCTGTAAATGGCTGGTCCGTTAATAAATTATTTATTTATTTATTTATTATTTGATGTCTCCTTTCATTCGTTTGTTTAGTGGTAATGTCACATCTCAATAGCGCCATCTAGTGGTCGCTTGTAAAAATTTAAAAGGCAGTCCTCGTATAATTAAAGTTAAAAAAATGGTAGTTTTTTTGCCTGATACTTTTCTTGCAAATAAACGTTTTAAAATAAATACCAAATTTAAAATAATTTTCCACGAACTTTAAACAATAAAAGTGTTTTTCAATCATCGATTTATTTTTTTTACAGCAAATAGTATAGTTTTTATGGAACAGCTTGTTTAAACAGTAAAGAATAACAACAAACCGATCTAAAATATATTGTACATACCATTGAATTGTGATTCCCACTCTTTGACCGATTCCATTTCCATGGTGCTCAAATCACTCAAGTCATCGTATTCGTCTCCACTACCGACAACGTTGAATGTTGCCAAACCTCTGGAAGCATCTTTGCCAGCAAAAGCTGCATAGGGCCCACCTATAATTGAAAGGATTTAGTTCATATATTCTTATTTAAAAAAAATAATAATAAACATAACTACCATATGAGATGGGATAAGCATGTTGAGAATGTAGTGAAAAGAACGAAATATCTGCTATTTATATTTGCTAAATTATCAAGAATTATGTCGACGGGGACTCTATTAACGATTTATTATGCTCTTTTCCATAGTATTTGCTCTTATGGAGTGATTGCGTGGGGTGGAGCATATGATAATGTTGGGATTCGGTTGCAGAATTTGCAAAATGGGATCTTAAGGATAATCTTGAAAAAACAAACTAATTATTCTGTCCCATTAAATATCTCACAGATGTTTACATTGGAGTCATTGTTGCTTTATTATGCAGATATGCGAAAGGAACACGCAGAATCTCATAGTAAGACTAGAAACAAAAACCTTTTATTGCCAAAGATAAATAAAAGAATAAAATTTAAGAGCAGTAAGAATACTGCTATGAAGGCGTTTAACAAACTGCCCGGAGAACTGAAAAATTTAGAATTAAGAGGTCAGACTCTAAAAAAAAAGTTGAAAGGTTGGATTGGATTATCGGATATAAGTGTGGCCACAATATAATTAATGGAAAGTACGTTTTTTTTGTTGTTTTTGTTTTTTGTTTTCTGAGTTTTTCTGTATCTACTGCCACTGTTGAGCAACCACTAAATTTTCATTTTTTATTTATTTTTTTAAATTCAAGTTTGTGTATTTTAGTATAGTTTAGTATAATTGTGAATAGTTCTTAAGGATTATTTTGTCCACCAGTCCTATTGTGCAGATAACTTGTGTTATCTTTAGGTATTGCATATTTTGTATCAAATTATAATAAGTCTGGTTCAAACAAATAAATAAATAAATAAAATAAGACAGGTTTTATTATATCTAGAAAAAACATGCACACTATAAACCAAAGATACATTTTATTAAATATTAATAACATGATTTACAAAGAATCTTTATAAATCAAATATTGTATTATATATATCAGGTCAGTCAATAAGTTTTGAACGCGACACCTATGAAGCATCACTTGAACCAAATAATGAACACCATTTTGAAGCGTAATCTGTCATGATAATAATAATAATAATAATATATTCTATATAATATATATACTAATAGTATTTTATCTTCTATAATAATATTTAATAATCATATTCTCACAGAAGGGCAGAAGGGATGCAAGAAAAACAGTCGAGGATGCAAAGAGCAGCTGATCATAGATAGCGTGATTATGGGACAAACCAAAAAAAGAACACAGAAACCTTCACATCGGTTACATAGACCATAAAAAAGCCTTCGATTCCATCCCCCACAGCTGGTTTATCAGAGCCCTAGAAATCTATAAAATCAACAAACACCTCAGGTAATTTTTCGCGCAAATTATGAAAACATGGAAAACCAGAATACGCCTAGAAACACAAACCGAACGCATCCAAACAGAAGAACTGTACATCAGACGGGGTATATTTCAGGGAGACTCGCTCAGCGCTCTATGGTTTTGCCTCTGTCTCAATCCACTCTCAAATATATTAAACAGAACAGAGCATGGCATCAACATCTGACACCAAAAAGTGAATCAATATAAAATAAACCACCTCCTATATATGGATGACATAAAACTCTACGCTGCCACAAAAACACAGCTGAAAGAACTCCTCAAAATCACAGAAATATTCACCTTAGATGTCAATATGGAATTTGGTATAAGTAAATGCAAAATGCTCCACATCAATAAAGGCCAATGGAAGGACTACCATGAGACAGAAACCATCAACAATGAAACACTCGATAACATGTTCGACAAAGAAACATACAAATATCTAGGCTTCCAACAAAGCACCAAACTCAACCACACTCACATCAAAACAGAGCTCAGAACCGAATTCAAAAACAGACTCACGAAACTTTTACAAACCAAACTCAACTCCAAATATCTCACTAAAGCCATCAATACGTTCGCTATACCTATACTCACATATTCATTTGGTATCATCAAATGACAGATATAGACAACATTCACATCCTTAGACGTTCTCAATTCACCAAATACAGGAAATTACACCCCAACGCATGCAAAAAAAGACTTACCATCGAGAGAAAGGCAGGAGGAAGAGGAATCATAGATATCAGATCACTACACACAAAATAAATACAAGCACTTAGGAAATTCTTTCACAGCAGGCAAACCAGCCTTCACACAGCGACAGTGAAAGCAGACAAAAACTACACACCTCTCGACTTATCGCGGCCAGACCACTCGGCAGACACACACAGTCACGCCCAATTACAACAGGAAAAGATGAAAATGTGGTCAGAGAAAACACTCCACGGAAAACACAGATACCACATAGAACAAGACCACGTAAATAAAAAACAATCGTACACCTGGTTACAGGATGGGCAGCTCTTCCCTGAAACAGAAGGCTTCTTACTTGCCATCCAGGATAAAGTCATATTAACCAGAAACTACCAAAAGCATATCATCAAAGACCCAACTATTACAGAAGACAGATGCAGGAAATGCCAACAGCAGAAAGAAACGATCGAACACATAACAAGAGGATGTAAAATATTAACCGGAACGGAATACACAGCCAGACATGACTCAGCAGCAAAAGTAGTTCACCAAGCACTAGCCACAACATACAAACTCATAGAAAACATAGATCCCTACTACAAATACACACCAACATCCATACTCGAAAATAAAGATTACAAACTCTACTGGGACATCAGTAATCCATACAGATAAAACAGTCTCCGCCAATAGACCCGATATTTCTTTTCAATGCAAAGAAGAAAAAGTCACCTATCTAATTGACATAGCTGTTCCCAACGACACAAACATCCAAACGAAATACAAATAAAAAATTTCCAAATATACAGACCTTGCAACGGAAATAAAAAGGCTATGGAAACAAGAAAAAGTCATCATTGTCCCCCTCATTATATCAGCCACAGGCCTTATACCAATAACATTCAGACCACACTTACATAGTACAATTTTGACTCAACACAAACATACACAAAAACATTCAGAAGTCAGTGATTTTGAAAACATGTAACACTGTCAGGTCATTCCTTAATACACAATGGTAATAGCGTTTGTGCTGACTTGGCTTGGGCCCGTCAGCCAAACATGGAACCACATTGACTAAATGTGAGAAAGAAGAACTTTTTTGTATTATAATAATAATAATAGCTTTATTACCCAACAGTTTCCCATTAATAGGGTAAATATTTATACATTTACATATTCAATGATAGTCTGTAGTAATTGCTTCTTAGTACAACAGTATATGTCACAAAAATTACAAATATGATTAAAATTAGTACACATTACATGAATAGGGGAATTCAATAAACAAATTAGTATTAGGTATGTTACATCTAAAAAACATGTTTGATCGTGAGTGTATCCGTGGCACATTGATGTTAATACGAGACAATATATCCCTGCAATCAATCATATTGTGAAATACTCCATATAGAAATAATATTGAGGCACAAACTCTCCTGATTCCCAGGCTAAGAATATTTGTCTGTTCACACAAATAATCGCTGCTGATTCCCCGTTCAGGATACATTCCATTAATCTTAAACAACAAAAATTTCAGAAATCTCCTCCGCACTTTTTCAAGTGAAACTCTTTGCACCTCGTACATTGGTCTCCAAACGATACTTGCATATTCTAGTTTCGAGCGAACAAAGCAGAAATACAAAACCTTCAGTGATGCAATAATAGTGAAACCCCTACAATTCCTAATGATGAACCCGTAAGACCTCATTGCTTCAGAAACTTTCAATGCTATATGCTGAGTAAATGTTAGTTTTGCATCAAAAACAACTCCCAAATCCTTAGCTGTGCTACACCTACTTAAATTATGGCCTCGAATTCTATATTGAAACTCTATTGACGCTACCCTCCTAGTATATGTTAGAACTTTGCATTTTTGAGCATTTACATGTAGTTTGTTGTCATAATACCAAGAATGTACGATTCAACTGGCTCTGTAGACAGGAACAATCCTCAGTTTTTTCTATTGGCATAAACATTTTTAGATCATCAGCATAAATCAGTCTGTTACATTTTAAATCATCGCAAAGGTCATTTACGAACATAATGAAGAGCAAGGTTCCCAACTTTAAGAAATCGTCACTTGACGGCGTTGAGGTCCAGCAAGAGCTCCGACAAGTTCGTGGTCAGGCTGTCAAACATTGGACAGTCAGTAGAAGACTTAAAGAAGTTAACCCAACTCCGAAGAGATCAGTTAATGGACCCAAATTGACAGCAGCCCATCGATAAGCGGGACTCAGATTTGCCCGAGAACATGTCGACTGGACCTTAGAGCAATGGCGCTCCGTTTTATTCTCCGACGAGTCTCGAATGTGCCTACATGGCAATAATGGAAGAAGACGAGTCTATAGGGGACCTGGGGAGTGTTATTCGTAGTGCTACATTACTTAAATGGTTGCCTACGGAGGAGGTTCTGTCATTGGTGTGGGTAGACATCTCACTGGATGGGAAAACCGATTTTCTTTTCGTGTCTAATGAGACTTGTAGCGGTGGATTAACTGCTCACAGGTATATCGAGGCGATCCTGCGGGAACACGTCGTTCCTTATGCTGGGTTTGTTGGAGACAATGTGAAGCCGCAGGCTGCTGCATCGGTCCGGTAATACCTCGCGGTAGTGGGAATACCCACATTAGATTAACCTGCTCGGACTTCTGACTTCAATTCAATCGAGCACATGTGGGATGAGCTCAAAAGAAGGGTTCAAGCCAGAAATCCAGCACCTCATCGCTGATAGACAGTGGTAAAAAAGCTTACACGCTCCATGAAAAACAGGCTGGAAGCAGTAATAAGGGCTAGGGAGGGTAATACAAAATACTGATTTTGGTTTTTGTCAATAAATTTAATCGTTAAACTTAAAATTTGTCTAATTTTTCCTTTCTCTTACCCCTATTTCCAATCCTTGTTCTCCTTATTTACCCTTTCTTATCATTTTAATCAGTAAAAAGCATGAGGCATGCTATGGAATTTGGTATTTTTAGAAAGAGATTAGAATGAGCGTCCGAATGATACTAAAATACGTAAAAATATATGAACACTAAATTCTAGAATCCGTGTTAAATGAAGCCAAATAGTTTGAGTCGATTTTTTGCTCACCAGTGTAGTTTAGGTTTGTTGTTATTGATACGGCAAAAATGTTTCCCTTATGGATATTTTGAAAGAAATGTAACTTTTAATTTGGTTTATACCCGGCCGAGTAATAATGTATGCCAGCATCTCGTAAGAAGTACGTTAAATTAGGAGAATATATTGAATAAAAAAGGAAAAACTGAAAAAGTTTATTTCAGTTCATTTCTACAGCACCAGTCCACAAAATTTATTGTCGCACTGTGTATACGAGGGCTGCCTTTTAAGTTTTTACAAACCACCAAGAGATGTCGCTATTGAGATGTGACATTATCATTGTTGTTAAATTTGACATTTGTTATTGTTAAAACAGGAGCAGCTCAGAAATTGGCCACATAGTTTAGGTTTACAGTTTTATAAACAAATTGAATTTTCATGTGAAGGTTTTCGTTGGATGATTTTTTTACGATTTTAGCAAAGGCCTAACTCAACAACAATGCCTCGTATCGCTTCGTTTAACTTTTGGCAATGAATCACCATCAAAAAAGACTGTTTACAATTGTGCTTCCGTCAACGATGAATTTCAAGAAGGTCGACTAAAATCGATTGTTCTTCCAAAAAACATCGATGCTGTGTGTAACAGGATAGAAGAGGATCGGCCTGTGACTTATCATGAGACAGAGGCATCCTTAGGCATATCGCAGACTGCAGTACATTCAATTTTGTAAGAAGATTTAGCTGTGAAAAAGATCTGTTTCCGGATTCCGCACAATTTGACCGAAACTCAAAAACAGGCTCGTGTCAATTGGTGTAAGGAAATGATAAAAAAATTCGGCTTGCAAAATCCGTATACAATATCGTAACAAGAGACGAAACTTGGATATATTCGTACAAGCTGGAAATTAAGTAACAATCAACTGTTTGGGTGTTCCAAGATAAACCGAATCCAAGTTCGCGAAGTACTTCCAAGAAAATGATGGCTTGTGCCTTTGGTTATACTGGACATGTTGCAACCATTGCTTTAGAGGTTCGAAGAACAGTTAATGCTGAATGGTATACAACAATTTCTTTGCTAGAAGTCATCGATCAAATCAAGAAAAACAATCGAATACGTCGCATCATTTTTCATCATAACAAGATCTGCCCTCACAAGTACGTCAAACAATTGATTACACTGGTCAACACTAGTCATGCCACACGAACTTTGATAGCTAATACTGTTTTAGCTAACTACCCTCATTATTAAACTACAGTTGTTTTGTTTCAATTAGCCTCAGTTTTCTTGTGATACGGTAATACTTATAACTAGTACTACAGCAATAACAGCAAAGGAACGTTAGCGAAGAAATAGTCATAAAACTATTTGTCTGTGATTTCATCAAAATATTGTGATTTATTAACTGCGTTAACATATCGAGAAAGTGTAGTAACGATCCTAATTCTTTTTGTTATGGTTGTGGTGAACTGACTTTCAAAAAACAAAGACGAAATTTCACAAAACTAGTCTTGGAGAGTTATCACCGGTATTTTGGTTTCGCTGTGGCCCATCAAGACAAATCCTGGGCCCCTCATATTTGTTGCATAACCGATTGGAAGAAAGGGTCCCGTCATATGCCCGTTTGCTGTACCCATGATTTGGACCGAACCAAGAGATCACATTTCGGACTGCTATTTTTGTCTTACTGACGTAAATCGTATAAATTTCAAGAAAAAACACACAGTTATTTACCCGAAATTAACCTTCAGCCATGAGACCAGTCCCTCATAGTGAAAATTTGCCTATACCAGTTGCATCTGCGTCCGTTGAGATTGACGATACACAAACCTCCACTTCAAGCCAATGTGTTGATGAGGACGATGACTCTAAGTTTGAAGAAATTCTAACTAAGCCACACTTGATAACTCAAGAAGACTTAAACGATTTGGTTCGCGATTTAAATTTGTCAAAAAAGCAGTCAGAACTATTAGGATCTCGATTAAAAGGATGGAATTTGCTACATCATGAAACTGGCATTTATTCATTGACACTTCTGAAACAAGTCTAAAAGCAGTGTTACTGCATAACGGAAATATACTTCCTTCTGTATCTCTGGCCCATGCTGCTAATATGAAAGAAACTTATGAAAATATGAAGTTATTACTTGAAAAAAGAATTTTTGTATCTAAAAGATAAAAATAAGCGATGCAAAGATAAAAGAGGGTATTTTCGTAGGATCTCAAATCGGGGAGTTAATATAAGATCCGGTATTCGAAGAAAAATTGAGCGATTTAGAAAAGCCAGCATGGAAATCTTTTAAGAATGTTGTTTCAAATTTTTTGGGTAACCATAAGAGTGAGAGCTACAGAGAGTTGGTTAGCGAGCTATTGTCGGCATATCAAGCATTGGGTTGCAACATGTCACTCAAGATTCATTGTTTAGACTCACACCTGGATTTTTTCCTCAGAATTTGGGGGCTGTGAGCGATGAGCACGGAGAAAGGTTCCATCAGGACATTTCTAAGATGGAAAAAAGTTACTAAATGGCCCAAATATGTTGGTAGATTACTGCTGGATGATCAAAAGGGACCAACCAGGATCTAAATTTGCTAGAAAATCTTAGATCATAACTTCATCATAAAACTTTTTTACATTTTTGGTTTAGGTCATTGTTTTTTGAAATATTTTAAATTACTTAAGAGAATAAAATTCTTGGCTAACAGATTTTTTTAATGTTTGTTTTTACTGCCAACCACCTATTAAAGTAAAAAATATCATAAAAGTCCATGTGGCACGACAAAGTTACAATTTTGTTTACCAGTGTTATTTGACGAAGAAAAACATTAAATTAATGTCTCATTGCTCGTATTCACCTGATGTATCGCCTAACGATTTCTTTTTGTTTCCGAATGTCAAAAAAAAAATACGTGGACAGCGATTTTTCTTTCCAAAACCATGTTTTGGAAAAAAATGTTTAAAAAATTGGTTCGAAGGCATGCAAAATGTATAAATCTTAAAGGCGAATATTTTGAGAAACAATAAAACGATTTCTTTCATTGTTTTTGTAAAAACTTAAAAGGTAGCCCTCGTATTTCGTTACTGATAAGTGATAAAACAAACTAATTTAGTACAAAGTAGATATGAACAAGTATGACTGGCAGAAAAATCACAAACATTCATGTAGTCCAAAATATTATTATTTAATATAATACATTTACAGTTGCGTAGTCGTGATAATTTACGTGCATTTAGGAAAACACAGTCATATGGCTCTCAAGGTGGCGGAGAAAAGAGAAACGTTTTTCGTACTCTATACGTTCGTGTCATCCGATTTAATTTGCGACATGATTAAAATTACTGCTTTAGTTAGAGGGGCGATCATGGTTCTTGAGGATAGACCGTGTCAAATTGGAGTGCCATCTCAAGGTTTCGCCTACAATTGCCTCTTCAGGGCTCTTTACTCTTTAATAAGAAGCAGAAACACTGAAGATCTCTCGGTCTGTGTAGGCGAAACAGTAGAAAGGTGAACTAAATTAACATGTTCCAATTACTTGCTAAAAGCATATGTGCAATACATATATTGTCTAATAACATAAAAGAATTTATGACGCATTCGTTGTTTTTAGCATCCTAAATATAGTTTCCATCATTATAATCTGACTTTACATTAGAGAGATTTTGCAACGCTTATTTCGGTAGGTCACCGTCTTTATCTTTATTTGAAGCATGCGCCCACCATTTGGAGCTTACGCAGTATTGAAACAAAATAAGAAAAACCTTTATTAAGGATAACGATCTCCTTTATTTAGGAATTCATAAGAGAGGTTACGATAGATAGAGATAGGTTAAAAGCAGCTGAAATGGACTACTTGCGACGATCCTGTGGAGTATCAAGGTTAGATCATATATATAACTAGCCGTGCCCGCGGCTCCGCTCGCGTGGACTTGATTCACTACTATCGTCACTGCTTATTCCTTATATTACCTAACGTAATAAAATATCTGCCATTAGTTCCCCTTATCTCCCATTATTTCTCCTTATCTCCCATTATCTCTACATAATTTCCATTATCTAGGCTTATCTTTGCTCATCTCCTATTATTTCTCCTTATCTCCCATTATCTCTACAAAATTTCCATTATCTAGGCTTATCTCTGCTCATCTCCCATTATTTCTCCTTATCTCCCATTATTTCTCGTTATCTCCTATTATCTCACCTTATCTCCCATTATCTAGGCTTATTTCGACTTATCTCGCAATATTTCTTCTTATCTCCCATTATTTCTCCTTACCTCCCACTATCTCACCATAATTCCCATTATCTAGACTTATCTCTACTTATCTCCCATCATTTCTCCTTATCTCCATTATTTATACTTATCTCCCATTATCTCACCTTATTTCCCATTATCTAGGCTTATATTGAATTATATAGAACATATGTATAAATTTATAAAAACATGTAAATCGGATAAGTGGTTCTCAAGTGATAAGCGCACTAACGGACAGACAGACAGAGAGACGTTGCATTTTATATATATTATATTCTTTGCAACATGATATTGTTCCATATTTAATAATTTAGGCAGTGTATTGCAAGAGACCGCGCTAACGGTAACCTTTTTTCCGACTTGATTCACTATTATCGTCACCGCTTGTTACCTAATGCAATAAAATATATACTATAACATGGCCAGAGAACATATGTATGTTTTAAAAAAAAAGCACGTAAATCGGATAAGTGGTTCTCAGCGATAAGCGCACTAACGGACTGACAGACAGACAGGGATACGTTGCATTTTATATATTA